>OZ010788.1:152477680-153677680 GCA_963932465.1 Maratus speciosus
CCCCGGAATTTTCAAAATTACTCTCTCAAAAAACGCGGTGTATTCCCGGGATTAAACTTGGCTTTCTCCACCCTTTGCAACTAACTAGTTGTAATAGATGGAATCTTTAATATGTACAAATAGAAGTAAAAAAAAAAGGCCCTTTAGGCCCTTTTTGTAAAATTTAGAAAAAAAGGAACTACGCCGTATTAAAAACATGTTTATCATTTACATTTCATAATTTATAAACAGCACATGCTCTAGTGAAAGCAATTTCAGGACAACCTTTATTAATAATATAAATTTAAAATCAGGGTCGGACTGGGCCAGGGAAAAGGGCGCAGACCTTGGATTTTCAGAGGGCGCAAAAATGTTAACGAACTCACGTCAATTTTACTTGGTTGTTTTTATTTGGCTTTTGACAAGGTTCAACACATTCACATAGCACAAAGTATGAAAATGGCTTAATATTACATCTCTGAGTCTAGATAGAAGACTTCGCTATTTTCCCCGTGCATGTTTAAACCACCAAATCTACACAATGTTACGCAGTTTCCTAAAACGAATCATGTAATATCTAAAATTTCTAGCATATGTTTAACAGAGATTAGCTTGTAGTAGAGTAGATGACTGATATCAAGGCTAGGGCTTTATTATTTTATTCTTTTGTCAATACACCCCTTATAAGAATTCTGTGAAAAAAAAGTTATCACTCCCTACCAACTCTCCTGCAAATGGTCGTATAAAAAAGACGTAGGTAATAATTGACTGGGAATAATATCTACTATTAAATGCTAGTCATAAATTTTGCTTTGAAGATAGTCTACATATAAAAGGCGCGAACGTTGATTTTTCAGATGGTAACATCGACTTTTGACGCCCTATTTGAATTCCTTGCCAGCCAGGAAAGAGATATAGTTTATATAATTTTCTTAAATCTTAATACAGTTATAAAACAATACCTGTTAGGAGTTTATTCAAAAATTTCGGAAAATAAAATGGAGATCTTACAAGAAAAAGTACCGAAATCATTCAATTAGTCACCAGTAAAATTGTAAAGGAATTTTAAATTTAAAATAAACTTACTTTACATTTAAAAGAAAATCTTACAAAGTGTTTCCGGTATGATACTCCGATTTTTTTCTGCGGCTCCTACGATAAAAGAAGACGATTCCCTTAAATTATAGAAAGAAAAATGTCTCTATCTCGAAACGAATTCGAAATTCAAATGAGCTGTAAACTTACACATTGTAGTTTTTAACATTGTGGTTTGTTGTATGCAAAAATTAATGTAGTTCATTGTCAGGTTCTGAGGAACATATACTATTAGAACTATGGTTATATATTATTTTCTTGCTTGTATATTGTCTGTGTACAAGGAATTTTAAAGTAACATTTTTTTCTTTTAATCCAATTTAATCCAAGCTAGTGAGTTAGATAGAGTAGTTGAAGGAATGTAGTTTATGAATAGAGTGGTGTCCCTGCTATTCAAATGCATACCTGAGATAAGGCAGACAAAAGGATTTCACCAGATAACGAAATAACGGACGTCACGGAAGGTGACAGGGGAGGTTCGATAGATTGGAGGAAGGGAAGGGGACCCTGATGGCAGAAGAAAAACCCCGTTTATGTTTTTTGGGAGAGGAGTGATATAGCTGAGGGAGATCAGTTAAGGGTATAGCTGAAAGTGGGTGGTCACTTTCTAGCAGAGCACAGTTGATGTCTGGAACTCAAGGTGTGAGTTGTTCGAGAGTAGCTCTTGGATAGAGCGTGATTAGGCCATGAAGCTCTTGGAGTATACAGCTAATGTGTTGGGAGATTAATAGTGATCTCCGATATCACGTAATCATATCGGTGGTGGAAGCATATAAATAGTAAAGGATTTCTTCAAAGTTGTGTGGACTTAGAGGAAACACGACACTCATAATTCATATTTTTTTAAATATTAATTTATTAATAGTTTTCATAGTTTAAAAAAATGTTTTTCAATAAAGAAAAAAGCCTGTAATATGTTTCGGTCTATTCAGTATATCTCTTTTATAAATTGTTAAGATAATAACTGAATCAGAGGCCGATTAATATAAACATAAGTAAAGTTTAATTAAGATTAGCTAAATCACGCACATGGCGGTACTACTACATGACATATCAGATTTTACAACATCGCATAAGTGTTGCCAAACTGTATACACAAATATAAAATTACAGTTACGGTTACACGTATACAATACGGTTACAACATACACCAAGGAGTAAGTGTGATTACTTTCGACACCCTCCCTTAATCACACATTATTTTACATTTATGCCTTAAAATATGCAATCTAGGTTTAGGTAGACATTTTGTGAACATATCGGCTAACTGATGTTCAGTAGCAACATACTCAAGATTTATGTTATACAAATTTATAATATCCCTAACATACTTCAACTTAATATCTAAGTGCTTTAATCTAGCACAATTGCTTTCATTTAATATTGCCTTAATGGCTGATTGATTATCTTCGAAAATATAAATATTAATGTTTTCACTCCCTAAGATTTCTGTAGTTACATTGTAAAGAACAATTAAATCCTGAACAGCTTTTGCTAAAGCTAAAATCTCTGCCTCGGTAGAGGACAGAGCAATGGATGTTTGTTTCCTTACTGACCAGGTAACTGGACAATCGTTAAAGAAAATAATATACCCTGAAATAGACTTTCTATCATGTGCATCAGCCCCCCAATCTGCATCAACATAAACATTAATCATAACACTGTCACTATCGGATTTACAATACATCAATTTAAATTCTGATGTCCCTTTTAAATAGCGAAGTACTCTTTTCAAACCAGCCCAAGCAATATCAGTCGGCTGCTCTTGAACTTGACTAAGACAGTTGACAGAGTAAAGAATATCAGGGCGAGTCATCATAGATAAGTAGAGCAGAGCCCCTACAAGCTCACGGTAAGGACCATAAAAACGTTTTCCTTGCACAAAATCTGACGAAGTTGACTTTGGTACAAGAGGAGTGTCTGAAGGTTTACACTCTGCCATTTTAAACTTATTTAGAATTTTCTGAACATAGGCCTTTTGACCTAAAGAAAGTTGATTTTGGGAATATTCTATACGTATTCCTAAAAATTCTTCAGCAATTTGAGCCTTGGACATCTCGAACTCATTTCTAAGTAGTTGAATCACAACTTTAACCTCTGAATCATCAGATCCAGCAATCAACAGATCATCCACATACAATACGATGAAGATTTCATTATGTTCAGATCTTCTTACAAAAACACACGCTTCACTATTTAGCTGCTGGAATTTTAAATGAAATCTGTGAAACGTTTGAACCACTGCCTGGGTGCTTGTTTGAGCCCATAGAGACTTAGTAGCTTGCACACACGACCACTATTATCATTGTAACCCATGGGTTGCTCCATGAAGATTATTTCATCGAGTTCACCGTTCAGAAAAGCTGTTTTGACATCTAATGCATAGACTTTGAGATCCTTTTGGACAATAATGGCAAGCACAAGTCTAAGTGATGACATACTGATAACAGGAGCATAGGTCTCAAAATAATCAATTCCTGGCTTCTGTTCGAAACCACGAGCAACCAGTCTGGCTTTGTAGACATTATTTCTTTTGACACGTAACACCCATTTACAGGACACTGTCTTTTCTTCCTTTGGCAATTCAACTAGCTCCCATACTTTATTTTTATTCAGAGACTCCATTTCTTCATTCATAGCTCTCTTCCATGGGACTTGCTCTTCTTCGGGCAATTTTTCTACATCATCAAATGATATAGAATCAACAGAAGTTGCATTAGCTTCATATACAAAATAATCGTCTAGTCTGGCAGGTAATTTAGCATTTCTCCTAGGTCTAACATTCTCTTTAGGACTTGTAGTTTCCACATCACCTGAATCAGGGATCACTTCTTCATTAGCAGGAGCTTCAATTTCTATGGAATCATCTTGAATAAAATTCATCATGGATTTCTTTTCTTCGTTGAATTTTACGTTGCGAGAAACCACAACATGTTTTGTGACTGGATCTAACAGACGGTATCCCATAGTTGAGTATCCTATGAAAATCATCTTTTTGGATTTTGGATCAAGCTTCTTTCTTAAATTATCTGGAATTCTCATATATGCGTCACAACCGAATACTTTGATAATGCCGAGATCAGGTGGCTTACCATATTTAAGCTTGAATGGCACATTTCCAAAAGTTTGATTTGGAATTCGATTTTTGAGGTATGCAGCTGTCTGCACAGCATAGCCCCAACAAGTTTTAGGCAACTTGGATTCGAATATCAGGACACGGGCCTTCTCTAAGAGATATCTGTTTGCCCTCTCGGCAACACCAATTAAAGGAGCTGAATACGGCTGAGCTGGATCGATCAACACACCACTTTTCTTACAGTGCCGGGCTAGTTCACCTGACACATACTCTTTGGCATTGTCACACCTAATTTTGTAGAGCTCAGGGTTTTGCTTGATGAACAGTTTAAAAACATCAACAATATCACTTTTGTGTTTTAGAAGATGTACTTCAATAAACCTTGAATGGTCATCTATGAGGGTAACAAAATATCTTTCGCCTTCGCTGGTAGGTGGATCAATAGGGCCGCATATGTCACTGTGAATCATTCGCATTGCCACATGCTCTCGACTTCTAGGACTCTTGCTCACAGGAGTGTTAGAGTGTTTTGCAGTAACACACTCTTCACAGAAATTTGATGAAGACTCGGAAATTGGCAAACCCATTTCTTTTAAAACCTTGTTAGATGGATGCCCCATTCGTCTATGCCACAGTTCTGCATTATGATTCACAAGATATGTTGAAGCTTTAACAGGTTGGAATTCACTTATATACTGTCCTTTCTCGTTAAGCCTAGCAATTTCAAACTTCTCATTGCCTTTCTTAATAACAGCTAGGTCATTCTCAAAAGTTACACTATACCCTGCTTTTTGAATGTTTTTAACTGATATTAATTCACCATTCAGCTCAGGAACAAATAACACATCTGTTAAAATTATTTTCCTGCCATGTAAAGATCCAGGTATGTTGCCGATACCTTCTATCTTCAAAACATCATTTTTGGAGGCACAGGTGACAGTTCCGGAAAGCTGTTTCATTTCTTCAAACCACTCACTTTTGCTGCACATGTGTGTGGATGCTCCAGAATCCAGTAGAAAACCTTCAACAGGCTCACCTGCCATGAATGCTACTGCCGCTGATTCTTTGGAATCTGCTTTTAGACGAACTCTACAGTCCCTTTTGTAGTGTCCAGGGCGTCCACATTGAAAGCAGACTGTTTTCTTTTTACAAAACCTGGCAATGTGGCCTTTGGTTTTACATTTATGACAAATGATATCACGCTTATCTGCACTAAGAGCTATGTTGTCATTTGAAACAGGGGCACGAAAATTATCGGGATTTCTTTCACATTTTAATGCCTCAGCATTCAAAAGTCTTTGCATAACAAAATCCAAAGTCAGAGTTTCATTTGGCTGGTTTTCAATCGTAGCTTTAACCACATCATATTCTGCAGGTAGAGACATTAACAAATAAATAACAGCGTCCATGTCTTTTACTTCTGCACCCGAAAGTCTTAATTCATTCACGATAGCCAACAGTTCATTAATATGTTGCTGCATGCTGCATTCCCGACGTTTCTGCAAAGTCGCGAGTTTCTTTCGCACCAAAATTTGACTTACTGCACTGGTTTTCGAGTACTTGTTTTTCAGATTAGTCCATATTTGACATGCAGTTGTTTCCGTAGCCAAAGTCGCTAACACCGTGTCATCCAAAAGGGTTAGCAGTAAAGCATATGCTTTCTTTGATTCTTTAACTTCCGCTTCTTTAGCTGGATCACATTCTTCATTTAAATATTTATCGAGATCCTTAGCAGCAAAGACAGCTTCAACACGTCGCTTCCACAGCACGAAATTTTTACCACTAAACGATTCAACACAGTATTTGATATTTTCATCACGTGCCGCCATTTCAACTTTCAAATCCGCGTGATTCAGTTCAAAGCAACAAAACAGTTCACTTTCAGATAATCTTAAAATACTTTTACTTCTAGCGTGTTCAGTTTCGGAACCACGCTCTGCTGTTAAGATAATAACTGAATCAGAGGCCGATTAATATAAACATAAGTAAAGTTTAATTAAGATTAGCTAAATCACGCACATGGCGGTACTACTACATGACATATCAGATTTTACAACATCGCATAAGTGTTGCCAAACTGTATACACAAATATAAAATTACAGTTACGGTTACACGTATACAATACGGTTACAACATACACCAAGGAGTAAGTGTGATTACTTTCGACATAAATTAATAAAAAATCGATCAGATGAATTTTATGAAAGATATAAATCAATGTTTCTCAAATGGGTTTAGCATCTAAAATTTGAGCTTTTCTAATGCTATCAAGATTTAACATGATGTGTTTGAACAATGCCTTTTTCCTGGCTGTCTCGATCCAAGAAACTTAAATGAAGTGTCAAAAATGAGTGTTATTGTTTGAAAATTCAAAGTTGGTACAATTTTCAGAATGTAGACGACTTCGGAAACATTATTTATACATAACAATACATAGTAGACATTATTTCCAGTCGATTTGTTCCTACAGATTTTTTATGATTATTTTCAGAGGAATTAGTAAGAGTTAACCATTTTTATTCCACTTATCAACACTGATGCACTGAAAATTGGTAGAAAAACTAACAAGTTTTTTTGCACTAGGCGTCAGAGTTTCTGCGGTGCTGTTAAGGGCTTCAACCTTTTTTTAAGTATACTTCTTTAACACGTTCACTCCGGCGCGGTGGGTCACACTCGACTGTCTCAGAGTTGTCAAGTCTCCAAATTTTTGCACACCACTGTTATTTTAGAGAAAATGTTGTTCCTTTAAATCGCCCAATTGTTATAATTAAATAAAACAACATTTTCTGTAGTAAAATACTGGTATCCAAAAGGCCGGAGACTTGCGAGCTCTGAGACTGTCGAGTGTGACCCACCGCGCCGGGTGGCGAAATTCTAAAATGGAGGGCCAAAATCACAGTCAGGTGAAATCCGAGCACCTCATTGGTCATTGAGTCGCGTCCTTTTCAGAGAGCAATCTCAAGCGCTAGGGAAAATGTTTAATACTCCCTTTTCCGAAAAAAAAAATCATGTATTGAAGCGAATTTTTTCTATTTCATTTAAAATAAGCCATCGAAATTAACTCAAGATATTTTGATGACTTTTTATAAAATGTGAATAAAAGATTTCGATTTCAAGCTGTAAAAAATTTTAAATAATATGGCAGTTAATGAAAATTAAAAATGAAACTTGCACTTTTTTTCCCTTATGTTGCTTTTAAAATCCAAAATATAACAAATATTCGCACTTTTCTATAGAAAAATTTAATATCTAACTTAGAATATTAAAAACGTTCAAAAAATTTTGCCTAATGGAAAATAATTTAAAAAAATGTCAAACCAATTTTAATCATAATAATTTTAAACCAATTTTAAACATTAAGAATGAACAGGTTTTCGATGACAATACAATATTTTAATATTTTGAGAATTTAATTATAAATTAAAAATATGTTTACCTAAGGAGGCTCCAAGTGACAAATTGCTAAATATTGTTTATGATTATAATTATAAAAGAGTTACAAGAAGAATTGAATTAATTATGTGCCAAATCATGCACGCTAAAGTATGCCAATTAGCTGTGAAACTGCAACAATGAAATATTTTAAATATTAAAATGTAAAAATAAAATATAAATAAAATATAAAGAATGTAATATATATTTTTAAATGCACTTTTATCATTAATTAATTAATGATTTTATGTTTCAAAAAACAATTTAGAAATATTGAAAGGTTGTTTAAACTATGCTTCTTTTTTTTTCCTTTTGCATATATATATATATAAAAAAAAAAAAAAAAAAAAAAAAAAAAAAAATCCAGAGAAAATTGTAATTTTTAAAATAAATGCATAAGTTCATGCTTTTCTAATCGTAAATTAAACGAAGGAAATTTCCATAATCGGGGTCACACCAAATTAACACATTGTAGCGGATTTGAATAGCAGTCATGAAATTAGGTTTGATTTTTAAGATAAAAATTGAATGTCTATAAAAGAATGTTTACCTTTTATGGGCCAAATTATGAATTTATGAAAATTTCATCTTCTAAAGCATATTTTGTGAATTTTTGAAACTACATTAGAAGATTTGCACAATCATTTAATAAATTTTAGAAGGATTTTGCCAAACATAATTAAATTGAATTTATAGGGATTTTGTGCAATATTTGTAACTCCACTCAAATCTTTTATTTAAATTCTTGTTTTTTAGTATTTTGTAAAATTACAAAATATACAAATATAATTTCTTACAATATAAATATTTCCAAACAGAAACTTTCGCCTCCCCCCCCCCCCCCCGCCACCTCCAATCTGTCAACGTCAAGAAAGCTGAAAAAGATGCAAAGGCAAAAGAATTTTTTTTTCTTTTGTGCAACCAATAATGTTTTTTGAACAAGATAAAGTAAAATATCTATAAATCATTCTAAACAGTATAACTATCGATGTATTAAATTAGTTTTATAACAAGTTATTTTAATGGCACTTTAATGTACCGTACGGCATAAAGGGTTAAAAGCAGAATTTTTTTTTACTTTCATATTTATTTTATGGTCAGAGAAACTGGAGCGACTTAAAAAAAAATTTTTGAATTTATTTTTAAGTTTTTTTTTTTTTTTTCATTTAATGCTGAAACATTAAATTCTGTATGTTTTAAATTATTTCTGTAATTTTTTTTATATAATTTTGTTAATTTAAAGTTTCCGATTTAGCGTTTAGAAAAAGGTCTTTTTTTTTTTTTAGTTGTTGACTTTTTCTAGAATAATATTATTTTTTTGTGATTTTATGGATTTAAATTGTGTGTGTGGGGGGGGGGGGGGTAGAGAAGAGGTAGAGGTTTTTCAATGAAAACTAAATTTTTATTGAAGAATATTTGTCATGTCATATCATTTAAAAATTGTTACAACTTGTAATCTAAACTATTCATTCTTGTTGTATAAAATATTATCAAAATATCTTAATTGAGTTAATTTCGATTGTTTATTATAAATAAAAGCGAATAAAATAATAAGGTAAATAATGCATAAATGTAAATAAGGTAACAATTGCTTCAAAATTACTTCCCACCCCCCCCTCACTCCTTTCAAAATTCAAATGGAGAAACAAGTTGGTGATCCTCACCCTTATCTCTCTTGAAACCACGCGACCACACAACCAATGGGATGGCTGTATTTCACCTGACTGTGATTTTGGCCCTCCATTTTAGAATTTCGCGGACCGGAAGCAATCGCCTAAAGTGAAAGTCAACTCGAGTGTATGAGATGGCGGCATAGGGAACTCTACGCTTTATCACGTGTATTTGAATTTGAATTCGCTTTTATTTTGAAAAAAAAAAAAAAAAAAAAAAAAACAATATTATAGCACTTTTGTTATATTTTGTGGGTATTTTTTATTGCGTTTTAAAATTATGCAAGAAATGTACCTTGGATATTATCAATGGACTTTTTCAGAGCTTTGGAAATTTAGTATTATTGAACACGGAACGATCGTAATTCTGGGTAAGTGTTTTTTTTTAATCATCTACAGTATTACTTTTACTTACTATTATTTATTATTACTTACTTCTTTATTAGTTTTCTTTGTTGCAATACACGAAAAGAAATTAATAACCTATTTATTTTTTAATATATCAGACTCTGTCTGTCTGTTTTTTTTTTATTATAATATGTATACATGTGTGCATGCAAATAAGATAATATAGTTAAACTTGATGTTCTACTGATTGCGGTATCGTATTCTCCTTTTCACAGCGGGTTCTTAACAAATTATTAAATGCCTTATAACTTAAAAGAAAATTTACGTATTATATTTTAATCAAACAAGTTGAAGGTTCATTGGCATTTTACTTCTTTATTATTGATTGCTTTTATGTAAAAATACAGTATTGTGAGTAAAAATAAACAGTAAACTATTCTTACAATTATAGAATTTATTTTTATAAATCATTATAGTAAAAAAAAAATGATTCATTTGTTTTGCTGTTTCAGAAAAAAGCTTTCAAATATTCATTTTTTATATTCATCCTTTTTCTTCTCAAATTTTGATAGAAAAATAAGAAGAATCGTTTTAAGATCATTAACTTGTTTAGTACTCAGGTTCAGATATGTAAATCCCCCCCCCCCCCCACACACACACACACACTTTTTTTTTTTTTTTTTTTTTTTGTTAATGATTCGAAAAAATTAACCATTGCATTTTTTGCGATTTGAATTTTACTTTTTCATCTAAATGTTCTTGCTTGAAAAGAAAAATGCTTTCTTCTGATTTTGCAAGACTGAATTGTGGAAAAAAAAAAAAAAAGATACTATTGTTGTTATTTAACTTATGCACTTTACAGTAAACAAAATTGAAAATTTCTAAATTATTAACCATCAGCTTATTTTATGAAATATAGTACACAAAATTTCTTGCTTTAAGTTATAAGGCATTTTAAAATTTATTAATGTTATGCTGTGAAAAGCAGAATACGATATTGAATCAACAATAACATAAATTGCAATCATATCTTATTTACATGCACTAATAATAATAAAATGTTATGTATTAAAATGTCTGTGCAACAAAGAAACGCTAATAAAGAACTAAAATAATAAGTAAAAATAATGCTATAAATGATTAAAAAAATAAATAAAACGCTTTTCGAAAGAATTCATCATTCCATTTTCAATAATAATACAGTTCAGGAACTTCAATGTTACTTGTTAATCCGCATGGTTAAAAAAATATCACTGCAAAATGTTAAAACGCAATAAATTTTATCTAAATTATGAAAAAGGTATAATAATATTGATTTTTTTTTTTCAGAATAAATCCAAGCAGATATACATTAAAAAAAAAAAAAAAAAAAAAAAAAAAAAAAAAAAAAAAACAGAAAAAAAAATCATTCAGAAATGAACTTCCATATATAAGACTCTTTCATAAAAATTCATTTAATAAAACTGGCTTCTTCACAAAATCCATTTTACTAAACTAAGCCACTTTCACAAAATAATCTTCAATAATTGAATGTTTTTAAAATATTAGTGCTAAATTCAACTTGACTAAATAATTAAAATTCATATAAAAAAGCTCAAATAAATGTACTAAAATTACTTGCAGGTGCATTGCACATAATATAAAATTATTTAAAATACATTAGAAATATCTTAAAAATACATTAAAAATTTTAATGTATTTTTGAGATTTTCTAATGTATTTTAAATGATTTTATATTATATGTATGCACCTGCAAGTAATTTTAGTACAGTTATTTGTGCTTTTTTATGTAAATTTTAAAATAATCCTCGTCTTCAGAAAGGTTCCATATACATTCAGAAACCTTTCCGATTCGTAATAAAAGGTTTCCTATACATTCAGAAACATTTCTTAGTCTTCAGAAAGATTTCATATGTATTCAGAAACCTTTCCGATCCGTAATGAAAGGTTTCCGATATATTCAGAAACCTTTCATTGCGAATCGGAAATGTTCCGTATTATAACCGAAAGAGTTTTCTGGTCGAATCTGAAACCTTTCCGTTAGTATCGTGCAGCACAGGTCTCCGTTACTTTCGGAAACGTTTCTGAAAATTTTTTACAGTGTGTGTCAAAACGGTTTGGGATTGTTGAGCAGAGCAGTTGAGAACAGCCTTAAGGCTGTTCTTAGCTGCTCTGCTCAAGAAGGGAAAAACGTTTTGACATATTTACAAATTCATTTTTTAACGGAAAGATATAAAATTGGAAAGCCTGGCCATGAAAGCGATTTGGAATGGAACTGTGTTTTCCAATTTTTGATCAATCAATTACCTATTGAGTTATAAGCGAATTCGATCACGTGTCAAATCCGTTTTTCGCCCGCTCTTGGGTGCTCTTTCTCCCTTCGAGCGAAAATTCGGTTCAAAACGCCCACTTTGACATTATTTTCTGAAAGATCTATTGCGTTTTCAAAAAAATAGAAAAAAACAGCTCAATGTTATTTTCTGAACAACAACACCAGCGAGTTTCATGCATTTTCGAACAAAAATACATTAAAACTTATGTCAGAAAGTTGTCCTTTTCGATTTGAGCAATTCATGCCCACAGACAGTAATGCTTTCGAATTCTTTTGTGTAACCCTGTAATGATCTATAAATCTTATACACGCTATGCTGTAATGCAAAAATTTAGTAAAACTTAAAAAAGCAAATGGAAGTTGAAAACGCATTTCTATTTATTATCGCTTATAGACAGTTCTGCAACCAAAATGTTTTGTGTGTTCCTGTAAATGAACGATAAATGCTATCTATGCATATCATATTCTACCGCAAACATCTTCTATTGAACCACCATAGTATATAAAAATTTCATTGTGTTTGAAATAGTGTTAAAATCATTAAAATACACTGCAAACGATTTTCCTCCATAGATCATTATGTAGTTGAATTCTTTTGTGTGACCCAGTAAATGAATGATAAATGCTTAGCATTCCATATTCTACATAAAGCATGTTTTATTGCACGCCATAATTTTTTATCGATCACATTACATTTGAAATGCAATATTGTGAATGATTTTCCTCCATTACATCATAATGTAATGGAACTGTTATATGAGTGTCTCTGTAAACTAACTATAAATGCTACACGCTTGTTTTTCAATAGGAAATATGCTGTGGTAAATCTCAATAAATTATATGAATAACGTATAAATCGAAATATATTTACGAAAGTTACAGCGCGGAAAGACAGACGAACAGTGCCATCGCTAAGACTTTTTATTGGTGGGGGAGACAACCTTAAATTGCCAAGTCAAATTTCAGTATTTGCCAACTCGTTTTATAATTCTGCCAACTTACCACAGTTAGAAAATGTAATATAGTTTTTATTTGTTAAAAGTTTAATAATATTCCCAATTAGTTTTGTAATTTTTGCCTAGTCTATCAAAAATAGAAAATATATTATAGTTTTTATTAAAATTTTAATAAAATTTGCCGACTAAGTTTGTAAATTTGCCAAGTGTAATAACATTCACGAATGTTTGGTGGGGGGGCTCCCCCCCCCCCCCTTAGCGAGGCCCCTGCAGACGAACTGAATACATAAGCAATTCCAAAGGTCATAGCTATTTTGGAAAGTGTTAAAGCTGAAACACAAATTTGAAATAAAAGACTCAATAACGATGGTATAGAACTTTAAGTGAGTTTATATTATTAGAACTAAATGCTTAAACATAAGTTATAATAGTAAATGTAAAGACACATATTATCATTACTAAATTGTAAGTGATAACTAAAATAATTGTCAATAATAAATCGCAAGACATGTTCATTATTAGAACGCTGGAGACGAAAGCGTTAAGCAAATGATAGAATTACAATCATAAAACATATTCATAGAAATTTGTTTTCTAAATTTTTCGATTCTTACGTTCTAAAGGATAAATATCTAAAATTTTCATGCTCGCGAAGATAACTAATATTTTTAATTTGTATTTACAAAGATCGTTCAAAGTCATCCTGGAAGTGTTTTCTTTTTCTTTTTGGAGAACTTCTTTGCAGTGAAAGAACAATGTTTTGGGGAATCTGTTTTTCCCCGCGCTTATACTAATCGTGCGGAAAAACATGTTCTACAGTAAAAGAAAGTTGATAGGGGAAGAATACATGGGAAATATGACAGAAATGAATTTATTATAAGCATGGAAGTAGGAATATTAGATTGTAGTAGTCTTCTTCCATGATTACAAGTATCCTAATACAGAAGGTCTGTCGCACTTTATGGAAATTATTTTGTAATTTATTTTTCTCGTTTCCATTTTGAGATAAAAATTTGACAACTTCAGAATAATCGCCTGCTACTGTTTACTATTATCTTTTGATTGGAATGTAAAATAAAAGATTTATTTTGAAAATGGCTCCTAAAATAGTAATAATACTAATAAATAAGTTAAAATAAATAAGTAATAATAAATCTAATAATAAGTAGTAATAAATCGAGCGACATATTCCATCATTAGAACGTCAAAGCCAACAGTGCTAAGAAAATGATAGAATTACAATCACAAAATATATTCATACAAATTTGTTTTCTAAATTTTTCGATTCTTACATTCTAAAGAATAAATATTTAAAATTTTCATATTCGCGAGGATAAATAATATTTTTAATTTGTATTACAACGATCATTCGAAGCCATTTTGGGAGCTTTTTCTTGCGAACAATGTTTTGGAGAATCTGTTTTTCCCCGCTGTTAAACTATTCGTGCGGAAAAACATGTTCTACAGTAAAAGAAAGTTGGGGGAGGAAGAATAGATAGGAGGGAATATGACAGAAATGCATTTATTAAAAGTATGGAAGTAAGAATTTTAGATTGTGGTGTTCTTCTTCCATGATTACAAGTATCCTAATACAGAAGTTCGTTCGCACTTTATGGAAACGATTTTTTAGCTTATTTTTCTGTTTCCATTTTGAGATAAAAATTTGACAACTTCAGAGTAATCGTCTGCTACTGTTATCTTTTGATTGGAATGTAAAATAAAAGATTTATTTTGAAAATGGCTCCTAAAATTGTAATAATATTAATAAATAAGTAATAATAAATCTAATAAGTATTAATATTACAATCATAAATCCTATTCATAGAAATTTGTTTTCGAAATTTTTCGATTCCTTACCTTTTAAAGGACAAATATCTGAAATTTTCATGCTCGCGAGGATAAGTATTTTTAAAAATTGTATTACAAAGATTATTCAAAGCCATTTTGAGAGACTTCCCCCACCCCTTTTTGGGGGAACTTCATTTAGAGTTAGCAAACAATATTTTGGAGAATCGATTTTTTCCCGCGGTTAAACTAATCTTGCGAAAAAGGATGTTCTACAGTAAAAGAAAGTTGGGGGAGGAAGAATAGACACAAGGGAATATGACAGAAATGCATTTATTAAAAGTATGGAAGTAAGAATTTTAGAATGTAGTATTCTTCTTCCATGATTCTTACAACATTAAAAGCAATGTTGTAGGTAAAAAAAAAAAAAAAAAAAAAAAAAAAAAAAAAAAACAGAGGGTATACGCTAGAGGCAGAGGGTTTACGCTAAAGTCATGAACATCATACCTAGAGTGCACGCTATAACTTTATCTGAAAAATAGAGGGTATACGGAGCTTCTTTAAAAAAACCAGAAGGTATACGGCATATAACTTCGCATACCCTCCACTACACCCCTGATTACAAGCATCCAAATACAGAAGGTCGTTCGCACTTTATGGAAATTATTTTGTAATTTATTTTTCTCGTTTCATTTTGAGATAAAAAATTTGGCAACTTCAGAATAATCGTCTACTGTGCTACTGTTATCTTTTGATTGGAGTGTAAAATAAAATATTTATTTGAAAATGGCTCCCAAAAATGTAATAATATTAATAAATAAGTAATAATAAATCTAATAAGTAATACATAATAATAAATCGAATGCCATATTCCAACATCAGAGCCGATAGTGTCAAGAAAATAATAGAATTACAATCATAAATCCTATTCATAGAAATCTGTTTTCGAAATTTTTCGATCCTTGTATTCGAAAGGACAAATATTTGAAATTTTCATGCTCGCGAGGACAACTAATTTTTTAATTTGTATTATAGAGATCATTCAAAACCATTCTGGGAGTCTTTTCTTTTTTGAGAACTTCCATTGTAGTGAGCGAACAATGTTTTGGAGAATCTGTTTTTTCCCCGCTTAATTATAGAAGACGTTAGACATTATTTAAACAAGGACCTTTTTTTCAACTACAACGAAGGAGTATACTAATAAATAATATGATTGCATTCATTTATTTCAATTTTTATTTAAAGGGCTTAAGGGTGTATTCCAATCCAAACTGCTTATTTTCTGATTAATTTTTAAATTCATTGTTCAAAATTCTTATGTGAGAAAACTAGAAAGGAAGAACGATGAAACCCTTTGGATACATCTTGAAAACTCAGTCATGAAAAATATGATTTCTTTTAACTCTTGAATAATGTATGATTCGTGATTGCTTGAAATATCCAAGTTCTCTCATGATTTTTTATTTCTAATTTTCCCACATAAGAATTTTCTAACACTCATATATATCTGAATTATTCTTTTTCGCTTGCAAAAGAAAATTAAGTTATTTCTAAAATCGATACTATGTATTATAAATTAGTTTATATATATATATAGCTATTATTATTTTAATTAATATAATTATTAATTAACGGAATTGATTTAATTATAATTAGCAATTGTTTATTTCAATTATCTAATCTAACAAAAATATAAATATATACATTTCTTTCGTGATTAAACTTGCCTTTTACGATAAGTAAGAAGCAATAACATGTTTAGACAACTTCAGACAAGTTTAAACATGATTAGACTTGTTTATACAAGAAGGCAACTCATCTTCGAGCAATGAAATCATTTTCAATTCATCAAATATCTTACATACATACATACACAATGGTGCTACAATCCATGTAGGATTTTGACCTTCCTCAATATGCCTCTCCAGACCTTCCGATCTCTGGCCTTTACTTTATAATTTGATTTTGTGCAAGATCTTTCTCTACCTCTTCTATCCATCTCTTCCTGGGTCTACCAATCTTTCTTTTCCTAATTAAATTACCACTATAAATCTTCTTTGTGCTTCGCTCATCCCTAATTCTGATAAGATGGCCTAACCATTGCATTCTTCTTATTTTTAAAGTATTTATTATATCTTTTTTCATTATATAACTGTTCTATCTCCATATTTGTCCTTCTTCGAGTTAATTTCATGTCTTTCTAAAATTTTCAAGTCAATAATTTTTATGAATATTTTTCCATTTTCTAGAAATGAACCGTTTCACGAATACGACTTTTAATACTTTGAAATAATTTGCAACATGCAAAGCAAACATGGTTTAAGAGACTACGAGAATGAAATCTAAATTGACTTTCCGCTGAGAGAGAAAAATGTCTTTTAATGCTCGTTCAAGAAAAATACATAAGAAATTCCTAACACAACGATGTTTGTAAATAAGAAAACAGTTTTATTAAAAATGTTTAGATTAGCGATAACTTTTAGAATGTAAAAACACTTTACATACTTTTAGAAAAGTCATTTGAAAACACACACAATTTTAAAAAATTCAGAAAAAACACATGAAAAGCGATTCCTAATCAAACAATTGTTGTCACATGTCAACCGTTTTATTTAACATGTTTAGGTTAGAGCAAACTTTCAGCGAAAGCATTTTACGGAATGTCAGGAAATACATTTGAAAACGAGCAACCCCTTTTCTAGAAAAGGATCGTTTCACCAATACATCATTCAATACTTTGAAATAAGTTCCAACATGCAAAACAAAATTTTAAAGACTAAGTGAATGAAATCTAAGGATTTTCATTTTCAAAAGAAAATTAAGTTTTTCTCAGATCAATACGTATGAAATTTAAGTAATATAAAAATAAATCACAGGTGAGGTAAGAAAATTAAGTTTTTCTCAGATCAATACGTATGAAATTTAAATAATATAAAAATAAATTACAGGTGAGGTAAGATGAGGGGTTCATCTTCCGGTCCCAGGCCCTTTTCAGGCCCATTTGTCGACACAAGGAACCACCCGTGAAGCAAGCCCCGCGACGCGTCCTGAAGGTCGCCGCCAGACAAGCTCCAACGGAGCGGAACCCCACGCAAACTCCGGTCAGGTCGACGCACTGCCCAACGCACGTCACGCCGACTATTCCCAAGTTGGTGAACAATCGATGCGATAGTTCTCACCACCCAGCTAGAAAAACCAAGTGGTCCCTAAACTTGGTTACTCGAGCCGGTAGACCCCGCAAGCCATCGCAGGAACCAGACGCCTATAAAGACGCTGGGCCCACGGACTGAACCGAGGCTTCCCGACCCGAAATTAATTTACGGACAGGCCCCCAAGATCAGATGCCATTTTCCGGCAGAGACATTTTTGTGGGCCAGCCGATAGGAAAGTTAATGAAGGGCCCCTAACTTGAAAACCAGGGAGGACGGGGAAAATCCCTCCGGCCGTAAAGCGACCCAGCTCCTGGCTTTTCGCCCAAACCACCCGGCTCAACCGACGGAACCCCTCGCGGATCACGCCGGGAGCCAGTTGGCCCAGACTAAGTGCCGTTAGCGACCCCAGGCGGGCACGGAAAGCTCCACCTAGACGGAATAGACTCCGCCTCGCTAGGGGGTTGGACGGAACGGAGTCCCGCCAGCCCCAACCGACTCGACTCCATCCTAGGACAGAGAAGCCAGTGGAGGCCGACAGAAGCCCGCCCGCCACTACCTTACCTCACGGCCGTCGAGGGTACCCAGGCCCGAAGGCCCCTGACCCCGTGCAGTGACCGACCGCTACCTTTGTTAGTGCGTTCGAAAGTTAGGTGGAGACACCTCTAGGTCCTCATCACCAAGCGAGGAAAACTCCGGTACCGCATAGACACGGAGGACCTGGATCGGACCAAGAGTTCACCCAAGGCACGATGAGCCGCCGCGTTACCGGCGAGCCTCCGGCCCGTTTCCCTTCGGGAGTAGTGTTCGATGGTGGACCTGCCGGCCGACCCCCTCCCATGGGGCACGGCACGGCGTGGAGCAACCAGAACCATACTGGCCTCCCCACGCGACCGCTCCTTGGTCAACGGGGGCACCGCCAAACCCCACCACCCTTAGGGTCGGCTCCCAACTGCTTCAGCTGAGGTCCTCGGAGGGATGAGCCACCCAAGTCATAAAGTAACCTGGGCGCTGTCCGAAACCCTCGCCCTTCGGTTGCTCCGGGAGTCCCTGCATGGCGTTCCCGCGAGCCCAGTCGTCACTAGCTAGCACCGAGGACTTTCCACTACAAAGCCCTCACTCATACTTCAGGCTCCCTCTTAGTCAATAGGTGGATGGGGTCCTATCGCCTTAGCTAGTCTTTGCCCGGCGACACCGTCCGGCCCTTAGACCGGCACCGGGATCGACCTATGGAGCGTCGCTATCCGGCTTGGCCAGAGAACCCGGCTGCCGGGGGTGCTCTGGATCAAAAGGCGAAACGCACCCATGCACAACGTCCGTTAACCGTGGCCACCGTGCTCAACGCCTGTCGGAGATGAGCCTCTCGAGGAGGTGGCGAATCGTCCCCATCCGGCCCCCTCGCATTCGTACACAACGAACTCTGCCGAGCTTCCGGTCACCTCCCCCACTCAAGGGGTCGGGTCGGAACCACCCGGAAACAAAAACAGGCTCAAACAAATATCGGATAGCAATACTATTCATTACGATAATTCAGCTATTCTTATCGCTTACCGACGTCGCTGATAATGAATAACGTGTTTGTACTATCAGCCATTCGCATGGTAGAAGGAAGTCATGTGATATCACGTGAATTCGTGTTTAACTGATAAGAAATACGCCATCTTTTATTTTTATTATTGAACGTTGAGTCGCTGTTCGAAGAAGGTGAAATTCAAGCAATTGAAATTTGGTATGTTTAATTAATCACTACAGAATTCTAATCTTTTAGTATTCATTTTTCAAATGAATTTTATTTTGCAATATAAGAGATTTATGAATGATATCTCAAATGTTTTGAGCATTTCACTCAGTTTTTGTCTTTCTAACAAATTCAAATGGTAAAAAGTAATTTACATAGTATATGATAAAAGTAAAGTATGTTAATATATAAGAAAAAAAATACAAACTCGAAGCATTTCCACTCACAAAATATTTTTTTTGAAAAGTTACAATATCAAGTACATAAGTAAACAGAGTTTAAACAAGGTATATAAGTTTTAATACATGCCAAGTTTAGCTCAATACATTTCTAAATTCAAAATTTTATCTACATCCATCCTGTACCTTGCTGTGTGAACTTTTCAAAGGATTTATTCCTTTTGGCAAAGACTTCCTCAGTATGCATAGGTATGTTATCATTCGTCAACTCCAGAATTGCTCTTGAATGAAAAAAGGGAGTATCATACTCATAGTTCATTTCACCATCATGTGCTAAGCGACTTACAACCACATGAACTGTTGCATATTATTTCAATGAGTTTTTTTCTGCCATCTGGTAATCTAATTCATTCAAAATATCTGATCTTATACTATTAAAAAGTAGGTGTAAGTCTTTATCATTCCCTTCGTCAGGCGTGAGATTACTTACAGAAAGCGAATTAAGAGCATTTTGTCTTTGAAAATGCCTCACTTTTTCATACAAGGCATCTTTTACAGAAGAATCAGTTTGTTTGGGTAAAACCTTGTGTGAAGTGCGCTTATGTGTCAATAAAACACTTTTGCTAAAAAAACTTTCATCACATTCATCACACAGATGTTTTTGAATGGGGTTCATATGAATCTTCTTGTGTTTTAATAAGTCATATTTTCTCGAAAACACATCACTGCAGAGGATCACAACTATGTTGTTTGGGAGTCTTGTGGATTGTTTTGTGTTTTAATAAGCCATATTTTTTTGAAAATACGTCATAGCATAAATCACATTTATACATTACAGTGGCCTTCGAATGAATTTTCTTATGAATTAATAAGTCACTTTTTTGCACGAATGATTTTTCGCACAAATCACAAGCAAATGGTTTTTTCTTGAGGTGAGATTTCATATGTCTAATCAACACAAACTTCAGAGAGAAGGCTTGGTTGCAAGTAGTACACACGAAGGGTAACTTCTGTTTCTTCAATCCTGATGAAGAAGATTTCACATCATTCGAAACAGGTGACGATGAAAATTCTATGTCTTGATTCTTAAATCCTGATGAAGGGTGACTCTTCGAGATGGAAACATCACCAACACTTAACAAAGATGATTGCATGCTTCGTTCCATTACGATATAAATTAAAATGAATGAAACACTTGACTAGGTCCTAACACATCAGTGGCAGCACACAGAATGATGGAATTATCTCATTCCATGCAAATTTATGCAATCATAGGCGGCGCGCGTGTGCAGAAAATTATAAATACTCAACCATGATTGGTTTAAAAAATTTTGTTAGTCATGTGACCTATATTAAGTAAGATGATTGACGCGTTAACTTAACATAAAATTTAGAAATTTCATGACATTTATTCGTGTAAATTTATTTAATGCTTACTGAAAATGCGCAGAATGTCTAAAAGTGAATTTATTTAATCTTAAACTTGCAACTCTCAAGAAAAACAAAATATAATTAAATTCTCAATTAAACATATAGAACAATGAATGATAAGTTTTATTAATTTTAGACCAATTTATTTTAAATTTTGCATATTGATAACACTCTTTCATTAATTTTAATTCTAATTTCTATAGAAAGTGCTTAAAACTTATAGTAAATTCTCTATCTTCATTCCGTTAACACCAAAGAACTCCCAAGTTCGATAAAACACAAAGACGAAATTTCTACCCTGAAAAATGTGGTGCTTCTTTTCTTTGTTTCAAATTTAACACAATTGATTCCTCAAGCAGAAGTTTGAAAAATTCATTTTATGTAATAAGTAAAATTATTTCCTAAGTCGAATCGTACCATTTTATAAAAGAAACTTCGAATGATTCCTTTAGAAGAAAAATTCTTTCTCACAAACATTATACAAAAATCAAGTTAATTTTCTGAAAACATCTAACCCATCGACAAATAGGTGAATATACAGTGAACACTACAAAATATATATCGAGTCTAAAGAGAACCTTTATTTATTTTTCAACCAACGAAATATTTCTTTTGCTTTTTACTATTATTATTATTATTATTGTTTCAATGTTATTATTATTATTATTATTATTATTATTATTATTTCAATGTTATTATTATTATTATTATTTCAATTTACAAATTTAATTTTAACGCATGTCCTATATAACATATCTGAAACAGACATATCTAAAAATATACATTCCTTCTCGAACAACATGTATATGAAAATTTAAATCGAAAAAATAATTAAGTTCTCAAAATTAAAATTTTTCCGAAAAATTGTTCAAACGTTCATACTTTTAAAAGAAATGACATTTTCCTCTCAAAACAATTCCAAAGTAAAAATCGTCATGTTCACCTTTAAAAATTGTCAACCTGTTTAAATATTTCCTTCTTGGCTAAAATTGCTGAAAATATAATATGTCGTTTCCAAAGCATATGAGGGACTCTTTAAATTTTTTCCTATTATAATTGGTAGACTAAGTGTCTACGTGCAGATGATATCGGCATTTTCCAATAAAGGTGATTACCGTAAATATTAGTTTCACCGTATTCAATTCAGTTTACAGCTATGTGTTGTATTGAGTTGTAATCTGTAGAAAATAGAACGCACCTTCTTCTAATTATACTAGGTAGACTAAGTGTCTACTTGCGGATTCGCCCATTTCCCAAAAGGGTGAAATACAGTTTTTCGCTGTTTCGAATATTGCGAAGGCATAGTTAACACCCGAACGATTATGAAATCATGATTCCATTTAACCGCATTCTAACCTAATGATATTTATCAGAAATCATTTAAAAATTTGAATTTACATATACATCTGTTTGCATTAATGAATCTATTTTTCAAGCACTTTTTATATAAACGAAATGAATGTTTTTCATTTCCTTTGCATATGTATTCTCAAGAATAACTTGAATGTTTGCTTCTTTCAATAACACTACTCTGTGCGAAATCTCATATTATATGCTGAATTACAATTCCATTTTCAGGATATTACCACCACATCTCTCACATATGTGCTTCTATTAAAGTACGCCTATTCATTTAAAATATTTCCCCGTATTCATAAAATTATTTTATATTAATATAAAATTATTAGTTAAATCTAAATTTTCCCCCTACACCGTTTTATTTTGTATGAAAACAAATAATTTCTCAAATAAAATTGTTCTCAAATCTTTTATAACACTTGAAAATAAAAATTCGTAAAATAAATCTATCTCCGCTAAAATAAATCCAGTTCGCAAAAAATTTCTAACATCTGAAAATAAAATTCGAAAAATAATTCTATCTCCGCTAAATAAAGTTCACAAAATCGAGTCAAAATAAATTTAGTTCGCAAGGGAAAAAATAAATTTTCTAACGAGTCAAATTAAGTTGGAAAAATAAATTCAGTTCGCAAAATAAAAATAAAAAAATTCTATCTTCTAAAAAACAAAATTTCTAACGAGTCAAAATTAAAATTCGTAAAATAATTCTAACACCTCTAAAATTTAATTCTCAAATTAAAATTCATTTCGCAAATATTTCTATCTCCAAGTAATTAAAAAAAAAAAATGTTAAGTTCCTAAATTAAAAATATTTCGCTCAAATATTTTCTATCTCCTCAAAAATAAAAATAAAGTTTGCAAGAAAAAAATAGTTTCTCAAAATAAAATTTCTAACGAGTCAAAATTAAAATTCGTAAAATAATTCTATCTTCGCTAAAATTTAATTCTGAAAATAAATTTTCTAACACCCAAAATAACAAGTATTATAAAAATTTTGTTTTTAAAGTCAATTCCTATTTAGGTCATTAAAGAAAAACTTAATATAATCCCTTGAGCTATTATTAGTTTTTGTTGCATTAAAATATCTCAATCAACCAATTGAGATATTTTATTTGCGACTCATTTTGGTCGCCAAATTTGGCAATAAACTTGGCTGTATTTGGCGACAGAACAGGGTCCCCCCTATGATAACCCCCCCCTTATAGATATGAAGATGCATTAAATGCTGTTCAATAACCAATGGCCGCCATTTTGTCCCCCCTATAAAACTAAAATTAAATAATTAAAATTTAATTAATGAAGTAATATTTGAAAAAACTGTATTAACATCAATTGTCATCCAGTACAAGTTTAAAAAAATTATTTCAATTTGATAGGATGAATAATAAGTAATAATTGTATAATTCAGTTTGCAAAAATTTTCTAACACTTAAAAATAAAAATTAACTTTGTAAAATAATTCTATCTTCGCTAAAATAAAATTCGAAAATAAATAAAATACTCCCGTACTGTAAGACGATCTCTCCCCAAAATAGTTCCGTTAAAATAAAATTCTTCTCAAATAATTTCTATCTACGCTAAAATAAAGTTCGAAAATAAAAATCTTCTCAAATATTTTCTAACATTTGAAAATAAAATAAAGAAATTACCCTCGTACTATAAGACGATATCTCCCAAAAAATAGTTACGTCAAATATTTTCAAAGTCTCGCTAATTCATTCATTTCCCGACAGAGTACTACAATACAAGTCCTTATCTCCTCCACCGAAATGCGTTTCCTCCACCATCGACTCTTATCAGCGCGCGCGGTGCGCCTCCACAGGTCTCCACACTCCACAATTCCTCCGCCGCAGGACCACAGGTGATGTGGAACTCTCAAAAACGTACTACTGGTGTAGTAGAAAGAAAGTCGGAATCCTTATCTTCAGTGACATCAAATTTAGGCTATTTCCTCTTTGCATTTATAATAGTTTCCTTCCAGTCTCCAAGAACATTGTTTCTTGATATATAGTTGCTGCTTCAATCGAGTTACAACTTTCTGCTGGTGTCTTGCAACAATGCTAGAAAGTTCTTGAGAATCTCTTTTTCCCTCTATTTCACCTATTTCATCCTAGACGTACATGTATCCCACATTATTATTAAAGAAATGCACCCCAAAGTTATAAACATATAAATTGCGTTTATAATAACCTATGTATGTATGTTGAAAGCTTAAAAAGGTTACTGCTTTTCGCAAGTCGAATTTACAGCAGTACGTTTCATCTGAGGCTTTAATTTTATCAGTTTTCATTTTCTCTTTAGCTATCCGCAAGTGGAGCTCTCCTTCGATTTCAAGACTTTTTCAAGTGTTTTCACCATTTTTGTCGAGAGCTTGATTGATATGTCATCACATAATTTACATGTAGTATCTGTACTTGGCGGCTTGATGTGTAAATTAAACTTTTTGCTGAAGAAATTTTAATAGAATTTCTCTTATTCTTTGTCGTACATTCCTCTCTAGGCGTAAGATCGAACTATGTGATTAGAGTTTTTTCCCTAATGATTTTTTTTAAAAGAAAAACGCTGTCGGTATATTTACAGTTTTTTTACCGAGAGGAGGGGGAGAGGGTGGTCATCAAAAACAATATTACTTTCCATTCATAGTTTATACATCTGATTCACGAACGTTTATTTTTCATCTCAAGTTTTGAAATCGCTACTTATTTAAAATAAAACTTTTTTGATAGCAATGAGACAAGATTTAGACAATAATGGGTCACAGATAAAAAAGTAGTGATGTAGTAGTACACTGATAAATGGACTTGATTCAGTATGGTTGTGAAGGTTGTCTTCACCAACTCGGGACACAGATGCAATCTAAGAGAAAGTATATGAACTACAGACTTGGTGCACTATGGCAGCAGATAAAACACAGTTTACTGCACCTTCTACATGAGCTATCTATTTTTTTTTTTTTTTTTTAAGTAGACTTGGACTACTATGGTTGTGAGCCCCTCATATTATTTTCTTGCTTATTTATTGTCTGTGTACTGGGAATTTTAAACTAACATTCTTTTCTTATCTGGAATTTAATCCGAGATAGTGAGTTAGATAATATTAGTTGACGGAATGTAGTTTATCCATGGAATGGATGTTTCTCTTGTCATTCAAAGTGCATACCTGAAGATAAGTCAGACAAAAGGGTTTTCATCAAAGCGCTATAAGTAAGCGTACAAAGTTAATGCTGGAATCTGCCGTAAATTGACACAGCTGCGCCATCTTGTGGATGGAGGGAATAACGCAAATACGCGGGTTTTTTGTATGACGTCATATATGACAGAATATCTACCATCTGCGCATCTCGTGCGCAGGTCTATTTGAAGATATTTACAATTTAAGAGTTATAGGCGGAAAAGCAGACAAAGCTATTTTAGAGAATACCTGTTAAAATTTTAATCATGAATTTCAAATATTTACTCACTTATGGAAGATGAACATTGTTTACCAGATTAATTATTGAAAAATATTTTTGTTACAGTTTGTTTTGATGAAAATATGTGTATTTAAAAAAAAAAATCGCAATGTCATTTTAATTTCGGGAGAAAAAGCACGAATGCTACGTAAACAGTATTGCCCTTTGCCCCGAAACTAAACTGACATTGCAACTATTTTTTAAATACATATATTTTTATCAAAACAAGCTGTAACAAAAATATTTTGCAATAAATCTGATAAACAAGGTTAATCTTCCATGAGAGAGTAAATATTTGAAATTCACGATTAAAATTTTAACAGGTATTCTCTAAAATGGCTTTGTCTGCTTTTCCGCCTATAACTCTTAAATTGTAAATATCTTCAAATAGACCTGAATTTTATGCAAGCTATTCAGGCTAAAAGAAAACCATTTTTGTTAATAAAAGTTATAGGCGTAACTTTTAATTCCATAGTTTTTTCCAGGTTTTTTTTCACATTGGAAGAAACTTGCCCACCTTGGATTTATGTTATTATTTATTAGAAAAAAAAAAAATGGATTTTAAATATAATGAGCGAAAAGCATGTGTTTAAATTGATGTAATATACCAGTATGTATGTATTTTAAATAAAGTTATGTTTTTCAAATTACGAGTACATTTTTAAAATGATGATTTTATATTTTGAATGAAATGAATGCAACATAAACGCTGGTGATGGGGAAAATATTTGACGGTTTATGAACTGCGGCCAGCTAACATAAAAGTACTTTTTTGCACTGTTTATTTAATCTAACCCTGTTCATATATATGAAAAGATAAAAAATTTTAATCGATTTTTCTCTCCCAGATATGCTAGAAAAATAAAAATTATGTACATGGATGTGTTTCTAGTAACAATACAACATTTTAGTATTTTTACAACTTGATTATAAATTAGCAAATTAATTTTACGTTATCTAAACGTAGCTGATAAATCCTTAAACATTCTTTATGGTTGTTACAACTGTATATATACAAGTACAACAATTGAGTAAGTTATGTAACAAACTACGATTTCTAAAATATACCAGCTGGTTGGGAAATTGCAAAAGAGAAATATTTAAAACCTTTAAGCATCTTAAACGTGATTTTCAGCCCTATAATTTTTTTTTATAAAAAAGTTAAAATATTATTTAATATATATTATTAAATGTCAGTGATTTTAATACGTTCAATTGGCCCATCTCCGTCCGCAGCCCTTTTTTCTACTACTTATTCCGACTCTTTTGCGGAAGCCAGATTGAAAAAAAAATTCAAAAATTGAAACCGGACAAAATTAAAAGGGAAATTTGAAATTATTGGCTACCGATCAACAACTGCTACGTCGAGCTTAATATTAGTCTATAGTTTTCAGTTATTGGCAATTTTTGTGTGTTTCATAAGCCTTTTTCAAATTTGGAGAATGTTCCGCAATTGGGTTATTTCGATAAAAGTTACTTTCATTTTCTAACCATTATTTAACTTTTATACAGTTACAATTGTTTACTGTTTTCTCATTTGACGCCAATCATGGCTATCGGCCCGATTACGAAAAGTTATCCATTTTACTCCTGCGAAGAACCGATGTAAGATAATAAATGTTTAATTGAGCATACCACGTACTATTTGTAAATATTTTATATTTTATTCCAATTTTTGAAGTTTCTTCTATACTTTGTATGCTTTCTGCAATGTTATTCACCTGTGCGAAGTGCAGGTATCCCATGAAAACTATTTTTCCCGGATATGACACAATGACCGACATATTTCTAGATTTAAAAAAAAAAAAAGTAATTTGTCGATTTTAGGAATTTTTTTAAAGCTGTTGTCTAAAATTCTCAAAATATTTAAAACTATAAAATAATCAATTATTGCTGGTTTAATAGTACAAGAATTACTGCTTGCATTTTAAATTAAAGTGGATCCTAATGTAAAATTAAATGAGTTTTAAATGGAATGAATGAAATGCTTCTATTTTAAATATTATAAATACAATTCGATCAAGAGAATATTTGGTAATTTATCGCCTGCGCCCGGTAAATAAAAAATATGCCTTAAAATTAATTAAATAATTTATACTTAAACTCTAAGCGTAATAAAACGTTTAATTCTCATTGGAAATACACATGTTTATGTAATTTTTATAACTTTATCTTATTAGGAATTGAATTAAAAACGCTGCTGTAAAATTTTATCTTAACATACATTAACTAATTTTTATATGTCCTTGTTCATTGCATTACAAAAATATAATTCAAATAGAACGTATTAAAATCACTGATATTTAATAATATATATTAAATAATATTTTAACTTTTTTATAAATTATAATAAAACACAAAACTAACCTGTTTTTCTCTTTTGGGAAGCGAAAAAAAAAATGAGTTCTCTCAGATAGAGAGTTATTTTTGCAGTTTTGAAAACTGCAATAATTAGAACGCCAACGTGGCATTTTCCCAAATAATATAAGTTCTTAAAAGAACTGATTTTGTTTAAATAACTAACTTCAATTAATAAATTAAATAATGGTGAATAAATAAATCGAATTATATCTATGCTTCCAACAATTAAGTACTGCAGACGACAAACGAATAAAATCACGGCTGCGCGTGCGCATAGTTATTTCATAGATATCGAACTTATAAATCATCCACAAAGGGGAAAGAAGTTAATAATCCTCTTGTAGTTCACTCCGTCCGCTAGGTGGCGTATGACCTTGATTGACGTGACCTCGTCTTTAATTTTGCGGTTACCTCTCCCATTTAAGATAGGACGCTTACTTATATCGCTTTGGGTTTTCATCCACGATATAGGGATATAATGGATATCATGGAATATGACATTGGTGGAGAGAAGTCCTTGCGGGCAGAGAGAGATCCCCACAGATAGCTCTGGGGGAGGGGGGGGGATGGGTACCTGGGATAGAGGTCAGTTGATGTTTGGAGCTCAAAGTGTGAGTTGTTACAGAGAGGAGGCTCTTGGATAGAGCATGATTAGGAGGAGTGAAGCTCTTGGAGCATAGAGCTAATGTGTTGTGATATTAATAGTGATCTCGGATAATTCTAATTTAACTAGCGTAGAGTGAGAGGAATATAGAGTAGTACACAGAAGGTATTTACAGTATTTAATTTAATGTTGGACCAGATCACCTATATCCGAGTTCTTAAATGCAAATATTGTTTTGTTATTTGTACATATAATGCGTAAATAAATTGTTAGTTAAATTTAATTAAAAGAGTTCGTATTCTTTTCAACAATCCTCTCATAGCGTGACCGATATCAAGTAATCATATCGGTGGTGGCAGCATATAAAAAGTAAAGGATTTCTTCAAAGTTGTGTGGATTTAGAGGAGAACCCGACAAACTCCTTTAATTTTTACGCAGAAAACAACAACAAAAAAAAAAAAACTGTTCTTTCAGATGCAATTTGTTTGAAAGCTGTATCTCAATTTACTGATATTTTAATGGTTCTAAAATATTTTTCAAGCATGAATAATAATAAAAAAAAATCTGTCTATATCGCGTGCAGCTCGATTACGAGAGATACTTCATTTGCACTTAAAGCAGTACACTATAAAAGAAATTTGTCAAATGAACAGAAAAAATTAAAATTTTAACGCCATTGGAAAACCGTTTAATTTTCATAAAATATTTGTAATCTGTTCACTAAAACAGTTTTTTATGTAAAAGATATAGATTTTTTTCTGTAAAAAATTACAGAATCCATATTTTTTCAGAAAAAAACTCCTTTTCTTTAAAAACAATAAAAAATGTGGATTTTGTAATTTTTACAGAAAAGAAAATCTCTATATTTTTTACAGAAAAAGCTGTTTTAATGAACAGATTACAGATATTTTCAATAAATTAAATTATTTTCCACTGGCGCGAAAATTAAAAGTTTTTTTTCCGTTAACTTGACAGATTTTTACAGTGTAGAGCAAATTTACAGTCGTGAAAAAAAAAAGGGAAACACCCACTACTAACTGTACAACTAATTATAATAGAAGGAAGTACTGGTACCAATCGATTGGAAATAAAGACTACTTTTAAATGATGTCTATAAAATTTGTTTAGGGGCTCATCTACAAATCAAAAACAGACCAAACTTTTTTTTTTTTCAATGGCAACATCCAATTTTAACAAAATATTTTAAATCTTTGGTTGAAACTATGCCTAGTAACGAAATTTCTAGTTATTTGAATTACAAACATTCAAAATTTAGAGCTTCTAATGTTAAATTGCATTTCATATTTTTATTAATATCGCCTGAAATTATAATTCTAATGTGATAGTTTTGTATGTGGTTATAAAACTAAAAATTTTAAACATAAAAACATTGAGTTTATAATTTTAAAAGCGTTATAATATGAATTATGAAATTAATATTTGCAAAAATATAAATTACAACCTACAATTTTTTTTGATAGATTTATATTTATGATGTCTTGCTTTATGCGAAGTCTCAATGTCACAATTTTCTTTCAAGTAGCTTTCTAATTATCCTTAAAAAAACGTCAAAATGATGCTTTAAGGGGCCGTCTATGATGTGCAGTAAAGTATAATTCGATAAAATACATGTTTCTCATTTTATTCAAATATTTGGGCTGTCAAGAGTCGAGACATATTAAGCGAGTGAAATGGTCATATTGGCAAGGAATAACACATTAATTAGAAGTGACATATTCATTCTGTAGCATTTCAACAATCAAGTACCAAACTTCAATTTCGATACAACCCTTAAAATAGGCTCATTTTAAAATAATTAATTTCTCGAAAACTAATCGTACGAATTTCATGAAAATTTGAATTTAGGCTAATTGAAGGGTGTAGAATTTATTTATGGTGTCAAACTTGGGTATTGCTATTGAAAAAACAAAGCCTGGGTTCATTTTGATATGTAGATGGCTCCCTAAGTAAATTTTATAGACATCATTTGAAAGTAGACTTTATTTCCGATCATTTGGTATCTGCAACTTTTTCTAAGATAATTTGTTGCAGAGTTAATAGGGAGTATTTATTTTTTTTCCACGACTGTACGTACAAAATGTACTATGTTTATTAATGTATAGAAATCTCAGTTTTTATACTCATATTTTTCTTAATTTTCAATTTTTCATTTTTGTTCCTGCTGGCATATAACGCGCACACGTAAATTTTGATGGATTTTCTTATATCAAAAATGCACATTATACGCTAGAGTATACTGTAGTTTGAACTTTCAAAAATAAAATTTTTATTCAATAATTTATCTATTTTAAAAAATGCTCGTTTTAAACTCACCTTTTCTTGATATTGTAAAAGTGCAGCGTTTTTACGGTACGAAAGATTTGAGTGGTTTCATCTGAAATCATTGAAACAAAATGCATCTTTAAATATAAATAAATGTTTAGTCCTTAACCGATGAATTTTAGAAGTTTTGAATTTCAATAAAATGGCAACTGCTAAATTTAATGTATCAGTTTGCAACTAAAAGTCACATTTTGTTTTATTTATAAAGAACAGACGATGGCCAATGACTGAACAAATGTATAAGATTAAAAAAAATAAAAAAAAATAAAAAAAATATATTTGTTGTTAAGATAATCCCTATACAGGTATAGACTTAAAACGCATTGTTTAGAGAAAAGCGCATTTAAAATTTTGCATAAGTATAGTTTGTTCGTGCACTTTGTGATTAGAAACACAATACGTCGCTATAATCGGTATACATATGTGTTTAAAATTTTAAACAAGACTTCCAGGGAAAATTTACGATATGTGATACATTCAGAAAATGCAAGGAAGAAAATTCCTTTTTTGAAGTAAAAAATTCCCATACCCCCCCCCCCCCCCCAACTGATGATGTTGACTTGATGTAATAAGCAGCAATAAACACTACTCTGATCACTATCTATTGATTTTACCTTAAACGAACATTTTTCTTGCTCATTATAATTACCGACACTAGCCCATTAAGTTATTAATAAACAAATAAAAAATATATGTATAAAGACCTCTCCTTATCACTTCTCATTACTTCTGAATGTTGCACAAGGGCTATTAGTTGTGGAGCCGAGGGAAGGCCTCAAGAAGTAACCGGAGGCCCTGTGACAGTGTCAACCGCAGGACCTCGGCGATTGATCATGTTACGGAATTACGTGACTGAATCGGTCTTTCTCACGAAGATCTGTGCCACTTCTTTTTTTTTTCTTTTTCTTTTTTTTTTTATTAGGATTGCGTGTATTTTATTTCGTGCTTAGTGACTCAGCCACGCTTCGATTCGATCGGATATTTTAATCTGATGCCACCTGGCCTTTCATAAGATAGATAGACAGTGTCGCTTGTTTGGAAGTCGTTGGGCATCGTTATTTCTATAAATATTATTCTGCTTATTTTTGCATTCAGTTTCGGAAAAAAGAGAGGTTGTGCTGAGTTGTATAACAGGATTGATATGAGTATTTTTTTAAAACTCAGAATTTCGCCGCTGGTCGTTTTCCTTGAAACGTACAAAACAGTGGTCCCTAACCCTATTTTGGCCACGCCCTAACTAGCATTGTTAAAATCATCATGAACCCCCCCCCCCCCCCCGACACATATGTTTCTTACTAAGTTATTGGCACAGACAAATCCTTAAAAAACATTAGCACCTTTGCAATGAATGCCGGTATACCGGCGGTATACCAACCGGCGTTTCACTATCAACCTATATTCAGTCAAATTGTAATTTCGCAAGAAATTGCAATTTGTTATAAACCATTCCATTCCGGCATGTCTTTTAATATTTAGGATCCACATTTTCTGAATAGTAAATTTTGCTTTCTTTTATCGTTGAATATCGAATTTAAAGAAATTTGTCCGCACTATAAGACAAGTATACGTGTGGCTCACAGTTGCGCATCGAAAATACATGTATTTGAAATACATTTTCAAAATACATTTGTAATTTGTATTTTGTATTTTAAACCCTCTAAATAAATGTATTTTGGAATGCTTTTTTAAAGTATTTTGTATTTTCAAAATACTCAAAATACATTCCACCGGATTTCAAGCTTTCGTGTCTAAACCGCAGATCTTAGATTTTTAACAGGGAAACACATGCTTCTCTGTTTTGAATAGTTTTCGGATTCATTTCTGGAAGTTTATATGTACACATTGTTTAACATTTGATACGAAGTACGATAATCATATTAATGAATCGGATGTTTACTTCTGCTGAAGCATTTTTGCTGAGTAGTCACAAAAATAGTTTTTATAATTCATAACATTCAATGAGAATTACAAAAAATTGTTGTGGGAAAATCGTTGTATAAGGCATGGGTGCTTCCTATTTAAAATACATTAGAAGTGTAATGCTGTTAGCTACCTCAAAGGCACATTGAAATTACTGCTAAAGCTATTAATGAACTTTACTAAGATGATTAATTATAAAAACACACAATGTGCGCTATTAGACATGAAATATTTTTAATGTTCTGTTGATGACAATAAAAAAAAAAAATTAAGGGAAAATACCAGCAGTATAAAACAAGATGTTCCATTAGGTTAAGATTTGCGAATGATAAAACAAACTTCGAAAGCTATTTAAAGGTAAGATTTTAGTCTTATACCATCGTATATTGTTTTTAACATTATTTTCCCTAATTTCTTGGTTTTTATTCTGTCGAGGTTCTAATTTGATTTACCATACCTTTTATATTCATTTAACTGGCATTGAACTTGAATATAAAAGTAGTTCAGTTTATCCATAAAGTATGCAAATGCTCATTAACTGTATTTACATTGAATATATTAGATATTGGATTTTTAAATGCGGACTTGGTTTTTATTATAGTTAAGTGTTTACACGATTGACTTCACATACCAAAACATCTTGACACTTCATTTTTTATTTTACACATGCGAAGCTAACACTGGCTTCCTGTCTTACAGAATATACTGCTTGGAGTACAAAACGTAGATGAAAATCATTTTTAATTAAAAACTCTAATAGATTTTTTAATGTTTAACTTTTTTTCCACTAACAACACAAAAGAGCAATTTTATATGAAAAATATAAATTAGGTATGTTTAAAACAAAGTTTTGATATTTATTAAAAACAGTACTTTCGCATTAGCTACATGCTAAGGATTTATAGCAAAAGTAATCGTCAAAGATTTCCCTAATTATAGCAGCTTTTTTTTACTCTACTTCTTTCCGTAGTAGTTATATTATATGTCAGTTAAATTTCTGTTTATTTATTTTTGATGAACTTTTAAAATCATTATCGAATATTAGTCAGGGACAAATGATGAACCTATTTACACCCCTTTAAGTGCATACAGGTAAATCTTCCTCAATCGGGCTGCTCGCGATATAGATTTTTTTTAACCATGCTCGAGGAGAAAGAAACAAATCCGTAAATTAAGATAGTTTTTAAACAAATTGCATTTGGAAGTACATTTTTTCTCTATTCGACGGTGTGAAACTTCAAAATGAGCGATGATTAGACGTTAATAAATCTTCTAAAAATAGAAATCTATTATCCAGATCGTTGCCATCGTCAATATCAGATCAGCGTTACTCGTGGGCATGTTTTTGTTTTATAATACAGACCAGCAATCTCACTCAGATAAAAGATGCCTGATATACTGCGCAGTGTATAGAACATAGGTGAAAATAATTTTTTAATTGAAAACCAATAGGGTAGGGGAGTACACAGTGAGACAGCAGCCATTTTGACACATAGTTATAACTTTTTCTCCTAGCTGGAACACACACTGAACCACCTCATCTTATGCAACACGTGGATGTAGTTTCGGCACTTCAGTTGCTCGTCCGACAAAATAGTAAATAATTCTTTATTTTATAGTTTTTAAAGTTACAAAAACGTCTATTTTAGAGTTTATTTCCTTCAATATGACATATATTTACTTAACCAAACCTAGCTATATCTAATAATATACTATTTCGACAAAACGACATAAACTTTTTAAAGCGATGAAATTGATGTAACAGATGTGACATCCATTTTGTTACAACGTAACGAAAGTACACAGTGAGGCACACAGTTGTGGTGCACAGTGAGACATGCCTCATTGTGTATCTACTATGCGATTTTGATGTAAAAATAGTTATTTATTAATAAAATAAGATTTCTCTCTCTCTCTCTATCTGTGTGTGTGTGAGGGCGTGCGATGGCCAGTGAAATCTACTAAACGTAAGAGGCTGAAAGTTTGCATGAAGATACCCCAATGTCTGCCATTGTCCACCCGAGGCTCATATTTAAAAAAAAAAATTAAATCTAGAAATATTAATTAGAAGTCATAAATTGCAGAAATTATTGATAGAGTGTAAAAATGTATGATTTATGAAAATATATACATTGTCTCACTGTGTACCACTTGGGGTACACAGTGAGGCAATTATCCATACTCCGTTATGCTGCTTCATGTGCTTTTATAAATAACTTTTTTAAAACCATTTATACATTAATGTGCAGCTTAAAGATGTAGCAAAAATATTTTCAAAAGAATAAAAATCGTTGCCATTCGTTAAGTAATAATAATTTTCGTCTTATTGTGTACTACACCCCCCCCCCCCCTATATATATATTTTATTTAGTATTTTTTTTTCCAATTTCCAACCAACTACACCAAAAAAGCACTTTTGAGAATTTCTTATTAACCACATAGCAGCAGGTAATCTCGAAAGGTTTTTATCATTTTTAGCAAACTTTGTTATTTTGATTATTGCAACATTTAAACGCGTAATTCAATTACATGTTTGATAAATTCATGTTTTATTTATGTATTTGTGATATTTTTATTTCGTTTGACAATTTAGTTATGGAATAATATATATAAACAAACAGATGCTGCATCGCATCATTATTTTAAGTGCAAGGGTTAATCTGCCGTTCCGATAATTCCGAGATGGATTTTAAAAAATATACAAGTTTGAAAATTATTTAAAAAATCCATAAAAGCTAGGTAAATTGAGATACCGTTTTTAAAAAAAATTGGCCTTTGAAAGTATTTTTTTTTTTCTATTCCACTGAGTGAAAATTTTATAATGCGATATTTGAAGTTAGAAAATTTCAAAAGAAAAAAAATGTTTATTTATGTCGTTGTCACTATTGATATGACATTAGTTATTCATGGATGCCTTTTTTCCTTTATAATGTAGATTGTTTGTGAAATAATTAACACAGTGAAGATATAAATTAGCTGAGCGAGTTTATCTGTCCAAAACCGTATTTCGATTCTTTTTAGAGTTTCGATACAAAACGAAAATGGAAAATTCAGCCAATTAAAGTATCCATATGTATATACAAACATGCTATTAATTTAATTAATCACAAGTGCATACATCTTATAAAGGCACATCATTATGTATACATGTGGGTATGTGATGCGTATGTGTTTGTTTAAAATAAAACCGAAAATATTATTGACACATTATTTTGTATGATTTTATAACTAATAATGAAAGACTTATTCGTGATTAACTGAAGTTGTTATTTACGTATTAAAAGTTTGAAAATCGAGATTAATGTTCATTGTACAGAGCGTTTCAAAATGTTTTACACTTGGCTTTTAACCCCTTGAAGGGCGGTGATGCCGCTATGGCATTACATAATTTTATTCCCAAATTGGCACATTGGCACCCGCATTTTTTTTTTAATGAAATTTTCACTTTTACTAAGTACCCGAAAATATACTTTTATTTTTTTACAAATAAATTTTCTTGTAAATACTGGTGTCATTCAATTATTTCAACATTTTATAAATACAAGTACCTTGCCTCTGAAAGAGTTAAATTAATTGAAAAATATCAAGAAAATATTTTTTACGACAATAATGTAATACAGTTTTATAATATAAATTATGAAGATATTCAATATGTTGAATGTTTAAATAATTTTAATTCAGTAACTTTTTCACAACCAAGCATGATAATGCCCCCCCCCCCTCCTCCTCTCCTGTCTCTCCTTTAAACTTCAAAATTACATCCCCAAAAACCCTTTACATCAATAAATTTTTGAAAGTATTTTGTATTTTAAATGTATTTTGAAAATACATGTATTTTGTATTTTGACTTTCTTAATTTTTAAAAGTATTTTGTAATTTGTATTTTAGGTTCTAAAACCACCGTATTTTGTATTTTGTATCGAAAATGGTTTTTCGATGTATTTTGCTCAACTCTGGGTGGCTAATCGCAAAGTGTTTAATACTGGCAACCCAATTCAACCTTTTTTTAAAAAAACTTATTAGACAATAAAACTGTTTCACAAATATGTTTTTGTAACAGTATAAATTCAACGAAACAATATTCGTACATCTTCACTTTCATTCAGATGAATTTTGTTGTTCTTTGCCGACTGAGCTCAATATAAAACAATAGTGTTATATGATCTGAAGTTTTATGATCACAAAATTTCTGGAAGGGATTCTTAAATTTTGTATTAAATTTGACAGCATTAATATATTTTATAATTGATTCTAGTATTTTATTAAGAATAGGTGGAACATTTTTGGATATTAAGGTTTCCGTATTAATATCCCAGAACACAAAAGTATTTTTGGATTACCATTTTTATCAATTTTATTTAGACATATTCATTCCCCATCATAACATAACATTCCCTGTTACCAGGTTTTGTTTTTCCCATTTTCGTCAGCTGAACGCCATGTATGTACACTACAATGCTAACAAAAAAAATCTTGACACTCAAGCCATAATCTTTTATTTTCCCCTATTTTAAACACAAGAGGCGAACGAGAGTTTCTATCATGCGTAGGTCACGTGGAGTGGTGGTCCTTCAAGCTTAGGGCTGTTCTCAAACCCAAAAGGGCAACTTTCTGACATAAGTTTTCATTTATTTTTGTTCGAAAATGTATGAAACTAGCTGGTGTTGTTGTTCAGAAACTACGTAATTGAGCTGTTTTTCTTTTCTTTCTTTCTTTTTTCTTTTTTTTTCTTTTTTTTTTTTGCAAACGCAATAGAGTTTTCAGAAAATAGTGTCAAAGTTGATGTTTTGAACCGAAATTCCCAAAGAAAGCAGAAAAACCAGTCACCGAAGGGCGAAATACGTGTTTGTCATGTGATCAGATTCGCTTATAACTCAATAGGTAATTTATTGATCAAAAAATGGAAACACCAGTTCAATTCCAAATCGCTTCCATGGCCAGGCTTTCCAATTTTATATCTTTCCGTTAAAAAAGAAATTTGTAAATGTGTCAAAATGTTTTGCGCTTGTTGAGCAGAGCAGTTAAGAACAGCCTTAAAGATGTACTCAAAAAAATATTTTTCCACCCTCAACAGCTTAAAATTTTCTGACTCATTTTTAAAAGTAAAACCATGGAACCTGATGACGTGATTTTTGAAGAGGTGTATAAGCGGTCGTGTGTTTTCATTTTTCGCTCAATTAATTAGAACTTGATTTATAAACAATTATTTTCTCAGTGTGATCATTATTTTCGTTCCTAGCTCTCTCGCTTCGGGAAATTTGGTTCAAAACGCCAACTTTGACAACGTTTTTTGCAATATATTCTACCTTTATCAAAAAATCGCTAAGCACGGAACATTATACAGTTTCTGAATAAGAGAATCTGCCAATTTGATGCGTTTCAGAAAAAAATGAATCAGAAAATAAGCAGTTTGGGTTTGAGTACACACTTAAGATAACTTAGCGTTATCCCTTTATTTTATTTTTTAATTCTGGTAGTGTTTTGAAAAGAGGATTTTTTTAAAATTCTTTTCGCTGAAAAAAAGAAACTTTTCTGGTGCACGTCGCATAATGCGACGTAAAAAGCTTACAATTGTTGAACAATCTTGTGCTTTGACTTTATTAGAACAAAATGGTTCTGTAAATTGTATAGTCTTGAATTTACAAGCATCAGGGAAAACTATCTATATCCTAAAAAAGGCAAGGCCAATTTACCACGTGGCCGCATACAAAAACGAAAAATAGGTTCAGGAAGAGCAAAAAAGACAAGCCAGGTCCGATATTTTATTAAAACGTGAGGCACTGTTAAAACCAACTATAACAAAAAAAATAAGACTCCATAAATAAAAAAGAAACATTCATATTTACTAACGAATGTATCAGTAAGGGACCATCTGTCACAAACTTCAGAAAGACTTGGAGCTGTCACTCCAAAAATACCTCTGCTTACTGATGTCATGAAAAAATTAAAATAAAATTTTTGTAAGAAGATTAGAATTAGAATATTATTATTCAAATTAGACAGAAGAAGATAGGAAGAAAGTAATGTTTTCTGATAAAAGTGCTTTCAGGCTAATCAGAGGAGGTCAGATGATGGTGAGACGACCTAAAGGTTCATCAAGATATGACACAAAGTTTGCCGTGAAAACTGTAAAGCACTCAGATAGTGTCGTGGTATGGGGTGCTTTTAGTGGTGAAAAAGGTAGGGATGGATTATATTTCCTTCCGAAAAATATGACTATGAATGGTAATAAATATTTAGAAATTTTACAACACCATTTGCTGCAATTTTGGTCTCTACATGGATGTCAAATTTTAATGCATGATGAGGCACTTGCTCATAAGACAAAACTTGTGCAAAAATGGTTACATGATATTAATATAGCAATACTTGAATGACCAAGCAACTCACCTGGTCTTAATCCAATAGAAAATGCTTGGAACCTCAAGAAAAATAAAGTTCACGAGACACACTCATCCAGCATCAAGGAACTGCAGGAGATATTAAAAAAGTTCTTGGTTCATATGGATAAAGACTATTTCGAAAATTTGTTAACTTCCAAGTCTAAAAGACTAAATAGTGTCAGAGGAGAATAAGACAAAATATTAGTTTTGGCAATAAAATCTTACAAGGTGGGTGTTTTTTACTTTTTTCGCATTTTTCAATGAGTGTCAAGATTTTTTTTTGCTGGCACTGAACTTGTACATGGTTCCGAGTGATGGGCGATTTAGGAAAAATCCAGTATCGATAAACATCGCCATCGCATAAAACAGCATCAATCACAATCAAATCAATCACTAATTCCCAAATTTTAGTATTGGATGCTCTAGAATCGATAATTCGATACTCACACAGATTAAAACAGTAATTCCAAACAAATGTTAAGATGTTAAATTTCGTATAAGGGCCTTTTCTTTCCAGAAGGTTTTTTTTTTCCTTTTTAGAAGTCTAGTTATTTGGGTTACTACTTTATTAAGTTGTATTTTATAAGTTCGTCCTCCCCTCCCATCCTTCCCCAAATCATAACTCTCTTAAGGCTTTTAAAACTCTCTTAAGGCTCTGTTCTTAACTGCTCTGCTCAACAAGCGCAAAACGTTTTGACACATTTACAAATTCATTTTTTAACGGAAAGGTATAAAATTGGAAATTCTGGCCATGGAACCGATTTGGAATTGAACTGTTTTTTCCATTTTTTGATCAATCAATTATTGAGTTATAAGCGATATCGATCACGTGACAAGCACGTTTTTCGCCTGCTCTTGAGTGCTCTTTCTTCCTTCGCGCGGAAATTCGGTTCAAAACACCCACTTTGACACTATTTCCTGAAAAATCTATTGCGTTTGCAAAAACCTGGGAAAAAAAACTCAATTACATAGTTTCTGAATAACAACACCAGCTAGTTTCATTCATTTTCGAACAAAAATAAATTCAAACTTATATGTCAGAAAGTTGCCCTTTTGGATTTGAAAACACCCTTAATTATGGTCTGATTTAAATGGGACTTTTTTTATGTTCTTCCCAAGTCATTTGTTTATCAACTAAACATTGATATTATATCTGCAACTCTTGATGATCACTATTTATAAACAACAATCAGACATTCCATGCTTGGTTTAGAGCCACGTTACTCAGAGTTCTCGTTAGTTAAGTTGTATTTCTTAAAATTGGCTCCTTGCTCCCCCCCCCCCCCCAAATCAGAATTTTCTTAATTATGGTCCAATTTGAATGGGACCTTTTTTGACATTCTTCCCAAGCCATTTGGTTACCAACTAAACATTGATATTATATCTACAACTCTTGGTGACCACATTTATAAACAATAATAAAAATTTTCGGCTTTTTTTCAGTTCAAATTTTCCATCATTGGTTTAGAGCTACGTTACTCAGGGTTCTTGTTAGTTAAATTGTACCTCTCAGGTTAGGTTTGTCTCTCCCCCCCTTACCCTCCAAATAATTTGGCGGGCGGGGGGGAGGAAGAGTAACGAGGAAAGTCCCTTGAATTTGAGAATAGCCTTAGAAAGATGAAGGATTTTATCATTATATAGGGTGACAAAAAAATTCTTTTAGAATCAGGAAATTAGTAAATTACAATTAACTAATTTCATTATTTTGATAAATAAATTACTTATTGAGTTATAACCAATGTTGGTCACGTGATGTCCATTTTATTTCCTTTTCTGCACTATCACCGTTCCGGAAATTCAGTTGAAAGTGCCTACTTTGACAGTATTTTCTGAAAGTATATTTGCATTTACCAAAAAAGTGAAAGACGTCTTTCGATTCCATAGTTTTTGAATAACAACTCCTGCTAGTTTCCAAACAAAAATGAATTTTAAAAATGGGTCAGAAAGTAGGTCCTTTCGATTTGAGAACAGCCTTAAGGCGATTCTTAATTCTTTAATTGTAAAAAGAAAAAAAAATCAGTTCGATTAAAAATTAATTTAATAATCATGCCTGTAAGTATTATGCTTTTATGTTAAAAAATGAGTCAGGAAATGTAAAAAAATTCACCTTGTTGAGCGGGAGGAAATATTTTTTTGAGAACAGCTCATTATTATTATTATTATTATTATTATTATTATTATTATTATTATTATCATCATCATCTTCATTATCATTACATTGAGAACTCCTTCAAAGCAAGCAATGTTCTGAAGAATCTGTTTTTCCCTGCGACTAAACTAATCGTGCGGAAAAACGTGTTCTACAGTGAAAGTAAGTCCGAAAAAAAGTCAGGCCTAAGAAGAATATTACAATTATTATATAGAAGAATATTACAAGTTAAGGCTATTCTTAAATCCGAAAGAGCTACTTCCTGACACATTTTTTAATTAATTTTTATTCGGAAATGTTTGAAATTGGCAGGCGATGTTAACCAGAAACTATGTAATCAAAAGACGTTTTCCATTTTTTGGTAAAAGCAAAAGATTTTTTATAAAATACCGCAAAGTTGGCGTTTTAAACTGAGTTTCCGGACACGATACCGAGAGGAGAAAAACCGGTCTTCATGTGACCAAAATTTTTTATAACTTCTATAAGTAATTTATTTAACAAAAAAAAAAAAAAAGAAAAAAAAAAGAAAATGGAAAGCTCATTTCGATTGAAAATCGCTTCAATAGTCAGGGACTGCCTATTTTATACATTTACGTTTAAAAAGGAGTTACAAAATGTGTCAGAAAGTTTTTCGTTTATTGAGCAGTGGGATTTAGAACCGGCGTAAGGCTGTTCTCAAATGCAAAGGGGCAACTTTATGGTACTAATTTTAATACATTTTTCTCAGAAACACTTGAAATTGGCAAGTGTGTTATTCATAAACAATGTAATAGAAAGACGTTTTCCATATTTTGATAAATGTAAAAGATCCTTGAGAAAATACCGTCTAATTTGGCGTTTTTAATCGAATTTCCGACCGAAAGAAAAAAAAAAATAGGCAGAGAGAGGATAAAAACCGGTTGTCACGTGATCAAAATTGCTTATAACTCGACAATTTATTTATTTATTAAAAAATGGAAAACTCCTTTCGTTTCCAAATTTCTAGAAAAGTCAGTCCTGCCAATTGTGTGCCTTTACGTTTAAAAATGAGTTAGTAAATTTGTCAGAAAGTTTCGCGCTTGTTGAGCAGTGTACTTGAGAATCTCCTTTAAGAGGCTACTTCAGTGAAATGAAAAGACCCGTTCGTTAATGCTAATCCTATGGAAGAAATTTATAACGATATCTCGGTTGCACTTCAATATTTTTAAATGATTTTTTTTTTTTTTTTTTCTGCATTGGATAGCTGAGATCGATCTGTATGCAGGCCGTTTTTTAGTTTTTCGATTTTGATTACAGATTTTTTTTATGAGCATGCTTTCAGTTTCGAAACCGGTTCCGAAAATGAAAGCGTCCTCATTAAAAATATCTGTATACAAAATCGAAAAATTAAAAAACGGCCTTTGTACAGATCGATCTCAGCTATCCAATGCAAAAAAAATCATTTAAAAATATTGAAATGCAACCGAGATATCGCTATAAATTTCTTCCATAGGATTAGCATTACCGAACGGGTCTTTTCACTTGACTGAAGTAGCCTCTTAATATTAGGATTTCCTCAGAGAAATGGGATATTACAGAATTTCATTCAATCTCCACGTGAGAAACTTCCAAGCAGTTAGATACTTCGCTACTGTTCGGAAGTAATCTCAGCTTATGAGAGATACTTGCGTTCTTCTGTAAAGTTGAACACCCTCCGAGGATCGGGCCCGGCTGTAGAAAAATCACAGTCAGTCAGCAGAACCACTCTAAATTATCACTTTTCTGGAGGTGAATAAGTCGATCTCTTCGTCTCGAATCAAATCACTGGTTACTATACCTGAGTGTTTAATTTAACTCCTCAACTCGTTTTGGAAGGTCAAAAACTCTCTTGTCTATTTCCGCTGTTTCTAGTACGGAATAAGAATTCTACATGCAAATACGAATTTTAATTTAAGTGAATTAATAAATAGCTTTAAAATTCATTATTTTAAACAATCATTATAAATGAAATGTCAAAGATATTATAAACACGTCGTTTTATATCATTAAAAACCTTTTGCTAAACATTTAAACCTCTTTAAAATAACTATTGTAAACCTTTTTCAACTTATACCGCCATATCAACATTTAATTTTATAGAAAAAAGAAATCCAGTTTTTGTCAGTTCCGCAAGCTTTCAATCACAATTAAGATATTTCTGTTTTTATTTTTAAATAGTTGATGTCATTAGACCATAGTATAGCTGCTAAGCATATCTACCCTATATATATATATAACCCTAATGAAACGACTTTATGAAACGATTTTATGAAACGACTGATTAAATGGCTGATTGTGTTTCATGGCGATTTCTCCTAAAATATGGAATATTATGGGATGAAATTAACAACAAAAATCCGTATTGATTTACAGATTTCAAAACTGGTATTAGAAAGGCAAAATTTGAATTAGTTTTTGAGATATTATTTTTTTTTTCTATTTAAAAACACTTTTCTCTAAAGATGGCAACTCAAATTTTAATCATAAGATTTTTCTTTTTTTTCATTTTAGAAAAGGTTGTTATTTTAAACTAATTTGGCGACCAGATTGGTTTCCCTTAAACGTATGCTAAGAAGTGTAATGTATCCATGTTACTTTTATTCATAACTCAATTTACTTGAAAATCTTTCGCCAAATCGAAAGATTCTGATAGAGAAATCAAGAACTCGGCATTTTTATGTTAGCGGGACGCAGGTGATAAATCGTCAAACATTTTTCCCGTCGCAAATTTTTTTTTAAATATTTCATTAATTTAATTTAAAATATAATCATTTCATTCATTTTATTTAAAATACAAAACTTTCATTTAAAGCTGAAACATTTAAAATTAATGACTTTTACTTTTTTTTTTTTTTTTTAACGAAGCGAAAAGAAAAATAACAGGCACAGATACCATATACGCACCTCACCGCGGAACCTAATTGGCGCCAAAATGGCGTTATTTTGCTTGACATGGTAACCCGGCTATTGTTGTTTATTTATTAATAAATGTTTGTTTACTTTTATTTTATTTTCTTTTTTTAAATTATATAAATTGTTTTGTTTTATAGTTATTAATTATTTTTTTTATATTTATTATTATTTCATTTTAAAATTAATAGAAAATAATTTATTAATACATATGTAGCTGCTATTTGAAAACGAGGTTTTTGCCAAATTCTCGTAAAAAAAAAAATAAATAAATAAATAAATAAATCACGCCAAACCGGGTGCTTATATAACATCTGTGCCAAATATAAAATAATGCAACAAACCATGACATTTAATTTCAACTTCAAAGCAATGTTTTAATTTACCATTCGACAAATTAAAGAAAATGCTAACTGGCAAGTTAAAAAAAGCTATTGGCGAGTTTTGTACCCGGCTAACATCAAAGTACCAAGAATTCTTTGCGATCATGGCAATTTTTATGTAGTTTTATTCGATTTTTTTTTTTGATTTTTTAATAAAAATTGAAATCTTTTCCTGTAATTGTTTATGGCTGTTACATGACTTGGACTATTATAATATAGATGAAATGATGGCGATAGCATAATATTTGGCGACTTAACACCTGTTCCTGGCTAACATTAAAGTACCAAAATGGCACCTGGAATATAAAAAGCGAAGTGGTCCGCTCGGAACTATTGATTATAGTCGCATGACTTAGGCTATTATTATAGATAATGTTTTCAATTGTAAAAACAGCGCAAAGAATAATATTTCCTTACGATTAAAAAAATTATTTACACGTGACTATTAAAAACGGAAATTTTTTTTTAAATTGCTGTTAAATGAGTACGTGTTAAAAGTAGAAAAATATTGAAAATTATGTCATGAAAATTGTATTTACACGTGAATATTAAAAGAGAAAGGAAACTTTAAAGTAGTAAATACATTAATATGCGTTTAAAGCAGTAGATTGTAGAAATTACGTCACATTTAAAATGTCCAAATAATAATACTGCCAAACAATTTAAATAATATCTATGTGGGACATTAATTTCATATTTCGAGATGGTCTTTTTAATTAATGTTTGCAATTCTAAGACACTGCAGTAGTAGGAAAACAACAGTTCGGGCTCAGGAGGAGGCGGCACTGCGGCACCGTCCCGCATCCTCATCCCGTCCCCCCTCCGGCACCGCATCCCGCACCCCCTCCGACACCACCTTCCGCCCCCCTGCGACACTGCACCCCCTCCGACACCGCCCCCAAGCGGGAAAAATGGCGTTTTTAGAGTATTTTTCTGCTATAACATGAGAGTTGAACGTTAGATCGACTAGAATATCATACTATAAGATGAAGATTAAATTTACATTTGAATTTTGAACAACCTTTACCTTAATGAGTATTATTAATTAAGCAAAATAATGGAAAATAACAATTTTAAAGGAAAAAAGCTGATTTCTGTAGATTTTCTTTCAACTGCAAGATCAGAATATCAACTTAAATGCAGAAAGTTAAACATATATTTGAATTTTGGATGATTAACATCTTAATGAGCATTATTAATTAAGCAAAGCAATGAAAAATATCAATTTTTAATGAAAAAAGCTGAATATTTTCAAGTACAAGATCAGAATATACTCTTAAATGGGGAAAGTTAAACGCGTACATTTGAATTTTGAAGAATCTTTACCTTAATGAGCATTATTAATTAAGCAAAATAATGAAAAATATCAATTTTTAATGAAAAAAGCTGAATTTTTTCAAATAAAAAATCAGAATATCAACTTAAATTGAGAAAGTTAAACGCGTACATTTGAATTTTGAAGAATCTTTACCTTAATGAGTATCATTAATTAAGCAAAACAGTGGAAAATATAAATTTCTTAGGAAAAAAGCTGATTTCTGTAGATTTTATTCAACTACAAGATCAGAATATCATCTTAAAAGGGAAGTTTAAACATATAATTTAGTTTTTGATCCACCATTACCTTAATAAATTTTGATAATTAAACAAATAACAAAGAATAATATCGAATTTTTTAAAGAAAAAAGATTAATTTTATTAATCCAATAATGATTTTTACATCTTTATATAATACTTCGAACCTATCCAACGTTTTTATTCATTATTGGCTTTAAATTTTATCATTTTCATATAAAATTTCGAGTTTTCAAACCAATTAACTTAATTTTACTACATTTTAAATGTGGATCCTTTCTAGGTAAATACCCAATTTTATCTTACACTTAGTAATTTTACACCAACCTAATTGATTTTACAGTGTTTAGACAACTGTAGGATTATGTTTCATAATCACACTTCTTCTAAAAGTAAAAATAACCAGATTTCCCGCCCACCTTTCATGAATTACATCTACGCTCTTTTCAAACTCATAAGAAAATCCTGCGTTTCTCCCCCCTTGAAGGGAGGAGGATACAATAGCGTTACGTCACTTGTTTACAAAATATCGATATGTTGACGATTTGATCATTTTTCAAGATGTATAAAAGAAAGTATCAATATTTTTACATTATTACAAGTATAATTTTACAGTTTAATGAATATTTATTTATTTATTATTGGATACCCAATGTTATCAACAGATGAATTAACTATACCTGTGCTGAAACTACATTTCACATACTTAGCCACACTTTAAAAAAATTTCACTTCAATATGTAAATATTAAGTGCATTTTTAACATAACACATGTTTTTCAACACTAGTTCCTATACGAGAATTTTGTTTATTAAATAGTATGTATTCACTTTCAAATTGCTTTTACTTGAAATTATATAAACCTTTTAACAAAAAATTTGTTTAATCACAGACCGAACTGTATTTAACACGTTCAACCTCAATATCAATAATTAAACAAAACAATGGAAAATATCAATTTTTAAGAAGAAAAATAAAAACAGATTTCTTTAGATTTTCTTTTTTCAGCTACAAGATAAGAATAATAACTTAAATGAGGAACGTTAAAGATATATTTTAGTTTTTGAACAACCATTACCTTAATGAATTTTAATAATTGAACAAATAACAAAAGAAAATATGATTTTTAATGAAAAAGACGAATTTAAACGAATTTGATTAACTTTTACACTAGTTTGAGATTTTATCATCCTTTTAGATGCTAGCTATGTAGAATTTTAAACTTTCAATAAGACACACTTCAAGAAATACTCATTACTAAACAAAAATAAATTAATTTTAATCTAATCAATGACTGAAAATTTCACATTTTAAAAATATTTTCATGAATGTGCATAAAAAATGAGAGTTTACAAATTAATATTCTTATTTCTATTACATTTAACTGGATTTTTCTATATTCGAGCTTAATTTTTATACACAAAGCATTATTTAATCAAATCCAGTACTTTCAGATTTAACGAAATTCAACGTTTTTCGCTTTTCAAACTAATCCTATGAGCTAAAAAACAACAGCGCCTCCTATAACTTTATAGCGTTGAGTGAAACGAGTGGAATTTTTCATACTGTTTGCTGTTTTCGTTATATGAAGACGTCAGCTTATATTCTCTAGTTTAACTAAAATGAGTAATATGCAAGAAATGTCTTTAACAGAGGAAGATTCAAGTCAATCTTACTTAAAGGATATGAAATCAGCTATATCCAGCCAAGAAGTACATGCTTCGAACATTGAAATAATACCCTCTTCACCAGAACAACTAAAACCACCTTTTACTTGCAATCAATGCGAGAAATCCTATTCCAAAAAGAATACATTAAACAGACATCAAATATCCCATTTAGAGAAAAAGCCCTTTGAATGTGAAATATGCTCAAAGACATTCATTCAAAGCAGTGATTTAAAACGACATAGTGTAACTCATTCCAGGACATCTACTACATATAAATGCGATCAATGCGGGAAAGATTATTTACAAAAGTGTCTGTTAACAATTCACAAGAGATCTCATAAGAAGTTTTATGATTGTGATAAATGTTCCAACTCTTTTTTAACAAAGTCTGCTTTAACTAAACATAAAAAAGTTCATCCCAAGGAATATAAATGTAAATACTGCAACATTAAATTGTACGATGAAGTTGAATTTTTACATCATAAAAAAGTTCACCCCAAGAAATATAGTTGTAAACACTGTAAAATTATCTTTTATCTCCAGAGGGAGTTTATTCATCATCTGATCAACATGCATAAATGAAAAATGCAAACTTTGTTAAGTCATAAACTTGATTTGAATATCTGTATATTTTAAAAATGTATATGTCCTCCTATAACTGTTGAAAATGATGAATAAATATTGTTTAACTGAAAAAGCTTTTGTCGTTTATTTTTGCCATATCAACTTGTGATTTTTCTTGACTCTATCTCATCAAGTCAAAACGATTTTACTAAAATTTTAAAATACATATTGTATATATTTTTAAGTTTATAATTTTTTTAATTTCTTATCGAATGAAACATGAGTTAACTATATTTTATTAATTTCATATTAAAAACCTAACGTTTACCATATAATTTTATTATGTTCCGTCTAAATTTTATCTACCCAATTAAATTCTATAATCCCTTCTTATTAGCAAACATTACTATTTAACTGGAAATTTCACATTAATGTTTCTCTTTTTTCATGATTGTACATATAAAAATAAGAGTTTACAAACTAATTTCCATAATTTATCACATTTGAACTTAATTTTTATACTCAAAACATTATTTAATCAAATTTTTATACTTTCTGATTCAGTGAAATTCGATGATTTTTCATTTTTTAAACCAATACCACAATATTTATCGACATTGGAATTGATTCTTCCCTTGTATATTTTTACACTACACAATTAAGATAGATATAGACTTAGGACAGCAATAGAGTTAAAAATTGATTATACTCAATTTTCACCTTATATGAATTGGTCCTACATGACATTTCTTATTGCTACAATCACTTGATATACTAAAATTAATCCGAGTTATTCAGCCTATATTATTAATCAAATTATCATATGTTTCATCTTACACTTCTAAGATTTCTGAATTATCATCCATCAAGTTGCTTAAAATATTAATACTGTGTTTATAGTTCTATTGATACATAGCCTACATGAATATAATCTTTAATTTTAACATTTCATATTTTAAATGACCTATTTTCAAAACTAAACTATATGAATTTTTACTACATCACTTATCAATATCACAGAATGATTTATGCTTCACACTTTTCTAATAATTATCAGATTCTTATCACATAATTTCTTGATAACATATATTATACTACTGATTTGTACGCATGAGTGAGTTGTCACGTGATCAAAACGATTGAGAATAATATAAATTTTCGAAAAGCAGCGCAGTATTTCTCATTTCAACTGTTAAACTTGGAAGAGAAGGTGACATTAAGTGCGCAACTCTGATAAATTTCCAGATTTTAATTCAAGTGAGGAATCGATTTCTTTGTTAGTGAATAAAGTAAGTTTTAGTATATCATTACAACATATATGTATTAATAAAAATAAATAAATAAATGATTACTTATATATTAAACCTTTCCTAAGTATATAAATATATTTCTTTTATTGTACAGATGTTGCAGCAAGATGAATCAAAACAGCAGCAATCATCTTTATCAGATATGGATGATCTGAATGATTCGCTCTTAGCACATGTAGAGTTAAAGAATAATAAATATGTAAGTACTTAGATATGAAATACTATAATTCATATATGAAACGTAATTAGAGTAAATTTAAAATCAAATATTTTATTGTTTGTACTTTAACAAATGTTTTTTATCCATATCAATGAAGAGAATTCTAATTGTTTACATTTATTTCTCTCACAGATGTGTTCTATTTGCTACAAACAATTTTTAAGTAAATGGAATTTAAAAGAACATACACAGATCCATACAAATGAAAACCCCTATACTTGTGAAGATTGCCAAAAGCTGTTTTCAAGAAAATATGAATCAAAAATGCATACTACATCATATAGTCTATCACCAGCTGTATGTAAACTTTGTGAAGATATTCAAGAAATAACCAGACGTTTGAAGAATTTAACAATCAAGGAAGAGATTTAGACTATGTACTCAAACTATTTGCATAAGAGTTACCACATTATCCCAAAATTGAAATTTCGAAGGCACACAGTGGATGAAAAGAAATTTTTGTTACCCATGATTCTCGTAACCACAATGAATTTGGATATTATTCATAATGTATTCCTTAAATTGTTATAATAAATATTCTTTTATCTGCACTTATCGACGTGTTTATTTATATCTCCTAACATTTTAAACGAAAAACGCTTTCCCATCTTAAAAAAATTCATAAGAACAGATAAAAATTAACAGATGAATGAAAAAATATGTATATTCACAAAGTTTTCTAGATATATTTACAAAAATGTTTACAAAATAAAAAATTTGCAAGAGCAAAAGACAAAATTTCACAAAATAAAAAAAAAATACAACATAACATTTTTTTCTTCTTACAAATGTGAGTTTTTAGAAAAGTAGGAAAAAAAATACACTTAGATTTTTTTTTTTTCAAAAGTGAAAAAAAAAATATTTTTACAAAAAATATTTTTACAAAAAAATTTTTTTACAAAATATTTTTTGTAAAAAAAATTTTGTAAAAAAATTTTTGTAAAAAAAATTTTTGTAAAAAAAATTTTTGTAAAAAAAAATTTTTGTAAAAGAATTTTTTGTAAAAAAATTTTGTAAAAAAATTCATATATGAATTATAGTATTTCATATCTAAGTACTTACATATTTATTATTCTTTAACTCTACATGTGCTAAGAGCGAATCATTCAGATCATCCATATCTGATAAAGAGGATTGCTGCTGTTTTGATTCATCTTGCTGCAACATCTGTACAATAAAAGAAATATATTTATATACTTAGGAAAGGTTTAATATATAAGTAATCATTTATTTATTTATTTTTATTAATACATATATGTTGTAATGATATACTAAAACTTACTTTATTCACTAACAAAGAAATCGATTCCTCACTTGAATTAAAATCTGGAAATTTATCAGAGTTGCACACTTAAGGTCACCTTCTCTTCCAAGTTTAACAGTTGAAATGAGAAATACTGCACTGCTTTTCGAAAATTTATATTATTCTCAATCGTTTTGATCACGTGACAACTCACTCATGCGTACAAATCAGTAGTATAATATATGTTATCAAGAAATTATGTTATAAGAATCTGATAATTATTAGAAAAGTGTGAAGCATAAATCATTCTGTGATATTGATAAGTGATGTAGTAAAAATTCATATAGTTTAGTTTTGAAAATAGGTCATTTAAAATATGAAATGTTAAAATTAAAGATTATATTCATGTAGGCTATGTATCAATAGAACTATAAACACAGTATTAATATTTTAAGCAACTTGATGAATGATAATTCAGAAATCTTAGAAGTGTAAGATGAAACATATGATAATTTGATTAATAATATAGGCTGAATAACTCGGATTAATTTTAATATATCAAGTGATTGTTGCAATAAAAAATGTCATGTAGGACCAATTCATATAAGGTGAAAATTGAGTATAATCAATTTTTAACTCTATTGCTGTCCTAAGTCTATATCTATCTTAATTGTGTAATGTAAAAATATACAAGGGAAGAATCAATTCCAATGTCGATAAATATTGTGGTATTGGTTTAAAAAATGAAAAATCATCGAATTTCACTGAATCAGAAAGTATAAAAATTTGATTAAATAATGTTTTGAGTATAAAAATTAAGTTCAAATGTGATTAATTATGGAAATTAGTTTGTAAACTCTTATTTTTATATGTACAATCATGAAAAAAGAAAAACATTAATGTGAAATTTCCAGTTAAATAGTAATGTTTGCTAATAAGAAGGGATTATAGAATTTAATTGGGTAGATAAAATTTAGACGGAACATAATAAAATTATATGGTAAACGTTAGGTTTTTAATATGAAATTAATAAATTATAGTTAACTCATGTTTCATTCGATAAGAAATTAAAAAAATTATAAACTTAAAAATATATACAATATGTATTTTAAAATTTTAGTAAAATCGTTTTGACTTGATGAGATAGAGTCAAGAAAAATCACAAGTTGATATGGCAAAAATAAACGACAAAAGCTTTTTCAGTTAAACAATATTTATTCATCATTTTCAACAGTTATAGGAGGACATATACATTTTTAAAATATACAGATATTCAAATCAAGTTTATGACTTAACAAAGTTTGCATTTTTCATTTATGCATGTTGATCAGATGATGAATAAACTCCCTCTGGAGATAAAAGATAATTTTACAGTGTTTACAACTATATTTCTTAGGGTGAACTTTTTTATGATGTAAAAATTCAACTTCATCGTACAATTTAATGTTGCAGTATTTACATTTATATTCCTTGGGATGAACTTTTTTATGTTTAGTTAAAGCAGACTTTGTTAAAAAAGAGTTGGAACATTTATCACAATCATAAAACTTCTTATGAGATCTCTTGTGAATTGTTAACAGACACTTTTGTAAATAATCTTTCCCGCATTGATCGCATTTATATGTAGTAGATGTCCTGGAATGAGTTACACTATGTCGTTTTAAATCACTGCTTTGAATGAATGTCTTTGAGCATATTTCACATTCAAAGGGCTTTTTCTCTAAAAGGGATATTTGATGTCTGTTTAATGTATTCTTTTTGGAATAGGATTTCTCGCATTGGTTGCAAGTAAAAGGTGGTTTTAGTTGCTCTGGTGAAGAGGGTATTATTTCAATGTTCGAAGCATGTACTTCTTGGCTGGATATAGCTGATTTCATATCCTTTAAGTAAGATTGACTTGAATCTTCCTCTGTTAAAGACATTTCTTGCATATTACTCATTTTAGTTAAACTAGAGAATATAAGCTGACGTCTTCATATAACGAAAACAGCAAACAGTATGAAAAATTCCACTCGTTTCACTCAACGCTATAAAATTATAGGAGGCGCTGTTGTTTTTTAGCTCATAGGATTAGCTTGAAAAGCGAAAAACGTTGAATTTCGTTAAATCTGAAAGTACTGGATTTGATTAAATAATGCTTTGTGTATAAAAATTAAGCTCGAATATAGAAAAATCCAGTTAAATGTAATAGAAATAAGGATATTAATTTGTAAACTCTCGTTTTTTATGCACATTCATGAAAATATTTTTTAAATGTGAAATTTTCAGTCATTGATTAGATTAAAATTAATTTATTTTTGTTTAGTAATGAGTATTTCTTGAAGTGTGTCTTATTGAAAGTTTAAAATTCTACATAGCTAGCATCTAAAAGGATGATAAAATCTCAAACTAGTGTAAAAGTTAATCAAATTCGTTTAAATTCGTCTTTTTCATTAAAAATCATATTTTCTTTTGTTATTTGTTCAATTATTAAAATTCATTAAGGTAATGGTTGTTCAAAAACTAAAATATATCTTTAACGTTCCTCATTTAAGTTATTATTCTTATCTTGTAGCTGAAAAAAGAAAATCTAAAGATATCTGTTTTTATTTTTCTTCTTAAAAATTGATATTTTCCATTGTTTTGTTTAATTATTGATATTGAGGTCGAACGTGTTAAATACAGTTCGGTCTGTGATTAAACAAATTTTTTGTTAAAAGGTTTATATAATTTCAAGTAAAAGCAATTTGAAAGTGAATACATACTATTTAATAAACAAAATTCTCGTATAGGAACTAGTGTTGAAAAACATGTGTTATGTTAAAAATGCACTTAATATTTAGATATTGAAGTGAAATTTCTTAAAGTGTGGCTAAGTATGTGAAATGTAGTTTCAGCACAGGTATAGTTAATTCATCTGTTGATAAAATTGGGTATCCAATAATAAATAAATAAATATTCATTAAACTGTAAAATTATACTTGTAATAATGTAAAAATATTGATACTTTCTTTTATACATCTTGAAAAATGATCAAATCGTCAACATATCGATATTTTGTAAACAAGTGCCGTAACGCTATTGTATCCTCCTCCCTTCAAGGGGGGAGAAACGCAGGATTTTCTTATGAGTTTGAAAAGAGCGTAGATGTAATTCATGAAAGGTGGGCGGGAAAGCTGTTTATTTTTACTTTTAGAAGAAGTGTGATGATGAAACATAATCCTACAGTAGTCTAAACACTGTAAAATCAATTAGGTTGGTGTAAAATTACTAAGTGTAAGATAAAATTGGGTATTTACCTAGAAATATCCACATTTAAAATGTAGTAAAATTAAGTTAATTGGTTTGAAAACTCGAAATTTTATATGGAAATGATAAAATTTAAAGCCAATAACGAATAAAAACGTTGGATAGGTTCGAAGTATTATATAAAGATGTAAAAATCATTATTGGATTAATAAAATTAATCTTTTTTCTTTAAAAAATTCGATAATATTCTTTGTTATTTGTTTAATTATCAAAATTTATTAAGGTAATGGTGGATCAAAAACTAAATTATATGTTTAAATTTTCCTTTTAAGATGATATTCTGATCTTGTAGTTGAATAAAATCTACAGAAATCAGCTTTTTTCCTAAGAAATTGATATTTTCCACTGTTTTGCTTAATTAATAATACTCATTAAGGTAAAGATTGTTAAAATTAAAATATATGGTTAACCTTTTCCTTTTAAGTTGAAATTCTGGTCTTGTAGTTGAATAAAATCTACAGAAATCAGCTTTTTTCCTAAGAAATTTATATTTTCCACTGTTTTGCTTAATTAATAATACTCATTAAGGTAAAGATTCTTCAAAATTCAAATGTACGCGTTTAACTTTCTCAATTTAAGTTGATATTCTGATTTTGTATTTGAAAAAATTCAGCTTTTTTCATTAAAAATTGATATTTTTCATTGTTTTGCTTAATTAATAATGCTCATTAAGGTAAAGATTCTTCAAAATTCAAATGTACGCGTTTAACTTTCCCCATTTAAGAGTATATTCTGATCTTGTACTTGAAAATATTCAGCTTTTTTCATTAAAAATTGATATTTTTCATTGCTTTGCTTAATTAATAATGCTCATTAAGATGTTAATCATCCAAAATTCAAATATATGTTTAACTTTCTGCATTTAAGTTGATATTCTGATCTTGCAGTTGAAAGAAAATCTACAGAAATCAGCTTTTTTCCTTTAAAATTGTTATTTTCCATTATTTTGCTTAATTAATAATACTCATTAAGGTAAAGGTTGTTCAAAATTCAAATGTAAATTTAATCTTCATCTTATAGTATGATAATCTAGTCGATCTAACGTTCAACTCTCATGTTATAGCAGAAAAATACTCTAAAAACGCCATTTTTCCCGCTAGGGGGCGGTGTCGAAGGGGGGCGGAAGGTGGTGTCGGAGGGGGTGCGGGATGCGGTGCCGGAGGAGGGACGGGATGAGGATGCGGGACGGTGCCGCAGTGCCGCCTCCTCCTGAGCCCGAACTGTTGTTTTCCTACTACTCACCGCGAATAATAATATTTCCTTTCTAAAAACAAAAGTATTTTCATGTGAATGCTAAAAAGAGAAAACTTTAGTGAAACTTAGGTCAGATTTAAAACGATACATTTAAAATGCCTGCATTGCATTATGTTAATCGTTTTATATAAAAAAAAAAAAACCGGGAGGCAAAGACTCTGTTGGCTTAATTCTTTTATTTTAGCTTCTTTTCAAATGTTTAACTGATCTTTTTTTAATCAAACACGAAAACAACTATTGGATGTCTTAACAGCAACTGATTCGGCCTTAAATTTTCGCAATCAATGGGAATTGAATAGAAATCCGTTTACATGGAGATCGCCACAGGTTTTTTCATTATAATTCAATCTTCTCTAATCTTTTTAAAGCCGGTCAAATTAGCATGTTTGTAGATTCTGCGGTGTCTGAACGGGGGTTGGCGAGTGTAGCTTGTAGGGGGCAGAGCCCCCTAATATATATATATATAAGCGTCTGCAATTTTCCAATAGGTGACACTAGATTCCAGGATATTTTCAACTGTGAAAGCTATTATTTATTCATGCATTACCACTGATTTATGTCAAATTAAATATAATTAAGTAACATCTGTATTTTTGTTCGTTTGCCTTCGAGACATATAAATACTTTTCAGTTTATGCAATGAAAACGATAAAGGTAATTTATATTTTTAATTTAGAAATATAATTTTGATAAAGATATATTTATGTAATTAAAGATATCATCTACCTTAAGATTTTTTATTTTAGAATGTTAATCGCGATTATTTGAATGGCTTAATCTCTTGTCTTTTGCTTAGAGGGTATATGGTAATTAGTGCTTGCTAGGATATGTGATCTTGTCTACATTTAAAAATAAAGGTTCAATATTTCGATACAAAATTGGTAATTGAAAAGGAATTTAGCAGATAGTTGCATAATGGTTTCAACATATCTATAGTTCGACAAAAAGTAAAATAAAATAAAAAATAAAAATAAAATTACTGTAGCCAGAGAAATGGATATTTCGTCATTATTTTAGTTCAAGCTTATGCTGTAAAATTACTACTAAAATGGTGAAACTTAGCACAAAAGATTTCTTATATTGGTTGACTGCAGCCAGAGAAATGGATATTTCATCATTATTTTAGTTCAAGTTTACTGTAAAATTACTACTAAAATGGTGAAACTTAGCACCAAACTTTTTCTTATATTGGTTGCACCTAAATTTGGTAAAGATTGGCGAAACATTGAATTTTATTTTTAAGTATGTATTCCGGACACAATTTAAGCATTTCATTAAAATTTTAATGAAAGTGCAACCAACCATTTAAAAAAAAAATTACTACTAGAAAATTGAACTACGAGAATATTTTTCAATTACGAAAACTATCACTCATTTATACCTCATCTCAGAAAACGCAACTCAAATAAATTCAAAAGTAATTACGTAACATTTGTGTTTTATTTTCCATTGAGACATAATCAATTTATGACTTTATTCAAAAGGTTTAAAAAAGCTTGCGAGTCTCTTTAATATTTGCCTTTTAGACATAATCAATTTTTTAACTCCATATGCAAAACGTTGAAAAAAGCTTGAACGTCGCTTTATTATAAGGAGCGTTTCCAAATAAAAAGGACACTTTTGCTCTAGCGCCCTTGTTTATAACCGCAGTGGGTTAATGTGTCTGTCGATAAATGGCGTAGCATTTTTCCTAGTTGCGAATGTGTATAGTGAGTGACTTTACCTCAGTTTATTAATTCTTGAAACGTTGTTTTGTGCTACCGGATGACTGATGGATTCCTTCCGACGAGCGCAAAGAGCTGTTGCTCAATTTCTGAAGCTTCAACAGGCCATCAAAAATAAGCGTAGAAGCAAGATCACTAGAGGAATAGTGTTTACTGCAGGATAATGCTAGGCCACATGTGGTCACTAAGACTTTCGATCTGCAGCCAAATTTTCGGTGGCAGGTCTTGAAACATCCTCCATATAGAGCCGATATCTCCCAATGTGACTCCCATATTTTAGGCCTCTTAAAAATGTAGCTGAAAAGTCAACAGTTCACATGTAACAAGGAAGTGCAAGACATCGTGGAAAACTGGATCCATCAGCAACTCCGGAATTTCTACTCTGAAGCCATCTACTACCTTCCTACACACTGGGATCAATACATCAATGTTAATGACAATTATATTTAGTTGGAATGTCTCATGAACTGTAATGGCAATATTCTGTAATTAAGTTTTTCTGAAATTAAATATGCTTTAAATACAGTTTGTTTCATAAAAGATTAACAAAACTTTAAGAGGTGATAGTACACATTCAAACGAACAACTTTCATAAAGAATGCATGGTCAAAAATAAAACTCAAAGATGCTGGCGCGTTTGGCAACTTGGTCCATGCAAACATTAAAGCTACATTCTTGTTGTGAGTTATCAGAGGAAGAAGACACTAATAGCATGTGAATGTGATATGGGGAAGAAAAGCAAAGCGTATATACAAAATTTCACCTCGATTAATACTTAAAAACCGCTGATCCAAGTGTGCAACTGTCAATCGTGGTAGGAACATATCGGAAGATATTGCCTTTCACTAATAGAAAAAGGTTGATATGCCTTTTATAGACGGAACTGCAAATGGAAATGGCTCAGAGGCTTAACGATTGTATGGAGATCGAATTCCCAACTTACTTTTGTCACTTAATCGTTATTTGTATGCTTTTGCCTCGTATAACAACATTACCTTTGTCGCCCTCTAGAACCTTTGCGTTTTAATTCTGATCATGCATTCTTTGATGAAAGTTGTATGTTTGGATGTATACTATCACCTCTTAAAGTTTTGCCCATCTTTTATGAAACACCCTATATAACCGTAGTCTTCTTTTCATTCGAATGTCTTTTATATTTGCCTTGAGACAGAATCAATTTTTAACTTTATTCGAAACGTATAAAAAGGCTTGCGAGCAAGGGCATATCCAGCCCTCTATTTAGAGGGGGGGGGGGGGCATGGCTGTTTTTGGGTGGAGGGGAGGGGATGGGGGTCACATCACTTCATGATAATTTTTTATAATGAAGGCTATTCCTAAATTAAAACTGACGATTTTCCTAATACTTTCGCGAATTCATTTTCATTCTCAGGTACAAAAAATTTGCATTAGGATTCGTAAAAATACATAATTTACCGATTTCATTCAGATACCGAGAAATTGAAGCGTTTCCCATTTCCTTATAAAGGCAAAAAATGATTCAGAAATGTCATCAAAGTTAGCCTTTTAAGCCAATTTTTAGAACTTGACTGTCACAGAAATATCATGAGAGAGCAATTAGCAGTCGCGTTCGGAAATTCATTTTCAAATGCCAAATTTTATAGAATTTTTCGAAAGATTCTTTGCTTTTATTGAAAAATGGAAAATCTCTATTTAATCACATAGTTTCTGAATAGAAAATTTCACTTGCAAATTTTTTAATTAAAAGTTATTTCACGGATGCGTCAGAAATTGCCTAATTTTGATTTTAGTAGAACTTTAACGAATCAGAACGATTCGCATTGTTGAGCGGGGGGGGGATCGAAATAATTTACTATATATTAATTTTGCCATTTGCTTAGAGGACAGAGAAGATTCGCATTGTTGAGTGGGGGGAAAAATCGAAATAATTTAATATATATTAATTTTGCCATTTGCTTAGAGGACAGAGAAGATTCGCATTGTTGAGCGGGAGAAAAATTGGAAAAATTGAATGTATATTAATTTTGCCATTTGCTTAGAGGACAGAGAAGATTCGCATTGTTGAACGGGGGAAAAAATTGAAACAATTTAATATATATTAATTTTGCCATTTGCTTAGAGGACAGAGAAGATTCGTACTGTTGAGCGGGGGGAAAAAATTAAAAAAATTAATTATATACTAATTTTGCCATTTTTCTTAGAGGACATGTGGTGATGCAAACACTGCTAAAAAACGTATGAAAAAAGAATGAAAAAACCATAAGAAGTGGTCATGAGAATGCACACCAAAACAAGCAATTTTTGTATAGAGAAGGAGAGTCGTAATAAATTTTTCACAAACTCCAATCCGAACAAAACTATCGTTCATAACTTTGACTAAAATAAAGGTCTTTGAAAGCAATTTTCAACAGTCTTATACCTTGCTTTGTATGAAATTCAATGATATGATGAAAAGCGATGGAAGTGTTACAAAATTTTGATAAGTGAAACCGTTTAAACTGCTAATTACATTTGGAAATATAGAGCGTCTAGTTCAGCCATACTCAACTTGCGCAGCGACCATTGGGCCACATGTGGCCCGGTCACCTTTTATGTGCGGCTCGAGACACACAATCATGAGTCCATATTTATAAAATTTTGAGATCTACATAAAAAAGTATAAAAAGTATTCAAGATCTTCATTAATGTTTTATATATATTTGTATGGGAGGACAAAATCTGACTAATTATTGACAACTAGCTGCATGACAATCTGTTAGAGATCTGCACGGACCCAGGTTTGGCCCGAGGCCCGTACCCGGTCCTGAAAAATGAAGACAAAATTTCCAACGAGCCCACAGTGGGGCAAAATCCCGAAAAGCTGGCCAAAATAGGAAAATGTTATTTAAATGCCACGAAATTTCGTACACAGGTGTTTCTCAGGATGCTGATCTTGATTCTAAAATTGAAATTCCAAAAAACAAAATGGCGGGCTTAAAATTAAAATGCTTTGAAAGTTATTCATTTTCTATGAAATTTCGCATACAGGTACATTTGAAGGTGCTAAGTACGATTCAAAAATTAATTTTTTAAAAATGGCGAATTAAAAACAAAAACAATTAGATTTAAATAAAATATTTCGAGTTTCGATAATTAAAAATTTTTTAGGCTAAACGTTACAATGTATTTTCAAGGTCACAAGATATTTTTAATTGAAATTAAACGATGAATATTTATTTATGAAACACAATTAAGTACATTAATGAAAAATAAAATACTTCAAGGTTTAATTTCTACATATCATTAAAATGAAACGAAAGGATATTCTGAAATTCATCTCCTGAATCATCTGTAGTATACTAAGTAGACTCTTCAGAAGAGGTTCGAAATATTTTACAGAAGTTTCTGTGCCTCTAGGGGCAAGGATATTAATTTCTTCAACGGTAATTTACATAAGCTTGAAATGAAGGGATTTGAAAACATTAAAAGCCGCAAAAAATCTTTCCATTGTTTACGTCCTACTGCATTTTAGGGAGAAATCTTCTCGATACCTTAATTTTTGATCAACTTGTTGCACGATTCTTGAGTGTCTCCCGACATTTGCCCAACAGGCAATATTGAGGAAGCTATTATTTCTGTGCCACTGAAATTGGCATGTAGAACTAAGAATACAATTCGACGAATTTACAAGCTATTTGTGATCCATAATCCACGAAGCTGGTCAAATGAGTGTTAAGAAATTATTTGTAATATGACGTGGAATCGTTTGATCAAATCTTCGTCTACTCTCCTTATTGAAGCAGAAATAGTTGCGTTTTCAAAGAATCGACGAACTGTATTGTAATCATTTTTGCTTCCAAACCCGAACTTTGATTTATCGACGAGAAGTCCTAATTGTAAAAGAAATCTTTTTTGTAAATTTTGTTTTGCAATTTAAATTTTTTTTATTCTCGTTAGGAGTGCACACTTGCCAATCCCTTATGTCGCGTTTGTATGCTAAATGCGAGCTACAATCAAAACATACAGGCATGTAACGTGGGCATCCTGAATTGTAAATTATTTTCATTCACTTTTAGTTCAAAAATGTCATCAAGATTATTAAACTGTTTTGAAGTTGCCTGATATAGGTACCAATGTTGAATTGTTGAGTTGACAAATTACTAGTAATGGCATTAAAAATTTTACAGTCAATCATCATTAAAGCTAGTTTGTAATTAACGCTTACTTATTTTCTATCAATGATTGTTTTAAAAGGAATAAGTTTACTCTTCTGATATGTAATATAATCCATTTCACTGACAGTAGCTTCCGTATTTTCTTTCAAAAAATGGATTCTGATGGGCCTAAAATATCGAGGAGATGAAGATCTCGAATTTTTCTAAATAACGATTGTAAGAAGACCACTGTAAATTTGCCAGAACAAACTCGATAACAGTGAATGCGCTGTATCTTTCTTTGGTTTCCTGACTATATTAACATGGTAAATACTGTAGTTGCGTAAAATTAACAGCACAATGTGCTGGCAATTTGGACGCATTTTTTTACAGCACAAACTGCTGGCGTCCAAGTTGCCAGCACATTGTACTGTTAATTTTACGCAACTACTGTATTTTCCATGTTAATATAGTCAGGAAACCAAAGAAAGATACAGCACATTCACTGTGATCGAGTTTGTGCGCGAGATGAACAGTACTTTATACTGTAAAAATGTCGTTTTTTTTACAGTGTATTTGAACCTAATTTCTATCATCATCAACGCTAAACTTTTGTTTAAAAGTACTTTGACCAGATGTACTATCACATCCCCACTTGCAAATCAAATTCAGATTGCTAACGTTATCGGAAGTCAGATTCTTAATAATTTTCGTTTGCATTAATAAAATACGTTCCGTAGTATAATCTAGCAAAGCTTGCAATTGACAAGATAATTCTTCTAATTACGATAGAATACATAAAATTATTAGCTATAAAGATAAGAAAATGTATTTCTATTGTATCGATGATAGAGAATTCTTTTCATTGTTTTGTTACTAATCTTGCTTATCAAATTCATTTATGCTTATGGTTACTATACTTATTTGTAATATAATACATAATAATCTATCACAAAACTGAATAATCTAAAAATTTCAAAAATGTTTGCCAGCTAAATTTCTGTGAAAAGTAATAAATGTCATAGCTTTTGAAGCGATTTAAAAAGTGATAATTTTACTTGTGGTTGCAAAAACCTGCACAAAAGGCAGAATGGCAGTTTTTGGCAGCTGGTTTTTTCATGATTCATTAAATAATAGTTCAGGCTATTGTTTCCATTATATGTCGTTGCGGAACACCTTGGAACTTATAAACTTTTTGATGTTTGAAAGCAAAAAAATAATTTTTTTTTTTAAATTTTTATCAAAAATAATCATGAAATTATTAAGTTTTATGTACTTAATATAATTTTTGTAGCATGAGCAAGCAAAAAAGTACACACTATCATCATGTGAATCCATTTTAAAGCATTCAAATCCGATGATATGGAAAAATGCAGTACGTGTTTAGAAAAAACATTGTTTTGCTCTTTGGGTTCGCCTCAGATGATAATTCTCCAAGCGTCATTTTTGAAATGATACAGGTTGCCAAAGCAAAACGAAAGCTTTTTTTATAAATATAGATTCTGAACCTACAGACCTTATTGTAGCCATCTGTATAACAAAATTACCTAAATAGTAACTTTATTTTTTGACTTTTCGCCATCTTTTTGGGGTTTTGCCCCACTGTGGGGCCGGAAGATTAAAGACAATTTATTTAACTGGTCGGGCAAGGCCGATGAAAAAAGTAAACAGGCCAGGCTGAGACAATAAAAACAAGTAGGAAATTGCTCGTCAAACGTGGCAAATGAGGTGCGTTCGTACTATAACTAGTTTTATAAATATTTTTTGCACCCCATATTGTACTGAATGTATATTTTTTTACACTTCATAAAAGCATAGTCTGTAACATCATTAAAATGCACTTGCAATAATTGTAACGGAGTTGAATTAATTTTGAGTGCCCCTGTAATTAAACTATACATCCAATTTTCATAAAATCTGAAATGGCTCGACAAAATTTTGCAACAATCATATATTTAAATTTTCAGACGATTCGGAAGACTGTAACATCATTAAAATGCACTTGCAATAATTTTTTCCTATTGGCCATAATGTAAAGAAAAACTTTTGAATGTCCCTGTAATTAAACTATACATCCGATTTTCATAAAAATTGAAATGGCTCGACAAAATTTTACAACAATCATATATTTAAAATTTCAGACCGATCGGTTGGGTAGTTTTTGCTCTGTTATATGCGGACGGACGGACAAACGGACAGACGGACAGACGGACTGAACGACGACTATAGGTGCTACGTATTTATATAATTACGAACGCACCTAAAAATGAACGGCAAAAGCTATGTGCCTTTTTTCTTTCATACTGAACGATACGAATGTTTTAAATGAATCTTTATTCGGATGCAAAAATCTAATGAGTCTAAGTGATTATTAATGTTGCTATTCTGCATGCTCTGGTTTATATAGTAATATAAAATATACATGTAGTAACATAAAATACATTGTTATATTTTCGCATAAATATGATGCAGTATTCCAGAAAAGAATCGTAATTGTTTGTTATAAGAAAGATCGGATTATTTTGTGGAAATAGAGTCGGGCCTGATTTCATTGATTTTTGCATGGGCCGGGCCTGTTTTTACTGATTTTTGGGCGGGGCGGCCCGTTGCCCGAAGGGTCTATTTTCATTCACGGCACTCGGGCCGGTCTTACTTTATTCCTGAAGGTTCGGACCGGGCCGGCCCTAACTTATTTTTTTATTTATTTTATTTTATTTTATTTTATTTGCACAGAACCAGGACCCGGTTTCATTCCTAGGCTTCACGGTCCAAACTTTCAGTCTTAGTTTTGACCCAAGCCGTATGAAATGTCTCGGCGTGGCCTGATCCGTTCAAAGGGTCAGTAAAATTAGGCTTGGAACAATTTTTTTTTTTAAAAATGCATACATATTTAAATCGCCATTATTCTACAACTAAACATTAAAATTCATTCTTTTTAAAAAATAGTAGATTTCTACGCTTATTAAAATATAGCTAAATTAAAATATAGTAAAACGCATGAAAAAGAACCTGTCTATTATGGAATCTTGTTTTAAGCTGAAAAATGTGTTGATCCATGCAAAATTAATATACTAATACGTAAGAAAAGAATATATAATACATTTATGCTTGCTAAGAAGGGAACTTGTCTATAACGCTTTTCTTTCTTTTCTATGCAATTCAGTCTTAGATTTTACTGTATAGCATTTTTGAGATTTTTAACACTTCAATACATGGAATATGGATTAACAATATTAATGATAACGGAAACATTTACATACAAGAAATAGAGATTCATTACAAAAATAGATATTGCACCTACTTCTATAAAAATGAAGATTATAAACAATGAAAAAAAAAAATTAAGATAAATATTTTTGGCCTGAACTCCTCGTACGAGACAAATTTTTATCCAAATCGACGTTAAAATCAATGTTTTGTAGAAATTCACTCGGGCCGGGCAGGGCTCGGACTGGACTTCTAACTTTTTTACCGGGCCGGGTCGGACCAATATTTTTTTCGCCCGGGCTCAAGCCTGGAAATGTCGGCCCGTGCAGACCTCTACCATGAACCGCGAAAATACAAACAGGCTGGATCCGGGCCGAACTTTTAGCTGTTGTACCGGGCCGTGCTGTTCCCGGAAATTCCGGCCCGTGCAGACCTCTACAACCTGGTGTGTTGCATTTAAATTGCATGAGCTGTTTCGATTTTTGTTTTTGTTTTTCGGGGGGGGGGGGGGTATGCGAGGGATTTAGTTGCATTATACATTTCAAGTTTCTAACCCTATAACATTTCCAAAAACAATGAAATCTCTGCATAGTTGACAGCTCGGCAGTACCGAATTTGTCCGCTATTTGGAGGTGTCTGTTTTTCAGAGGTAAAAACATGCAATCAATGTATGCGTTGGGGATTGAAATAGAGTCCGGTAAATAGAGGTTCCCGCTATTCAAAAATGTCCGTTATGGAGGTTTTCCTGTAAATTTAACTTAGAACTTTCCTTCCTCATTTTACCTTTTTTAATTTCTTATTTTTTAAAAAACGTTCTTAGTGAGCATTTACATCTTCAAAGCAACAACCACGCCAAATTTCAAGTTCTTTATACCAACAGAATCACAGAAATCGCAATTTTAAAACGTTTTTTCCTCCTGCATCCTTTTAAATTTCGAAATATTTAAAAAACTGTTCTATGCAGGCATTTACGTCCTAAAAGTATAACAGACAAGTCAAGTTTCACTTTTCTATCACTGGACGGTTCCATATAAATCGTAATTTAGAACGTTCTCCGCTCCTTTTACTCTTTGAAATTTCGAAAATTTAGAAGCCGTTCTTAGCGACATTTACATCTTAACACTATTTCTACCACGATTTTGTGTATACCTATTTCTACGAAAAGGTGTCTTTTGACACTTTTGTGTTTGAATGCAAATAATTGCCAAAACTGTTGGGATTTCAGATTATCAGTTAACCCCTTCGCGACGAGAGCCTTTTGCTTAATTTTTAATCTTTTACCACCGGTTTTTCAAAACGGAAAATTTTCTGTAATTGAATCACGAAAATGCTCTGATTAAATAAGGTAAACTTCACAATAAAATATAACTGGAGAGAATAATGAAGGATTCTGAGCACCTTAAGTGGCACTTATACCAGTCGCTCGTCCCAAAAGGGTTAAATATAGATAATTTGAGCAATATACAGTAAAACCTCTTTTATCCGAAACTCTTTTAACCGAAACTCTCGGTTAACCGAAATCTACTTTTAAAGCTTTTTTTTTTTTTTTTTTACTGTCACTTTCTTTGTGTGGAAAATCCATTATGAAAGCTTTTTTTTTTAACTGTCATATTTCTTGTGTGCAAGCGGTCCTTTCCGAACTTCGAGTACATATGAATATTTTCGATCCTCTTGGGAGAATACTTCTCACAGTATTTAAATTTGGTTTATTTTTATTTCCTTTCAGCTATTTTTTTGCATCGATGTCTATTTGAATTCAATCATTGCGCCGCAAGGTTGATGTTTTATCTCTCACCGTAAAGCAAGTTCATTTTTCGCCGCCGATATTCATATCTGCTTTGGGAGCGGATCGGCAGCTTGCGCATGCGCACTCCGCTATTTTAGGAACACATCTTGGAGCTCTCGTTTCGTCGGAGTCGATTTGCATTGTATTCTCACACCCCTTTCTTAGAGTTCCTTCGAATTTAACTTGAGATCCCGTAGGCTGCAGAGTGAAACGAATAAAACGAACAAATTAGCCATTCTGAAGCTTTTGAATGTTTTGCAAAAGGTTTGGCATGGCTGGCGCAGCAGAAAGACTGTGATATTGGTTAAATAATAATATTAAAAAAAACTCCGTGATAGAGCTTCAAAGCAAAGGCAATCGAAACTGCGACAAACAGAACATTTTTTTCAAACCCTTGTGATATATAAGTACTTATTTTCAAAATTAAAATTCAGGTAATTTAGTTTTGTTTCTATTTTACTCTTGCTTTATTTTTATTAAGCACCTGTCACCATAATAAGAAATATTGCATTTATTTCTCCTTAATCTTAAAATTGAAGCATTCTCGATTATCCGAAAATTTCGGTTTTCCGAAAGAGGGTCAGCCTCAATTAATTCGGATAATAAAGGTTCTACTCTATTTATTAATATATTGAGGCGTATTTATTAGAGATTATTTAATCAAGTTATAAATTCTAACTTAATCATCAATCTACAAAATATGAATATACATAAATGTAATCAAAGATGTTTTACGTCAAAAGGAACAATAATTAAAAAATATTATCTTTTTTTTTTTAAATTAGAATGATAAACAAATGTTTTAATATTATTATCTTAACAAACTTTCAGTCTCATGTATAAAAATTCAATATTTGTAACAAAAAAAAAAAAAAAACAGTAATCATAAAAACAGCAGTGTAATAAAATTCTTTTCTTATTCAGTGCCACAGCTTTTACACGAATGAAAACAAAATTCATGTGTAATGAACTCACTACCATAGTTGGAAAAGAAAACACGTTATTCAATTTTTTTAGGACTTGTCACTGCAATGATCTATGCTAAAATGCAACATTGCGGAAAACAAGCGAATATCAACGTTATGCATCTACTCCAGTATTTTCCGTTACAATTGAAATCAAGATTCTCTAATCTGATTATAATTGATATGATGCTGTAAAATGGTGTTCATATTTATATCTAAAATGTTTTAAAATTACAAATAATGAAATCCTTAGAAATTAGAAATTATAAAATCCTTAAGGTGTCAAAAGACACCTAGATAGATAGGATAGAAATAGGTATACCCTATGCACATTTTTAGATCCAAGATGAGCTGTAGGAAAATGATATCGCTGCATTAATTTAACAACTATTGCACGAAAAGTCAAAAAATTAATTCTGAAAAAATGATTAAACTTAGAGAATAAGTTTAAGTTAAAATCTGAAAGGTGTCTTTTGACATCTCTTGGTGGTAGAGATAGTGTTAAAAGTATCCACTATGCCAAATTTCAAGTTTTTAGCCTCTTTAGTAATTACAAATTTCGCAATTTCAGAACTTATATTTCTTCCTGCAACCGAATTTTTTCTTGATAGTGGTATACACATAAAATGTAGCCCATGTTTGAGATTTCGATCTTTTTAGTTGTTGAATATATGTCAATTTCATGCATTTAAACATAAAAGTACTTTTGTTAATGTGTCAGGAAATAGGTAGTTCGGATTTGAGTTACAGCCCTAACTGAGACTGGTAAAAAAGAAATTCAAAAATCCCTGCCGGCCCGGCCTACAGGCGGACGTAGATTTCGAAGTTAAGTATACTGATTTCACAAACAAAAACCAAATCGTGATTAGAGATAAACCCACTTTAACAATTTTATCAGGCCGCTTTTGACGAGTTTTTATTTCATTTTTATATAATAACTGGTTTTATCAGAATCATGTTAGGGCGGTATTCAAAAAATTACTTTTCCATGCTCAACAACTCGAAATTTTCTGTCATAACTCCAGATTCATTTTTAATAGGAAAATCATGAAACTTGTTGACGAGATTTTTGAAGAGATTTATAAGCGACCTGTGTTTTTAATTTCCGTATAATTAATTAAAACTTGATACATAAACAATTGTTTTCTCAGCAAGACAATATTTTTCGTTTCTAACACAATCGCTTCGGGAAAGGGAAATTCCGTTCAAAATGACCACTTTGATATCATTTTTTGAAATATATTCTGCCTCTGTCAAAAAATCGATCATTACGGTACATTATATAGTTTCTGAATAATCGAATCTACCAATTGGATGCGTTTGAGAGCAAAAATGAATTTAAAAATGAGTCAGAAAATAAGCAGTTTGGATTTGAATACTTCCTTTTCCAACACAATCCGCTTCGGGAAATTCGGTTCAAAAGGCCCACTTTGATAGCATATTTTAAAATATATTCTGCATCTATCAAAAAATTGGCCATTACGGTACATTATATAGTTTCTGAGTAAGAAAAGGTACCAATTGGAAGCCTTTGAGAGTAAAAATGAATTGTAAAATGAGTCAGAAAATAAGCAGTTTGGATTTGAATACACCCTTACTAGATGATTTTTTTCTTCAACCGCTATGTATTTTTAATTTGTTTTTGCTGTAAGAATTGGCCCTATCCAAAACTTGTCTATATAGATGTTGTAGACAATATTAAGAAGATATATGATAAATTCATGGGGATTTTATATCTTTTGAATTGACGGAGTTATGGATTTTTTTCTTCTTCAAACGCCCTTTTTGTTTTCGTTTTTAATTTTTTTTTGCGGTACAAACTGGTCCTATCAAAAACTTGTGAATATAAAAGTTGTAGATAATGTTAAGGAGATTCATGATAAAATTAATTGGATTTGACATCTTGAGAATTGACGAAGTTATGAATTTTTTTCTCCCGAAAACCCTATTTTTTGCTCCCCTTGAGCCCATTTTTAACTTTATCAAAAATCTGTGATACATAAATTTTTGGCCCTATTTTTAGAAGTAATAAAAACTTTAAACTGATTCAATATGTACAAAATTTAAGAAGTTATAAGGGTTTTTCGGTTTTCACAAAACCCCTCCCTATTTCCAACCCCTTGGTCCGATTTTGCCCATTAACGAACTCGACCGAGATTTTATGCCCCTTGATTTTATGTATCAGTTTGGAAGAGATTGGTGCAGAATTGTGGAAGTTATCGTGTCCAGAAGAAAGTGATATATATAGACAGATACATATATATATTATTATAGGTTGGTTGGGTGGGTAGATGTTAGAGTACGGAGGAGGGTGGTGTTGTCTGGATAATACGCAATGGTTAATTATTTAAAAAAAAATGGGGGCTCTTGTATTATTACTATATTTTTGTTACGTATTTTATATGGATGTTGATTTGATATTTTATATGTAATTGGAGAATTTCATTAATATTATAATTAGCTTAATTATTGATTAATCTAATTTACAATTATTTGCTATTAAATTTTAATTTACTAAGGACAATATCATATTAATTACTAATAGTATGCCATTCTTATAGTGAATAATATACATATAAGTATGTTTAATATAAATATAGTTATACTGTATGCATTAAAATTGGGTAATTATTTTTATTATTATTCCTCTATTCTTTTTAATATTTATTATCGGTTTAATGTTTTTGAATGTCCCACATTCATACTTTATGGATTTTTATGGATGTCTGAAAATAATCCACACTCTATATTTGTGCTTTTTAAGTAATGAGAATTTAAGTATCATTTAACCTTCTATATACTTCCACATGTTTTTTATTTCCTGTTCATTTTATAAATATCTTATATATAATTCATTAAAAAATAATTTTTATATTATTTTTAATAATTATTTATATTAATTATTACTGAATTTATTTTGTTTTATAGCATATAGCTATATGCTATATATTATCAATGTTCTAGAATTATTTAAATTCTTAGTTTAGTTTAAATAAGTTAGCTAATAGTATATATTATATGCTTTTAAATTTTATTAACAATAGTTTTTAAATACATTGTGTGGTTTGTATTAGGTTTATAATTCTCTATATATAAGGATATGTTTGGTTTTGCTGTTTAAACAGTTATTTACATTCAAATGCTTACAAATATTTATCTTGCGATAGATGTTTAATATAAGTAATAATAGATGGCAGCACCAAATTTGTCTCTTTAAGATAGCTCTAATGTTTAATTTTTCTAGCTCCATATCAGTTATAATTTATACACCAGGGGGTATTTTTAGCTAAATTTTGACGATATTGTTAAACTGTTATTAATTAATTTAATAGTGCATTTTAAATAATGTAATTAATATCTATTTATTTTATATTAGATTAAATGTGTTTAACAAGGTATTTCAAAATTTATTTCAAAATGTATTAACTGCATCCTTTGGTATCATTTACTGTGATTTCTTAACTGTTTTATTCACCTTAATCTTTTTGATATACTGGTAGACATGTGCGCATGGATTTTTGTAAAATACTGAAATATTAATCGGTATGGTGTTTATTATTTATATTTTATATCCTATAAATATTTAAATACGTTTTATTGATTCTTCCATTTCATATTATTTGTTTCTATTCTGCTTTCATTTTTAATCAATTCACTTGATTTTAATGGTTGTTCGGGCACAGGGGAAAATAATTTTTAGCTTTAGCTTATTTTTCCCACAGAAAACAACCATTTTGCTTATATCATTGAATTCTGTGCCCTTGATAACGTAATTCAATGTATAAGCTTTTCAATTTTTGTCGGTGTCCATTTTTTTCTTTTTTCTTCCATAATAATTCTTATAATAATTTTTTTTAATTAATACTTACAGATTTAATTCATAATAATTGACGGTGGTAGGTTATGTTTAATTAATGGTTATATATATATATATATATATATATATATATATATATAAAGTTTTTTACTGAGGGTGGTTTTGGGCTCTAGGGGTCATGACGGTGTAGATCTGCAAAACTTTTTCAGAAATTCCAACATAGGAACGACGCCAATAGGTAGTATTTCATACGAAATCTACCTAAAACAAAATAATAAAATGGCAATGGTGATAATTATAATATAACAATATTAATAGTCTAACTCTTCTAAGTAATGGAGAGGCGATTTTTTTTAAACGTAATAGTTTGCTTAATAGCTGCTTTAATAGTTTTAAATTAGGATGTCTTAAAGAAATAAGTGTCTAACTTTATGAAAGATGGGGCAGAATTCCAGGATTTTTTCAATTAGGTATCTAGTTATCAATCATCTGCTACTTGTCATTCATGACACATGTCCATAAAAGTTTTCTTTTAAAAAAGTAATTATGTAATGTATATGTTTAATTTTTACCCTTCAGAAATAATCACTATTTAAACATATATGCAAAGAGAAAAAAGAGGCGGCAGGGTTGCGAATAATTTTCATGTTTTGAGTTCATAAACCTTATGGTTATATACATGTCTTTTTAAGGCTGTTCTTAACTGCTCTGCTCAACAAGCGCAAAACGTTTTGACACATTTACAAATTCATTTTTTAACTGAAAGGTATAAAATTAGAAAGCCTGGCCATGAAAGAGATTTGGAATTGAACTGTTTTTTCCATTTTTTGATCAATCAATTACCTATTGAGTTATAAGCGTTTTCGATCACGTTACAAACACGTTTTTTCGACCTTTCTTGAGTGCTCTTTCTTCCTCCGCGCGGAAATTCGGTTCAAAACGCCTACTTTGGCATTATTTTCTGAAAGATATATTGCGTTTGCAAAAAAAAGAAAAAAAAAAAAAAAAAAAAAAAAGGAAAAAACAGCTTAATTACATAGTTTCTGAACAACAGCACCAACTAGTTTCATGCATTTTTGAACAAAAATAAATTAAAACTTATGTCAAAAAGTTGCCCTTTTGGATTTGAGAACACCCTTAATGAAAATGTTGCTTTATAATTGGATCTTGGATCTATTTTACAATTTACTGTTCTAACGCAACGTTTGATTGATATGTTCTTCGATTTATTTGGAGGACATGTGAATTTTAATAATGTTCTCAAATTCATATGGGCTACTTTCTGACACATTCATAACTTCATTTTTTTTCCGCAAAGACACAAAGTTGTCGGGCGTTCTTATTCAGAAATCATGAAATCTAATAGCGATTTTCAATTTTTTATAAAGGGAAATTCTTGCAGAAAATGCAATCAAATATGGCATTATGAACCGCATTTCTGGATGCGAAAGTCCGAGAAAGGTCGTCATGAGAGAGTAATTGCTTATAACTCAATATTTAACACATTTATCAAAAAATTAAAAATGCTATTCGATTCCAAATCATTTCAATAGTCATGCCTGTTAACTTCATTATTTAATCTTAAAAAATGATTCCATAAAACTGTCAGAAAGTTTCGCTTTTTTCAACGGAGAGTAATATTTTTCACCAATCCAAAGGGGCCACCATCTGACACAATTTTTAATTCATTTTTTCTTTGGAAACGCATAAAAATTGGCAGGTGCTGTTATTCAGAAACGTTGTACACGAATGACATTTTACTTTTTTTGGTAAACGCGAAAGATCTTTGAGAAAATACTGTCAAATTAGGCGCTTTGAACCGAATTTCCACAAGCGACACAGTCAAACTGGAGAAAAACCATCGCTTATAACTCGATAAGTTATTTATTTATCAAAAAATGGAAAACTCATTTCAATTCCAAATAGCTTGAATAGTCTGGCTTGCCAATTTTAGACCTTTACGTTTAAAAAATGTGTCAGAAATTTTCGCATTGTCGTGCAGGGGATTTGAGAACATCCTTAACATTCCGAATCTTATAGCCTTTATTCTCATTTTACTATCCTAGCTATCTTCAGTTGTGACTAACTTTATGCATTGAATGTCATTTTGCCATTTTCATATCCAAAAAATCGCTTCAAAATGCTATTTTTAATGGCATTTTTAGAAATAATCGTTATTCCTATAGAAAAATGGTAAACGTTATTCGGTTTTTTAGACCCAAGGTAGAAATATTTGCAGGTTATATGTTTTTACTAGAGATTGACCGAAAATTCGGTTTCGTTTTCGTTTTCAGCCCAAAATTTCAGTTTCGGCGAAAATGCGGCCAATTCGACCGGTCCGAAACTATTGATCTATCGAAACTATCAGTATTCCAAAAATCTCGTTTGTTCTTTCGGAGAATTTCAGCATTACTCATCGATTTGAGCTTTATCGGCTCAAATGAGGCTATTTATTGCTACGAACTTCGTTGTTTATAATTATCAATCATGACTGATTCAAGACGTGAATGCAAATTATAAGGCAAGCAAAAGCAAGGCATATATAACTAAACTTTTTCACGTGCTCATTAAAAGCTGCAGACATAACAGTAATGGAAAATTTTCAGCTTGAAACCTCAGAAGTATTTCGAGTACTCTTTGAGAAAATGTTCATCTAGTATAACAGATGAACATTTGCAGAAGTCATTATAAAAGATAAATCGAGGTGTGTATACGTAAAACTAAAATATTTTTTAATTAAATGAAATTCGTATAATTAGAGAATCTTTCTGTGTCGTTGATGAATTAATTACGTTTTATTTTATATGAAAATAAAAAGTTTTGGGTCTAAGGCACAGAGAGCCAATTTGGGCCACACCTATAATTAACTAATAGTTATGTATATTTAATAAATACGCATAATTAATCAATAATTATGCATATTTAATAAATACTTATAATTAATTAATAATTATATATGTTTATGTATGTATTAATTACTTTAAAAAATTTGGACATTTTCGTTTTCTTTTTCGACCGAAAATATGAAGATCACCGAAATTCGGTTTCGGACTTAAAAACCTGTTTCGGTCTATCCTTAGTTTTTATCAAAGAAATTGATTTCTTGAATGCATTATGAGGAAAGATTTAAAAGTGCAAAGCTTTTATAAAGTAAATGTTTTATATGTTTAAAGTAACATTTTATATTAATGCCTTTCGTGTAATGTTAAGAGATTTTTAAGTTATTCGTTTTATAATGCAATAAAATTTAATTAAGTTAATAATTTTGTAAGGAAAAAAATAGTTCGCAATTTTTATGTTTCGATATTTTACCTTAATAAAGCAAATATTTTATGTCTGTTGAATCGAATTACAGGCTCTTTTCCTCAATATAATTTTTTTTTTTTTACAAATTATTTATTTAGACATCATTTTTCACTTCATTGCACTGTGAAGTTCTATTACAACATTTGAATGTGTTGAAAAACGCTTAATAATCTATGCTTGATGCATGATTTTACGTTCTTTTTTTCTTTTTCTTTTTTTTTAATTGTCTTTAATACTTAATCTTATTCAAGCAAGTATTCGAAAAATGCCTTATATATAAGGAAATGTGAAACACTTCAATTTCTTGGTATGTGTGCATAAAAATTTCTGCAAGTTGCACGTATTTAACTATAAAAACATGAAAGAAAAATCAAGCGTTAAGCATAGATTATGAAACACTTTCCAACACTTCCTGAATGCTCTAACAAAACTTAGTTATTTGGGGAAATAAGGTAACTAAGTAAACATTTTAGAAAACGCATAAAACATTTGAAAAACTTGCGATTACAGCAGTTACCGTCCATAGCCAAATATGTATTCCAATTCTTCTGAACAGCCCTGTACTTGAACTGTAGGTTGATATACATACTATATAATGGGAAAATTTAGTTTAACAAAAAAACGCATAACAGGTAGAAATTTGTCTTTCAGCAATTTGTACTAATAGATGGAAACATACTTGAATGCTTTTGTATAAACCTTATTACACGCTATTATTTAGCTAGAATTTAATCAAACTAAAACACTCTAAAAACTAATGAAATCACATTTCCAGAAATTGTCATTTTTAGACAGCCATGTATCCAAATAATAACTATTCTTTGCATCGCATATTCTACAGAATGCATATTTTAGTGCACTTTATAAATGCATATCAGTTTTATTATGTTTGAAAGCGTGTAACATCATTAAAAATCATTTGAAACGATTTTTTTCCCATTGGCCGTAATGTAACGGAATGCTTTTGACTGTCCCTATAAATGAAATAAATATGCTACAAATTTCATTTGAAATAGGGAACTTACTATGGTAAACGTCAATAACATCGAAAAATTTCAGGGTAACCTGAGTATATTTACGAGAGTTAGAGCGCGGACAGACGGACAGACAAACCGAAGTCATAAACACTTTTCAACTTTGTTGATTTTAATTATTAATCAGAGCATTTTAATCGTTTTGTCATTACGATGTCATTACGTAATCACTTCATCTTAAATATATTTTACAAATAAAATTTTACAACTATTATAATTCGTAAAGTACGTGAATAATACTAAGCATTTTAACAATATTTTTCGCATCAATACAAACAGTGGTTTTAAAAATGTTATTGACAGGTGCTTCATCGGCTTATCAGTAATCAGGGCTTGACAAATGCAGGGACATACGGGGCAGATGCCCCCACTACAGGAGGGCCCTGCCCTCCAGGAGTAATCAGGATTTTTTTCGGTTACGGAGGGGGGTGGGGGATGCGCTATGTTTGTTATAAATGCAGAAAATTAGAGCTCCAGTCAAATTAGATTTCCATGCTACATTTTATCGATTTATTATCTGAGACAGAGACAGTGAAAGTAATTTTTTCGTTATTTCAATTTTATCTAGCACTTCAAATTAATATGATAATCCTCCAGTATTTGTTATTATTATAAAACCGTTTCTCTGAAAAATGGTGCGAACTGGCTCAATTTGAACGTCATATTTTAATTTAGGAATATTAGATCTGTACAGTTTATAGGGGAGACCGGAGCTGGTAGGCGCAGTTTTTAGTTATTGATTTTTATTAACTTTTTTATGAAACTTTAACTGAACTTTTAAGGAACATGCATTGGGCTATAAATACCCGAAGTTTTCAGTTTGTAGCTTTTGTAGTTTATGTTTAGCGGAAGCCTAAAGTAAAAGGAAAATTGTGCGCCAACCTACCCCGTCGCGGGGCAAGCTGCCTATACCTATGGGGGAAGTTGGCACACGCTTTATAAAAATTTAAATGAAACTCGAGTAAGACACAAAGTTAAGATAAATCAATTTCATTATTACCAGTAAGCTCCGTTTGGGCAAGACTCGTGTGCCTACAATCGTGCGTTGCAACCACTTTTCTCGGTGTTTTCTGTTTTTCAAGCTACCAGCACACACCAGATACAAAGCCAACTTGCCCCGTGTTCAATGCGCCTACTAGCCTCATAATAAATTTCTGCACAAAAGTGACACGTAACCATCTAAGCATAAATAATCCAAGTAAATCACATATGGGTAGGTACAGTTAATCATACACTAAGAAAAGCTGCACAAGTTAAATCGCAATCATTAAGATAAGTATTAGAAATTAGAAAAAAGAATAAAGCAACAAAATAATTACTTATGAGTTCAAAAAACAGAAAAGTCGTAATAAATGTCCACTGCACGTAGGTAACGCTGCAAAACTACAATGAGGATAAGGAGGATTTTTTTCCCGACTATTATAATCAATTAAAATTTCACAGGAATAAATTATCTACTAGCTAATTTTTACGTATAAATATATTAAGACACTTAACCTACAATTAATTTTTTTTTAAAATAGAAACATATAACATTTTCTTGAGAAGATCTTCAGCAAAAAATAACGCATTAGATATATGTATAACAAACAGTATAAGAATGGCGATTGCTTTAGTGACTCGCATACATAGTAAGTTTACAGGTAGTTCCAGTTATCGACAAAAATTAGAAATGTTTGAAAATATTTATTAGAATAGTCCGGTTAATACACTCGGACAGTCTCTCAAGTCTCTTAGCAATAGAAGATGTTTTTTTCAAAAAATCTCATCGCAGTACAAATTATCAAACTACTCCAAGAAACAAGAAAAAAGATCTTCTTTAAATGGGTCCGTGGACATGTGGGTAATGTGGGGAATGAGCATGCAGATTCTTTGGCAAAAGAAGCAACCAAAGCCACATCACATGCCAAATACAAATTCTTTCCCAACCCTCCTTCTTACTTGAAGAAGCTTCTAAAATCATCTCTACACGAACAATGGCAGACTCGCTGGGACTATGGTACCACAGGACGGTACACATACGCTTTAGCCCCAAAAGTCTCGGAAAAGAGAATCCTGCTGCATAGAAATCTTTTTCTGTTTGCCACTAACCACGGCCCATTTTCCTCATATCTTTATAAATTTGACAGGGTTCCTTCTCCATTATGTGTATGCGGTCAGCGAGCTACATCATTGCATTATATCTTTAACTGTACCCTTACATCATATTACCATATAAGAAAATCTCCAAAAATTTCTTTGTCTCAGTGGTTCTCAGTGGTTTTGTCAAATCCATCATTTTGTCAAAAGATAATTGAATGTATGAAAGTTTTAGAAAACAACCATTATTTGTTTCAAAATGTTTTGCCATTTATAGATGATGATGAGAACGTATCTTAACAAATAGACAGATACCACCAATTCAAGATAAACTCTTAGCCACAAACAACACGATTGAACTATAATTGAACTGTTGCAAGAACAATAGACTTTTGAACTTTTGTGTGTGTATATAATTATATAATATTCATCATAATTATTCACTATTTTACCTATTTTTTATATTCTACATTATTTTTAAAATTATGAATCTCTTTCTAATTTAGTATACATATACGTAGCTATTATTGTATTTTTGCAGAACGCCCAGCTTTGCAGAGTAATTGAGCTTTTGCCGCTCCAACAAGTTTAAAAATCCTATTATCTATTATCTCATGATCTTATTAATTACAAATATCTAAATTTCTCTCGTAAACGCCCAGTAAAAATTGGGCTTTCCATCGTGTATATATTGTACTTATATTGTATTTAATCTTAATATTCTCAATTGGCTTTCCTGTAGGTCCCTTCGGGCCTTTTATTTATTATTATTATTATTATTATTATTATTATTTATTTATTTATTTATTTATTTATTTATTTTTGTGTGTGTGTGTGTGTGGTGACGGCGGTAGTAGATGGAAACCGCTGGGTGGGGCTTGTGAGTGCTTAAGCCATTTGGTAGGCCTCCCCACCTAGCTGACCCTTGATTAGAATAGTCCGGTTGGAATACCAGGCGTTGGGTGTTTTTTTAAGAGTGGTGCAAAGTTACACATTCAGGTACAAACGATAGTTGCTAGTTGCTATTGATTTCAGATAATGGTCAAAGAGTTGTTACCACAATATTGACCATTCAATCCTACGACATAATTTTTAGTTCATGATCTCTTATGGATCTTTTGAATCAATCCTTTTTAAATAGCCAATTTAAAACATTAAAATTCCTGCCTCGTTTGCACATTTTATTTACGCACCAGAGGGCGAAAGATAACTTTTTAATTGTTTGGCTGTCCGGTAAAAGGACAAAATTTTAATGCTTTTGTCTCTATAATTTGTTTAAATGCTTAAAAGTTGATTGTTGCAACATGGTAGAAATTATTTAATAATGTGTATCAAGATAAACCTCGGGCGTATTAACCATTACTCAATATTTTAAAACTGTGTAATTTTTTATATAATATATGTATTCCAGCAAACACTATTAAAAAGTTATTAAAAAAATTAAATCTTTCTTAACCTGGTGAATGTGTAAAATCTATCAGTAAATATTTTTCTAAATCTAAAATGTCTTACTTACTTACTTATTAAGCTGTATCATGACTATAAAGGGATTTTCTTTCCTATATTCATAAATATTTCAAGTATATAATTTTGAATATGACTTTGTGAATGGTTTAGAAAAATTAACATTGTTGAAAAAAAAAAAAAGCTGTTACAACTTGCTTGGCATAGCGTGTCTCCTACGGCGCATTCTTGTAAAATTTTAGTTTTGCCATTTGGGCAACAGTCAATTAGTTCGTTTTTGTAACCGCATGCAGAACTATGCGTGGAATAGTTCACATTTACTTTATTTTTTTTATTCGCTAATATGATAGGGTCATTACATTTTGTTAATATTGGTTAATATTTTTACTAGTCTTCTTATCGATTAGGTTTTTCCATTAAGTGGTATTGTCCATGCAATAATACGACTTATATAATTAGAAACTGTCTATGTCACGCATGGCAAATAGGTGGCCTGTCGACAACTTATCTTTGGTCCATCAAGCCTTTGGCATTTCACCTGTGTTTAATTCAGATGTTAGAACACGCATGCAGAAAATACATTAATCGTGATCTTATAGATAGTAAACATAAAAAAATATAGTATATGTATTTAAACATATCCAACTCAATCTTAAATTCCAGTTCCAAGAGATTGTTAATGCTAAGATAATATAATCAATCGAAATTTAGCTAAAAACGGGGCCTTGTGTCGGGAAATTTAACGATTTATAAAATGTTTATAAGTTTTTTCTTATAAATTGTTATGTGTTTTATGTCCAAACCAATACTTTAGAAGTAAATTCAGTTTTATACCACATTACAACATAATATGCTATTTATTAAATACCAAAACATTTTTTTTTTTTGAAAAATTAATAAAATACAATCGTTATTTAAAAATAGTTAAAAGTTAAACATAATAAAATAATAAAAAAATAAATAACTCTTAAAATGAGTATATTTGTAAATGACACAAATTCTTGACTTCGTAAAATAAATACTAAATGAATAAATTTCAACCAGAGTGGCAATGGGGCATACTCAGACGACCATACGGATTTTCACTTTCAGTTCCTTCATTATTTTCATTACTTTGGTTAGTTAATGTTTCATTGTTAATGTACTTTGCGTGTTCTTTCTTCCTTTTATTTCAGTTTTTATTGGCACATTCTTACTTGCACATAGTTTAGGATTCATAAAAATATATCTTAAAGAGTTAACAGTGTGAATAAATACAATTCATTAAAAATGACTTTTAAGTGATTGTGGAACCTCAGATGAGAGCGATAGCGTGAACGGTTATCCTCAGAGGCGAATGACAAGATAATTAATAATGACGAATCGAAGTTTTATTCACATTAAACACAAGGTTTCAAGATTAATATAACGCCATTAAGTACACAACAGAAATTAGCTGAAATGCGTAATCGAATTAAATTAAAGTCTGTGAGGTGGCAGAATAAACATAAGTTCTAATGAAAGTCAATCAGAGCGTTCAATAAGTTAAAGAGTCTCTGCGATCTAAATAATCGCCTTTTAGAATAATGCTCCTTAGAGGAAGTTAAGGTTGTTCTTAAGTCTGTTCTTAACTGCTCTGCTCAACAAGCGGAAAACTGGCCATGAAAGCGATTTGAAATGAAACTGTTTTTTCCATTTTTTGATCAATCAATTACCTATTGAGTTATAAGCGAATTCGATCACGTGACAAACCCATTTTTTTGCCCGCTCTTGAGTGTGCTCGTTCTCCCTTCGCGCGGAAATTCGGTTCAAAACGCCCACTTTGACATTATTTTCTGAAAGATCTATTGCGTTTGAGAAAAAAAATGGAAAAAACCGCTCAATTACATAGTTTCTGAAGAACAACACCAGTTAGTTTCAAGTTCTCCTTTTCGATTTGAGAACACCCTTAAAAGGCTCGTCACTGTTCAGACAGTCTGCGCTGAAGAACCCAACTGAAGTCTCAGCTGTCCGGCTTTGTTAGCCGTGAGAACTTTTCTACACTTAGCGATCTTGTATCGCTAAGAGGGTTTTTCTATGTAGAATATTGGAAAATAGGCTTAAGTCTCCACAAAATCCTCCCCCCCCCCTTTAAATAATATTCTGGCTGCAGGACGAAATATTCTGAAAATTTCCTATGATAGCTCTTTCCCCTTGGAATGTTCCTCCAAGAAGACTATGAGTGGATCTTTGGGAGGTGATTCTCTCATCCAGGGTACGACCTGCACCCCACCCCTTTGAGTATAGAACTTAGCTAACCTCTTATTAAGGATCTCGTATATATCCTCAATTATTTCTCCTGGAAAACAATATGGAGTTTTTCTAGCCACTGGCAGTGCTTTTCTGCCATATCATTTGACGGCTGCGGTCCTAATGGTTAAACTAGGCCCATCCTACAATTTGCACACGACCATCTGTGGTCCAAGTCTAGCGTGAGAAAAATGTTGTCTAGTTTCACTCTCAGTACATGAAAGCAAGCATCGGGTGGCCTTTGCTTTAGCCTAGTTGTCACCAAGTGTCACTTTCCTATGATGAATTGTGATCGAACTTCTCATCTTATCGGTGAAAGTTGGAACTTAGCCTAAAACTCGAGTTTATTTTAAGAATACATGGGCTTTTCTATACTTAGCGATCTTGTATCGCTAAGAGGGTTTTTCTATGTAGAATATTGGAAAATAGGCTTAAGTCTCCACAAAATCCTCCCTTCCCCCTTTAAATAATATTCTGGCTGCAGGACGAAATATTCTGAAAACAGCAGGTAGCTCAAAAATATTTGAATGGCTCCACATACAAAAAAAAAAAAAAAAAAAAAAAAAAAAAAAAAAAAACATACATATATTTCTATCTTACTTTTATCCAATATCTTACAACTTTTTCTACCAGAATATTTCTTTTAAATTATACACAATATATATATTTTTTTTTCAATTACTATACACATTAAAAAACAAGAGAATTTTTATTATATACACTTCCTCTGTCTTTCTTTATCTAAAGACCTTACGCTGTGCTACTCAAAAAATCTACAAGCGTTATTGTCATTCGATTCCACCCCCTTGCTATTTTCCGTGTTCGCACCGACTTCGAGTTGCGCACTGAGCTTTCTTGCTATATTCCCATCAGTCTGATTGGGATTTAGACTCTGACAGTTTGTGTTTCTGTTCTGACCGCATTTACAACTTAGAGGTTTCCTATATTTATTTATTTCGATTAATTCGTATGTCTCACTCCCTAAAATGTAATAATCTATATCAGAATTTTTGTCGGCGATTATAGCCTTCGTCGTTATGACACTTTTGTCCTGTAATTCGAGAGTTTCTTCCGCAACTGGTAAACATTTTTTGTCATTAAACATGGGCTGTTTAACCCACCTGAATTCTTTTATTACTTTGTCCGCCTTTATTAAATTTCCTGGAATTACATCAGTGTTCGATCCACTATCTCGAAGAAATTGTAACCTCTTTCCCGTTAACTTTTCTTCGACTTAAATAGGGTTTGAAACCTTCCTCTAATTTTAAGTCGCACTTGATATCATGAACCGTTTTTATCTCATCTTCCGAATTTTTGAATTTCGGGCAATTTCGGCCTCTAATTTTAAGTCGCACTTGATATGATGAACCATTTTTATCTCATCCTCCGAATTTTTGAATTTCGGGAATTACGTTCAAATGGATAAAAATAGCAAATAATTTAATACGCTCAAATGGGTTCCACTTCCGCACAGAAAACAGGCGTTTTTTTCTCGATTTATCGAAATTTTTCTGCCTTTCTTTATTTTCATCTCTCCCCCGCCAATTTAATTTTATTTCAGGGATTTTGTCTCACTCTTTTTCATCATGTATAGATTTTTCGAATTTTCTATCTGTTGGGGGTCTGACGTTCCATGGCTTTTTTAACGCACTCCGGATTATGTCGTACCCATCTAGATCCTTTACTAGCGTTTCCGGGTTTTTGTACTCCGCCCACGAATCGATGAAAGGCAATTCCGTGCAGAGAGTCATACACGTAACGCAGGCTTTAATTTTCATTTATTCAATTATTTTTTTTATTTTAATTTTAATTGTGATTTTAGGTGGTATGGTAAATAAGTTATTACCATAGTTTTTTAATTTAAATGTGTGGAAATAAAACTTACAGAAATATATCATTTAATTTCATTACTCAAAATTTGCTTTTATTCTAAGTCACACACGTAAAGTTTTTAAAAAGCTATTTAAAAAATAACAATTATATCAAAATGATAGGTTTTTGCATAAAAAAATACGGTAAAGTGTATATTTTTTAAAGAACTTTTGTTTGGATTTTTAAATAAGAAATATATTGAAAAATCCTTGATTAATTAGAATTTCTTTTGTTCAAAATGTCACACACGTAACATGGAATGGCTCTGAAGTGCTTCCTTATCTCCGTCGGAACCCGTCTTTTGATTTGTTCTGTAACTAGCAAATCTTTTGGCTCCTCTGTTTTGGTTATGTTTAACCCGTTTAGCCACCCTCCCTGAAAACTATTTAGCTCGAAAATCAGGTCTTTTCATGGGCTGTTCGGCTTTTTTTTGTCTATTTAGCTTTATGCGATAAGAATCTGTGCTTAGCCTATATCGTGCTAATAAAATCGATTTAACATGACTAAAATCCTCCACACTTCCTTTGGGCTCCCGTAATATTAACTCAACAATGTTTATCGGCAGTAATGCTAATAGATGTGTGACTAAATCCTCTGTTTCAATTCCTGACCTTTCTTCCTATCTTTCAAATAATTTTAGACACAGGGTTAGGTTATATCTGGTTTTTCTGGATCAAAATTGCGCATAATGGATTTTATATGAATTTTAGGGGCTCTGTCAGATCTATTGCTGGCACTAGAACAACTTCTTTCCGCGCCTTGTATTATTCTCATTTCTAATTGAAATTCTCATTCTCTTTGTTTATCTTCCCTCTCTAGATTTTCTCTCTCTTTTTCCCTAGATAATTTACCTTCTCTATATTGCACAATGTACCCAGCTTGCGTCAGCGCGAGGTCCTCGTCGTAATTATCTGACTTTTCAATTTTCTGAATAATTATCGCAATATTATCATTCTCCTCAATTTGTACGCCCAGTTCATCTGCTAAGTTTTACAGATAAATTTTCCTACAGTACTTTAGTGCAGTAACCCTTGCCATATTGTACAGCCTTAAATTTAACACAAATTATATAAATAATATTTAGGGGAATTTATCCTGTCAATTGACACTTAGTGAATAATTTCAACCTTTTTCAAATATAATTTTACTTTAGATACTTTTATAAGCACATTTTTTAATATAAATACAATAGATAAAAAATAAATTTGAAATCCCGTATGAAATTATTTGAATGCCTTCTCCCCCTTTGTTAAATATAAACAATATGCAAGATAAAATTTTCAGCCTTTAAATCCCTATGCACACAAAATAAAGTACAGTATATAATATCTTTATGTAAATTGCACAAATACCTATTATAATAACTCTTAAATTTCCTCAAGATTGAGCACACCTTGCAAGCCTAATCCAATGGTATCAATGCCGAGATCATAAATTTTCAGAAAATTTCATTTTTAATAATCTATAGCAATTATAAAATACATTTCCTCACAATCTATTTACAACATTGCACTCCTTTCACCCTTTATTTAAAAAGCCCTTCCCTAGGGTCCATTTTTTCCGACCGCTGACTGCAATTTAACCTGAAAATTTTCTGTCCTTAGTACCCTAGAAAACTTTTCCCTTTTTATTCTTCCCGAATAAACCCCAGATTCTGATCTGCTCACTAGGTTAGATTATTTTAATTTTCTTAGATTAACATTATCTTTACTTAGTTTAATGCTTAAAGCTTTTTTTTCTACAACTCACAATCACAACAAACTCTCTGCCTCAAAATTTTAGATACTGACTTCAGAGCCATTCAAAAATAATGAGCTTACCTCCACTGTTGTGTATCCGTCCCGTCACAGTTGAACTGGCCAGTGCACTGCTGTTTACGCATCTGTTCCACACGGTTGGGCTCACGTCAGGCCTTTTCTAGGGAGTCTGTCTACTGTCCGCTTTCTCCGTCTCGCTTCCAGTGGATCTCATGGATTTCTTTTCGCCTTTCTCTGGAGAGCTGGACTGTCATTTCCTTCTCTGCAATTGCGGCTGTGGCTTTCTGTCCTGCTGCTTAGCGCTCAGCTTTTCTTTCACTCTAGGACTTCTACTACATCACCGCCACTTTATTATTAGCATCAAAGCTCGTTTCGGGCTGCCACCAGTTGTGGAACCTCAGATGAGGGCGGTAGCGTGAACGGTTATCCTCAGAGGCGAATAACAAGATAATTAATAATGAAGACAAGAAGTTTTATTCACATTAAACACTAGGTTTCTAGATTAATATAATGCCATTAAGTACACAACAGAAATTAGTGTAAATGCGTAATCTGATGAAATTAAAGTCTATGAGGTGGCAGAATAAATATAAGTTCTGATGAAAGTCAATCAGAGAGTTCAATAAGTTAAAGAGTCTCTGCGATCTAAATAATCGCCTTTTAGAACAATGCTCCTTAGATGAAGTTAAAAGGCTCGTCACTGTTCAGACACCCTGCGCTGAAGAATCCAGCTGAAGTCTCAGCTGTCCGGCTTTGTTCGCCGTGAGAGAAAAATGTAATCTCTCTCCCCTTGGAACGTTCCTCCGAGAAGACTGAGTGGTTCCTTGGGAGGTGATTCTCTCATCCAGGGTAAGACCTGCACCCCACTCTTTTGAGTCTAGAACTTAACTAACTTCTCTTATTAAGGATCTCGTATGTATACTCAATTATTTCTCCTGGAAAACAATGCGGAGTTTTTTTAGCCACTGGCAGTGCTTTTCTGTCAAAATCATTTGACGGCTGCTCTCTAATGGTTGAACTAGGTCATCCTATAATTTGTACACGACCCTCTGTGGCCCAAGTCTAGCATGAGAAAAATGTTGTCTAGTTTCACTCTCGGCACATGAAAGCAAACCCCAGGTGGTCTTTGCTTTATCCTAGTTGTCGCCAAGTGTCACTTTCCTATGATGAGTTGTGATCGAACTGTTTCTTCTCATCTTACCGGCGAAACTTAGAACTTAGCTCAAAACTCAAGTTTATTTTAGGAAAAAATGGGCTTTTCTATGACCTAGCGATCTTGTATCGCTAAGAGGGTTTTTCATGTAGAATATTTGGAAAACAGTCTGAAGTCTCCACACGATTTACAGTAAACCAAAAGAAAACTGAAATGTTATTTTTGATAAGTAGAAACACTATTCGAAAGAATGTAACATTAAAAGATATTATAGTACAGAGTGTAAAAAAAAAAAAAAAAATCCGGTCAAACTTTGGAAAAATAAACTTTTATATTTGAAATTCAAAAAAATTTCACTTGAAGCAGGATTCGCTTCAAAATCTCTTACCACAGCTCTCACTTCCATTTCCATATCATTCCAATGTCAGATATTTCTTTCTTCCTGTTCGATGAAGATTTTTAACCTATCTTTAATTGCTGTTAGCGGTCTCCCAGATCGCTACTTTTTTCAATTTTCACAGTTTAACTGAAAACTTTCAGTTTAACTTACTGACAGTAGTGAAATTTTGTTTCTTTTGGAGCCTTGGAACTAATGCTAGACTTCCGCATAAGTGAACTTCGATTACAAAAATCGTGTACAAAAATTTTATGCAGAAACAGTATCCTATGAGTTAATCTAGTATTTTGTTAATATTTCGATCAAGCTGTCTCAGAGACCACTCGCAGTAGCTATACACAACAATTTCTATGGTATCATGGCTATTTTAGCAATTTTGCGTATAATGACTTTCCCTTTCCCTTCATATTTATTTCTATTTTTGACGTTTCTATAAATGTTTGTTTTTCCATAGCGAAATTTCTTAACCCTTAAGGCTGTTCTTAACTGCTCTGCTCAACAACCGAAAAACGTTTTGACATATTTACAAATTCATTTTTTAACGGAAAGGTATAAAATTGGAAAGCCTGGCCGCATGAAAGCGATTTGGAATGGAACTATTTTTTCCATTTTTTGATCAATCAATTACCTATTGAGTTATAAGCGAATTCGATCACGTGACAAACCCATTTTTCGCCCGCTCTTGAGTGCTCTTTCTCCCTTCCCGCGGATATTCGGTTCAAAACGCTCATTTTGACATTATTTTCTGAAAGATCTATTGCGTTTGCAAAAAAATGGGAAAAACAGCTTAATTACATAGTTTCTGAACAACAACACCAGCTAGTTGCATGCATTTTGGAACAAAAATAAATTAAAACTTATATCAGAAAGTTGTCCTTTTCGATTTGAGAACATCTTTAAGTGCTCTAGTAAAAATTGTCGCATAGATATTGTGAGCGATCTCTAAGACAGCTTGATCGAAAGATGAATAAAAGTTCTATTAACTCACAGGATACGGTTTCTGAGCTAAACTTTACTTATACAGGAGTACAGGGTGTCTACAAATTAATTGGTACATTTCGTAAGTTAAGAACTTCCGAAATATTAAATAAAATTAACTAGTTGAAAGTCAGACTAGTAGTAATATTGCGAAGTTTATTCATAGATGGCGTTAGGTGTCACAACGGACGCTATTGCTTAGCGAGCGGAGGTGTTATTCAATGACCCCCCACGATCACAAGAACTTTCGCCGCTTCATTTTGGTGTATGGGATTTTGTAAAGGATCAAGTGTACAAACCGCCACTTCCTGCATCCATCCCTGAGCTAAAATCCAGAATCTGCACTGCAATTAATTGGAACGACGGAAACATGCTGACATTTTTGTTGCAAGAAATGATTTACCGATGGGACATTTGCAGAGTCACGAAAGGAAATCACATCGGACATTTGTGATAATGGTAAACTTGAACCATTTTTCTATCTTACAACAATATGTACTTTTAGTAACTTTTTTTCATGTCAATTTCATTCAATAAATCATTCTTTTTGCCCAACCAATTTGTAGACACCCTGTATTATAATTAAAATTCACCTATTCAGAAGTATTTAGTGATAGATCTGGGACTCGAAACAGTGTTGCCAGTCCGTTACTTTTTTTTTTATTTATCTAGATTGCTTGATAATCAAACTTTTTTTAAATAGTATATTTCGCTTTATTTAAACTGTCATTCAATAAGCTTTATATTACTATTTCAAAATTTCAAAAAAATGTGGTGGCAATCAAGCAATGTGTAATAAGGCTGTTCTCAAATCCAAAAGGTCAACTTTCTGACATAAGTTTTAATTCATTTTTGTATGGAAACGCACGATACTAGCAGTTGCGTTTTGAACTGAACTTTCGAACGAAAGAAGAAAATCCAGCCAATAAGGGGAGAAAAATGCAGTGTCAAGTGATCGAATTCGCTTATAACTCAATAGGTAATTGATTGATCCAAAAATGGAAAACACAGTTCGATTCCAAATCGCTTCCATGGTCATGTCTTCCAATTTTATATCTTTGCGTTAAAAAATGAATTTGTAAATGTGTCAAAACGTTTTCACCTTGTTGAGCAGAGCAGTTGAGAACAGCCTTAAGAAAAAGTAGCGGACTGGCAATACGAACGAAACAAAATTTCACTAGTATCATAGTTAAACTAAAATTACAAGTTAAACTGTGAAAATTAAAACAAGTAAGAAAAATCATGCGTTTAGCATAGATTATGAAACTCTTTCCAACACTTCCTGAATGCTTTAACAAACTTCGTTATCTAGAGAAATAAGGTATATAAGAGAACTAAGTAAACATTTTAGAAAACGCATGAAACATCTGAAAAACTGATTTCTGCAGTTACCGTATATAGCCAAATATGCATACAAATCTTTTGAACAGCCCTGTATTTCATCTGTAGGTTGATATATATACTATATAATGAGAAAATTTAGTTTAGCAAGAAAACGCATAACAGGTTGAAATTTCTCTTTCAGCAATTTATAGTAATAGATCAAAACATACTTTTATACATATGTACAGCCCTGTAGTTAAACTAGTACCTTTATGACATGCCACTATTTAGCTAAAGCATAATTCAAAGTAAAACACTCTTAAAACTACTGGAATCACATTTCCAGAAATTAACATTCATAGACGGTCATGTATCCAATTCTTTGCGTGACCTTGTATATCCTTTTATCAATGTTCCACAAACCTTTCTTAGTTAACCAAATACAGTTCCGCGTAAAAATGCATAACTCATTTAAAAACCACCTTTAAGCAATTTGCAATCATACCCAGTAACCATTACGAATTATTTTGTGTAGCCCTGTATATGAATTACAACATTTATACACACCATATACTATGCATAAATATAGTGAAACATAAAAGACATAACATAATTGAAAATGCATTTCCAGCAATCATCGCTACTGTACGTCTGTAAACTGTACAGTACTTCGGATACAATATAGGATCTGAAATGTTTTGTGTGTCCCTGTAAATGCTATGCATTTCGTATTATACATGAAATAAGTTATAGTAAACCTCAGCAACGTATATCTATTTCATTATACCTAAAATAATTTAACATAAGTAAAATACGCCGCAAACAATTCCCTCCACCCCTATATCGGTCTGTAACGGAATTATTTTGTGTGGCCCTGTAAATGAATAATAACTATTCTTTGCATCCTATATTCTACAGAATGCATATTTTAGTGCACATGATAAATGCATATGAATTTTATTATGTTTAAAAGCATGCAACATCATTAAAAACCATTTTAAACGATTTTTTCCCATATAGGCCGTAATGTAAAGGAAAACTTTTGACTGTCCCTGTAAATGAACTAAACATGCTAACTTTATTTGAAATAGGGATCGTGCTATGGTAGAGGTCACTAACATCCAAAAATTTCAGAACGATCCGACTATATTTACGAGAGTTACAGCGCGGACAGACGGACAGACAAACCGAAGTCATAAACACTTTTCAACTTTGTTGGAAAGTGTTAAAAAGAAGCGATCTGTGAAACCTCTAACAGTAGTTAACGTTCAAACTTTTTTCATAAACTCCAAAAAATAACACAAAAACAAAGTTTAAAAGAGAATATGATAGTGAAATTAACTTATTTTAAACTTCTGTAAAGGGGGAGGGGGAAAGGAGAATTTGTCTAAATTTGAAGTGAAAAATTCTAAGTGTTTACTTATGTAATTTTGGATTGGGGGAATTATTTCTAGTTGTATTTTCTTTTTGATGAACTAGGGGGCTCTGCCCCCTACGAGCTACGCTCGTCAACCCCCGTTCAGACACCGCAGACTCTAAAAGTACGCTAATTTCATCGGCTTTAAAAAGATTTCGGAAGATTGAATTATAATTTAAAAAACAGTGGCGATCTCCCTATAAACGGATTTCTATTCATTTCTCTTTGAATGGGGAATTTTAAGGCCAAATCCGCTGCGGTACTACTTGATGAACCCGTCGACCAATTTCGCCAAATTATATAAATCGCCAAAGCACTCGCCAATTATACAAACTGACATAATTTTTATTTTAAATAACGAAAGAACAAATAAATTAGTGCAACATTAATAAAAATACAAATAAAACGTCGAAATAAAAATAACTTGATGACGTAGACACGTGTAACTTGCTTAAAGTCAAGTTAATGTGACATTTACGATCAACCATTATTGGCATTAAATCTTATACTTTGGCGAATGATAGATTTTTGGTCGACGGGATAACTAAGTAGTACTAAAAATACATATGTCAATCGCTGTTTTCGTCTTTGACGTAGACACGTGTAACAACATTTCAAAATAAGCTAATGTAAAAGGAATTAAGTAAACAGAGTCTTTGTCTCCCGGTATTTTTTAACAAAGCGAAAAGAAAGTTCTTTTAAATAAGACTTTTTAAATTAATCGTTTTTAATCTGACGTAATTTTGATCAAACTATTCTTTCTCTTTTTAATATTCACGTGAAAATATTTGTGTTAGAAATTAAATATTATTTGCGCTTTCCTAACAAAAATAGTTGAAAAGTATCCGCTGAAAATATCAAATAAATGTCTAGCGCAATTTCTGAATTTAAACCTTTTTGCAATATTATTTTGTATTCATTTTATGTAATAACTGTAATGTGACGTAAATATGACGTAATTTCTCCTATTTAAGACTTCTAACACGTGTTAATAAATTTATTATTTTACAAATTCCTTTCTCTCTTAAAATTCACGTGTAATTATAGTTTTTATGACGTAATTTTTAATAAGTTCCTGCTTTTTGTACATAATTATTTAATTCTAATTCCAAATGTTTTTTTCTGTTTATAATAGTCACGTGTAAATAAATTTTTTATTTATTTACAAGTATAAATATTTTTTTTGAAGCAATCATTATTGTTTCCACTGTTTATACAGTTGGCAACAGTTTAAATTAATATCACTTTCTAAAATCTGTAAAAAATATCTCTAGAAATGCTGAAAATTTGAATTTAAAATAGAAATAAAACCTCAAAAAATTAGTCAAATTAAAAATAGAAAAACAGTCTGCACACCGGGAACTTCAAACGTATAAAATGATTTAAAAATGATTAAATTCCTATGAATAGTTTTTGCTCCTATAAAACTTTTTTAGTGGAACGATTTTGTCCAACTTTAGCATTAAATATCTCTTAAAATAATTCTTCGATTTGAAAACTGTCTGCATCAGCGTGTTTATCAAACATTTCTGTATCATACTACCGATTTTGATATTTTTGTATGCATTATTTTTCTTAATATTAACGAAAAAAGACCTCCTGTCACAAAAAATTCAAAACCGGCGGCGGCGGCGGCGGCGGTGACAGCGGTAGTTACTTTTTTTTAGAATAGAGAGATATTTATGATTCTTATTGTATAACTATTTAATTCTATAATATTACTTTATAATATTAATCAGTAATATATCGGGTGTCCTAAAAAAGACTGACTGATTTTAAAATTCAATAGCTTGCAAACGTGACAGATATTTTAAAAATTCTTGCAGGAGACTTATGCATGAGGTCAAAAGTTTTTTTACAGTGATTTTCGATTTTAGTTCGAATTACAAACAATAGATTGTGCTGTAAGCAATAAGCGCTAAATACAGGCTCGATTTCTTGGCCTTTCTCTTCTTCCATGCGGAAAAAGGGGATTAAAATGTATTGAGTAGGTCCCAAAGTACCGAAAATCCAGCCTGAATTTAGCGTCTATTGATCGCAGTGCCATCTATTTTTTTACCGACTTCGAAAAAAGGAGGAGGTTATCAATTCGACGCGTATGTATGTTTTTTTTTTTTTTTTTTTTTATGTATGTTCACCGATTGCTCCGGAACTTTTTGTCCGATTTATGTGATTTTGGTTTTAATTGAAAAAGGATACTCTCGAATTGGTACCACTTCCGTTTCATCGAAATTGGGTGGGTAGTTTTTTAGTTATTCAACAAAAACCAATGAAATAAAGGATTTTTCGCAAATTATCTTTCATTGTTGTAACCGGTTTTTCATTCATAAGCATAAAGCTATGTATTCATATGCGTTATCGCCAAGTTGTCGCCAGACTTGGCGCTATTTGGTGAAATATCGCCAAATTTGGCGACCAAAATAAGTTGTCATAAATGAAGCCAACTTGGCTGTAACTGACTAATTTGGCGATATTCCCATTCAATTTCACTAATGGATCTTTCTCCAATATGTTTCTTCACAATTTCTAATCGGCAGTCATATTTACAATTCTCAATTGCCAACCATTATTTAAAATGCTAAATAATACAGAAGCAAACTAAATTAATACATGAAAACATCTGAATTGTATCAAGAAATGAGAACATGTAAATTTTAATCAGATTGCACGATAAAAGCAAAAAGTGCGCTTTTTACTTTGCAGTAGTTTTTGAAGTCGGTTTTATTTTTGGTAAAAAAGTTTACATATTATTTGTAATACGAACTGAATCGAAAATCATCGTAAAAAAAAACTTTTGACCTCATCCATAACCCTCCTGCAAGAATTTTTAAAATATCTATCACCGTTTGCAAGTTATTGAATTTTAAAATCAGTCAGTCCTTTTTAGGACACCCGGTATTTACAATGAAGCATTTAATATATGAAAAATGTGTACTTTATTATTATTATTATTATTATTATCACTGCACATAATCAGGAAACTTTTGGACCTCTGAAATGAATGTGCCCCTGGAAGAGCCCCGTGTCTCCTACTGGTAATTATGCACTGGTTTAAGGCTGTTCTCTTTGAATCCAAAAGGGCAACTTTCTGACATATGTTTAAATTCATTTTTTGTCGGAAATGCATGAAACTAGCCGGTGTTGTTGTTCAGAAACTATGTAATCGAGCTATTTTTTCCTTTTTTTTTTTTTTTTTTTTTGCAAACGCAATAGATCTTTCAGAAAATAGTGTCAAAATTGGCGTTTTGAACCGAAGTTCCCGAAGAAAGCGGAAAAACCGGTCAGCGAAGGGCGAAAACATCTTTGTCACATGATCAAATTCGTTTATAACTCAGTAGGTAATTAATTGATCAAAAAATGGAAAACACAGTTCGATTCCAAATAGCTTCCATAGTCAGGCCTTTCAATTTCATATCTTTGTGTTAAAAAATAAATCTGTAAATGTGTCAAAATGTTTTGCGCTTGTTGAGCAGAGCAGTTAAGAACAGCCTTAAAGAAATCATATGCTAATTTTTTGTCTTCACAATATCACAATTTTCCCCGAAAGAGAAAAAACAGAAAGGCAGTTCGATAACCTAATAACCATGTCACAACCCTGAAAAGGTTTTCTTATCTTGTGTCTCACACCCTAAGGGGAAAGACCATTTCGTCACTCGCTATTCAGTGTGTCGCAATAATCAAATGTGTATATTCCGTCACACAATTTCCTCCTAACCACAACCGGTTATTATCTTTCTGGGAAGAGTTAAAATTAACCAGCAGTGATTTAAAGATTGACTGAATAGCAAATAAATAATGTGTAAAAGAAAAGTTTTTATTTTAGATCAATTCTAGAAGACTGATTTATCGACAAAAGTCCTCCCACTTCTAAGATTTATAAGTACATTTTAATGATGTTACAATTACTGCTCTTGTGCATCCATGTCACATTTTCTTTGCGTGCAAAGAACACGTTAAGAGTACATTTTTAATTTTTTTTTTCTTTTTTTAACCCGGAGATGAGTCAAGAACAATATTTTCAAAGTTCTAAGAAGAGGAGGTCACATAACTAAGTGTGCGTGTGCGTGTTTAGTGTGTGATGGTGTTGATGAGGTGGGGTAGGGAAAATGCCCCAATTAAATCTTTTATTAAACACTATCGTATTTATAATCTTTTTAAGTGAAACTTTTATCATTGTTATAAGAATTAAACTTAACATTTGTAATTTTTACAATATTTTTAAAAACACTATTAAAAGCTGTTAAGATAAAAAGAAAAGTGCTCTATTAAACTGATGGTAATTGAGCTCGCAGACTATTCACACTGTTTGTATATTATAGTCTTATTTATGTCTGTTATTCCTAAAATATAACTCTTTTCAAGCAAAACGGTAAATAAATTAAGGGGGCTATAACCACTCGCCCCCTCCCTTTATACTTAACCAATGAACCTCGAAATCTGATCAGGGAAGCGCCTTATCAGAATGAACCGCAGTATGCCAAATTTAAAGCGAATCGGATAATTCTGCATAAAAACCCATTTATCTAAATTAAGGGGAAATCACCCCCCGTCCCTCCCCTTTAAACTTAACCAATGAACTCCCAAAATTAATCAAGGAAGCGCCTTACCCGAATGAACCAATTTACAAAATTTGAAGCAAATCGGATATTTCTATCAATAGTTATCGAGTTACGTACACACATATGTACATACATGGGGAATTCTCATAATCTTTTGACTTTTAAGCCCCTGAATAATAATTTTTATTTTAATACATATTCTTGTGGGGTTTTCCCCTCCCATATATTGGGGAACATCCCATTGCAGGATTGCATAACAATATTAACGAGAAAAATAAATTTTGGACGATGTTGAAGGTCCAAATACCAGGAAAACTCCTATGCCGTCCCGTGTCTTTGATGCTGATTTTTAAGTTTGGAGCAGTCTGTATAAAATTATTTCAATAAATGTAATTCGATGTAATGTTTTTCCGAAACTGGGACAATTGTTTTATATAAATACTAGGGGGCTCTGCCCCTGCAAGCTACGCTCGCCAACCCCCGTTCAGACACCGCAGAATCTAAAAACACGCTAATCTGATGGGTTTTAAAAATATTAGATAAGATTGAATTTAGTATACTGAAAAAAGATGTGCAGATCTCCCTGTAAACGGGTTTCCATTCAATTCCCTTTGATTTCAAAAATTTAAGGGCGAATCAGTTGCTGTTATGACATCCAATGATTGTTTTCGTTTTTGATTAAAAAGGATCAATTAAACATTTAAAAAGAAGCTAAAATAAAATGAATTAAGAATACAGTCTTTGTCTCCCGATATTTAAAACAATCTCTATAACAATAGGCTAAGTCATCAACAGTTCCGGGCGGACCACTTCGCTTTTTATACTCTATGTGCCATTTTGGTACTTTAATGTTAGTCAGGCAAAGGTGATAAGTCGCCAAATATTATTCTATCGCCATCAATTCATCTATATTATAATAGTTCAAGTCATCAACTGCCATAAACAAATATTGTCTGATCCCTTCGCCTTTCATATGAAAGTTTGGCAAAGATGTCATATACGCCCCATATTGGCGCGATTTTTTTCCGACGCCAATTTGGGAAAAGCATCAACAGCATAAACAACAACATCCCGCTTACCATATCAAGCAAAATAACGATACTTTGGCGCCAGTTAAGTACCCGTTGCGTATATGACATTGAAGTCAGAAAGAAATCGCGCCAATAGGGGGGCGTATATGACATCGTGCCGAAAGTTTTCCATTTTGATTAAAAAATCAATTTTTTTTTTCGAATAAAATTACATAAAATTTGCCATGGTCGCAAAGAATTTTTGGTACTGTTACGCTAGCCGGGTGCAAATCTCGCCAACAGCTTTTTTTTATTTTTCGAGTGGTAAATTAAAACATTGATTTGAAGTTGAAATATACGCACCGCAAGTTTGGCGTGATTTTTTTTTTTTTTTTTTTTTTTTTTTACGAAAATTTAGCGAAAACCTCGTTTTCGAATACCAGTTACAAATGTACAATTTTTTGGTACAAATGTACAAAGAAATGTATTTTTCTATACTTAGTTATCCCGTCAACCAAAAATCTATCGCCAAACTATAAGATTAAAAGCCAATAATGGTTGATCGTAAATGTCACATTCACTTGACTTTAAGCAAGTTACACGTGTTTACGTCATCAAGTGATTTTTATTTCGACGTTTTATTTGTATATTTATTAATGTTATACTAATTTATTTGTTCTTTCGTTATTTAAAATAAAAATTATGTCAATTTGTATAATTTGGCGAGTGGTTTGGCAATTTATATAATTTGGCGAAATTGGTCGACGGAATAACTAAGTAGTACCGTATTTTTTAATTATTTTCTATTATTATCAAAAGGAAATAATAAAAAAAATAATTGATAACTATGGAACAAAATAATTTATATAATTTTAAAAAAGAAATAAATGTAAATAAACATTTTTCTCTATAATAATAGCCTAAGTCATGTGATTGTCATCAATAGTTCCGGGTTGACCGCTTCACTTTTTATATGCCAAACAGCCAGTTTGGTAATTTAATGTTAGCCGGGCGCAGTAGATAAATCGCTAAATATCGTTCCATCGCCATCATATCATCAGTATTATAATAGTCCTTCGCATGCGACTTGTCATAAACAATTTTTCGCGAGGTAAATTAAAACAAAGCTTTGATGTTGAAATTAAATGTCATAGTTTATAGTATCATTTATTACTTTTCTTTTCTTTTTTTTCATTCTTTTCTTTTCATTCTTTTCTTTTTCCCCCTTTTTTTTTTAAGAAATAAGAGAAAATTGAGAGTCACAAATTTTAATCATTTCAGTTTTAAATTAAATTTATGCATTTAAATAAAATGAGTGAAAGTATTATAGTTAAAATGAAATTAATGAAATAAGAAAAAATACGACGGGTACAATGTTTGGCGATTTATCATCTGCACTCGGCTAACATGAAAATACCGAGTTCATTATTTCTGTATCAGAATCTTCCGATTTGGCTAAGGATTGAGCAAGTAAATTAAATTATGAATAAAAGTAACATGATACAATGCTTAGCATAGATTTAAAGGAGACCAAACTGGTCGCCAAGGACGGCTAGTTATTAAATAAACAACAATAGTCGAGTTACCATGTCAATTAAAATAATGCCATTTTGGCGCCAATTAGGTACCCCGGTGCGTATATGACATCTATGCCTAATACTTTTCTTTTCGTTTTGTTTTTTTAAAAAAAAAGAAAGAAGTGAAAGCCATCAATTTTAAGTGGTTCAGTTTTAAATGGAATTCTTGTATTTTAAATAAAATGATGTTGAATGATGCTGATAAAATGATGTTGAAAGGATTATATTTTAAATGAAATTAATGAAATATAAAAACATGCGACGGGAACAATATTTGGTGATGTATCACCTGCGTCCCGCTAACATAAAAATACCGTGTTCTTGATTTCTCTATCAGAATCTTTCGATTTGCGAAAGACTGTTCAAGTAAATTGAATTATGAATAAAAGTAACATGATACATTTCTTAGCATACATTTAAGGGAGGCCAAACTGGTCGCCAAATTAATTTAAAATAATAACCTTTTCTGAATAAAAAAAATATCTCTTATGATTGAAATTTGAGTTTGCCATCATTAGAAAAAAGTATTTAAAATTAGAAAAAAGTATTTAAAATTAGAAAAAAATTAATATTTCGAAAACTAATTCGAATTTTAAAATTCTGATCCAGTTTTGAGATCTGTGGATCAATACGGATTTTTGGTTGTTAGTTTCATAGCAAAGTATTCCATATTTTAGGAGAAATCAACGTGAAACATAATCAGTTGTTTAATCAGTCGTTTCATAGAATCGTTACATAAATTCGTTTCATAATATCCGTTTCATTAGGATTTTATATATATATAGGGTAGACGTAGCAAAAAATTAACCTGCACACATTTTTACGGTTGATATTATTTTTTGAACTCTGTCCCTGCATTATAGATTCTTTACCATCGCTCTTGCTAAACTTATACAGAAAATCACTTCAGATGCAGCCACAGAATTTTTTTCAAGTTTTTTCTCATGCAGAAGTATGCTAGAGAAAGAATGTCTAAAATTCTTTGACAGGAAATTTACGGCAGAATTTAAATCAGCATTTAAATATCAATTTCAAGCATCGTGGTTTTATTGGTATAGTCTTAGTCTTACCATCCCCAAGGTTTATTCCTGCACTTCCAAGAATTTTTTTTTTTTTTTTTTTTTTTTTAATCCAATGTAAATAGCTGTTTCTAAAAATCAATGAACATTGTGGCTATCACTTAGTCTTAACATGATTTGCCTAAAAATAATGGTAATTTTCCTTACCGTCCTATGTTTACCATCCTTTTTTTTTTTCATTACCATCCCTTTTTTCCTATACCATCCCCTTTTTTTTCTCTTCCGTCCCTTCTTTAACACCCCTGTAAGACAATGTTATACCAAAATTTTGTACTAAAAATACTATTGTTATTATTTCTTATTTGAATTTCCTGTGGGTACTATGCAAATTCATTATAAGTAAAAATTTAGAAGAAAATAAAAAGTTATAGGGGTAAAATGGTAAGGAAAATTAAACTCGCAAGTTTAACTTAAACCTCAATTAAATAAAAAAAAAATTCACTACTGACCATTTTTTCTTTATTTTGAATCATTAAGGCATTCGTCTATCAGATTAAAATTTTATTTTAGCAAGTTTAATTTTTATAAAAACATGCATAATAATCACTTATAAACAGATTAAGTAAAATAATGCTATAAAAAGTGATAAATATCTTTATTAAGATTGACGATCGTTTCGTCGCACAAACGGCGATGTTTTCAAAATCATTCACGATAGAAAATATTTTCACATAAATTAAAAACAATAAACATAGTAAACAATGTCACGAGACATGATGCATAATGAAAAACATTGCAAACATAAAATGAAATTAAAATTAAATTAGTTTTGCGAACGTGGATTAATTTTCATATAATTGATTCATTCAATTGTTTTGTTAAATTATACGAAAATTAAACCACGATCGCAAATAACTAATTTAATTTTAATTTAATTTTATGTTTGCAATGTTTTTCATTATGTATCATGTCTCGTGACATTGTTTATTATGTTTATTGTGCGACGATACGATCGTCAATCTTAATAAATATATTTATCACTTTTTATGGCATTATTTTACTTAATAAATTTAATTTCACCAGATTTTTATTCCCGAAAGTCAAAAGATTGTGATAATGCCCCACATACGCACGTACAGTCGTGGAAAAAAAAAGTAAACATCCCCTACTAACTCCTCAACAAATTATCGTAGACGAAAACTTACTGGTACCGAATGATTGGAAATAAAGTTTACTTTTAAATGACGTATATAAAATTTGCTTAGGAGGCCATCTACATATTGAAACGAATACAAACTTCAGTTTTTTTCAATGGCAATACCCAATTTTAACGAGATATTTCAAATCTTTCGTTCAAACTATACCTAGACACCAAATTTCAAGTCATTTGAATGATAAGTTTTTGAATTATAAACATTCAAAATTTAGTGCTTCTAATGTTAAATTACATTTTCATATTTTTATTTATAACTCGTGAAATTATGCCCCTAATGTGCTAATTTTTTGTGTAGCAATAATACTAATATACCCAAAGATAAAAACGTTGAATTTGCAATTTTTATAATTTTATTATATGAATTATGAAATTAATATTCGAAAAAATTATGTATTGCAACCTACAATTTTTTTGATGGATTCAGATTTATTAAGTCCTTCTTTATGGAAATCCCAAATTTCACATTTTTCTTCCAAGTAGTTTTCAAATTATGCTTAAAAAACGACAAAATGATGGTTTAACCGTCTATGATAGAAATTAGTAGATATTTTGAAATTTCTTCTGCTGTCCTGTAATCTAGCAGGCTTCATTGGCTGCTTGAGTGGTTCTTAAGGTGCCTTGATCAAGAAGGGGGCTCTCTCGGTTAACAATGGAGTACCGAACTTCAATTTAGATACAGCCCTTAAAATGCGCTCGTTATAAAATAATTAATTTCTCCGAAACTTATGGTACGAATTGCATAAAAATTTGTTTTTAGACTAATTGAAGGGTGTAGACTGTAGAGTTCATTTATGCTGTCAGAATTGTGTACTGCTATTGAAAAGAACAAAGTTATGGTTCGTTTTAATATGTAGATGGCCCCTAAGAAAATTTTATATACATCATTTAAAAGTGGACTTTATTTCCAATCGTTCGGTACCAGTAACTTTCTTCTACGATAATTTGTTGAGGAGTTAGTAGGGGGTGTTTAACTTTTTTTTCCCCACGACTGTACATACAGAACAACGCGGGCTCATTAGCTCTCAGGCTTTGATAGCCTGTGAGCTAAAAAAGGAACAATTTTGCTAGGAAAAATTCCTAGCAAAACTTTATTATCGAAGTTTAATCCAAGAAGTATAGTTGCTTATATATTATTTTCACTGGAAAACTATTTTAAACGGGGTGGGGGTGGTTTGGGGGGATACTTCCTTTTTTTATATTCTAGTCTTTATTATTATTATTATTATTATTATTATTATTAAGTTCAATTTCATCTTGCATCAAAACTGCAAATGACAAAGCATTTTAATGAGTTTTCTCTGTCACTTTTGCTGCGGGGTTTTTCCTTTAAGGCGATTTGGTACCCTTTGAAGAATCATAAAGATTTTTTTTTTTTTTTTTTGATGTACATTAACTTATTACATACACAACACATATCATTATAGGTAATGCTTACAAAAACTGATGTTTACAAGAAAAAAAATCATTTTGTGGGTAAAAATTTAAAATTTTAATTTTTTTTTAATTTAAAGCATTTTAAAATTTGCTGTTGTTTGGTACATGTTAGAAAATGCTCTTTTGTTTCAAGAACATTCCACCAGATGGCAGCATCAGACAATTTTTCTTAATCTACTGTGACAGACACTCAGAACAGTTAGTGTTTCTCCTTCCCTTATAGCAGTTGGCAGCAAAATGCTGGTGGATTAAAAATCCAATAATATTCCAAAGGAATGATAATATGTTAAAAAAAACTGCAACAAACCATAGTTCAAAGTATTTCTTTGTGTTTGTAAATAGTCTTATTCATCTGTTTTGTTTTATTGTGAAGTGTGATCAGTATGGTGTCCAGAATATATATTATTCTAGTGTATTTAATCTTCAAATAAATGTTTTTTGTTCATCCTAAGAAGAATATATTTCTATTGAAATACATCAAAACATAAAGGTAAAATTTTTAACTTTTTATTGTTTACCTATTGAGGAATTTCGTATTCATGCCTTCCATATGGAATAACATTCCAACAGTCGATTATGAGACTGAAGTTATCTCAATTTTAAATATAATAATATGAAAGAAGAAAATATAATATAATTAAATTCAAAGAAATGATTATTTTCTGAATGTTGGTATTTTTCACAAGTGAATGATATAAAAGAAAATTCATTTTGAAATCAAAAGTATTGTGTATTGATAAGAAAAGAAATTATTTTGAATTTTATTTTGCCAGTTTCTTATTAAAATTTTATTATACAAGTTGCAAATGTAAATTTATGTGTTAAACAAACAATTGAACATTTAAGAACAGTTTTTCTGAAATCAAAAGTAACTTCAAAAATTGTTCTCAATAATTTTATTTTGTTCTTATTTCATCATTAGCATTATATTTGAGTTTATAATTGTTGTTTTGATGTATTAATAAGATAAAAAGTTTTATTTTCTGTGAAATAAACAAATATTATTATATCATAATGTCTAGTATTAAAGAATCTCATTATGTTGATAAATTAACTGATGATAACTATTCAGTTTGGAATTTCAAAATAGAACAATTGTTAATCAAAGAAGGTCTGTATGATGTTGTATTTGAACCTAAAAAGGAAAATGATGATACTTGGGTAAAAAGTGATAGAAATGCTAGGGCATTAATTGTTTAAATATCTCAGATTCACAAATTGTCCATGTCAGACATGCTAAAAGTGCTAAAGAAACATATGATAAATTGAAATCTGTTCATGAAAGAGTAAATTTAACAAATAAACTTTATCTTCTTAGGAAGCTGTTTTCCATTAAATATAATGAAAGTATTAAAATGCAGGATCATATTAATTCTGTCTTAGAATTAGCAGAAAAATTAAGAAGTATAGGTGAAGTAATACAAGATGATAATTTAATAGCTATTTTGCTCTGTTCCTTACCAAATTCTTATAGTACCTTTATAACTGCTATTGAAAGTAAATATGAAACAGATTTATCATTAAAATATGTTCAAAACAAATTAATTGATGAGTATCTTAGAAGAGTTGAAACTAAACAAATTTCAACAAAATTTGAATATATTGCTTTAAAGGGTAATAGGGATAAACCAAAGCATTTGAATAAGCAAAAATTTTGTTCTCATTGCAAAAAGAATAATCACAACCGTGAAGATTGTTTTCACTTAAAGAGTAATAATACTAACAAAACAAAACCAAATTTCACCCAAGATAGATCACGTCAATAGTTTAAAAAACCAAACAATTTCTCTGCCTCTACTGCTAGTCAAAATGAAAATCTATCAGATTCTCAAAACTATCGTGAATTAATGGAAGAATCAAATTCTCCGAGTTTTGTTATGAAATCACAACAAAATGGTAATAAAAACAAAAATTTGTCTTTTGTTATTGATTCAGGTGCGTCTGTTCATTTAGCTAATTCCTTGGAACTGTTCTCAGAATTAAAAAGTTCGAATAAAGGTACAATTACAATTGCTAATGGAACTAAATTAACTGCAAAGGGAAAGGGTAAATGTACTTTTAATATTAAACACTTAATGGTCAAACAAATAGAGTTACATTAGATCATGTGCTTTATGTTCCCAAGTTGGATAGTAATTTATTATCTGTCCAGTCTTGTACTGAGAAACGTTTTGTTGTAACATTTAAAGATGATATATGTTTAGTTAAAAAGGGCAACATCTTAGTTGCAGATGCAAAAGCTGATGAGTGGTTATACAGATTTAAAATAATACCTACAAATGAAAAGGTATATAGTGCTTCAGAAATATTACCCGTTTGTTCCAATGTTAACTGCATTCTAAAATGGCACCAAAGGCTGGGCCATAGAAATTTGGAATCATCAAGAAAATTCAAAAGGATGATTTAGCTTTAGGTATTACTGTGAATAATTGTTCTCATAATACTGAATGTTCAAGTTGCATAAAAGCTAAGCTAACAGAAAAATCATTTCCAAAAGAAACGCAATACAGAAGTAAAAAACCACTTGATTTGATATACAGCGACGTATGTGGTCCTGCAGAAACAAAAAGTATGGGATCAAAAAGATATTTCGTTATATTTATTGATGATTACTCTCGTTATACACAAGTATATTTTATTTCTTCTAAAGATGAAGTATTTGATAAATTAAAAGAGTATGTTGCATCAACAACATACAAATTTAGATTGAAGATTAAATCCTTGCGTAGTGACAATGGAACAGAATATTGCAACGAATCTGTCAAAGACTACCTTAAAAACTTAGGAATAAATCATGAAACAACGACGCCATATTCACCGTCCCAAAATGGAGTCGCAGAAAGAAAGAATCGCTCGCTTATTGAAATGAGTAAAGCCATGCTTATAAATGCTAAATTGACAAAAACATTCTGGGCAGAAGCCATAGCTACAGCAGCCTACTTACAAAATAGATTGCCTACAAAATCAACTGAAAAGACACCATATGAACTGTGGAATGGGCATAAGCCAAATTTGAATCCCCTTAAAGTATTTGGATGCAAAGCATATGTGTATGTTCATAAACAGAAGAGACAAAAATTTGACGAAAAAGCCACTGAAGGAGTCTTTGTTGGTTACGATTTAAGAAGCAAAGGATACCGAATTTATATAGGCGGTAGAAAAATAGTGATAAACAGAACAGTGAAGTTTTTTGAAAATATGAACTGTGAAAATGTCTTTAAAGAAAATCCTGAAGAGCGAATCTCAGATTTAATGCATTTCAATTTTTTAGAAGAAAATCTTGAAAATGATAGTGAAGCTATCCGAATAGAAAATACTGCAGAAGAAATAAAATTGGATGAAAAATCAGTAGATAGCCCAACAACTAAAGAAAGTGAAGATAATTTCCAGAGAAGAATATCTAACAGAGAGACTAAAGGAATTCCACCAGAAAGATATTCTTACAAAACTGAAGACAGTTGTTCCAAAAATCAAGATCCTGAAACTTTTAAGGATGTTTTAAAATTGCCAGTAAAAGATCAACAGAAATGGTTTCAAGCTATGAAGGAAGAATTTAACTCTTTAAAGGAAAATGATGTATTTGAGCTTCTTACTTTACCCAAAGGCAAGCACGCCATTGGCTGTAAATGGGTTTACAAAACAAAGCATAATGAAAATGGAGAAGAAATAAAATGCAAAGCCCGATTAGTTGCCAAAGGTTTCGCTCAAAAATTAGGCACTGATTATGATGAAACCTTCTCTCCTGTCGTCAAACATACAAATATTAGAGCTAATCTGACCTGGGCAGCTTATCATAAAGCCAAAGTATTCCGAGTAGATGTTAAAACAGCCTTTCTACATGGTAAACTAGATAATGAAGAATTGTACATGCATCAACCAGAAGGCTTTCATGATGAAGAAAATAAAAACAAAGTCTATAAATTAAAAAAGGCTATATATGGTCTTAAACAAGCCGCCAAATGCTGGAATGAAGAAATAGAGAATACTCTAAAGGCATATGGATTTAAACAAAGTGAAGCTGATCCATGTTTGTTCATAAAAGAAAAATGAAAGAAGACAATTCATCTCATACTGTATGTAGATGATATGCTGATGAGCTCAGAAGATGAAAATGAAGTTAATGAAGTAATAAATTACTTAAAGAAGTCTTATCCCTTAACATCACTAGGAGAAGCAAAATACTTCTTAGGTATAGAAATTTACAGAAAAGAAGATGGAAGTTATTTACCTTCACAAAGAAGTTGTACCGTCGTATAAGAACTCACTTAAGAAAGATTCTTAATTAGAAATTAAAAGAACTTGGCGTTCGTTTTTTTTTCAGAGTTTTATTAGACGACACGGGACACACACATAACAAGCACACGTAATATTTACACGGCAAAAAGTTAATCTTTTTCGGAGCGAGACGCTCCTTCCGGCAGGACCGAGAACTCGACCGTCTGGGGTTGTGTCACAGCAGATACTCTCCCTCCACGGGGCCTTGTTTTTCTCAGATCAGTTCATCTCCTAAATACCCCACGTGAGGTCTTGACTCATCTTAGTCAACAAGTTCAGTTTATAACATTTCTACGCAGCACTTTTTCTCCAGATATTTACATGATTAAAACTGTTTACGTGTTCCATCTGGTTTTTGTGAATCAGTGACATGTGAAGTTATAGCAGGCATCTGGAGGTTCCAATTAACGATGTTTATTTCGTTAGGGGCATCTGGTCTCTGAGTCCTCTCAGATAAAACGCCACAGTCCCTCCATGCCCCATATAAATTTTTCCTTAAGGGAAAAATTTCCACACTCGGGTGCACAATCATAGCGAAATTCGGAGTTAATGCTATCCCTAACAATGCTATCTACTCCAAAATTAATAAAATTTTAAATTTTAAAATCAAAACATTTATCAGAAGTACTTCGTTACCATGGAAGGGATTCAGCATAACACACAACAAACATAATAAATACAGTAATAAACACACTGCAATTACACACCGTTATATAATAATACTAAGATTTATAATAAGCACTTCAACAATTTTATAATAAACCAGAACCTCCATTAATAATTTTCCGTTAACATAAACAGGATAGATAAAGTTTATAAACATCACAAGTAATTCTAAGAAAGTTCGCTCTCTCCTGTTCACATGGATAACCAACAATAATAATATATATATATATAAATTTCTTAAGAATGAATTCTAATACACTAATAAAACCAAACACTTTTAAACCTTTTATATACAATAAGTTACTTAAAAGAATTTTAACACAATAACAAAACACACTCTTAAACTTTTTTTTTTTCAATAAAATTTCTAGTCTTCAAACGCTACTCTGCTTAGACTATCAGCGTTTTGGTGTTTTTTTCCTGCTCGATGTTCGATTGTAAAATCGTACGGTTGTAACGCGAGGCTCCAACGCATAAGTCTTGGGTTGGAACTCGCATGAGTTTGTAAGAAGCGCAGAGGATTATGATCCGTTATAATCCTAAATTTTCTTCCATCTAGATAGTAATGTAATCGTTTTACGGCGAAAACAATACTGGCGCACTCCCGCTCGGTGGTGCTATAGCGTTGTTCTACCGGAGAGAATTTCCGACTCAAATACAAAATCGGGTGTTCCTCTCCCTTCTCATTTACCTGGCTCAACACAGCTCCGGCACCGCGTAACGATGCATCGACCTGAATAAGGAATTCATGATGAAAATCCGGTGCATGCAAGACCGGTCGTTCGGTTAGTTTCGCTTTCAGAGACCGAAAAGCGCTCTCGCACGCGGGAGTCCACTCGACTTTACCTCGACGGGTTTTCCCTTTTAGCGCGTCAGTCAAGGGGACTGCTATTATGGAAAAATTCCTTATGTATCTCTGGTAATATCCGGCCAGCCCTAGAAATGCGCGAATCTGCGTTTTTGTTTCGGGAGTAGGGAATTTTTTTACGCATTCAATCTTGACTTCTGCTGGAGTGCGGGAACCATTTCCTACAATATGGCCTAAATATTTTACACTACTCTGGGCAAATTTACACTTAGAGGGCTTTATTTTAAGATTTGCCTCATGAATTTTATCTAGAACTAATGCGACATGTTTTAAGTGGTCTTCCCAGGTGTTCGAAAATACAGCGACGTCATCTAAATAAGGAACTGGACGAGGATCCTTACCCGGAACCTCTACTAAGATTAAAGGCGACGTGTAATCTGACTCGCCAACTTCAATAACCCCCATTCTTAACATCTTTTGAATCTCCATTTTTAGGTGCGTTCGTAATTATATAAATACGTAGCACCTATAGTCGTCGTTCAGTCCGTCCGTCTGTCCGTCTGTCCGTCCGTCTGTCCGCATGTAACAGAGCAAAAACTACCCAACCGAATGGCCTGAAATTTCAAATATATGATTGTTGCAAAATTTTGTCGAGCCATTTCAAATTTTATGAAAATCGGATTCATAGTTTAATTACAGGGACAGTCAAAAGTTTTTCTTTACATTACGGCCAATGGGAAAAATTATTGCAAGTGGATTTTAATGATATTAGAGCCTTCTGAATGATCTGAAATGTTAAAGATATAACTGTTGCAAAATTTTGTCGAGCCATTTCAAATTTTAGGAAAATCGGATGTATAGTTTAATTACAGGGACAGTCAAAAGTTTTTCCTTACATTACGGCCAATGGGAAAAATTATTGCAAGTGCATTTTAATGATATTACAGCCTTCCGAATGGTCTGAAATTTTAAAGGTATAATTGTTGCAAAATTTTGTCGAGCTATTTCAGATTTTAGGAAAATCGAATGTATAGTTTAGTTACAGGGACAGTCAAAAGTTTTTCTTTACATTACGGCCAATGGGAAAAATTATTGCAAGTGCATTTTAATGATATTACAGCCTTCCGAATGGTCTGAAATTTTAAAGATATAATTGTTTCAAAATTTTGTCGAGCTATTTCAAATGTTAGGAAAATCGGATGTATAGTTTAATTACAGGGACAGTCAAAAGTTTTTCTTTACATTACGGCCAATGGGAAAAATTATTGCAAGTGCATTTTAATGATATTACAGCCTTCTGAATGGTCTGAAATTTTAAAGATATAATTGTTGCAAAATTTTGTCGAGCTATTTCAAATGTTAGGAAAATCGGATGTATAGTTTAATTACAGGGACAGTCAAAAGTTTTTCTTTACATTACGGCCAATGGGAAAAATTATTGCAAGTGCATTTTAATGATATTACAGCCTTCCGAATGGTCTGAAATTTTAAAGATATAATTGTTGCAAAATTTTGTTGAGCTATTTCAAATTTTAGGAAAATCGGATGTATAGTTTAATTACAGGGACAGTCAAAAGTGTTCCGTCACATTACGGGGAATGGGAAAAAATTATTGGAAGTGCATTTTAATGATGTATCAGACTATGCGCTTTATGAAGTGCAAAAAATTATACATTCAGTACAATATGGGGTGCAAAAAATAATTATAAAACTAGTTATAGTACGAACGCACCTCATTTGCCACGTTTGACGAGCAATTTCCAACTTGTTACGATTTCAGTTTGTCTTTGCGACATCCGATAAGGTTTTGATCGTACGGGCTTATCGCTAATTAAAGTTATATCATGCTCCACCAAATCTGTTGTACCAGGGTCGTTTGAAAAGCACGCGGCATATTTATTTAAAAGCTCCCTTAATTGGCTAATTTGTGCTTCGTTTAGGTTTTTTTCTAACTCACTAAGCCGAACTATTTCCTGAAAGTCAAAAATCGTAGGATTATTCTCTAAATACGGAATATCTAAATCCTGATCTTCTATTAAATTTGAATTGTCTTTGGAGCACAACAAATTTACATGTTCGGATCGCGTATAATATGGTTTCAGCATATTAACATGATAAATTTGGGTTTTATTCCTACTTCCTGGCAGTTCTACCACATAATTAGTCTCAGATATTTTATTCTTGATTTTTCCCGGACCTATCCATTGCACGGACAGTTTATTTGGTCTCGTCATGGCTAAAACCAACACTAAATCTCCCTCCTTGAATTCTCGTTTTACCGCGTTTTTGTCATACCAAACCTTTCGTTTACCTTGCACTTGCATTTCTTCCATGTGCGAAACAGCTACCTCGCGACATCGTTTCAACCGATTAATTAATTTAAAAACATATTCGGTCACTACATCATTTTCAGGTGGAGGGTCGGACCATCGTTCCATTATCAAGGTCTCGGGTGTTCGAAGATTTTTTCCATACACCAACTCGGCTGGTGAGTAACCTGTGCTTTCATGAACTACGTTTCGAAGAGCCAATAGAATCGCAGGCAAATGTTTATCCCAATCGGTGCCTAATTCAATACACAGAGCCCTCAAAAGTCGTTTTAAGGTCCCATTATACCGTTCCACGGGATTACTCTGGGGATGATAAACAGAACTATGAGTGATCTTAATGCCAAATTTATTAAGAAATTCGGTCGTTAAAGCTGAGGTAAAGGACTTTCCCTGATCGCATTGGAGTTGGCTGGAGAATCCGATGCGACTGAAAATATTCAGCAGCGTCTCAGTCACTCTAATAGAGGAGAGGTCCACCAGCGGAACCGCCTCCGGGTATTTGGACGCCATGCATACTGCCGTTAAAATATACCGGTGTCCATCCGTGGTCAGTGGTAAGGGCCCACATGCGTCGATATTTATTTTACTGAAAACTTCCTGAATTATTGGGACAAGTTTTAACGGGTCTTTCTTTTTCTCGTTCGCTCGACCCGCTCTTTGACAAACATCGCAACTGCGCACATATTCATCCATTTCTTTATAACAGTTAGGCCAATAAAAATATCGAATTAATTTATCCTTTGACTTCGTCCCACTTAAATGTACTGACGTGCCTTCATGACACAATGCTTTTATTTTCTGTCTTAACCCTTTTGGAATAACTAGCAATCTGGTAACGTTTCCAAAACGATCCTCGCGATTTCTAACTAGTAACCCGTTAACAACTGAATAAGTTTTCGTCGTACCTTCCGTTTTGTCCGCCCCCACTCGGCTAAACAATTCCTTTAACTCTGCACATTCGTGCTGCGCTTTCAAAAACCCTTCTTTACCGATTTTTAACAAGTCCAACTCCGGGGCTTCAACTTCTAACGCCAGAATTTCAATGGGGTCCTCACCTTCCGTTGAATCCCGCAGTCCCGATTCTTCCTGATTCGCTACGTTCGATTCCTTGGGTGTCTCCACATCTTGAGCTACCCGTTCGAGCTCCCTTTTCTCTTCCTTTAAGCGTCTAGTAGTCGCACGCGTCTGGACTGCATTTACCTGTCCAGTTGGCAAAAATTCATACCCCGTTCTCTCTCTTATCATCGCGGCAGTTTTATTTCCTAAAATATATCGGTTTTGGTTTAAATGATTTCCGCAAACAGCGGCTTTCGTACAAATTTTCCCGAAATCTCCCTCTATCTCTACCCGCGCTAACGGTAGACAAACTAACTCCAAACTAAGTGGTTGTTGGATCCAGATTTTCTCTCCACAAAAATCCTGCGGATCTACAAATTTCCTACAAATTAAATCAAACGTCGCTCCCGAATCTCTTAACATTCCTATCTTTCGGTTGTTAACAACCCCAGGAAATGTATAAGAGTCCAATAAATCGTCCTTTCGTACATCTTGCAAATTATTTACGGAGCCTGACGAAGGTTTTTTCTGCAACTTCGGGCACGATGAACGCAGGTGCGTTTCGGACTCACAATTAAAACATTTCAAATTCGCTCTTTTTTCAAAGGCTCTATCTCGGTTTACTGGTCTGTGCACGGCATTTGCATTCGAAGAGGGGGAGAACCGTGGTCTAGTTTCTCGAGACCCTTCTTGAAAAAACGTTCGCGTTTTTTCCACCCTAACATCTCTGGTATCCTTGGCCTTCGGAGTAGAGGCCCTTATACTCTTATATCCATCCAATAATTCCACTATTGCTGCTTCGGTCTTAAGCTGTGGCCATTTGTCAATGAAGTGTTCACGCATTTCAAACGTCGCACGCCGTTTAATCTGATCGGTGACCAAAAGGTCTTTTAGTTCGTCTAAAGAAGTTATTCCTAAATCTGCCAACCATTCATTTAAATAATTTCGGATTTCGAAACCGAAATCCTGCCAATTTAAAGATTGCGACTTCTGGTGGCTAACAAATTTCTGCCGAAAACTCTCTGGGTTTAATTTAAATTTTTTTAACAATATACCTTTTACGTTATCGTAATCTTCTGACTCTGTCTTGGGTTGTCTGGCAATAATGGAAATAATGTCTACTGGCAGAAGCCCAATTAAATGAGAGACCCAATTTTCCTTCGATATCCCAACCCGTTTAGCTTGGCGTTCAAACAGAACCAAATACAAGCTAATATCTGTTTTTTCTGGATTAAAATCTGGGATTAATTTTTTTAAGTTCTGTTCAGGGGAACGCGAATGTATATTATTTGCATTTACTAAAGACGGGCAATTCCTTTCTCGATTTTTAGTTTTTCTAACTCGAATTTATTTTTTAATTCTAATTCCTTTAATTCTTTCTCTTGCTCCAATTTTTCCTCCCTAATGGCTTGATCAAGCTCCCATGTCTGTTTACGCAACATGTCCTCCCGTTCGATAGCTTGTAACCGTGCGCGCTGATTTTCTTCCCTCTCTAATCCCTCCTTAGCGGTCTCTAATATAGTCTCATACAGAGTCCGTACTATTTCTTCTTCATACTCCTCAGATTCCAGCACCAAGTGCGTTAACTGAATCCGAGTTTCGTTTCCGGTCCTGGCAAGTTCCAATTCATCCACTAACTTTTTTATATGTTCCTTTTTTCCTTTACCCAGGAAAGCCATATCTACCCCTTTTTTTTTCAAACAAAATTTCTCTATAAAAAGGTACTTCTCTACACTAATACAACAACAAAAAAATATATACTATATTAACAATAATCACAATCAATCATAAAATTTCTTTCAATAACACAGCAATATGTAAATACTGACTCACTTCCATGACTAGTACCTGTTCAATTTTTGTCATTCCCGTTTTTGAATTTTCCCAACAAAATCAGCAATTTTAAATAATTAAAAATCACTAAACATTAACTCCAAATTCAAAATTGTGACCTACCCCAATGAAGGCTTAGACATTTATCGGTAATCCACTCTTTTTCTTCAGCCGGGTGGCTCACTGAACACACTTTCTTTCTGACCTTAAGGTCCACTAACAATAATATATCCACACGCACGGAACACTGAACACTATCTGCGACCCCAAAACGGGGCCCACTCACATTTACAATCTTCTTCTATCCGCCGATCCACTGCTACAATCACAGTTTTGTTTCAGGCCTTGGCTCCCTAAAATCACAGAATTATCTTCTTTTTTTTCCCACTCTTCCGCAATCCTTTCATCACCAAACAGCGGCGTTGTAACTCTGTTTCTTTTCCGCAGTCGAACAGCTGATCACAGACGGGGGAAAAAACAATCTTCCTCTTTTTCCGACACTGGGTAAGGATTTCTCAAGCTTCCTTTCTCCAAGTCTTCCTAAACCGAAACCAGATAACACCAAGCTTCTTTTTTTCTTTCCTCCAACACGGGAGTGAAAACAACACCCTTCTCTTCTCTGACCGGTTGAAAATCGAAACTAGCTCCTTCTTCACAAACCGAACTGTTTTTTCTCTTCTTCCAACACACGATTTTCCTTTTATTTTTCTATTCCAGTATCAGGACGGCTCTCTATTTCTCGAAAGAGTGAGCTTTCACCTTATCATTCCTTCCATGGGTAACAATTTCAGTGTGCGTGTGTGCCCAACCTTTTTCAACAACTCGAGTCCCAACTCTGACACCAACTGTACCGTCGTATAAGAACTCACTTAAGAAAGATTCTTAATTAGAAATTAAAAGAACTTGGCGTTCGTTTTTTTTTTTCAGAGTTTTATTAGACGACACGGGACACACACATAACAAGCACATGTAATATTTACACGGCAAAAAGTTAATCTTTTTCGGAGCGAGACGCTCCTTCCGGCAGGACCGAGAACTCGACCGTCTGGGGTCGTGTCACAGCAGATACTCTCCCTCCACGGGGCCTTGTTTTTCTCAGATCAGTTCATCTCCTAAATACCCCACGTGAGGTCTTGACTCATCTTAGTCAACAAGTTTATAACATTTCTACGCAGCACTTTTTCTCCAGATATTTACATGATTAAAACTGTTTACATGTTCCATCTGGTTTTTGTGAATCAGTGACATGTGAAGTTATAGCAGGCATCTGGTCTCTGAGTCCTCTCAGATAAAACGCCACAAAGTAAAATAAATCAATTAGTTAAGGATTTTCAGCTTGAAGAACCCAAACCAACTTATACCCCAGTGGAAACTAACTATTATAGTTTAGATAAAGAAGAAAATATTTTATCATCAAATGATAATATAGACAAGCTATAGAAAGTCTTTTATATATATCCTCATGGCACAAGACCTGATATTACCACTCCTACGCACATACTAAGTCGAAGATGCAATAATCCAAGACAAAAGGACTGGAATGCTGTTAAGAGGGTAATAAGATACTTAAAAACACACGAAAGACCTTGATCTCCACATTTCTTCAAAAGAATATCCTAATATAGTTGCATACTTAGATGCAGACTGGGGTCAAGATGCTACAGACAGAAAATCCACCTCAGGAAATGTAATCTTCTTAGGCAATAGCTGCATTTCTTTGTTCTCACGAAAACAAACATGTGTGACATTATCGTCAGCAGAAGCTGAATATGTGGCACTGTCAGAAGGAACTCAAGAGGTGCTATGGATCTTAAAATTATGTAAAGATCTCAATTTACAACAACATTTTCCTATTAGAATTTTTTAGGATAACCAATCTGCAATTAAGGGTGTTCTCAAATCGAAAAGGACAACTTTCTGACATAAGTTTTAATTTATTTTTGTTTGAAAATGCATGAAACTAGCTCGTGTTGCTGTTCAGAAACTATGTAATTGAGCTGTTTCTTCTATTTTTTTGCAAACGCAATAGATCTTTCAGAAAATAATATCAAAGTGGGCGTTTTGAACCGAATTTCCGCGCGAAGGGGGAAAAAGCATTCAAGAGCGGGCGAAAAACGGGTTTGTCACGTGATCGAATTCGCTTATAACTCAATAGGTAATTGATTGGTCAAAAAATGAAAAAAACAGTTCCATTCCAAATCGCTTTCATGGCCAGGCTTTCCAATTTTCTACCTTTCCATTAAAAAATGAATTTGTAAATATGTCAAAATGTTTTTCGCTTGTTGAGCAGAGTAGTTAAGAACAGCCTTAAATTGGTTGAAAATGAAAAATTTAAATCTCGCACTAAACACATTGATACAAAGTATCATTACATACGAGATTTGAAAACGAAAATGTTATAGATGTCAAATATCTATCAACAAATGAAATGATAGCAGATATAATGACGAAGCCGCTGCCAAAGGCCAAATTTGAACTTTGTAGAAACTTTAGCCACCTGGTGTCAGATTCTATCACAAAACGGGAGAGATGTTAGAAAATGCTCTTTTGTTTCAAGAACATTCCACCAGATGGCAGCATCAGACATTTTTTTTATCTACTGCGACAGACACACAGAACAGTTAGTGTTTCTCCTTCCCTTATAGCAGTAGGCAGCAAAATGCTGGTGGATTAAAAATCCAATAATATTCTAAAGGAATGATAATATGTTAAAAAAAACTGCAACAAACCATAGTTCAAAGTATTTCTTTGTGTTTGTAAATAGTCTTATTCATCTGTTTTGTTTTATTGTGAAGTGTGATCAGTATTGTGTCCAGAATATATATTATTCTAGTGTATTTAATCTTCAAATAAATGTTCTTTGTTCATCCTAAGAAGAATATATTTCTATTGAAATACATCAAAACATAAAGGTAAAAATTTTAACTTTTTATTGTTTAGCTATTGAGGAATTTCGTATTCATGCCTTCCATATGGAATAACATTCCAACAGTCCATTACTGTGTTTAAAACACTAAAACTTCTACAAATATTTATCAAATCACTCCATTATTTTTTGTATCCTCAATATAGTGTACTTAATAATATTAGGAATCGATTTTACAATTAATGAAATTGTTTAAAAGAATAAAATAAAATAAAATATTACAAACGCAGTAAAAAATATGATTTCTTCAACGCTTCGAATTTTACTTTTTTTTTCTTTTCATTATATTGTAAAATCCAGCCCTAATTTTATTTAGTCTATATTGGGGATGAAAGAAAATAATGGAGTGATTTGACAAATATTTGTAAAAATTTCAGTGTTTTTTAAACACAGTAAAGGATGAAAATACAGCAAACTTTCATTCTTGTTCGGAAATGCTTGAAACAGCAGATGTTGTTGTTCAGAAACTATGTCATTGAGCTGTTTTTTCAGTTTTTTTGCAAACGCAATAGATCTTTCTGAAAATAGTGTCAAAGTGGGCGTTTTGATCCGAATTTCCAAGCAAAAGGAAAAAAAAAACAGTTGAAAAAGGTTCAGAAACGTGCTTGTCACGTGATAAAAATCGCTTATAACTCAATAGGTAATTGATTGATCAAAAAATGGGAAACACAGTTCAATTCCTAATCGCTTCCATGGCTAGATTTTCCAATTTTACATATTTCCGTTAAAAAAAAAATCTCTGCCGTCCCGATCTACAGGTAGATTTCGAAGTTAAGTATACTAATTTCACCAACAAAACTAAATCATAATTAGAGATAAACCCACTTTAACAATTTTAGGCCACTTTTGACGAGTTTTTATTTCATTTTATATAATAGCTGGCTTTATCAAATCATGTTAAGGCGGAATTCAAAAAAGTACTTTTCCGTGCTCAACAACTCCAAATTTTCTGGCATATTTTCAGATTTATTTTTAGTAGAAAAGTATGAAACGTGCTGACGTGATTTTTGAAGAGATTTATAAGCGACCTGTGTTTTTATTTTTCGTTCAATTAATTAAAACTTGGTTAATAAACAATTATTTTCTCAGTAGAACAATATTTTTCGTTTCTAACACAATCGCTTCGGAAAATTCTGTTCAAAATGCCCACTTTGACATAGTTTTTTGAAATATATTCTGCCTCTATCAAAAAATAGATCATAACGGTACATTATATAGTTTCTGAAGAAGAGAATCTATCAATTGGATGCGTTTGATAGATTTGATAGAGCAAAAATGAATTTAAAAATGAGTAAGAAAATAAGCAGTTTGGATTTGAATACACACTTAATAAGATGAGTTTTTTTCTTCAACAGCTACGTATTTTTAATTTGTTTTTGCTGTAAGAATTGGTCCTATCAAAAACTTGTCTATATAAATGTTGTAGACAATTTTAAGAAGATATATGATAAATTCATTCATTCATCATTTTATATCTTGTGAATTGACAGAGTTACGGATTTTTTTCTTCTTCAACCGCCACACCCCCCCCCCTTTTTGTTTTCGTTATTAATTTTTTTTTCGATACGAATTGGTCCTATCAAAAACTTGTGAATATAAAAGTTGTAGATAATATAAAGGAGATTTATAATAAAATTAATTGGATTTGATATCTTGAGAATTGACAAAGTTATGAATTTTTTTCTCCCAAAAACCCTATTTTTTGCGCCCCTTGAGCCCATTTTTAATTTTATCAAAAATCTGTGATACATAAATTTTTGGCCCTATTTTTAGAAGTAATAAAAACTTTAAACTGATTTGATATGTACAAAAATTAAGAAGTTATGGGGTTTTTTCGGTTTTCACAAAACCGACAACAAGCGAAAAACGTTTTGACATATTTGCAAATTCATTTTTTAACGGAAAGATATAAAATTGGAAAGCCTGGCCATGAAAGCGATTTGGAATGGAACTGTTTTTTCATTTTTTGATCAATCCATTACCTTGATATATTTACAAATTCATTTTTTAACGGAAAGATATAAAATTGGGAAGCCTGGGCATGAAAGCGATTTGGAATGGAACTGTTTTTTCCATTTTTTGATCAAACAATTACCTATTGAGTTATAAGCGAATTCGATCACTTGACAAACCCGTTTTTCGCCCGCTCTTGAGTGCTCTTTCTCCCTTCGCGTGGAATTTTGGTTCAAAACGTCCACTTTGACATTATTTTCTGAAAGATTTATTGCGTTTGCAAAAAAAATGGAAAAAACAGCTCAATTACATAGTTTCTGAACAACAACACCAGCTAGTTTCATGGATTTTCGAACAAAAATAAATTAAAACTTATGTCAGAAAGTTGTCCTTTTCGATTTGAGAACACCCTTAAGAGGGGTGGTGGGGGGGGGGGGGGGCGGCGTATCGAAAAGGACAACTTTCTGACATAAGTTTTACTTTATTTTTGTTCGAAAATGCATGAAACTAGCTGATGTTGTTGTTCAGAAACTATGTAATTGAGCTGTTTTTTCCATTTTCTTGCAAACGCAATACATCTTTCAGAAAATAATGTCAAAGTGGGCGTTTTGTTTTGAACCGAATTTCCGCGCGAAGGGAGAAAGAGCACTCAAGAGCTGGCGGAAAACGCGTTTGTCACGTGATCAAAATCACTTATAACTCAATAGGTAATTTATTGATCAAAAAATGGAAAACACACTTCAATTCCAAATGGCTTTCATGGCCAGGCTTTCCAATTTTATATCTTTTCGTTAAGAATTTGTAAACGTGTCAAAACGTTTTGCGCTTGTTGAACAGAGCAGTTAAAAACAGCCTTAAGGAATGAGAAACGTTGGGATAACGTGTGTGACTTTGGCAGTTAGCGATGTTTAATTGAATAAAAGTCTGCAAAAAAAAAAAAAAAAACATGTTTCTGCGACAACCTCATTAAAAGAATATGTATATACAGTGCTTAATTTGCGCTGGAGCTCACCGTCGCACAGCTAAGGCATTTCTTTGATTTTAGTGAATTTTTAAATATTGGTTAGAATCTACCGGAGCTCATAAATAATGCGCTGTGAAGCCCGACGTAAATGCGCTTCTGAAAAACTGAGGACTAAATTCTTTTTTATTTCCCCCCTACCGCCAATTCTTTGCGTTCATTCCTCCTAAAGTCCTTACATATGTTCATAAACATGTTGCAAACAGCCTTTTGAGCATACGTCTATCTAGTGCTCGCAAGTGTAGATTTAGTTGTTTCAGAACGGCGACGAGGAATGCCCAAAAGTTTCCATTCGTGTTCGTGTTATTTTTACTTACTGGTTTTTGCTTCTGCTATACATAATATATTCTCACCTATCAACTTTTTAGCTCCACACAATGCTTAATTTGCGTCACAGGTGCGCAGCTTGAATACTTCTTTATTTTCAGTGACTATTCAAATATTAGTCGGAACCCGTCGGAGCTTATAAATACTGCGGAACAGCGCTATGTGTTTGTTTTGCTAGTTGATACAAAAAATCCTTGGCGAGAAGGATTTTTTGAAAATTCCCCACTCCTGATTTTAACGTTTCTGTTCTGTTCATTTATTAAATTTTATTATATATAAATGCATATAGATATAGTTGAAATATATTAAAAAGTTTCATATGCTGAAGACGAAATTACTTTTAGTTTTGCAAATAATCTATGAAATATAAATATGCGGAAGGAAGGACACAAGGGGATACAATACACTTGTTCAGACTGAGGAATATTACATCTCCGCTAGTTTTTCCTTTTAGCGTTTTCTCATGTTTAGCTGTGATTTTCTCAAATTAGACAAATAAATGCAATGCAGTTTCAATCTTTTAGTCCAATGTACAAATTTTTGTTCTCTTTTCAATAAAGTTGATTCGGAGTTCATACAGCGATTTTTGAATCTTTTAAGGGTGTATTCCGATCCAAACTGCTTATTTTCCGATTTATTTTTAAATTCATTTTTGCTCTCAAACGCATCAAACTGCCCAATTCTCTTATTTAGAAACTCCATAATGTGCCGTGCTTGTCGATTTTTTAATAAATGCAGAAAATATTGCAAAAAATGCTGTCAAAGTGGACGTTTTGAAGCGAATTTTCCGAAGCGGAAGATCTGGGAATGGAAAAAATGGTCATACTGAGAAAATAATTGTTTAAAAATCAAATTCTAATTAATTGAGCGAAAAATGAAATCACACGGCCTCTTATACATCTCTTCAAAGATAACCTCAGCAAATTTCATGTTTTTAGTTTTAAAAATGAGTCTGAAAATGTCTCAGAAAATTTCGAGCTGTTGCACGTGGAAAAATATTTTTTCGAATACACCCTTAATGGATTTTTAAAGTTTTTTTCACGTTTCGCGGCGATTTTTTGACACTTGTGAAAAACTTCTGGCACAACCTCTAAGCCCACTAAGTTTTAATGATTCTGATACCATTTGGAATTACTAAAACCCTAAATGATTGACAGAAGGAATGTTTGAAATAATTTTCGATCATCTGCAAGTCTTAGTTTGCAACATGATTCTTCTTTCATTAATAAAGGAAAATATATATTTATTAACTGTAGATGGAAATTTATTTTAAGAATTTATTTTTCAAACAGTACTTGAAATGCATTTTGCACCATCTACTGTTGTGCTAATCAGACCCCAATTTATAAGTCATAAAAAGGCTTCTCTTTTCTGTACTGATATCTGATCCCACAGAGTCTGTGCCAAGTGAAGACCAAGAGGTTATATTCACTATACCATTGTAATCAGGAAAAAATGACTTCTCTAATCCATCATACCGAGTCTATTTTAAATCTGACCAACGAGATGAATTCAAAATGGGCAAAATTGGTTTCATTCATCGCTCTGTTAGCGAAACGCATCATCATCATCGTTTCCAAACCGAAACCAACCACTTCGGGATTACCGTCTCACGCCACTTTCAGGGCTAAATGCAGCCACTTCGATGCGAAACGTTGCCAAGCATGACGACCCCGAAACTGCTTGCTATCAACCTCTCTCTTTTTTACAGGATAAAGAAACGGTGAAGAAACCACCGCGCAATCAAAAGATAAGAAAAAAGAAACCGACGGAACATGAACAGAAAAAGCAAAAAGGAATTGGAGTCCGGGGTGTCTTGAGAAGTAGGCGGAGTTTTCCCACGCGGCGGCACGCGTACACGCACGGCATTGCCAACAGATGCTATCATTATCTGCCCCCAATTGAATTGGATAGAGACATGCCTAGCCCTGGGCACACTATCCAAGGTGCCTTCCAGGAAACATTTCTTTTCTTGCCACAAAGGGTGTTATTTATTAACAATCCAGGTATAATGAAGACTCCTTTGTACACTTGCTCATTTCCTTTAGGGAGTTCATTTGAGTGCTGTAGTTTTCATGAGATTTTATTTTTATAGGTTATTGGCTAGATCCTTTGACTCATTTCCTTCATGCGCTTATTTTTAAAAAAAAATAGTGAAAATATATTTTAATTGCTGAAAATTGTTAGAGTTATCGGAAGATTTTAATTTATGGATAATGGTTTAATTTATGAAATTACTTTTCGGAAGTCAACTTTGAAAACTGGTGCTTTCACTACATTTTCTTACGGCTGTTCTCAAATCCAAAGGAGCAACTGTATGACACAAGTTTTAATTCATTTTTGTTCTGAAACGCATTAAACGGGCAGGTGTTATTCAGAAACTATGTGATCGAAAGATGTTTTCCATTTTTGGGTAAACACAAACTTCAGAAAATACTGTCAAAGTTGGCGTTTGGTACCGAATTTCCGGATAGAAGGAGAAAAAAAAACAGTCGACAAAAGGAGAAAAATCGGTTGTCATGCGACCCAAAATCGCTTATAACTAACTCTATAAATAATTTATTTATCAAAAAATGGAAAAGTCTTCCGATTCTAAATCGCTTCATCAATCTGCCAATTTTGTGCTTTGTTCGTTTAAAAATGAATCAGAAGTTATTTATTACATTTTGCACTGGAACTACAATATTGAAAGGCACAATCCTAGGAAAATATAAGATCACCCCCTACAAACTCTGCAACAAATCATCATATAAAAATGTAATTGGTATTTAAAGTGTCCAACATTAACACCTAATTTTGGCATCATATTTGGACTCTTCGGTATACTCTATAATTGAATACCAAACGGGAAGTCATTAGCTCCAGTAGTTTAGAAATTATGCAGGTTTTATTTTTTCAACTCCTAATGTTAAATTCACTTTTAATTTTTCAAACAGATTGCAATACGGGTAGTTTTTTAAATATAACTCAAAAACCACTTGACAGAATGATCTGTAATTTTGGATCTGAGCTTCAAGAAATCGTACCCCCCCCCCCCAAAAAAAAAAAAGTTATAATAATTTTTTTAATTAATCCAACCAAAGTGATGTCCAGGTACTGATACAGTTTGATGACTACGTCCGTAGATTCATAATAAAAATTCGCATAATATCAAAGTGATTGCTTTGTATGGGAGAAGGACAATCTAACACAGGTATGTAGTACTACATAAAATATACTAAATCTGAAGCAGTTTTTGGGACCCCTTGCTTGGAAGTAGAGTCCTGCATCGGGTCGGGTTGGCGCTAAATTTTCCGGTTGCGGATAGGGTCGGGTCGGGTCAGGCTGCCGTTTATTGTTTCAGGTTCGGGTCGGTTTCGTTTTGGCTTTTTGATTCTTGCGGCTCGGTTTCGGGTTGAGCCGATTTTTTAAAAGAATGTCCAAAATATTTTTCACGTTAAAAGTCTATTAAAATGCAGATCAAAGGTCCATGAAAGCAAAATGCGTCTAATCTTAGAATTAGTTTCTGGAAGTTAATATAAACATACTTTTTCAACTAATGGTACGATAAGGATTATAACGAATGCCATCTGCATTCCAGGGGCGGATCCAGAGAATCGTTTTGGGGGGGGGGGGGGGGCGATCCCGAGTGACATATAATCAACGTAGTCATAACTTCTGTTGCTCAAATCATTCCTTGCAGTTAATTATTAAATGAATATGAAATAATTAATGTGATTTGAAAATATTACAGACTCTTGATTATCCGACATCCGATTAACCGAAACACTCGGTTATCCAACACTCTTATTATATAATCCCGCCCTCTCCTCAAAATATGATTTATTGTTACTTATTAGGTCGTAAAATTAAAAACGTTATAACAGAATATATTTACTAAATGTCTTATTATTTTTCTTTTTCTTTTTACCCTTTTACTATGGTAATTATGTATCTTATTTTTTGTTCTTTTAGTTATAGTGAACAACGTTAATAACACAAGCCTGCGATGATTGTGTTTTTTAACTTTTGATAATTGATTTTGATGTATTTTTTAGCACTGAATCCGAAAATGACCTTCATTTTTAACTGTCACGTCACGATTTTCGGAAATCGTAAATTTCAAAGTTAAAAAGTAAGAAATAGCAAAATCCCACAAAGCAATTTGTGAAAAATGCCTTAACAAAAGAAGGTAAATGTTTTAAATGCATCTGCGACAGATTTCCCAGCCTTATCTTATCAACCACCAAAATAAAAGAGGATACCGAGATGAACCCCATAGAGATGATTAAAAGAAAAGCGGGAAACAGAGCATGAGCGGCTGAAAGAAACTTCCACGCATGGAATAAAATTATAAAGATTTTAAATACACAATATTTTACATGTTTAACTGTAAAAATCCGAAGTATAAGCAAAAAAATGAATAAATTATTATGAAAAAAAGTTACGTCTATTTTATAGTAGCAGATTTTCGCAATATTTCGACTTTTTAAAAATTTCTGATTTGTGAAGTGATGGTATGGTAAAAAATGAAGGTCATCTTTGGATTCAGCACTAAAAAATATATAAGAACCAATTATCGAAAGCTGAAAAAGATAACCATCACATTAATTTTTTAATATCAGATTTCTGAAAGAGGATAATCTCTGAAAAAGAATCCCCTTCAGAAATCTGAAGGGGCCTTAACATCCTTGAAAGTCAAAATGTGTCATCTAAGTGGTGTGTATACCTCTTCACAGGCGCGGATCCAAGGAAGGGGGGGAGATCGCCCCGTCGACAATGTCGCCGAAAAAAATCATTTTCATCAATCGTTCACAGGTAAAAAAAAAAACGCGAATTTCGTCAAAGGATCGCGAAAAAACACGAATTTCGTCAAAAAATAGAGCATTTCATCAAAGGACCACGGAAAAAACTCGAATTTCGTCAAAAGATCACGAAAAAAAAACGCGAATTTAGTAAAAGGATTGCAGAAAAAAACACGAATTTCGTCAAAGGGTCTCAGAAAAAAACGCGAATTTCGTCAAAGGATCGCAGAAAAAACGCGAATTTCGTCAAAGGATGGCAGAAAAAACGCGAATTTCGTCAAAGAATCGTGGAAAAAACGCGAATTTTGCCAAAGGATCGCAAAAATGCAACCATCACATCCATTTTTTAATATCAGATTTCTGAAAGAGGATAATCTCTGAAAAAGGATCCCCTTCAGAAATCTGAAGGGGCCTTAACATCCTTGAAAGTTAAAATGTGTCATCTAAGTGGTGTGTATACCTCTTCACAGGTGTGAATCCAAGGAACGGGGGAGATCGCCCCGTCGACAATGTCGCCGAAAAAAATCATTTTCATCAATCGTTCATACGTAAAAAAAAACGCAAGTTTCGTCAAAGGATCGCGCAAAAGACACGAATTTCGTCAAAGGATCGCTCAAAAAACGCGAATTTCCTCAACGGATCGCACAAAAACGCGAATTTCGTCAAAGAAGCGCGAAAAACACAAATTTCGTCAAAAAATAGAGCATTTCATCAAAGGACCACGGAAAAAACGCGAATTTCGTCAAAGGACCACGGGAAAAACGTGAATTTAGTAAACGGATTGCAGAAAAAAAACGAATTTCGTCAAAGGGCCTCAGAAAAAAAACGCGAATTTCGTCAAAGGATCGCAGAAAAACGCGAATTTCGTCAAAGGATGGCAGAAAAAACGCGAATTTCGTCAAAGAATCGCAGAAAAAACGCGAATTTTGCCAAAGGATCGCAAAAAATACGAATTTCGCCAAAGGATCGCAGAAAAAAACGCTTATTTCGACAAAGGCTAACAGGAAAAAACGCTAATTTCGCCAAACAATTACGGGGGAAAACGCTAATTTCGCGAAAGAATCGCGCAAAAATTGCGAATTTTGTCAACGGATCTCGTAAAAAATGCGAATTTCGGCAAAGAATCGCTAAAAAATACGCGAATTTCGTCAAAGGGCCGCGGAAAAAGCGCACAATTAGCACCATGAGCAGATTGCCCAAGGCCCCCATCGACGGGGGGGAGCTCTATCGGGGCGGTCGCCCCCCCAAGATATAAATCCAACGCTTTTAACGGCAGTTTTCGGGGAACAGACAGACAAGCAAACGAAAACCAAACACTTTTCGGGTGTCAATGGTAAACTTCACTGACGTTCCGGAAATTAGTGAACAAAATAGGATTATGTCCTGTCAAAAGGCATATGGCGCTATAATTTTTGACACTATGGGTTGAGGTGGGAGACGATGCCACTTCGTGTACCTTTTGTTGAATCTCTACAACAGAAATTGACAACGTTATGCGGATTCCTTCAAAGTGTTGAAACTTTTCGCTCTTTCAAAGAAGCTGCAATTCTAATTTCTGTATAACGAAATTTTTGAGGATTGCTTTATTGTTTGAGAAAAGAATGGGATTCATTGCAATTTCCAAAGAAAGAAAGAAACAAGAAAAAGAAAGGTCCTTTGAAAAATTCAAGCATCTTAATGTTTTCGGAAGAAAGACACTAATGTGTAAAAATTGTGCTGTTATTGCTACCCACATTGCTAAATTTCAAGGGGTATTTGACGAATGAATAAAAAAGGATTATGTCCTGATCCTAGTCAGTTAGAAGCTAAAATGCTTACAGTGTGTTGATTTCTTAAAAACCAACTTGGTAAATTTGTTCTTCCCTTCTTTGCCCCGATCGAACCGCTACCCCCGCGTGTATGCGGGCTTAGGGCAATCTCCTCCCGGTGCTAATTGTGCGTTTTTTCCGCGGCCCTTTGACGAAATTTGCGTTTTTTCAGCGATTCTTTGGCGAAATTCGCATATTTTTTTCGCAATTCTTTGAAGAAATTCGCATTTTTTCAGAGGTCTGTTGATGAAATTACCGTTTTTTGCGCGATTCTTTCGCGAAATTAGCGTTTTTTCCTCAATTCTTTGGCAAAATTAGCTTTTCTTTGCGATTCTTTGTCGAAATTCGCGTTTTTTCTGCGATCCTTTCACGAAATTTGCGTTCTTTTGTGGCCCTTTGAAAAAATACGGAATTTTTTGATGAAATTCGCATTTTTCCGCGCTTCTTTGACGAAATTCGTGTTTTTTCGCAATCCTTGAAATTTGCGTTTTTTCACGATCCTTTGACGAAATTCGTTCTTTTGACGCATTCTTTTGCGATCCTTTGACCTGCGAACGCTTGACGAAATTGATTTTTTTCGGCGATTATTTATCGAAATTCGCGATAATCAGTGGATTTATATAATTTTTTTTTTTTGGGGGGGGGGCGATCGCCCCCCCCCCCCATGGATCCGCGCCTGCTGCATTCATTGAGGTAGCATTTTTGCTGAATAGTTACAATTCTAATGTTCTAGTCTTGATACTATTAACGTTGTTATGACAAAAATCTACTGCCTGATAGACAGGAAGAATCATTTAGCGTTTTGCTGCGTACTGTATTTTTAAAGTGAGATAAGGCAGAATGCTAATTGTGTAATACAAGGTGTACCGTTATAAGTGGAACTTTTGAAACCGCAACAAATTTTAAAGCATACATTAAGATTAGATTTTTAATTTTATACCGTTACATATTAGATTGAAACATTATTTTTCTACTTCCTTTGTTTTCATTATATCAAAATTCGGGTATAATTTATCATATTTGTGATATTCAGTTAATTGAGTCGTATACGGGGCACGGCTCGGGTACAACCCGATCCGTGCAGGACTGTAATCCAATTACGTATTTCTTTTCATTTGAAACATATTTCTGCTCAAACTTTTTGTGGAAATCCCAACAATCTGAGTAGCAAAAACTTATATATGACCCGCAAGAATTTTTCTAGTATGAACCCGACCAACAGAAAAAAAATTAGATTCATTCCGAGCCGAAAAAACAAAGTTCGGGATAACCCGACTCGATGTTTGACTCTATTCAACGATCCCGAGGTGTCCACTATTCAGATGTTTTACTATATTTTAATATTAAAGAATATAGATTTGTTAATTCTTCTATGAAAAATATAAAAATGGTATTATTGATAGAATTATAGAATTTTTTTCATAATGGTATTAAAACATGATTTACTTTTCTTTCATTGCGGGTTCAGATCGAGTTGCGGGTTGAAATATTGCGGGTTCGGGTCGGGTTGCGGGTCGAGGATTTTTTTTGTCGGGTTCGGGTCGGATTGCAGGTTGACTTAAAATGGAATTTACGGATTCGGGTCGGGTTCCGTAAATTCTAATAATTTGCAGGGACTCTACTTGGAAGCTTACAATAATAAACTAGTCCTGTACCTAAATCGCTACTCTGATAAATAAAGTTACTGTAAGGTAGAGTTTTGCACGGGCCCGGGCTTGGCCCGAGGCCCTACAAAAGGAGGGTGATCTTTCAAACGGGCCAGCAAAAAAATTGAATGGGCCTGCCGGACAGATAAAAAAAATTAAGTATAAATGTGCGTCATGTGCGTCTGATGCTAGTTTGGCAACATCAATGCAGAAATGTAACATGTCCAGCGTAAAGACCAGCATCGCGCATCGGACAGTTGCATGGTGTCAGGGCCAAGGTTTAATTTTTTCAGCAGACTAGCGCCGGGCTGAGATGAGGCTTGCATTTTTTTTTCTACATAGTCGAGCAGGGCCGGAATTGGACTTAAGGTTCTCAGGATGTGTAGGGTAGGCAATATGTTTTGGAAAAATATTAATAGCTATGACAAATTTCTGTTAACTGAATCTTTGGAAATATACCTTAAGGTGGTTTTCATATTCACTGCTCAACAATGCGAAATTTTCTGACACATTTTCTGAGTATTTTTAACTGCAAAGGCATACAATTGATAATTGAAGGTAACTTGGAATCGAATAGCGTTTTCCATTTTTGATAAATAAATTACTTATCTAGATATAAGAGATTCTTGTCATTTGACTGCAGTTTTTTCTCTTTGCCCGTGCTATCACTTCTGGAAATTCGATTCAAAACGCTAAATTTGACAGTATTTTCTAAAAGATATATTGTATTTATCAAAAAAAAAAAAAAAAACGGATAACGCCTTTCGATTACATATTTTCTGAATAAGAACACCTACCAATCTTATGCGTTTTCGAAAAGAAATTAATTCACAAATAAGTCAAAAAGTAGCTCCTTTGGATTTGAGAAAATCCTTAATAAATGACAGAGAAATATTTTCACAAATCTGCTTTTTACTATACATCTTCAAAAGTTATCATGTTTTTAACCCTCATTTTCTTCTGTTATTGACTACATTATTTTTTTAATGAATCTTCTATAATGTTGAAACGTTTAAGACCCTAAGTAATCGTTGGTATTGTATATTTTCTGTCTTGCGGATACATAATTATTTAAAAATATACTGTAAAATTATTCCATAAATATGTGTGTAGTATTCTTTCAAAGAATCTTAATTGGATATTAAGAAAAATCTGAATTTTTTGTAGAAATTGAGAATCGGACCTGATTTAATAGATTTTCCACGGGCCTGTTTTCACTGATTTTTTTACGGACCGGGTCTTGAACTGTGAAAATATAAACAGGCCGGGTTGGGCCCTGGTCCGGTAATTCCGGCCCATGTACGGGAACCGAATTGTCAGTGAGTTCATATTTAGAAGGTCAATCTCAGCATTTTGACTCATAATTCTTTTTTTTTTTTAGTTTTAAAAAGTAGAAAAATTTACGAAATTTTAAAAAAGGTAAAATTTAAAAGCTACTTTTTAAGCTTTGAAATTGAAATGTTATTGAAATGTGGTCACCTTATGTGGTGTTGCATTTCTTATCATGTCATAAGATATGTAAGTAGTAGATAAAGGACAGTTCTACGGCCACAGGCGGAATCCGGAATGAGCAATTGAGAGCAATGCTCATTCAGGTCCGCCTTCCTTCTAATCACGACAATCATTGTGTCATGTTGTTGTTCAGTTTAACACTTTGCTAGAAAGATGTACGCATATATCAAGAATTAAGGTGTCAAAGCGGTTTCGTTTAGAAACACTTGTTTATTTTTATCTCATCTTATTGTTTTCTCCGATATTTTGTTAGAAAGATGCGTGTATACAAGTTTGTTTTTGAATAAGTATATATATATATATATATATATATATATATATATATATATATATATATATATATCACTTTATTGAATACAATTGTTAACAGATATACACGTGTTAGTAAGTATAGGTATCAGTAGGCTATGTACACATGTTAGTAAGTATAGGTATCAGCAGACTATGTACACGTGTATCTATATACATGTAGATAAAATGTATATAAGTGTTTATAAATTTATAGTAGTAGATAAAGGACAGTTCTACGGCCACAGGCGGAATCCGGAATGAGCAATTGAGAGCAATGCTCATTCAGGTCCGCCTTCCTTCTAATCACGACAATCATTGTGTCATGTTGTTGTTCAGTTTAACACTTTGCTAGAAAGATGTACGCATATATCAAGAATTAAGGTGTCAAAGCGGTTTCGTTTAGAAACACTTGTTTATTTTTATCTCATTTTATTGTTTTCTCCGATATTTTGTTAGAAAGATGCGTGTATACAAGTTTGTTTTTGAATAAGTATATATATATATATATATATATATATATATATATATATCACTTTATTGAATACAATTGTTAACAGATATACACGTGTTAGTAAGTATAGGTATCAGTAGGCTATGTACACATGTTAGTAAGTATAGGTATCAGCAGACTATGTACACGTGTATCTATATACATGTAGATAAAATGTATATAAGTGTTTATAAATTTATAGATATAAATGTTTAAATATCGCTAAACATATATGTCTAAATCTATCCAAATGAATATATATACGTATATATAGTATATAAGTATATGCTTCTAAATATAAGTATCTAAGTATTAATATGTTTATATGCATGTATAAGTTTACATATGCGTGTTTATATAAAAATATATATACAATACGTAATATATACGTGTATATATAAATTTAAAAAAAATAGTTTTAGCAAAATTAAAAAAGTAAAAAAAAAAAAGTTTTAAAAAATTTAAAAAGTTTAAAAAATATATAAATTAAAAAATAGTAGAAGAAAAAAAAAGTTTTACAAAAGAAAATGTTTTAAGAAAATTAAAAAAAAAAAAGTTTCAACAAAATTTTATAAGTAAAAGAAAAAAAAATTATAAAAAAAAAAAATTATAAAAAATATAAGTTATAAAAAAAAAAAAAAATACAAGTTATAAAAAAGTTTTAACAAAAAAAAAATGTTTTACAAAAATAAATACAAGTTATAGAAAATGTTTAACAAAATTAAAAAAAAAGTAGAAAAAAGTTTTACAAAACAAAAGTTTAAAAAAGTATATTTAAAAAATTATTTGTAAATGAGCATAGATATTTATACATATATTATATGTAAGTGTGTGGGTAGGGAATAAAATAAATACACATATTTAACATTATATTAGAAAGGTTTATGTATATGTTTTAAATAAGTACTCATATAAAAAAGAAACAACTTTTTATTAAAAACAAAACAATTTACAGGAAAAGTATATTTACAAGAAAAGATTTATTTACATAACAATATTATCTTGATAAATTCTTCTTTATATTAGTGTAAATTAGTATTATTGCAATCTTGAATAATTTTACAGTGGCCATACGCAAAGCTGGTGATCCCATCTTTGAACAAATAACGTTTATCATCAAACGGTGACAAACATATTTTGTTCTGACTTAATGTAAATAATTTATGAGCATCTTGCCCAATTCTCATTTGTACTTCAAAAGAAGTCGATTGGTTTTTGAAACAGTTCACATAGTCTTCATGCTTTAGACGGTTCTCGACGACGTGTTTAGATACACCCTTCGCTCGTTTCTTCTCTTCTATGGAAGATTTCAGAGAGTACATTTTTGATTTCAATCCGACAAACTCAAGGGCTAGATTGCCTTTTAGTTCATCTTTAAATTTGCCGATCACCTTCTTATTGATATCTGAGTAGAGTGAATGATGCTTTGGATAGTCTGAGAAATCGAACAAGCTTGCATGATGTTCCATATCATCAAAAATATTTTTTGTTTTAATTTGATAGCACAGTGAGTCCGTATCGGTGAATAATAGTTTTGCATCATCTTTATATGTTTTCCTTATAAAATTATAGTGAAAGTCATACATAAGTAATTTAGAGAGTTCTAATATTGCAAACCCGACATAAATCGGTCGATTCATGAGTATGCTAGTTTTCATCCTTTCAACAGCAGTTAGATCTTCATCAAATGTTTTAAATGACTTAAATGTAGGCGAGGCCACTAATTTTTTAGCTCTTTTTTCATTATTACAAAGCACAATATTTCTCCTTTTTCGCAAATTCTCCATGGTTTTTCCAAAAACAGAGTTATTCATTAATTTAAAAAAGTCTTTTTCAAAGGTGGATTTGGCCTCTTTTCTTTTTTCAGTATTAAAATTAATATATTTCTGAAGCCAAGGTGTCTGTTTAAATTTAAGGACTTTATGAACAGCTTTAAGTTTTAATCCAAGTTGTAAATAAAATTTAAGATTACGATAATGAGTGATATAATTCTGCTTATCATTTAAATTTGGGATAAGTTTAGGTGTTCCTTTAAATGGTTGATTATTGAGAAGGGACTTGGCGTAAGGAGAAAGCATGTCTTCGCTAACTGTGAATCTTTCAGGGGCAAGTGGGTAATCGTTATGAAATGGATGAAGTTCTTCAGGATATTCTAAATCAACCTCGAAAATGTATCCAATATCAGAATCATCAAGTAGAGATAAAATCCACTCTTCCGTAATATGATTTGTTGTACACCATTCAAAACCACCAAAAGGTAAGAATTGCGACATAGCCCATCCATACAAATTATTTGCATCCCAGTACATAATGTAGCTGGGTGCATCATTTTTATTAAAATCAGCTGTATTAGGTCCTTCTTCCCCTACTAGTGGTTAGCTGTTTTTATACACCAATTTTGTTATGCTAGTTGTAAATTTAATTTTTTTAAACTTTTTTTGCTCAGTGCTGCCCCCTAGCGAGCGGATTTTTGAAAATAGTGGTTTTAATATTTCTGAGGCAGACAATTTGTATCGATTGTAATCGGACTTGGATAACTTTGATTTTTGAATGAATTTCAAGGATGTTGATCAGAATTAATTTAGAATATAAAATAAAAATGTTAATTAGGTATAATTTTTAATTTGAATAATAGACGTAAAAGCTTGAAAATGAGTGTTAGAATGATTTGATTATGAAATATTTGTAAGAATTTAGCGAAAATAATAGATTGTTTTCTTTTCAAACTGAGTTTTGATTTTATTTAAGGTTTAGGATTCATTAATTTAATCTTAAAAATGATTTTTAAAGGATGATGCAATACCTTAAAAAGGTTGCGATAGAACAATTTGTGGTTTATTTTTCAGGGTGATGTAATACTTTTAGAGATTGCAACAAGTAAATAATATGTCGTTTTGTCTTTCAAAATGAGTTTTGATGTTATTCGAGATTATTGATTCATTAATTTAATCTAAATTAAGATTTTTTTGGGGTGATGCAATATTTTTAGAGGTTTCATAAATTTGAAAGCTGTTTTATTCATTCTGTGGAGAAAGGAATTTAATAATAGTATTTAATAATAATTAGGTAGATCATTTTAGTATGATTAGTAGATATAGAATTTTAAAAAAATGTATATTATATGTTGTCCGATTTAGTAAAATTAACTTCTATGTATACTTAGAACAGGGTAAACAGCTTGGTATTTGTTTCTGTTTAATACCAAAATTAACACTTCAACAATAAATAAAATAAATTTAACAGTCATGTAATTAGACTATATGGTTAAACACTTTGACAGTTGTCTGCACTGGTGTTAATAATATATATCTGTCTTAAGAGAAAATAGTATTCTGTCTTACGCGAGCAATTAAATATGAATTATGCTTGAAAAAAAAAATGAATGTGATTGGTTTTAACAATTCGAAATTCAATAATATGAGATCTGTTTGTAATATTTTTTAAGTAGAATTCGAGTTAAATTTAAAAACGTAACAAAAAATTTAATCAGTTAGCTCATTTTAATTAATTTTCATAGTTTAGTAGACCGTGTATATAATTAAAAATTATTATTTATTATTAAATTTAATGTAGGATCGTAATATAACACACAGAATTTATTGATGTATTGAAATTATTATATGTATTTTTTTAAATGCAGTTGATGTATTGAAATTATTATATGTATTTTTTAAAATGCAGATGATCTCTTAGTTGAATTTTATATTATTTAATTTTTTTTCTGTTTAGTATACTTACATGTACACTATGACGCAAAAGTTTAGACAATGAAGAAATTCTTACATACTTTGAAAAATATTTATTCAATTTTCAAATCACTGCTTGAAATTAATGTGCTGTACATATAAACAATATTTATAACAAAGAAAAGTGGAATTGTGCATATTGCAATAAATTAAATGGTAACAAAAATAAACTGCTGTCTCAAAAGTTTAGACACAAATTAAATAAAATCGAAATAAACAATTTTTAAAACCTGGTTGCGCATCCATGCTTATGTATTACGTCATATACACGAGATTGCATGGAAGAAACTAAATCTTGCATAGTTTGTGGATCGATATCGTACCATGCATTCTCAATAGATGTCTTAAGTTCCTTTTCAGAAGAGTATTGTCTAGCGTTGCTATAAACTTTGCGACACATGATGCTCCAAAGGTTTTCTATAGGGTTAAGATCTGGGCTACATGCTGGCCAGTCGAGAACTCTTATATTATGGGAATTAAACCAAGATTTTGAATGTTTTGCAGTGTGAATTGAAGCATTGTCTTGCTGAAATTCCCACTGATGTCCCCCTAGAAGCTCAGCAAATGGCAGTAGGTTTTCTTCTAATGTCTGTGTATAATGCTGTGAAGTTTGACGACCACTGGTGAAGGTCAGAGATACTTGTCCATTATAGCAAAAGGCTGCCCAAACCATCACCGAGCCCCCTCCTTGTCTGCGACTAAAAAAACGTCGAGGTTCCTTCCGCAAGTCATGCCAATACGATAAACAACCATCTGGACCATCCATATTCCACTTTTTTTCATCGCTAAATATGACTGACTGCCATTTCTCTCCATATGACATATGCTTTCGAGCCCACATAAGTCTTTGTAACTTATGATGTGGTTTCAGAGCTGGTTTCTTCTGCATTTTGCTATAAACGATTGTTCCTTTTTCCAAAATTCGTCTACGAATCGTATCCTTTGATACAGAGAGTCCCGATGAGCTTTGAACTCCACATACGCTCATTTGTTGAGTACTCGCTAGTCTTTGTATCAGGCGATCCTCTCGTACATTTGTCACACGTGGCCTCCCAGACCGACATTTTGCTTTATATTCGGAACCACTCGATAAAACTCGATAAATAGATTTTTTTGACCTATTAATAATAGCAGAAATTTCAGAAACGCTCTTCCCTTCACCTTTCAACTGCCAAATCCTTGAAACCTCATTCACTTGAATTTCTTTAGCTCTCGGCATGTCGACTATGAAGCGCAATCGTTTGCAGAACTTAAGTACTCCAAATTTGTGACATCATCGATTCTAAATTTGCATATGCCAGCGAATATTCAAAGAAATTTAGAATAGTGTCTAAACTTTTGCGACAAGCACATTTGAATTTTTATGAAAAAAATTAGTATTATAGCAAATAAAACGACTGTCTTTTGTACATAGCATTTTAAATCAGTTTTTGAATATATTTACAGGTTTTTGTAATTCTGACGTCATAATTCTACATTTTAAAGCTGAATGACGTCATTGTCTAAACTTTTGCGTCATAGTGTATATACATATAAAATTTTTAGAAAGTTTCGTTAATATTTTTAAAGTAAAATTTATTTTGTTATAAAATTCCATAAAAAATTTAAATTATCTGAGTTATGTAGTTCCATTTAATTAATTTTCATGTCTTAGTAGTTTAAGTATATAATTTAAAATTATTGTTTATCGTTAAACTTAAAAAATTGTTGTAATTATATTTTTCTGAATTTAAAGTTATTCAGTTTAGAGTATTTATACATATATTCGAAATTGGTATTATATGTCGAACAGTAATATTTTTGTGAAACTGTATATTGATTTATTTGGATAAAAAAAAAACACAAAATTTACTAACATAATAAAATAATCATATGTATTTTTAAACTTTTGAATTGCTAGTTGGATTTTATATTATTAATCAGTTGTATTTTCATATCTTTTTATTTAATATACTTATATGTATACAGTTTTTAGGAATTTTCACTTGAATTGGAAATATATAATTCAATGTATAAAACATTTGTTATTGATATGCAAGGAAATCATGACTCTATGCATGAGAGTTTTGAAAAATATATTGAGAAACAGTTTTAAAGTATAACTACACTATGACGCAAAAGTTTAGACAATGACGTCATTCAGCTTTAAAATGTAGAATTATGACGTCAGAATTACAAAAACCTGTAAATATATTCAAAAACTGATTTAAAATGCTATGTACAAAAGACAGTCGTTTTATTTGCTATAATACTAATTTTTTTCATAAAAATTCAAATGTGCTTGTCGCAAAAGTTTAGACACTATTCTAAATTTCTTTGAATATTCGCTGGCATATGCAAATTTAGAATCGATGATGTCACAAATTTGGAGTACTTAAGTTCTGCAAACGATTGCGCTTCATAGTCGACATGCCGAGAGCTAAAGAAATTCAAGTGAATGAGGTTTCAAGGATTTGGCAGTTGAAAGGTGAAGGGAAGAGCGTTTCTGAAATTTCTGCTATTATTAATAGGTCAAAAAATCTATTTATCGAGTTTTATCGAGTGGTTCCGAATATAAAGCAAAATGTCGGTCTGGGAGGCCACGTGTGACAAATGTACGAGAGGATCGCCTGATACAAAGACTAGCGAGTACTCAACAAATGAGCGTACGTGGAGTTCAAAGCTCATCGGGACTCTCTGTATCAAAGGATACGATTCGTAGACGAATTTTGGAAAAAGGAACAATCGTTTATAGCAAAATGCAGAAGAAACCAGCTCTGAAACTACATCATAAGTTACAAAGACTTATGTAGGCTCGAAAGCATATGTCATATGGAGAGAAATGGCAGTCAGTCATATTTAGCGATGAAAAAAAGTGGAATCTGGATGGTCCAGATGGTTGTTTATCGTATTGGCAGGACTTGCGGAAGGAACCTCGACGTTTTTTTAGTCGCAGACAAGGAGGGGGCTCTGTGATGGTTTGGGCAGCCTTTTGCTATAATGGACAAGTATCTCTGACCTTCACCAGTGGTCGTCAAACTTCACAGCATTATACACAGACATTAGAAGTAAACCTACTGCCATTTGCTGAGCTTCTAGGGGGTCCTCAGTGGGAATTTCAGCAAGACAATGCTTCAATTCACACTGCAAAACATTCAAAATCTTGGTTTAATTCCCATAATATAAGAGTTCTCGACCGGCCAGCATGTTGCCCAGATCTTAACTCTATAGAAAACCTTTGGAGCATCATGTGTCGCAAAGTTTATAGCAACGCTAGACAATACTCTTCTGAAAAGGAACTTAAGACATCTATTGAGAATGCATGGTACGATATCGATCCACAAACTATGCAAGATTTAGTTTCTTCCATGCAGTCTCGTGTATATGACGTAATACATAAGCATGGATGCGCAACCAGGTTTTAAAAATTGTTTATTTCGATTTTATTTAATTTGTGTCTAAACTTTTGAGACAGCAGTTTATTTTTGTTACCATTTAATTTATTGCAATATGCACAATTCCACTTTTCTTTGTTATAAATATTGTTTATATGTACAGCACATTAATTTCAAGCAGTGATTTGAAAATTGAATAAATATTTTTCAAAGTATGTAAGAATTTCTTCATTGTCTAAACTTTTGCGTCATAGTGTATTTCTGTTTGAATAAAACATTTTTAATCGTTAATTTCTAAAATCAACTATAAAAGTCACTAGTATTAGACTTTGGTAAAGACCTTTTAATAATATCAATTGTATATAAGTATATAATAATGTTAATTGTATTTAAGCATTTGAAAGGGAAATTTAATTACATCAAGAATAAATTATGTCTTCGGGTTTAATGATCACTTAGAGTGTTATTAATAGGGAAAAAATATTTTTGTAATTTGGTGATTTTATTCTTTCGTTTGCTCACCAAATGAATTATTTCGTCGTGATTTGGCGATTTTGATCTTTTATTTTCTCGCTAAGTAGAATATTTCGCCGCCAGATTAAGATGGATGGACCGGGGAAGGTTCAGGATATAAATAGGATTCGGAAAATCAGACTTCCATCATTTGATGATTAATTTTGGTAGTGATAAGACGTGTCTTTAATTGATCTTGCTTTTTTCTGATTCGGTTTGTTTGAAAAGATTGCTTTTTTGTTTTTTAATTGTTGATTTCTTTGAAGTGTTTTTTATTTCTTTTTATTCTACTATGGATGTTATCATACCTATTGATGAGATTATGCCTTTGGAAAGTTCTACATCTATGAAGAAATTTTTAACCTGTTTGACTTGTGGTAAAGATTTTACGTGCACATCCAACTTGAATCAGCATATGAAGATACATTCTGGTGAGAAGCTGTACAATTGTGAAGTTTGCCGGAAAACTTTTGGACGGAGATCTAACTTACAAAGACATTTGAAGACCCATAGCAATGTTAGATCATTAGAAGATAATGGATTTTCTGAAGAATCCTCGTTGAAAAGTAGTTTATCTTCAAATACTATTAATATCAACATAACACCTGAAGATTCTGTTTCTGTAAAGAGGATGTCTATATGCCCTACGTGTAATAAGAGATTTTTATCTACTTCTAATTTGAATCGGCATTTGAAGATTCATTTAGGTGATAAGTTTCATATCTGTGACATGTGTGAAAAATCTTTTACAAGGAAATCAGACTTGTTAAGACATTTAAAAACTCATAACACTGATGATCAGTCTAAGTTTAAGTGTGATAAGTGTGAGTATGTTTTTACACGGAAGGATAACTTGAAGCATCATCTTAGATCACATGAAAGTTCAAAATTCCCTTGTCGTGAATGTAATAAAATGTTCGGACGAAATTTTGAGCTTAAACAACATATACGTACTGAACACTCCCGTACACCTCTTGTAAGTGTGAAACGGAAAACAAGTTTCTCTAATGTAAAGTCTAAAAAACTAAAGCAAAACCAATCTGATATACTTAATGTGTTTAAAACTCTTATGCTTTATCCTGATGAGCGTGAAGAAAGTGATATAGCAGTGTTTCATACCCACTTACGAGCTGAACTACAAGAGCGTTTAATGAGTGAAATTCATGAAAAAGGGGCTGTTAAATGGTATATGGTGATTAAAATATCTCTTGAACGTATGACTGACAATCAAGAGATAGAGGAGATTCAACCTTATTTTCGAAGCCAGTGTTTTACTGAACTTACTGAAGATAATATTTCGCAACATATTGAAGAAGGATTTTCAAAAATAACTAAATCCTTTGAAGAATTTATACAAAGAGGGTCTGGATGGAAACTTAGAAAAATTCATCATTTAGAACTCAAGATTGCTAAATATCATCCCCTTGCTGCAAGTTCTTATATAGCCTTATCTAAGAAATTATATGACAAAAAAGCAGTGCTCAATATAAAAAATGAAGACAATAAGTGTTTGGTTTGGTGCCTTTTGGCATTTAAACTGAACTTAGATTTTACAAAAAAGCCTGAGCGAGTTTCTCATTATATCCCTTATGAAAATGAGATTAAGCTAGGAGAGGTGAAATATCCTGTTTCACTCCACAAGATACCTATTATTGAAAAGCTTAATGATTTACGGATTAATGTGTTTGGATATGATGAGGATGAAGTTTGTCCTCTGTATATTTCTGAAAAGCAGAATGTAGATGTTATCAATTTGTTATTAATCGGTGATGGTGAAAAGCAACATTATTGTTTAATTAGAAGTTTTTCAAGACTTTTGGGTGATCTCACCAAGCATGATGGAGTATGTTATTATTGCTATAGATGTTTACATCGCTTTTCAAGACAAGATCTTTTGAATAAACATGATGAATATTGTCGCCAACATATAGCACAGTCTATAAAACTACCCAGTGAAAACGATAACATACTCAAGTTTTCTGGTATTCATCTCCAACATCCTATTCCCTATACCATTTATGCAGATTTTGAGAGTCTACTTATACCTATTGCACCAGGTGCACCCTCTTCTAAACCATCTTATACTGAAAAAACCACACATCATTTTCCTTGTGGGTACGCTTATGTCGTTGTTGGACCCGATGGAAGATGTATGGAGAAAGCGAAAGTGTATCGTGGTAAAGACTGTGTGGATCATTTTTTAAAACAAATGATGAAAGAAAAAGATATTTTAGGACGGGAGTTATTGAACATAGAGCCTATGAAACTTTCACCTTTGCAAGAAAAAGCTTTTCAAGAAGCAGAATTTTGTCATATTTGTAAACAGCCATTAGATTCAGAACGCACACGTGATCATGATCACATCTCTGGAGTGTATCGAGGAGCAGCACATGTAGCATGTAATCTCAATTTTAAGCAATGTAAAACAATCCCTGTCATATTCCATAATCTGAAAAACTATGATGGACATCATTTAATGAGTAAGATCGGGAAATTTAAAGATCATGAAATTGATGTTATTGCCTCCACTATGGAAAATTATATAACCTTTAAGTTAAGAAAGCCAACAAGTCCTATACAGATGGTCTTTATAGATTCCTTTCAATTTTTGCCAACGTCATTAGAAAAGCTCGTTGAAAACCTTCGATCTGACCAATTTACCATTCTAAAAGAAAATTTCTTAAAAAATAGTAATTTAGATCTGTTGATGAGAAAAGGGGTCTACCCTTATGACCATTTCACTTCCTTTGAAAAATTTAATGAGAAGGAACTTCCTCCACCTTCTGCATTTTTTAATAGCTTAACTGATGAGCCTATAGACGAGGAAGATTATAAACACGCCCAGAACGTTTGGAAAACCTTTAATATCCAATCCCTAGGAGAATATCACGACCTATACGTCAAGACAGATGTTGTGCTACTTGCTGATGTATTCCAAAATTTTAGGAAATTATGTCAGCAATACTATGATATTGATTGTGTATATTTGTTTACCGCCCCTTCACTCTCCTGGCAAGCTTGTTTGAAAATGTCCGAAACACCTCTAGAGTTACTTACTGATATCGATATGTTGCTTTTGATCGAGAATGGGATACGTGGTGGTATTAGTATGATTAGTCATAGATATGCCAGAGCGAACATACCTAATACAGCTGATTTTAATAAAAATGATGCACCCAGCTACATTATGTACTGGGATGCAAATAATTTGTATGGATGGGCTATGTCGCAATTCTTACCTTTTGGTGGTTTTGAATGGTGTACAACAAATCATATTACGGAAGAGTGGATTTTATCTCTACTTGATGATTCTGATATTGGATACATTTTCGAGGTTGATTTAGAATATCCTGAAGAACTTCATCCATTTCATAACGATTACCCACTTGCCCCTGAAAGATTCACAGTTAGCGAAGACATGCTTTCTCCTTACGCCAAGTCCCTTCTCAATAATCAACCATTTAAAGGAACACCTAAACTTATCCCAAATTTAAATGATAAGCAGAATTATATCACTCATTATCGTAATCTTAAATTTTATTTACAACTTGGATTAAAACTTAAAGCTGTTCATAAAGTCCTTAAATTTAAACAGACACCTTGGCTTCAGAAATATATTAATTTTAATACTGAAAAAAGAAAAGAGGCCAAATCCACCTTTGAAAAAGACTTTTTTAAATTAATGAATAACTCTGTTTTTGGAAAAACCATGGAGAATTTGCGAAAAAGGAGAAATATTGTGCTTTGTAATAATGAAAAAAGAGCTAAAAAATTAGTGGCCTCGCCTACATTTAAGTCATTTAAAACATTTGATGAAGATCTAACTGCTGCTGAAAGGATGAAAACTAGCATACTCATGAGTCGACCGATTTATGTCGGGTTTGCAATATTAGAACTCTCTAAATTACTTATGTATGACTTTCACTATAATTTTATAAGGAAAACATATAAAGATGATGCAAAACTATTATTCACCGATACGGACTCACTGTGCTATCATATTAAAACAAAAAATATTTTTGATGATATGGAACATCATGCAAGCTTGTTCGATTTCTCAGACTATCCAAAGCATCATTCACTCTACTCAGATATCAATAAGAAGGTGATCGGCAAATTTAAAGATGAACTAAAAGGCAATCTAGCCCTTGAGTTTGTCGGATTGAAATCAAAAATGTACTCTCTGAAATCTTCCATAGAAGAGAAGAAACGAGCGAAGGGTGTATCTAAACACGTCGTCGAGAACCGTCTAAAGCATGAAGACTATGTGAACTGTTTCAAAAACCAATCGACTTCTTTTGAAGTACAAATGAGAATTGGGCAAGATGCTCATAAATTATTTACATTAAGTCAGAACAAAATATGTTTGTCACCGTTTGATGATAAACGTTATTTGTTCAAAGATGGGATCACCAGCTTTGCGTATGGCCACTGTAAAATTATTCAAGATTGCAATAATACTAATTTACACTAATATAAAGAAGAATTTATCAAGATAATATTGTTATGTAAATAAATCTTTTCTTGTAAATATACTTTTCCTGTAAATTGTTTTGTTTTTAATAAAAAATTGTTTCTTTTTTATATGAGTACTTATTTAAAACATATACATAAACCTTTCTAATATAATGTTAAATATGTGTATTTATTTTATTCCCTACCCACACACTTACATATAATATATGTATAAATATCTATGCTCATTTACAAATAATTTTTTAAATATACTTTTTTAAACTTTTGTTTTGTAAAACTTTTTTCTACTTTTTTTTTTAATTTTGTTAAACATTTTCTATAACTTGTATTTATTTTTGTAAAACATTTTTTTTTTGTTAAAACTTTTTTATAACTTGTATTTTTTTTTTTGCTAAAACTTTTTTATAACTTATATTTTTTATAATTTTTTTTTATAATTTTTTTTTTCTTTTACATATAAAATTTTGTTGAAATTTTTTTTTTTTTAATTTTCTTAAAACATTTTCTTTTGTAAAACTTTTTTTTTCTTCTACTATTTTTTAATTTATATATTTTTTAAACTTTTTAAATTTGTTAAAACTTTTTTTTTTTTTTACTTTTTTAATTTTGCTAAAACTATTTTTTTTTTAAATTTATATATGTATATATATATATTTTTTTTTTTTTTTAAACTTTTTTTTAAATTAGATTTTGTAATTTTTTAAACCAATAATTTTTTATATAAACACGCATATGTAAACTTATACATGCATATAAACATATTAATACTTAGATACTTATATTTAGAAACATATACTTATATACTATATATACGTATATATATTCATTTGGATAGATTTAGACATATATGTTTAGCGATATTTAAACATTTATATCTATAAATTTATAAACACTTATATACATTTTATCTACATGTATATAGATACACGTGTACATAGTCTGCTGATACCTATACTTACTAACATGTGTACATAGCCTACTGATACCTATACTTACTAACACGTGTATATCTGTTAACAATTGTATTCAATAAAGTGATATATATATATATATATATATACTTATTCAAAAACAAACTTGTATACACGCATCTTTCTAACAAAATATCGGAGAAAACAATAAAATGAGATAAAAATAAACAAGTGTTTCTAAACGAAACCGCTTTGACACCTTAATTCTTGATATATGCGTACATCTTTCTAGCAAAGTGTTAAACTGAACAACAACATGACACAATGATTGTCGTGATTAGAAGGAAGGCGGACCTGAATGAGCATTGCTCTCAATTACTCATTCCGGATTCCGCCTGTGGCCGTAGAACTGTCCTTTATCTACTACTACATTGCTCTCAATTGCTCATTCCGGATTCCGCCTGTGGCCGTAGAACTGTCCTTTATCTACTACTACAATTTAGATTTTGTAATTTTTTAAACCAATAATTTTTTATATAAACACGCATATGTAAACTTATACATGCATATAAACATATTAATACTTAGATACTTATATTTAGAAACATATACTTATATACTATATATACGTATATATATTCATTTGGATAGATTTAGACATATATGTTTAGCGATATTTAAACATTTATATCTATAAATTTATAAACACTTATATACATTTTATCTACATGTATATAGATACACGTGTACATACTCTGCTGATACCTATACTTACTAACATGTGTACATAGCCTACTGATACCTATACTTACTAACACGTGTATATCTGTTAACAATTGTATTCAATAAAGTGATATATATATATATATATATATATATATATATATATATATATATATATACTTATTCAAAAACAAACTTGTATACACGCATCTTTCTAACAAAATATCGGAGAAAACAATAAAATGAGATAAAAATAAACAAGTGTTTCTAAACGAAACCGCTTTGACACCTTAATTCTTGATATATGCGTACATCTTTCTAGCAAAGTGTTAAACTGAACAACAACATGACACAATGATTGTCGTGATTAGAAGGAAGGCGGACCTGAATGAGCATTGCTCTCAATTGCTCATTCCGGATTCCGCCTGTGGCCGTAGAACTGTCCTTTATCTACTACTTAAATATCTATGCTCATTTACAAATAATTTTTTAAATATACTTTTTTAAACTTTTGTTTTGTAAAACTTTTTTCTACTTTTTTTTTTAATTTTGTTAAACATTTTCTATAACTTGTATTTATTTTTGTAAAACATTTTTTTTTTGTTAAAACTTTTTTATAACTTGTATTTTTTTTTTTGCTAAAACTTTTTTATAACTTATATTTTTTATAATTTTTTTTTTATAATTTTTTTTCTTTTACATATAAAATTTTGTTGAAAATTTTTTTTTTTTAATTTTCTTAAAACATTTTCTTTTGTAAAACTTTTTTTTTCTTCTACTATTTTTTAATTTATATATTTTTTAAACTTTTTAAATTTGTTAAAACTTTTTTTTTTTTTTACTTTTTTAATTTTGCTAAAACTATTTTTTTTTTTAATTTATATATGTATATATATATATATATTTTTTTTTAAACTTTTTTTAAAATTAGATTTTGTAATTTTTTAAACCAATAATTTTTTATATAAACACGCATATGTAAACTTATACATGCATATAAACATATTAATACTTAGATACTTATATTTAGAAACATATACTTATATACTATATATACGTATATATATTCATTTGGATAGATTTAGACATATATGTTTAGCGATATTTAAACATTTATATCTATAAATTTATAAACACTTATATACATTTTATCTACATGTATATAGATACACGTGTACATAGTCTGCTGATACCTATACTTACTAACATGTGTACATAGCCTACTGATACCTATACTTACTAACACGTGTATATCTGTTAACAATTGTATTCAATAAAGTGATATATATATATATATATATATATATATATATATATATATATATATACTTATTCAAAAACAAACTTGTATACACGCATCTTTCTAACAAAATATCGGAGAAAACAATAAAATGAGATAAAAATAAACAAGTGTTTCTAAACGAAACCGCTTTGACACCTTAATTCTTGATATATGCGTACATCTTTCTAGCAAAGTGTTAAACTGAACAACAACATGACACAATGATTGTCGTGATTAGAAGGAAGGCGGACCTGAATGAGCATTGCTCTCAATTGCTCATTCCGGATTCCGCCTGTGGCCGTAGAACTGTCCTTTATCTACTACTACAATTTAGATTTTGTAATTTTTTAAACCAATAATTTTTTATATAAACACGCATATGTAAACTTATACATGCATATAAACATATTAATACTTAGATACTTATATTTAGAAACATATACTTATATACTATATATACGTATATATATTCATTTGGATAGATTTAGACATATATGTTTAGCGATATTTAAACATTTATATCTATAAATTTATAAACACTTATATACATTTTATCTACATGTATATAGATACACGTGTACATACTCTGCTGATACCTATACTTACTAACATGTGTACATAGCCTACTGATACCTATACTTACTAACACGTGTATATCTGTTAACAATTGTATTGAATAAAGTGATATATATATATATATATACTTATTCAAAAACAAACTTGTATACACGCATCTTTCTAACAAAATATCGGAGAAAACAATAAAATGAGATAAAAATAAACAAGTGTTTCTAAACGAAACCGCTTTGACACCTTAATTCTTGATATATGCGTACATCTTTCTAGCAAAGTGTTAAACTGAACAACAACATGACACAATGATTGTGTCAATTTGTTGTGTCATTTGTTGTGATTGTCCAATTGATTGTGTCAATCCGGAATGAGCATTGCTCTCAATTGCTCATTCCGGATTCCGCCTGTGGCCGTAGAACTGTCCTTTATCTACTACTTATCTATGCTCATTTACAAATAATTTTTTAAATATACTTTTTTAAACTTTTGTTTTGTAAAACTTTTTTCTACTTTTTTTTTTAATTTTGTTAAACATTTTCTATAACTTGTATTTATTTTTGTAAAACATTTTTTTTTTGTTAAAACTTTTTTATAACTTGTATTTTTTTTTTTGCTAAAACTTTTTTATAACTTATATTTTTTATAATTTTTTTTTTTATAATTTTTTTTCTTTTACATATAAAATTTTGTTGAAATTTTTTTTTTTTTTAATTTTCTTAAAACATTTTCTTTTGTAAAACTTTTTTTTTCTTCTACTATTTTTTAATTTATATATTTTTTAAACTTTTTAAATTTGTTAAAGCTTTTTTTTTTTTTTACTTTTTTAATTTTGCTAAAACTATTTTTTTTTTTAATTTATATATGTATATATATATATATTTTTTTTTTAAAACTTTTTTTAAAATTAGATTTTGTAATTTTTTAAACCAATAATTTTTTATATAAACACGCATATGTAAACTTATACATGCATATAAACATATTAATACTTAGATACTTATATTTAGAAACATATACTTATATACTATATATACGTATATATATTCATTTGGATAGATTTAGACATATATGTTTAGCGATATTTAAACATTTATATCTATAAATTTATAAACACTTATATACATTTTATCTACATGTATATAGATACACGTGTACATAGTCTGCTGATACCTATACTTACTAACATGTGTACATAGCCTACTGATACCTATACTTACTAACACGTGTATATCTGTTAACAATTGTATTCAATAAAGTGATATATATATATATATATATATATATATATATATATATACTTATTCAAAAACAAACTTGTATACACGCATCTTTCTAACAAAATATCGGAGAAAACAATAAAATGAGATAAAAATAAACAAGTGTTTCTAAACGAAACCGCTTTGACACCTTAATTCTTGATATATGCGTACATCTTTCTAGCAAAGTGTTAAACTGAACAACAACATGACACAATGATTGTCGTGATTAGAAGGAAGGCGGACCTGAATGAGCATTGCTCTCAATTGCTCATTCCGGATTCCGCCTGTGGCCGTAGAACTGTCCTTTATCTACTACTACAATTTAGATTTTGTAATTTTTTAAACCAATAATTTTTTATATAAACACGCATATGTAAACTTATACATGCATATAAACATATTAATACTTAGATACTTATATTTAGAAACATATACTTATATACTATATATACGTATATATATTCATTTGGATAGATTTAGACATATATGTTTAGCGATATTTAAACATTTATATCTATAAATTTATAAACACTTATATACATTTTATCTACATGTATATAGATACACGTGTACATACTCTGCTGATACCTATACTTACTAACATGTGTACATAGCCTACTGATACCTATACTTACTAACACGTGTATATCTGTTAACAATTGTATTCAATAAAGTGATATATATATATATATATATATATATATACTTATTCAAAAACAAACTTGTATACACGCATCTTTCTAACAAAATATCGGAGAAAACAATAAAATGAGATAAAAATAAACAAGTGTTTCTAAACGAAACCGCTTTGACACCTTAATTCTTGATATATGCGTACATCTTTCTAGCAAAGTGTTAAACTGAACAACAACATGACACAATGATTGTCGTGATTAGAAGGAAGGCGGACCTGAATGAGCATTGCTCTCAATTGCTCATTCCGGATTCCGCCTGTGGCCGTAGAACTGTCCTTTATCTACTATATTTAGAAACATATACTTATATACTATATATACGTATATATATTCATTTGGATAGATTTAGACATATATGTTTAGCGATATTTAAACATTTATATCTATAAATTTATAAACACTTATATACATTTTATCTACATGTATATAGATACACGTGTACATAGTCTGCTGATACCTATACTTACTAACATGTGTACATAGCCTACTGATACCTATACTTACTAACACGTGTATATCTGTTAACAATTGTATTCAATAAAGTGATATATATATATATATATATATATATATATATATATATATATATATACTTATTCAAAAACAAACTTGTATACACGCATCTTTCTAACAAAATATCGGAGAAAACAATAAAATGAGATAAAAATAAACAAGTGTTTCTAAACGAAACCGCTTTGACACCTTAATTCTTGATATATGCGTACATCTTTCTAGCAAAGTGTTAAACTGAACAACAACATGACACAATGATTGTCGTGATTAGAAGGAAGGCGGACCTGAATGAGCATTGCTCTCAATTGCTCATTCCGGATTCCGCCTGTGGCCGTAGAACTGTCCTTTATCTACTACTACAATTTAGATTTTGTAATTTTTTAAACCAATAATTTTTTATATAAACACGCATATGTAAACTTATACATGCATATAAACATATTAATACTTAGATACTTATATTTAGAAACATATACTTATATACTATATATACGTATATATATTCATTTGGATAGATTTAGACATATATGTTTAGCGATATTTAAACATTTATATCTATAAATTTATAAACACTTATATACATTTTATCTACATGTATATAGATACACGTGTACATACTCTGCTGATACCTATACTTACTAACATGTGTACATAGCCTACTGATACCTATACTTACTAACACGTGTATATCTGTTAACAATTGTATTCAATAAAGTGATATATATATATATATATATATATATATATATATATACTTATTCAAAAACAAACTTGTATACACGCATCTTTCTAACAAAATATCGGAGAAAACAATAAAATGAGATAAAAATAAACAAGTGTTTCTAAACGAAACCGCTTTGACACCTTAATTCTTGATATATGCGTACATCTTTCTAGCAAAGTGTTAAACTGAACAACAACATGACACAATGATTGTCGTGATTAGAAGGAAGGCGGACCTGAATGAGCATTGCTCTCAATTGCTCATTCCGGATTCCGCCTGTGGCCGTAGAACTGTCCTTTATCTACTCTTTTTTAATTTTGCTAAAACTATTTTTTTTTTTAATTTATATATGTATATATCTATATATATATATTTTTTTTTTAACTTTTTTTTAAATTAGATTTTGTAATTTTTTAAACCAATAATTTTTTATATAAACACGCATATGTAAACTTATACATGCATATAAACATATTAATACTTAGATACTTATATTTAGAAACATATACTTATATACTATATATACGTATATATATTCATTTGGATAGATTTAGACATATATGTTTAGCGATATTTAAACATTTATATCTATAAATTTATAAACACTTATATACATTTTATCTACATGTATATAGATACACGTGTACATACTCTGCTGATACCTATACTTACTAACATGTGTACATAGCCTACTGATACCTATACTTACTAACACGTGTATATCTGTTAACAATTGTATTCAATAAAGTGATATATATATATATATATATATATATATATATATATATACTTATTCAAAAACAAACTTGTATACACGCATCTTTCTAACAAAATATCGGAGAAAACAATAAAATGAGATAAAAATAAACAAGTGTTTCTAAACGAAACCGCTTTGACACCTTAATTCTTGATATATGCGTACATCTTTCTAGCAAAGTGTTAAACTGAACAACAACATGACACAATGATTGTCGTGATTAGAAGGAAGGCGGACCTGAATGAGCATTGCTCTCAATTGCTCATTCCGGATTCCGCCTGTGGCCGTAGAACTGTCCTTTATCTACTACTTATGTAAAACGTTATTTGCGGACCCAAGTAATTTTATTTCCCAAGCCCCGGACCCGCAGGACCGTGCATTAATCAGGCTCTGATTATCTAAGATGTATTGTATTTTGCATTTATAAAAAAATAAAAACGAAAGTTTTATTAATTAAAAGAAGAATATTTGAAAAATTTATTCATATAAAAATGGAAATGATTTTGTAATTTTTTAACCAAATACTCGAAACCCCATTTTTGTGCAAAAAAAAAAAAAAAAAAAAAGCGGAACAGCTTCAGATATTTCGAGTAAAATGTCAATGTTTGTAAAGTAACAAAACACCCATAAAAACGGAGTGAAATCTCGTGACACAACCAACATTGTCGGTCAAGACATGTTTACCTCGAGTATAATTAGATGTATTTCGATGACAAAGACTCTTTTTTTAGTCATATGGAACCGACCTTCTCTCTTGTACGTGTCAAACCCTCGAACCAGTTATTGCCCGCTGCGGGCAATATAACAGCAGCGGGCGTGCAGTGTATCGTAGGCGTTCAAAGGACAAACTAATTGTGAGAGACTAATATGAATAATTTGTGATGCGGGTTCATCATGATGTCCGGGATACACACACAACGAAAGCTTATGGGTGGTCCTTGATGACATAAAATTAAAAATAATTGTTTTGATGGTAATATTGATATGATGACCAAGGGTTTGATTACAGTAACTTGAAAATCTATACATCTATACTTCAAGCGAATGAAGTTGAATTACATAGTTTTATGTCAAAATTCATGGCACAATTAGGATATACTTATAAGGAACACTGGTAGGTAAGAAATCAGAGTACGTGTTCAGGTGGCTAGGCAGAGGGAACGTATCTTTGCGACAGACGCCACACGAAGAGGGATCGTAAACCGCCACACCCTAGGAATATCATGTTAGACGATGACGAAATTTTACGAGTATAGCCGTTGCCATCGAAATACTCAAGCCCTGAGGACACAAGTTACGACGTCATGACTAATCGACCGACTTCTCACTAGTGTTGGAATTCACACCGGAAAATTTTGAATAGCAATTTCCTTTAATTTTATTTATGGAATATCTATCATCTTATAAAACAATAGTAACTACTTAAACTTACTGGTGAGAATTCGGAAACCCTTACTAAAAATTCAGCCAGATGCGGAATACTACAGTGTTGCTGCGTCTGGCTGATTTTTTATTAGGGGATTCCAAATTCTCACCAGTAAGTTTAAATAGTTTCTATTGTTGTATAAGATGATACATATTCCACAAATAAAATAAAAGGAAATTGCTATTCAAAATTTCCCGGTGTTAATTACAAGACTAGTGAGAATTCGGTCGATTAGTGATGACGTCACAACTTGTGTCCTCAGGCCTTGAGTATTTCGATGCCAGCGATATAGCGCCTCTCGGGTGTGATAAAGGATTAACTGTATTTTTTTAACCGATTTTTTTTTAAGTTTTCTCATATGACAACTACATCACATTTTAAAATTAGTTAGGATAAATTCAAGATTCAACTAAACATCTTTTACGCCGATGCCGCCACCTAGCCGGGTATTAGAGAATTGAATAAATTAAATTGATTTTTCAGGTGATTTTATATGTGAAATTTCTATTCTCTTAAAATTAGTTAGGATAAATTTTAATCAACTTTTTTTACACTGGTACCAACGCAAAACAGAATATCTATAATAATAAAAGAAAGTTTTGCTCTATGTGTCTGGGATGCCTAGTGAAATCTACGGCACGTACGAGGCTGAAAATTTTTGTGAAGATAGTCCAAGGTAGAGTCCTGCGCGGGTCGGGTTCTACCCGATCCGAACCCGCAATTCAATTTTAAGTCAACCCGCAACCCGACCCCAACCCGCAAAAATAATTTTCAGCAAACCGCAACCCGACCCGAACTCGCAAAAATAATTTCATGCAACCCGCAACCCGACCCGAACCCGAGGTATATCAACCAGCACCCGACCCGAACCCGCAATGTAAGGAAAGCAAATCATGTTTTAATACCATTATGAAAAATAATCTACAATTGTACTTCTAAAAGAGAGCTGCACCGGTCTGGCCCGCGGGCCACGGCGGGGCGGCAAAATTTCAAACTGGCCAGGTCGCTTTATTAGGACAGTTTTTTTCAACGGGCCGGGCCGGCAAAAAAATTGAACGGCCTTGCCAAACCGGGCCGATAACTACTGCCGATAACCGGGCCTGGAAATTCCGGCCCGTGCAGACCTCTGATTCTCTAATACCATTTTTATGTTTTACATAGAAGAATGAACAAATCTATATTCTTTAATATTCAACTATAATAAAACCTCTGACCCGACCCGATGCAGAACTCTAAATGGTATAAAACTAAAAACCTAATCTTTAAATATGCTTTAAAATTAGTTGCGGTTTCAAAAGTTCCACTTATAACGATACACCTTGTTTTACACAAGTGGCCATCTGCCTTTAGTTTATCTGCAGTAGAGATCTGCACGGGTTGGCCCGTGGCCCGAAGGCCGAGCCCGGCCTGGCCCGCGGGCCGGGCTCGGGCCGATTTTCATTCACGGCACTCGGGCCGGGACCGGGCCGTACATTATTTCTGAAGGCTCGGGCCGGGCCCGGGCCATACTTTATTTCTAAAGCTTGGGCCGGGACGGACCTAACTTATCTTTTCTGTACAGAGTCGGGATTGGTTTCATTCCTAGTCTTCACGGCCCAAAATTTTCAGTCCTAGTTTTGAGCCATCCCGTATGAAAATCATTGTCTCAGCGTGGCCTGGTCCATTTAAAGGTCAGTTAAATTAAGCATGGCCCAAAAGTTTTTGCAAAAAATGCATACATTTTTGAATCGCCATTATTCTACATAAACATTAAAATTTATTATTTTTAAAGAATAGTAGATTTCTACGCATATTAAAATATAACTAAATTAAAATACAGTAAAATGTGTGAAAAGGAACCTGCCTATGACGGAACCTTGTTTTAAACTGAAAAACGTGTTGATCCATGCAAAATTAATATACTAATAAGTAAGAAAAGAATATATAATACATTTACACTTGCTAAGAAGGGAACTTGTTTATAACGCATTTTTTTTTTTCTTTTCTATGCAATTCCATCTTAGAAGATTTTACTATATAGCATTTTTCCGATTTTTAACACTTCTATACATGGAATATGGATTAACAATATTAATGATAACTGAAACATTTACATACAAGAAATAGAGATTCATTAAAAAAATAAATATCGCAGCCTGCTTCACTTCTATAAAAATAAAGATTATAAACACGAAAAAATGTTAAGATAAATATTTTTGGTCAGAACTCCTCGTACGAGACAAATTTTTAACCAATTCGACGTAAAAATCAATGTTTTGTAGAAGTTCACTCGGGCCGGGCCCGGTCCGAGATTTTAACTTTTTTCCGGGCCGGGCTCGGGCCGAACTTTTAATTTTTTTTATCGGGCCGGGCCAGGCCAATATTATTTTTTCAACGGGCCGGGCCGATTTTTTTTCTCTATGAGTCGGGCCGGACCCGGGCCTCGAAATGTCGGCCCGTGCAGACCTCTAATCTGCAGTTATTATTTTAAAAATTTTCCCGTCTAACATAGTGCATCGCGTATCACCACAATTAAATTATTCACTTGATACATTTGACAGGAAGGACCATTTAGCGTTTTGCTGCGTATTGAATTTTTAAAATACAATAAAAATACAATGCAGTTTGTTATTTCGAAGACTTGTGAAAGGTTGACTAAAGACAAAACAGACAGGCACACATTTTGTTTTTGTGAAACTTTGATCTGCGGTTTATATAGGCTTTTAACAGGAAAAAAATATTTTCCATATTCTTTTAAAAAAGCGGGTCAACCCGAACCCGACCCGCAAGAGTAAAAAAGCCAACCCGAAACCGACCCGAACCCGAAACAACAAAAGCCAACCCGACCCGCAGCAAAAATTTTAAAGTCAACCCGACCCGACCCGACCCGCAACGGGAAAATATAGCGCCAACCCGACCCGACCCGAACCGCGGGTCGGGTCGGGTTCGGGTAAAAGCGTGTAACCGGACCCGATTCAGGACTCTAGTCCAAAGCCTCTCCTAATGCACCTGAAACTCAGAATTTTAAAATTGTTATAATTAGTTGAGTTATTAATTAAAAATCGCAACTCACTCTCATCAAAAGGACGACCCTCCCCCCCCCCTGTTTTCTTTCGGTTGGTTGGTTTATAAAGCTTCGCTCATCAAATATACAAGTTTTCTTTCTGCTTGCTTTCGGTTAATAATTAAATAAATTGGAGAAGAATTAAATACACCAATTTGAGTGTTTGATGTTTCAAGAGTGAGAGTTTTTTCAACTAAATATTAAATTTTAACACGAAGGTTAAACACATGCTTTGGAAACATACTTATTAGGTACTTATGCAAATTTAAAAGAATAGATAGGTTTCAAATGACATCACACACTAGCAAACAATTTGATAACATGGCGGGCATTTTGTTAAATTAAATAAGTTGTTTATATCATGTTTAAAACACGTTGTAGACAAACAAACAATCTGAAGCCAAGAAAAAAAAAAGATCTTGTCGTTTTTTGTTTTTAAAATTAAAATTTTTATATTTATGATTGTCTTATTTGCATAAAAAACAGTATACTATAATATTTTTAAAAATAAATAAAAAACACTTTTAATTCTTTTATAAAAAATATTTATTTTTTTTAATTTTCAAAATTGATAGATATATCTAATAGTTGTCGTGAGCTTGTTTTTATTGTTCATTTTTATTTTATGTGTAATCTTTTGATGGAGTATAATTTCCAATTTATAGGAATCTCATGGTTATTTTGTAAGTCCTTACAAGAAATGCCATTTAATATTTTTGTCTTCTTGACCCGCTGTGTTCCACATCCTTATTTATATGGAGTGTAGTATCATGACCTTGAGTTTTATCCTCCTAGTTGTTAGATGATGGACAAAATAGAAGGTGCTGCTAACATACGCTATATGGCAATTAATGACCGTCAACTTTCAATTTTAGACATTGCCTGACTATGGAAGCGATTTGGAATCGAACTGTGTTTTTCATTTTTTGATAAATAAATTACCTATTGAGTTAAACGATTTTGATCACGAGACAAACACATTTTTCACCCTTACTTGAGTGGTTATTCCTCTTTCGCGCGGAAATTCTGTTCAAAACGCACACTTTGACACTATTTTCTGAAAGATCTATTGTGTTTGCAGTAAAAACAGTTCGAATGCATAGGTTCTGAACAGAAACACCTGCTAGTTTCATGCATTTTCGAACAAAAATAAATTAAAACTTATGTCATAAAGTTGCCCTTTTGGATTTGAGAACAGCCTTAAGAACACTGTATGGAAAAATTTATAATATAAAATTTGTTATTTGTTTTTAATTAATATTATTACTGTCTATGTTAATTGTACTATGTGTATATTGTCTATGTGCATTAAGATTATTATTGTCTAGAACGACCAGAAATTTTACCTAAGTTTTATAAAAATATTTTACACTAGAATTTTTATTTTAAACTATTTAACTATATCTTTAACTTATTTATGTGTGGCATATATTTAGCTTATTCTATGTAAAGGATTATGGTTGCAATCTAAGTACATTGATTTTTGAAACCGATCAAAATGAACGCTATGGTTGTTCTAGTGTTAAAATATGTCGTAAAAATGACACGGACTTTTTCCAGAAATGTTGGTTTCTTGCTGAAAAAGTAGTTTTACAATGAAATTAGGATGTTGCTTTTTTATTTACTAGGTGGCTCTGCCCCCATGCGTACTACGCTCGCCAACACCCCGTTCGGTCTCTAAAAATTTCTCCCTGTAAACGGGTTTCCATTCATTTCCCTTTTACTGGGGGGGGGGGGGGGGGCGGGATTTTAAGGCCGAATCTGCTGCTGAATTGCTGGTTTCATGTTTGATTAAATAAGATTAAAAATTTGAAAATCAGGTAATATAAAGTGAACTAAGTCAACAGAGTTTTTGCTTTCCGGTATTTTTTTAACAACGCTATAAGAAATGGTTTTAAATAAGTGATTTAAAATGTAACGTTTTAAATCTGACGTAATTTTCACCAAAATTTTCTTTCTTTTTCCAATATTCACGTGAAAATATTTTTATTGTTAGAAAGGAAATATTATTATTTGCGCTGTTTTATAATCTGCAACAACAGTTAAAAGGTCATCTCGAAATATGAAATAAATCTCTCGTGTATGTGTTAAATATATTTTTTAATTTAAACTGTTTGGTAATGTTATTATTTGGCCATTTGAAATAGGATATAATTTCCCCCCACTTACTATTTTTGAAACATATTAAATAATTCATTATTTTATAGTTTTCATTGTTTTCTAATATTCACATGTAAAAACTGTTTTTATGGCTTTATTTTCAATATTTCCCTGCTTTCAACACGAATCATTTAATCCTAATTTGAAAGGGTTTTTTTTTCTGTTTATAATAGTCACGTGTAAATAAATTTTTAATTGAAAGGAAATGTTATTCTTTGTGTTTTTTCAATTGGTAACAATTTAAAATAGTAATCTTTGCTAAAATATGTATAAAAAATATCTCTAGAAAGGCTGAAAATTTGAATTTAAAATTAAAATAAACCCTCCAAAAATTAGCCAAAAAAAAAAAAAAATGCAGTCTGTACACCACGAGTAATGTATTTCTTTAGGAAAAACTATTAAATTCCTATGCATAGTTTTTACTCCTATAAAACTCTTTTAATGAAACGATTTTGACCAACTTTAACTAAATATCTCTTTAAATAATTCTTCGATTTAAAAACGGTCTGCTTCAGCGTATTTATCAAACATTTCTGTATAACACTAACCATTTTCATATTTTTGTATGCAGCAGTTTTCGTAATATTGGCGAAGAAAGACCCCCGGTCATAAAAAATTCATTTACAACGGCGGTGACAGCGTTAGTTACTTTTTTTAATATAGAAACGTTACTTTATTTAACTTAACTTGATTTTTGCATATAAGGATGAAATAATTCACTTCGGGATATTCTAAAATAAAAAAATATATGTGTGCACACAGGTGTTCGATGATCATACAAAACTTTACTATATTTAAAACTAAATTATAAATTAAGGCTTTTCTTAACAGCTCTTCTCAACAAGCGAAAAACGTTTTGACATATTTACAAATTCATTTTTTAACGGAAAGATATAAAATTGGAAAGCCTGGCCATGAAAGCGATTTGGAATGGAACTGTTTTTTCCATTTTTTGATCAATCCATTACCTATTGAGTTATAAGCGAATTCGATCACTTGACAAACCCGTTTTTCGCCCGCTCTTGAGTGCTGTTTCTGCCTTCACGCGGAAATTCGGCTCAAAACGTCCATTTTGACATCATTTTCTGAAAGATCTACTGCGTTTGCAAAAAATTAGAAAAAACAGCTCAATTATACAGTTTCTGAAAAACAACACCAGCTAGTTTCATGCATTTTCGTACAAAAATAAATTAAAACTTGTGTCAGAAAGTTGTCCTTTTCGATTTGAGAACACCCTTAATAATTTCATTTTAAGGCATTTTCAGTTTATCTGGCAGATGTAATAAATCACCCAATATTCTTCACGTATACAATTGTATACTAGTTTCAAAAACAGTGGAACTAATTATGTGCCAAATCACACTCGCTAGAATATGCCAATTGGCTGTGAAACTGCAGCACAAAATACTTTTAACACTAAATGTATAAAAAATAAATAAAAAATAAAGAGAGTAATGTGTTACTTAAAAATAGGCTTTAACCAATTAGTAGTTTAATATTAATTAATGGATAATTTAGTTAATATTTTACTTCTTTCCTGTTGCCATATTTTATAAAAGAAACGCAGCAACAATTATAAATAAAAATTATAAATAAACTATTAAACAATAATTTATTGTTTTTAAATTTAAGTTCATGCTTTCTCCTAAAAGTGTAAATCAAAGGAGTGATTTAAAAAAATAATAATAATCGGGACACGCCAAATTCTAGACATTTTTTTTTTAAATAATTTGAATTGCATTAATGAAATTAGGCGTTAACTTCAAATACAAATTGAATGTTTATAAAATAGTGTTGATTTAAAAAAACTGTTTTTAATGATACACTTGTTTATTTATTTTTTGTTTGTAGATGACTTTCATTTTTTTTCTATGAATACCAAACTAATTAAGAGCTTTGGAAAAAGAAAGTAATAAAATTCATACAAGCATTATATATACTAGAAAGGTAGCCCGTCAAAAATGACGGAAATTTAGATATAAAGATATATACAACTCATGTGCAAAAATATGAGTTTTCTCGTTTGTTCCGCAGTGATAGATGAAAATAACACATTTTAAGAACGAAACACATTTATGAAAAACTGTGTACAGTAGAAGACCACTAATCTGCACAGTTTGGTTCCAAGTGCTATGCAGATTTGAGGCTCTTTGCGGTCATGTCTATTCAATCTTTGTTTACATTTTTTTTTTAATTCATATATTGGACAATTTAGATTGTTAAGCCTTAAAAATAAATAAATTACGCACTTGAAGTAAGGTAAAAACTATTAAATTATCGTATACAATTTCATGAAATGGTATTATATGTGTGTGCTTCACGATCTTGGTTATGCCTTTGGCGAAATTGGCTGCAACTTGTCATAATTCTAATAGTGTGGGCCTCGGACCTCTATAACAAAAAAGTAACCAGTTTTAAGTAAAATTTCTGATATAAAGTAGTTTTCAAAAACTTGTGTAAAATTGCAGGCCGTTCTCATGTTATGCCAGTCCTAGGAAAAATATTTCTAACACTGAAGAGTTTCCATGTATATGTGGAATTTAGAAAAGCTTCTCCAAAAGAAAGGTCCTGAAATGACACTGTAATTCCTCTAACTTCAAAGTTTAATCGGGCCCTGATGTTGAGTACTGAAATCTAATAAATACAGTTATTTTGAATATTACAACAGAATTAAACAGCTAAACTTATCTAACTTAAACTCGCTCTTACTTCCCGATGTTATTTTTTAGTATTAAGAAAGAAAATTATTTAAATTTTTCAAATCATGCACATTTATAATTTTTTTCCGTCTTTAATAACTAAATAATGAAAAAATATGCTTTTGTTTTGAGCTCATAAATATGACAATAAAATAATGTAACTAAGAGACATTGCAAAATTAAATCTTTCTGATTTCAAACCATAAACAAATGATACCGCCACCATTTTACCTACTATGACGTCATTAGAATATTGTCCATTGATTGTTGGAGAACTTACTTTGTGAATGATTACCTCAATGATTTAATATTTTTTACGGTTCGCGATGACTGAATCACTTGTGTTTGTTTAGGTTTATGGAATGAGATATTAAGGGTGTATTCCGATCCAAACTGCTTATTTTCTGATTCATTTTGAAATTCATTTTTGCTCTCAAACGCATCAAACTTGGAAATTCTCTTATTTAGAAACTATATAATGTGCGGTGCTTCTTAATTTTTTGATAAATGCAGAAAATACTGTAAAAAACGCTGTCAAATTTGGCATTTTGAACCGAATTTTCCGAAGCGGGCGATCTGGGAAAGAAAAAAATGGTCATACTGAGAAAATAATTGTTTAAAAATCAAATTCTAATGAATTGAGTTGAAAATGAAATCACACGGCATGTTAAACATGTCTTCAGAAATCACCCCAGCAAATTTCGTGTTTTTACTTTTAAAAATGAGTCTGAAAATGTCTCAGAAAATTTCGAGCTGTTGAGGGTGGAAAAATATTTTTTCGAATATTACACCCTTAAGCCGTGAACCTAATTTCAACTAAAGTTATCCAAGGATATAGGTTTTTTTAATCGAAATTAAAAACAATGCTTTGATCTCGAAATAAAAAGTTTTAGTTTGTATAATTGGTTATTTCTGTTAATTATTTATTTAGGTACTTTTCCATTATAGCGCATTTTTTAAAAAAGCTTGGCGTAATTCGGTCATCAGAAAGTGAGATATGTTGCCAAAATATATAAACAGCTATGAAAACAAATCTAATGAATTTTTATTTTCGTTTATATATGCACTTATATACATAAAAAAATCGTTTCATATATAATATTTTTTATATACAAATTACGGCACAGATTTCAGATATGAACCGGGATACCTAACTGGCGCTAAAATGGTGTTATTTTGCCTGCTATGGTAACCCGGCTATTGTTTTTTATTTATTAATAAATTGTTTATTTACTTTTATTTTCTGTTTTTAAATTATATAAACTGTTTTGTTCTATAGTTATTATTCAAACTTTTATTTACTTATAGTTATTTCCTTTTCAAAATGATAGCAAATAATTTAAAAATATATAAGTAACTGGTATTCGAAAGCAAGATTTCTGCCGAATTGGCGTCAGAGAAAAATAACGCCAACCCCGATGCGTATATGACATCTGTGCAAAAATTACTTCTGTTTCTTTATAAAAATGGGTAAATAGCTTTTTTTACATTAAATAAATTGTATACATAGGCAAAAAATTGCTTGTGAGTATGAAGCAGTAAATAGGTTGTCAGAAAATATGTTGGCAAACTTCTTTCTCGCCAAGAAACTTTTCTCCGAAGTATTGTACATAAGCAATGATTGCTAGAAATGCGTTTTTAATTATGATATGCGCTTTTATGTTTCACTACATTTATGCATACTATACCGTGTTTAAAAAATGCTACAGTTCATATGCAGGACTACACAAAATAATTCGTAAGGGTTACAGAGTATGAGAATAAATTGCTTAAAGGTGGTTTTTAAAGGAGTTATGCAGTTTTAAGCTGAACTGCATTTAGTTTACTAAGAAATGTTTGTAGAATATAGATAAAATGATATACAGGGTCACGCAAAGAATTGGATACATAACCGTCTATGGATGATAATATCTGGAAATGTGATTTCAGTAGCTTTAAGAGTAGTTTAAATCAAATTTTAGCTAAATAGTGGCATGTAATAACGGTACTATTGGCTATGGACGGTAAGTGCTGAAATCAATTTTTTAAATTTTTTATGCGTTTTCTAAAATGTTTACTTAGTTATCTTATTTACCTTATTTCCCTAAATAACGAAGTTTTGTTAAAGCATTCAGGATGTCTTGGAAATTGATTCATATTCTATGCTTAACGCATGATTTTTCTTTCTTCTTTAGCCTTATTTTGCATTTATTTTATTCTTAATTTTTTAGTCTTATACTGCTTTATAGAAACTTTGGCACAGTTGTCATATATACCCCATATTGGAGCGATTTTTTTCCGACGCTAATTTGGCGAAAACATCAACAGCATAAACAACAACATCCGGGTTACCATATCAAGCAAAATAACGACACTTTGGCGACAGTTAAGTACCCGTTGTGTATATGGCATTGGCGTCAGAAAAAAATAGCGCCAACATGTGGCGTATATGACATCTGTGCCGAAACTTTAATATTTAATGTTTAAACTCTTCGCTCCACTCACCTTGCATATAGTATAAACTATAACACAGATAGCGCAAAATAATAGACAGTTTGATACTTTTCCACTGTAGGGGCTTTGGCGTTTTTTAAAAAAAGCTTGGTGTAATTTGGGCATCAGAAAGTGAGATTTGGGTACTTTTCCGTTATACGGATACAATTGTCGCCAAGCGTAATAGTTGGCGCAAAATGAAAATCACGTGAATTGAGGCATTTGAAAAATAAAAGAAAAAATATTGTCGATACTAAAGTGAGCATTTAAAAAATATAACATTAGAAAATTCCAGACTTTTACGAACTATTTCATTAAATCACAAATATATACATAAAATAATTGAACAAATAACTGTTATAAAATAAAGCAATAAAATAAAACTCATATTAAACTGCTGGCATAAAATTACAAATACCTTTTAGCATTTTGAAATAATTGGCGCATTACATTTTGGCATGGTGTCCATATAACGGAAAAATATTGAGATTTGTTGTCAAATCATATAAACAGCTATGAAAACAAACTTGATGAGCGTTTTATATATATATATGTTTATTTTATCTGTATATTATTCATGTTTTTATGTACAAATTACATCTGTTTCTGTATAAAATTAGAGAAACGGCTTTTTTATGTTAAAAAAATCGTATAAAAATCGAAAAAAAAATGCGTGTGAATATAAAATGAAACAGTGGATAGGTTCCCGGAAAATATGTAGCCAAATTTCCTTTTTCGCCAAGGCACCTATACTGGAAAAGTACCTTAGGTACTTTTCCAGTATAGGTACTTTTCTAGTACTTTTAGGTACTGTAGCACATTAAAATCGCGCAGTTAGGAGCTCATACAGTACAGCGTCGTCTATTGGCGGTTATTTTATTAGTAGCATCGGTAGGAAGATGTAAAGATGTACTTTAAATTCTCACCCATAGATTTTGAAAAAATATCTTAAAAGAGCGGAGTTTAAATTAAATTTTGGTGACCTCCTTTATGAAAGATTAATGGTTTTAAATGGGAATTTCGCCAAATCAGTCAGCTATTACCAAGATGGCCAACATTTGGCGCTACTGTGGTAACCCTGCATTAGTATTTTTCAACAATTACTCACTTCAATGAGGTGGTCCTACCGGAATCGTGAGGGACACACAGAGACTTGGATTTTATATAAATAGATAGATATGTATATTTCACTATTGAACGCGTTTAGGATAAATTTTGTGCCGCAATCTCACAAATTTGCACTAAGATGTGTCTAATGTTTTACCACAAATTTTGATTCCTTGTTGGAAAAGTAGTTTTAAAGGGGAATTAGATAGATTTATTTTTCCTACTGATAGAAGACAATCACACGTTTATTTAAATACGAAATTTGAAAACATGGTTAGAAAAAGGATATTGAACGCTTAGTCAAGTGATAAAGTGTTAAAGATAATTGTTAAACTGATTCTTCTTTCTTTCTTAAGGGTGTTCACAAACCGAAAAGGACAAATTTCTGACATAAGTTTTAATTTATTTTTGTTCGAAAATGTATGAAACTAGCTGGTGTTGTTGTTCAGAAACTATGTCAGTGAGCTGTTTTTTCCATTTTTTTTTTTGCAAACGCAATAGATCTTTCAGAAAATAATGTCAAAGTGGGCGTTTTGAACCGAATTTCCGCGCGAAGGGAGAAAGAGCACTCAAGAGAGGGCAAAAAACGGGTTTGTCACGTGATAGAATTCGCTTATAACTCAATAGGTAATGGATTGACCAAAAAATGGAAAAAACAGTTCCATTCCAAATCGCTTTCATGGCCAGGCTTTCCAATTTTATATCTTTCCGTTAAGAAATGAATTTGTAAATATGTCAAAACGTTTTTCGCTTGTTCAGCAGAACAGTTAAGAACAGCCTTAAGGCTGTTCTCAAATCCAAAAGGGCAACTTTATGACATAAGTTTAAATTTATTTTTGGTCGGAGATACATAAAACTAGCCGTTGTTGTTGTTCTGAAACTATGTCATCAAGCTGTTTGTTTCGTTTTTTGCAAACGCAACAGATCTTTATCATCTTTCAGAAAATACAGTCAAAGTTGACGTTTTGAATCGAAGCTCCCGAAGAAAGCAGAAAAAACAGTCAGCGAAGGGGAGAAAAATCTTTGTCACGTGATCAAAATCGCTTATAACTCAATAGGTAATTTATTGATCAAAAAATGGAAAACACAGTTCGATTTCAAATTACTTCCACAGTCAGGCCTTCCAATTTTATATCTTTCCGTTAAAAAATGAATTTGTAAATGTGTCAAAACAGGCTGTTCTCAACTGCTCTGCTCAACAAGCGCAAAACGTTTTGACACATTTACAAAATCATTTTTTCACAAAAAGGCAGAGTCGTGCGAAGTGAGGAGCAAAGAGGGCAGTCGTCCCGGGCGCGAAAATTGAGGGAACGCCAAACTTGCACTATGAACCTCTTTTATCCTTCTCTTTTGTAAAAGTAAATGTACAATATTTACATATTGGGATTTTTTTTCCCAATGGAAGTATACGTACATTTTTCGTTATTGCATTGTCCTTTACCCCACACCGAAATACAAATTTATGAATAAGGGCTTCTTTCTTTTCAAAACTTGTTTTGGGTCTTTGTCTTTAATCTCTTTAATTAACCTTCTCTTTTCTGAGTCTTGTGACAAAATCATTATACTACTCTCAAAATAGCACGGGGTTTTTTTCTTCGAATATAAAAGGGTTCCAAACTGTTATGCGGTACTAGATACATTTTTTCTGCACCCATTTTCCAGATCCCCTCTGCCAAAATATAAGTGCAATTTTCTCTTATGATATTTAGTTTTGTTTAATTTCTGAATTAAAATTAAACCGATAGTTTCAAAATAAACGCGAAGTATGTATTCAGTAAAGTTTGTTTCTGTTTCTGGATTTTTCAATTTTGTGACACCTGTCACAAAGAAAAGTTTAAAAAGCCGGTGGGGGGAGGCGCCAAATTGAAACTTTGCCCCGGGCACAGTTTTCTCTTCGCACGCTGCTGCGGAAAAGTATAAAATTGGAAAGCCTGACCATGGAAACGATTCGGAATTGAACTGTTTTTTCCATTTTCTGATCAGTCAATTACCTATTGAGTTATAACCAATTTGGATCACGTGACAAACATGTTTTACACCCTTTCTAAGGTGGATTTTCTCCTTTCACTTTGACACTATTTTCTGAAAGATCTATTGCGTTTGCAATAAAAATGGAAAAAACAGCTCGATTACATAGTTTCTGCACAACGCCAGCTAGTTTCATGCATTTTCGAACAAAAATAAATTAAAACCTATGTCAGAAAGTTGCCCTTTTGGATTTGAGAACACTCTTAAATATGTGTTTGCACAAATTTTGTCACCCAATTCCACAAACTTCGCATTGAGACGAGGATAACTTTGTCCACAAATAATGGTTCCTTGCTGAGAAGGTAGTTTTACAGCGAAATTAAGGATATTACTTTTTTTGTTGTAAGGTATTTGTTTAAGTAAGCATCGAATTTGACGGGAAATATAGGAAAAAAAATCAATAATACTTACTAAAATCAAATGTAAATTTATTTTTCTTTCAATGTTGAAATGTTAAATACGCCTTTTCAAAAATTTTCACCTTAATTTACCTTGACCAATGTAAAAACTTTCAAAATGTTATAATTCAATAAAAAATTGAAATCGTTATTGTTATTTTTTTTTTATTTTTTTATTCAATTAAGTAATTAATTAATTTTTTTCTTTTTTTTTTGCATGTTAAACCCTGAAAATTCAGGCGCAAATAACAATGAAACAAAGTCACTGAAAAAATAAAAACTTTGAGAATATTGTAAAAGCTTTCTCCCTCCCCAACCGCTCGACAACGGGAATCTTTTTAATGTATCCAGAAACTCATATTCATTTCTGTTTGCCTGCAAAAAGTTTTTAAGCCTTTAGTTGCCTAAAAATCGAATAGTTTTTTTTTTTTTTTTTTTTTCCCTATTAATGTGATACATTCCTAATTATCAAGAAGATTGCTAGTCTTGTTAGCACCAATTTTTCTCTTTCTGATCCTGAAATCCTGATCAAAATTATAATTTTGACACGTTTGACTTCATATTTTTCCGTGAAGATTTAGTCTCGAGAACAGTTAGGGTACCAACAATAAATTTAATAACTAGAGAATAGGAATTCTGCTTTTTCAGAATTTAGTGTCACCCCCGGCAATTCCATTACTTTATTTTCTTCTGATGGACTGGTGGCTTCTATTATTATGAAATAGCCATTATAAATGAAGCGTTCGGTGAAGATGAAAGAGCAGTCGTAAAAAGTTAAGACTCTGATTTTGTGGTCAGAATGGGAAAAAAAATGGCCATTTTTACGGCTGCTCTTTCATCTTCACCGAACGCTTCATTTATAATGGCTATTTCATAATAATAGAAGCCATCAGTCCATCAGAAGAAATTAACTCGGTTAAGCGGACTCTACTGCAAAACATATTTCAATTTTAAGACTTAAAGCACACGCTTTTATTTTATGTAAAATGACGTTATTTGCATTAATATAGATACTTAAAATTAAATATAGTTTAAAATAGCTTCATGTTTTATCATAAATCCTTCATTTATATTTTTCCAAAAATAGCACGTATTTTAATTTTTTTTTTTCAATTTTTATGAGAAAATGGCAACAAAAAGGTGTAATTGCTATTTTTCAACAATTTTTTCTTTACTTTCTACAGAAATGGAGTTCTTGAGTTGCGAAAGTGAAACAAATGTCGTTAAAAACTACAAAAAAATCAATATTTCAAAAACAAATGGAGATGCAGTTTTCAAACAAATTGCATTAAAAAGTACTTTTTTTCCCAATAAGACGGTATAAACATTGAAAATGTGCGATGCTTAGAAGTTTTAAAAAATGCTGTAGAGTATTTAATCGCACAATGAAACATTGGTTTTGTTTTATGGCTGGCGTATACAATGTAACGTTATTTATTGGAGACAAAATAAGCTGGGAGAAAGAAATAGCATACCGGGGGCTAATAAAGTAACATTTGCGATCACACATGCAACAGAAAATATTCAAAATGTGCTGTCATGTAAGAAATGACTATGTGGGTACTGTTTAACGGTCTTATGCATTTGTGTAAGCAAGCACGTATATATTCGTGAAGGTGTTAACGTTTCTGTGAAAAATTCAAATGGTTTTTGGTTAACGAATGCAGAATTTTAAACCAAATTTAACTCCACTTTCCGAAAATTTGAAAAAAGAACAGTAGAAACAATATACTGCACTTAAAACATGGACATATTGAATATTTGATGAGATATGGGCATTTATATGAAATATTTTTTAACAGTGCATGCATGAGAGATTCCAAAATTATTATTTCATAATTTAGTAGTTAGCTATTTCGGGCACTTATATAATAAGTCCAGTCAAATATCGCGAAAATTCAGAAAGATATAGGCAGGGCTGTGAAGTCGGAGTCGGACCCATTTGTGAGCAAAAGAGTCGGAGTCGGAGTCGTTATAAAACAAGTCGACTCCGACTCCGACTCCAGATTTTTTGTTAGACATTTTAAAGTGAAATTAAAAACTAATTATATGTAATTTTAAATCTATAAAATGAATAATTATTGTTATTTATGGACTAGATCAGGTTACTGAACTTAAAGATGACCCATAGGCGTAGGAACCGGGGGAGCTGGAGGAGCTTAGGCTCCCTATGGAATATTTCAGATGGGGAATCAGATCTGGAATATTTCAGTTCCCCGGGAGAAATTCTCGCGCCACATTTGTTTACGATACATTGTTGAATTAAAAAATAAAGTCTACTTTTTCAAGGAAATTCACACAATAAACAATAGAGAGAAGAGAGAGGGGGGTGGTGAGCATTGTTTACAACCCTCTCCATTCCCAGAATAAAATGGGGTCTGATAGGTTTACTACAAATTACCTGCATCGATAAGGGTCTTTCCCTCCCTTCCGCCTCAAACTCGCTTTAGTGTCCCTTGGCGTTTATTAGGGGGGATCTTATATTTTGGTGAGTGACAACATTCCAGAGATTAGTTCTTATAATCTTATTTTGTTTTGCATGCAGTTTGCGCGTCGTGGTCGTGTGATCACAAAAGACGGTAAGCGTGAGTCATTTTGACGTTTGAATATGGATAATATGGAAAATGATGCTGATGCTCCAGACATTACTGTAATTAAGAAGACTAAGGTAAGCAAAGTGTTCATCTAGAATTTCTGAAACTCTGCTCATTATAAATTATCAGATCACTCAGGGCCGGCCTTTATACCCCCAAAGAATTTTAAATTTCCTCAGGAAACTGATGGTTATTCAGAGGGCCCGCAGTTGTCAACATGGATGGTTTGAAAATTTTTCATGGATACACTATAACAGTGTAAAGGATGCTCTGTCGTGTTACACCTGTATTCCAGGTACTTTTAAGAAACTGTTGATTTCTTCAAATGATGAAGATAAAGTATTCGTGGATTCTCGAATTAGAAACTGGAAGAGAGCTCTAGAGGAACTCAAAAAACACGAAAAAAGTATGTATCACAAAAATATTGAAGCATAACTTTTGTCTTTAGAAAAAGGTACACTGGTATCCAATCTATTGAACACAAAACTCGAGTCGGACCAAATTAAGGCAAGAAAAGCACTTCGATACGTTATGGCGGGTTTTCGCTACTTAGCAAGAACAGGCCAGCCTCTTCGGGGCCACGCCAAGGATAATGATGGTACGTCTATCTGCAAGAATTGGTAACAATCTGTCCAGAAATTGAATCATGGTTGTCCAAGCGCGATAAATGGACCAGTCCGGACATTCAGAATGAAATTTTGGAAGTGTTGGTACACTCAATTCAACGTGTATTGTTAGAAAAAATGAAGGGTGCAAGTTTTTTTGGCATCATTGCTGACGGGACAACCGATGCCTCCGGGAAAGAGCAATTCTCCATATGTGTACGATACTTGCCGAAACATTTGGGGAAAACGGAGGACATGTTTATAGGATTATCCATTACTCCTGATACTACAGGGGAAACACTAACTAAAGTTATAAAGGACGTACTTTGACGTTACAACATCGATCTAAATAAATTTCGTGGACATTGTTGTGACGGAGCCGGTAATATAAGTGTCATCATGCAAGGCGTCCAAACAAGGTTCAAGGAGTTGTAACCGAAGCCTTTGTTTGTGCATTGTGAAAATCATTCCTTGGACCTTACACTGCAAGAGGTGGCGCGTCCCAATAGATTAATTGGAGATTTCTTAAGTTTGATCAAGACGATATCGAATCTGATTAGAGAATCGTCCAAACGGATAGATGTCTACAAGAACATCGTTCTTTGTCCAACTAACAATGAAGAAGAAAGCAACGCAAAAACTTAAAACCAAAGCAGTTGCTTCCTCTCTGCGCGACCAGATGGGTAGTTCGATTTGCTGCAATATCGAGATTCGTGAAAAATTATCCAAGAGTTATAGAGATTCTTGATGCAATATTGAAAGATCCAACAGCACTAAGTCGTTAGAAAAAAGCTGAAGTTAAAGGATTCATAAGAAGCTTGAAAAAATTCAAGACATTTGTTGGCATGAACATGGCCAAGAAAACTTTTTGGTTCTTGCGAAATTTTGGCGAAAGTTCTGCAAACAACTGAATTTTCTGCCTCAAGCTTCAAGAACGCCGTTTTAACATTAGAAGAAACCATACAACATATGAGAGAGCATTGCCATTTCGAAACTCTCTACAAGAAATGGAAGAGACAAGCTTCCACATTAAATTTGGAATTGAAAATGACGATCGTCTCCAGACAAAAGATAGTTCCAATAAGATATGAGCAGACAAGCCATCCTTCGCTCCAGCACAACTTGGACAAGAAGAAAAATTGCGAGTAAATTTCAGAGAAGCACTGGACCTTATTACCGCAATGAATTAAAAAACAATTTGATCAAAAAACGTTTGACTATCTCATAAAAATCGAATCCATATTCGCGGACACAGCTTCAATCACTTCAGAAGATCTGAAGCAAAAGCTTGGAATACGATTTTGACTTGACAAATATTTCTGTTCAGTTGACGCTTCTACCAACACTAATCCCGGACGGAACTCACAGAAATGCGTTGTCGATCGCAATTAAAATTATGTTATCGGAGGAATTAGTGAAGAAATCATTTTCTGAACTTTACCTTTTGGCAGAATTTATTTTGGCGATTCCGACATCAGTAGCGACAGCTGAGAGATCTTTCAGCGCTCTTCGCCGGCTTCAATCCCACCTCCTAACAACAATGGGTCAACAGAGACTCAACCACTTGATACTACTGCATATTTTTAAAGAGGAGGCCTTTAAAATTGATTTGGAAGAGATTTGTAAAGAATCTGTAAGCAAAACAACAGAAAAAACTTTAACTTTTGGTAAATGGGAGTGGGAGAAACCTTGATTTAGAATATTGTATTCGGGAATCGGGATCGTCCATAAATTAAGTTTCTACGCATCAAGTATATCTAATAAAAATCCCTGCCGGCTCGGGCCTACAGGCGGAGGTAGATTTCGAAGTTAAGTACTAAATTCACCAACAAAACTTAAATCAAGATTAAAGATAAACCCAGTTCCTTCGCTAAGAATGAGCTCTAGGGAGCTAAACATTTTGTGAAAATTCTAATATACACACACGCATGTATATGGAACAGGTTTTAAAATGGCTAAATCAAATTCAGAGAACCTCAAAGTGTTAAAATATGTTAATATTTCCATACTCGAGTTTTTATCATGTTTTAATACGTTTCTTCAAACTCAATGACGTTACATATTCACCTGCTGTGGTCCATTACATTTTCAATATGACGCAATATTTTGTTGTTTTTTTAATTCGTCAAACTATTTATTTCATTTTGAATTTTCATGCAGAAATCTTGCTCTAGAAAACTTATGACGTAATATTCAATTTGTTTTCAATTCGTCAAACTATTTATTTCATTTTGAATTTTCATGGAGAAATCTTGCTCTAGAAAACTTATAACGTAATATTCAATTTGTTTTCAATTCGTCAAACTGTTTATCTTATTTAATTTTTCACATGAAAACATTGCATTAGAAAAACAATTGTTGTGGTGAGAATTTTATTGCTTTTTTTTAATGTTGGCAACAGCTATAACGAAAAATATTTATTTTTTCCTGCCATTGTTGTGTAAAAGCTGGTTTTATCAGAATCATGTTATAAGACGGTATTCAAAATTTTAAACCTTCCCCATTCCCATTCCTTTGGACCGATTTCTCTCATTTTCAACCCCCGCCGAGAAATTAGCCATCTTAAAGTTGTTGGCGAGTTTGAAGACGTTCCGTGCATAATTGCGACTTTTATCGTGCGGACAAAATTTAGTACATACATACATATATATATATATAAACTTTTTAGGTGGGGGTGGTTTGGGGTTCCTGGGGTCATGTAATGAAAAGTTATGAAGGAATTTTTCAAAAGTCGCACGATGGTAACGACTGCAATAGGTAGTATTTCTTACGAAATCTACCTAAAAAATATTTTAATTGGATTAAAGAGTTGGTGATCTTTTGATATGCTTCTATTTTATACTCCTGTTTGTGAAAAGTGCAACACAATGAAGGAATCCTCCGAAATGAATGAAATTATCCCCGCCACTAGCTTTGCCCCGGCTCCCCCTATTTGTACAAAGTTCCTACGCCACTGTTACTTCAGTGTACAAAGTAGATACAAGGGTAGATACGGAGTAAGTACAGGGTACCACCCGTGTACAGAAAAGTTGAAAACTGTTTTAATTCATAACTGAAGTAGATATTTTACATTTAGTATATAAGTACTTCCCCTCGTATTTTTAGGGTTTGCGGATAGAATACGATTAACAAAGGTCTGCAAGGACCCAAGGACTGGAAAATGAAAGCAATTTTTCAAACAGGCCGTGTAAGTACAATTAAGACAATTTATATTAATGGACCGGGTCAGACAGATTAAAAAAAATGAGCGAGCTCACAAGCCGAATATAACAAATTTGAAAGAATCAAACTACGCCGATAAAATAGGAACAATTTAGAATGGGCATGATTGGGGTGAGAATAAATACAAAGGCACGGCCGAACTTTTTAGGGGACGCGCCTTAAAATTTCGGCTCTTACCGGAGGTAATGCGAAAATGATAAATTTCAGCTATTTTTTGGAGGCAAAAGAACTAACAAGGAAGGTCTCCATACGGGCATACTCAGAAAAATCTGAAAAAAAAAAAAAATACAGAACGTTCTCCTCCTGTGGGTGTATATGTTTATAAAAAAATTGCGGCGGAACCTCGACAGAACGTCCGTAAAAAATAATGAAAATTTTGTTTATTTGGCGACTTATCACCGGTTGGCGAGGAAATAAAATTTCAAAAATGCACTTTTAAAAGTACGCTTGTCGAATACTCTTTAAGGGAAAAAACTTTTTATGTTGAATTTGTTTAAATAAGTTTAATTTAAATAACTTTATTTTTGTCATTTTTAGTTTGTTTAAACTGTAGTTCTGTGATATACATTTATATGTATTTATAACGAAATTTAACTATCATATTTTAGGATATAAAACAAAATTACAAACTCAAAAATATGCCCCATTGAGCACTGTCGATTCAACTTTGTTGCTATAGAAACAACTTCTTCGATTTGGAAATTTATAACGGCAGCATTATTCATCTTGCTTTAAAAGTTATTTTTATAACCGGTAAAGCCGTGTAAAATAAAAAAAATTTGGATTGGAAAATAAAACAATAGCAAAGCTTCATTCAATCGGGCAACAAGCAATATGTATAATACAAAATGTAATAATAATAAATTCTTTCATGGTTTACGTTTAAGGGGACAAGGGACCTTAAAATGTTTTTTTTTTTTTTTTTTTTTTTAAATTTTACTTGAAATATTATTCAAGGGTACATTATATGCATTATGGCATGCATTTATTACAAAAAAAAAAAAAAAAATTGAGAAAAAAATGGAATTTTATGCGTCGTCTTAGAAATCTTCGAAATGCCCCCTGCGCATTCCATATCAATCAAAATCCCCAATATTTTTTATGAAGTTTGTTTTATATATATAAATAAGATAGAGCACCGAATTTTATATGTTTGAATTTAAAGGTAAAAAAAAAAAAATTGAAAAATTTTGAAATTTTTTTGAAGAAATTTCAAAATTTTTCAATTTTTCAAATTTTTTTTTTTTTTTTTGTAAATTTTATCTTGAATGTTATTCAAGGGTACATTATATGCATTATGGCATGCATTTATCACAAAAAAATGTAAAAAAAAAAATTATTTTTGAGAAAAAAATGGAATTTTGCGCGTCGTCTTAGAAATCTTCGAAATGCCCTGCACGTTCCATATCAATGAAAATCCCCAATATTTTTTATAAAAGTTTGATTTATATGTATAAATAAAATAGAGCATCGAATTTTATATATTTGAATTTAAAAGTAAAGAAAAAAAAATTTTTTTTTCATTTTTTTTTTTAACCTTTAAATTTAAATATATAAAATACGATGCTGTATTTTATTTATATATATAAATCAAACTTTTATAAAAAATATTGGGGATTTTCATTGATATGGAATGCGCAGGGGGCATTTTGAAGATTTCGAAGATTTCTAAGACGACGGGTAAAATTACAGCTTTTTCTCAAAAATAAAATTTTTTTAATTTTTTTTTCTTTTTTCTTTTTTCTTTTTTTTTTTTTTTTTTTGTGATAAATGCATGTCATAATGCATATAATGTACCCTTGAATAATATTTAGGTGAAATTTACAAAAAATAAAAAAAATTATTTTTAAATATTTTACGGCTCCTTGTCCCCTTAAATTTATTAAATGCCGCACATTCTCAAAATAAATTAAAACCAATTGTCAGGTTCATTATTGTCGTTTGCTTTTGGCGAGGAAAAGTGCTGCTCGCCAAATTGCGTGTCGCTTTCGTGTTTTTACGCCAATTATTCGAAAGTATTTTATTTTTTTACAGATTTTCTACTGGAATTCCGCCGCTAATTTTAACTTATCCTTTATTACATACATGAGTAATTTGACTAGCATTTTTTTCAACATATTCTGAGTATGCCCAGTATGGAGACCTTCCTTGTAAAAAACCGGTGTAGCATTGTGATAGAAGGTTTTTTTTTTTTTTTTCAGTTTTACCCGCCTCAAAATTTTCCGGTCTGCATGACCAAAATTAAAAATTCTAAAAAACCCTTCCTTTATCTACTTATTTTTGTGCACAGGAGTCCAAATAAGATGATATTATGTCCTTTTTTTTCCTGAATCAGCGATAACCTAAATAGCGATAAAATGATGAAATTTCGTAATCTTTCTCCTTAGTAATTTCGGATTTTTCAGATCGCAGAACTCAAAATGAAGACAAAAGTGTAAAATTAATTAATAAAATGTGATTTTTTTTTTTTCTCATTAGAATCCACAGAATCCGAATTATTTCCAAAATAATAAAATTTTCAGCAGCAAAATAGAATACTAAATTCATCTTTAAAAAGTTAAACTTAACTTGCACTATTAAAAATATTTTTGTAAAACAACAGAAAATTTCTGGCAGCAAAAAGTTGCCAGAAAATATCTGTTTTAAGAAAATATCTATTAACGAAAGAATGCGTTATCAGACGACAGAAATACGTACTCAGTCATACAGGCACTTCGTGTTGACAATTGACGCTTTTCCCAACAGTCAAAATCTGTAGGTCGATTCATGTTGGCGAGTGGGGGGGGGGGGGGGGGAGGATCTATGTAACAGAAGAATCGCGTATTATAGGTTAGGTACACGGGAAATTTCTATTTACCGATCGATTTGTTTATATTAATAATAATAAATATTTATAGGAATTTCTCCTCCAAACTTTTACAAAATTAATTTAAATAGCTTATTCGCAATAAAATATTTAAACAGTTGAATTTATATAGATTTGTGAATTAAGTACATTAAAGACTGGAATAAGTGAAAGAAGATATCTTAAACTCCCCCCCCCCCCCAGAATAATATAAAAATATATATACGATATAAGGTAACTCCCCCCTCCCCCATAAAAATATTTATTAATAAAGTAAATATATGTATTGAATGTGATTTGTAATTAAAAGAACTTTAATATTTATTCATGCAATATTTCTGAAAATTGATTAGGTTAAATCAGTGATGTTGGTTAATTATGTAAATAATATCCTGCCAATTTTTATAATTTATTCGAATAGAAAGCTTTGTATATATAAATGTGTAAAAGTTGAGAGCTATGAGCAAAGATGAGAAATAAAAAAGAAGAGCCACTAAAATCTATATAAACATCATGCACCATAAAAAAAATACGGAAAAAAATATTTCATTTCAGCTAAAGTGATAAAATGAGTTTTCATCCTTCTTAACAATTTACAATGTTTTTCCGCATATAGTAAATGATCATCAACTAAATAAGAAAAAATATTACAATATAATTTAAATTAAAATGTTAAACAAAATTAAACTTACTGATTCTATAAAATGAATGGTTATGAATGGTTAAAGATTAAATAGGAATTATTTTCAAAATAATTCACACAGCTGTAGCTCAAAATTTATTTCATTAAATGGAGTGAATAAACTTTAAAAATTTTAACTTAACCACCACATTTATTCTAAGATTGTACTAAAAAAAAACATTTCTTCAGAATCAACATATGGAACGATTAAACAAGATATCAATCCCTCCATTTTAAACAACATAGTAAATAGTAGGAAATGTGATAAATTGAAACAATAAAAATATATGAACAGCGTCAGATCTAATAAATATTATTCTGGTTAATGTTAAACGAAAATATCAGTTATATATAACTATAATAATTAATGCAGCTACTCCGTGTTTATTATTAAAACTATCACTCCAAAACTAATCACGTATGTCAATTGATGACAAAATTAATTTAAAATCTCAATCAAAATTTCTGGAACTAATACATATGAAGTAAAATTAAACTCTTAGTCATAACAAAGTTAAATATGATAAGTAATCATTCTACAGCTATGTAAAAATTCAAGATTTGTAAACTAATCATAAACTTAAGATTATTTATTTAACTTAAAATAAACAAACGATCAAAAAATAATCTCCAGCTATTAACAGAATTAGATCAACTAAGTTACTAATGTGCATAAATAAATGAAGTATAAAATAATACTAATAATTTAAGTAAATCATACATTATGAAATAATAATAATAATAATAATAAATAGTATTGCTTAATTAAGATTTTTAGCAAATAGGAAATATTTTTCACACATATTGATATGTATCGGAAAAACATTGTTACATATTTAAAAGAAGGATGAAAACATACCTTGCTATGTTTGTTTTCTAGTATTCGATCAGTAAATCCTAATTATTGAAGAAAACTACTCCATTAATGCGGTTCTGGTGTCAAAGGTGTGTGTCGCCGGTTCCAATGGTGAAATTGATTCTTAATTTTCTGTTAAAAATTCTTTATATATTATTCTTTTTCAATTAGATGAACGTACGTTATTGAACGTCCTGCGATTTTAAACAGTACACAAGAGACAAGACACAACAAATATTCAAGTTTTAGAAGAGAAGCGATTAGCGTGGGGTGTATGATAACCAATGCTTATTGGTCATTCTAAATAACCTTCTAGACGTCATAGGGGGTGACCTCCCGTTAAAAGCGTTTCTCCTGTTATCCAACAACTTATTCTGTCGCAGTGAAAACTGATGGCAAAGAAAACAGAATTTTATGTTGTTTGACATGAAAATAAGCGATATGAGGATGGAATGACATAAGAAGTCTGTTAACGTAATTTTTACTGTCGGAATTCGAAGATTTTTTTCTGTTCTTTTAAGATTTTTTTTTTTTTTTTTTTTTTTTTTTACAGTGTATACAAATATTTAAAAAGATGTTAATTTACTTTAATACCTTTTAGTACTTTCAGCTATAAACACAGCCTTCGTCAGAGAATACAAAAATACTGTTATTAACGTCTCATTTCTCAAATTTCACGTAATTGGACACCAACTGCGTGAAATTTTGAGAAATAAGACGCTAATAACAGTATTTTTGTATTCACTGACGAAGGCTGTGTTTAAAGCTAAAGTACTAAGAAGTATTAAAGTAATTTAAGGCTATTCTCAATTGCTCTGCTCAACAAGCGCAAAACGTTTTGACACGTTTACAAATTCATTTTTTAACGGAAAGATATAAAATTGGAAAGCCTGACTAAGGAAGCGATTTGGAATTGAACTGTGTTTTCCATTTTTTGATTAATCAATTACCTATTGAGTTATAAGCTATTCTGATCACGTGACACGTCATTTTTCTCCCCTTAGTGATTGGATTTTCTTCTTTCGTTCGGAAGTGCAGTTCAAAATGCCAACTTTGACAGGATTTTCTGAAAGATCTATTGCGTTTACAAGAAAACTGAAAAACAGTTCAATGACATATAGTTTCTAAATAACAACACCTTCTAGTTTCATGCGTTTCTGAACAAAAATGAATTAAAACTTATGTCAGAAAGTTGACCCTTTGGATTTGAAAACAGCCTTAACATCTTTTTAAAAAATTTTGTCCTCCTTTAAGTATTTTGTACGTAGTGTAATTTTAAGTTAAAAAATTTCCTCTTTATTTTTCCTCCTTTTCATAGAAATTTTTCCATTCAAGAGGACGCATCAAAAAAAGCAACTAAATTGTAACGATTTCGCTTTATCTTCTAACTCCGCAAATCCAAAGTAGTAAAATTTCCATTTTATGTTCTTTAGACTTCGACAGTTGGATTTTTCGAGTTTGCTAGGGCGAAATTGTAAAATTAATAAAGCGGAAAATATAATTTTTTTTTGTTTTTGAAGCCCTAAAAAGAGAATCAATGCCGAAATAGTGAGATTTTAGCTTTATTTTTCTTATATTCCATCATTATTTGAGGCTGTTCTCAAATCCAAAAGGGCAACTTTCTGACATAAGTTTTAATTTATTTTTGTTCGAAAATGCATGAAACTAGCAGGTGTTGTGGTGCAGAAACTATGTAATTGAGCTGTTTTTTCCATTTTTTTTTTTTTTTTTTTTTTTTTTTTTTTTTTTTTGCAAACGCAATAGATCTTTCAGAAAATAGTATTAATGTGGGCGTTTTGAACCGAATTTCCGCGCGAAGGAAGAAAGAGCACTCAAGAGTGGGCGAAAAACGTGTTTGTCACGTGATCAAATTCGCTTACAACTCAATAGGTAATTGATTGATCAAAAATGGATAAAACAGTTCAACTCTAAATCGATTCCATGGCCAGGCTTTCCAATCTTATACACTCTTAATTCAAAAGAACGAATTATTAACTCAACAAAAGAACGAAAAGTTTTACGCCTGTTTTTGTTCTTTCTGAGTATCTGTTTTAAAGAGACATTTTCCACAAAAAACTCGTTTACCAAATCATCATTTTAGGAGTAGCATCCCCAGGACCGCTCATTTCAGACCGGAACAGAAAAATATCTCTAAAAGAGCGGTTTAAGAAGCTTCCCTATTGGTTGAAATCCTGAAACGCGATATAATATAGTTTTGCAGAGGGAGAATCGTCTTCAAAAGGGAGTCGCTTGTTTGTTTCAAGCGTCGAAGCTTAGCGTTACCTACATGATAATATTACAATTATAATTTGATTGATTTAAAAATGGCATAGAATAAGATAGATGGATTATGCCCACGAAAGCAGGGGGGTGGGGCAATCATCACAAAGAATTGGATAAATTTCGTTTTTGTTTCCCAGCTAAAACCAAGATGGCTACCGGGATTCCCCTATTCTAGGATTTTACTAATACTGAAAATTCTAAGGTAAAGTACGTTGTTTTACTTCATCTTTCTTGTAATTCCTTCACCATTCTTTGTTGTATTTTCACATTGTATATATGATTTTTTGCGTTATTTAACGTTAATACTTTTAAACCGGAAACATGACCTTCTTAAATTACTTTTTTTTTCCCTTTTTTTTTAATGCGTCTGTTCCATAATTTTTATAATCAATAAAATGCACTTAGATATGTATTTTTATCGTATTCAAATTGTGTAAAATTACGCTAATTGGTATTTACATTATTAAACATATATCATTTTGTGCTTATATTATTGGTTATTAATATACTAATTTGCTCATGACACTCAGAAATATTTGCGGAACACAATCCATGATTATAAAAATTATTAAATTATTTTTAACTTATAATATATGTTCTATTTTTTTTTTTATGTTTCAGTAAGTACAAGTATTTAATAAATTGTGTTCATTTAGATAGTTGTACACATCTACACTTTAAATATTATTATTTTAATTGCCACAGTATTATGTAAATAGTACGAAATGTAAAAGATAATTTAAAAAAAGTATCAGAAAATAATAGATTAGTAAAAAATATTATCAATTTATTTTATGACACAACTAGCTTGACCTTTTTTTTTTAAATTATGATTTTGTGAATTTTTATTTTTGTGTTATACTTCGCTCTGTTCATAATCAAAAGTTTAACTAAACAAAAGTCTGCAGTTATGTAACACATGAATTCTATAGTCCATAATTATTTATCTGTGTCATAAGCAAAATATATTAATAAGATATAATAATATCAGAAATAATTAAAGAAATCGACATTTCCGGATTAAAACTAATAACGTTAAAATTATATATACAATGTGAAAATATTAAAAAGAAAAAATTCATAATGAGAAAGATAAAGTAAAAAAAGCGCACTTCAGGATATTGACAAGGTAGAAAATCTTGTCTTGTTATGGCGCGAACATATCTTTTATTATTATTATTATTTAATTTATCCTTCGGAAATGAAAAACAAAATTTCTTCTGCATCTAGATTAAAATAAAACAAAATAGAGTTTTAAAAGTAATACATTTTGCAAACTGGGGAGTTATATATGTTAAAAAACAAACAAAAAAAAAAAAATCTGAAAATAAGAGGAAAATAATTTATTTTGCCTATTAAATTTGACAAAAAAAGGGGTTTAAAAATGACTTGTCAATAATGAGTGCAGTCACTCGTTTTGCCTATTAATTTAGTCGAAAAAAAGAGCGAAAACAGCTTATCAAAAAGGAATGAAAAAAAACCACTCCGCAAGATGGATGAAATTCACTCCTATAGGATAAGTGCATTTTCAATACTGAAAAGGAGTGAAAATACACTCAGTCGGAGTTAAAATCGCTGAGTTTTTTTTAGAGAGTACATTTCCGTTAAAAAATGAATTTGTAAATCTGTCAAAACGTTTTGCGCTTGTTGAGCAAAGCAGTTAAGATCAGCCAGGGTGTTCTCAAATCGAAAAGGACAACTTTCTGACATAAGTTTTAATTTATTTTTGTTCAAAAATGCATGAAACTAACTGATGGTGTTGTTCAGAAACTATGTCATCGAGCCGTTTTTTCCATTTTTTTGCAAACGCAATAGATCTTTCAGAAAATAATGTCAAAATGGGCGTTTTGAACCGAATTTCCGCGCGAAGGGAGAAAGAGCACTTAAGAGCGGGCGAAAAACGGGTTTGTCCCTTGATCGAATTCGCTTATAACTCAATAGGTAATAGATTGATCACAAAATGGAAAAAAACAGTTCCATTCCAAATCGCTTTCTTGGCCAGGCTTTCCATTGCCAGGCTTTCCGTTAAGAAATGAATTTGTAAATATGTCAAAACGTTTTCGCTTGTTGAGCAGAGCAGTTAAAAACAGCCTTAAACCAACAAGCAACACTTTTAGCCAGCCCGGAGTCGGAGTCGGCCATTTTTTTGAAACCGACTCGGCAGTCCTGGGATATAGGCGATATAGTAAGTTGCTTTCTAAAAGTAGGTTCATTATAAGGGATTTCCCACAATTTGTGAGCCAGCTCACTATGACATTTTCCTTATTTTGGTAAACGTAAAAGATGTTTTAGAAAATATTGCCAAAGTGGGCGTTTTGAACCTAATTTCCGAACGAAAGGAGAAAAACTAACTAGAGAGAGAGGAGAAGAACAAATTGTCACGTGATCAAAATTGCTTATAACTCGGTAAATAATTTATTTGTCAAAAACGGAAAACTCATTTCGATTTCAAATCGCTTCAATAGTGAGGATTGCCAATTGTGTGCCTACACGTTTAAATAATAGTTAGTAAATGTGTCGGAAATTTTTGCGCTTATTATGAAGTGCACTTGAAAACTGCCTTAAAAAATTGAAATGCGCCGTGATAGTACAAAGGATGGTAACCCCTGATATAGAAGAAAGTTTTGGCGACAGTCACAACATACTAGTTCTTGCTTTTATTTATTTATTTATTTATTTTTAATTTAGCTTTATTTTATTTACCACACATTTGATAACAAGATCTACCTACTCACTGCTATCACCTGCACTGTCGTGTCCACATAGTACAGTAAGCTCTCAGATTTAGTCACTGACAATTTACCTGTCTTTTTTCACGCCTACGAATGTCAATTATTGCATCTGCAAAGAAAAGTATATGTTGGTGGAGTTTGTTTTATCTCAGCTGAATGCGATAAGTTAGACGTGTGCATCTAAAACAGCAGCTTTATCAACACAAAGTAAAAGTGATAAATGAAGACAAAGACATCATAACTTTCTTGAGAGGGAAACATTTCTAAGGAAATTGACATTTAGAAAGCAAAAGATGATTGGCGATAACGTTATTTGTTATTTTAAATGCGAGAGCAAATATTATTTCGTGGATTGTTTTGGGGTTTGATTACTTGACAAGCTAGTAAACTGAAGCCGCAGGAATTTTATCCGGTTTTGTGTAAAAACCCTTGCCTCACTTCAAAGGCATTCGGTGAGTAAATAAGTACCTTGAAGTGGGGAAAAAACGTTTTATGATACAGAATATTTTGGAAATATACGTCGCATCGGTACGTGCGTCGGTATCACAATCATATCATAACTTTCTATGGGAAAAATCAATTTTTGATAACTTTATTAGATAAGGGTTATCCCATTTTTCGATTTTCCAAGTGTTAATGGAAGATCTCCCGATCTGCAAAGTTTCCCCCTACCAACAACGCGAAATATTCTGTCACTTTCACGAAGTCACTCTTATCTGAAATTCATTAAATTGCTGATATTAACATTAAATCATATCTGAAATTTAAACACTCAATCATGCTCTATCTAAGACATGCACATAGTCTTAATCATGCTCTATGAAATCGAAATATTTTCCATTTCCTTATCAAAATAACGAATTTTACACGAAATGCCTTTAAAATTCACGCTTTGAAATTTTCTTTTTTGTCCGTGATAAGATAGAATGGTGATCAAACGTGAGTAACTTACTATAACTAAAGGTTGTTCCCAGATCAAAAAGGGCTACTTTATGATATAAGATTTAATTTATTTTTATTCGAAAACGCATGAAACTAGCACTTGTTGTTCAGAAACTATTTAATCGAACGGTGTTTACTGTTTTATTTTACAAACGCTACATTTAAATAAAATTGTTTTTTAAATCTTTTACTGTATACTAAAGCATTTATGGTGATTACTTTGAATTTAACTGCATATCATAATGAAACAAAAATTTAAAATATGAATATGGAAATAACTATAAACTAGCAATTCATAACTAACACTATAAACTATCCAACAGTCAAACGCAAGTTATATATGTAATTAATATGTCCTCCGGAATGTCCCTTCTTACACAATATAAATTTCTTAAAATGATCTCAAAAATAAGAATTTCAATTTTTTTTATTGCAATAGGGGCATCCTCACAATCATTTGACTTTCATGTCCCTGAATAATAATTTTTTATTTAATACACTTTTTTGTGCTTTTTTTTATTTCATATACTGGGGAACATCCCATTGTATGATTGAATAACAATATTAACGAGATAAATAAGTTTTGGACGATGTTGGGGGTCCAATACCAGGAAAACTCATCTACCGTCCCGTGTCCCTGATGCTGATTTTTAAGTTTGGAGCTGTCTGTATAAAATTGTTTCAATAAAAATAATTCGATGTAATTTTTTTCTGAAACTGGAACTATTGTTTTATATAAATATGTAGCTAAAAATTTATCTGCACACATTTTAAGGGTTGTAATTATTTTTTAAACTCTGTCCCTGGGTTTTAGATTCCTTACCATCCCTATTCTAAAATTATACAGAAATTCATTTCAGAAGCAGCTACATAATTTTTTTTTAAGTTTTTTCTCATGCAGAAGTATGCTAGAGAAATAATGTCTGAAATTCTTTGGCAGGAAATTTACTGTAGAATTTAAATCAGCATTTAAATATCAATTTCAAGCATCGTGGCTTTATTGGTAAGTCTCACCGTCCCCAAGGTTTCCCCAAGGCCTTTTCGAGATAAATTTAAAAAAAAAATTAATTTAATCCAATGTTAACAACTGTTTCTAAAAATCAATGAACATTGTGGCTATCACTTAGTCTTAACATGATTTTCCTAAAAATAGGTGGTAATTTTCCTTACCGTTTCATGCTTACCGTCCCCTTTTTCCAATACCATCCACCTTTTTTACCTTACTTCTTTAACACCCCCTTCTTGCCCCTTCTTTAACACCCCTTTAAGAGAATGTTATACAAAAATTCTGTATTAAAAGTACTATACATTGTTATTATTTCTTATTTGAATGTCCTGTGATGGGTACTATGCAAATTCATTATAAGTAAAAATTTAGAAGAAAATAAAAAGTTATGGGATTAAAATGGTAAGGAAAATTAAACTCGCAAGTTTAACTTAAACCTCAGTTAAATAAAAAAATTTTCGTTGCTGACCATTTTTTCTTTATTTTGAATCATTAAAAGCATTCGTCTATCAGATTAAAATGTTATTTTAGCAAGTTTAATTTCGCCAGATTTTTTCCCCCAAAAGTCAAAAGATTGTGAGAATGCCCCAATAGATTATCGCTTGTTCCCACCAACGGATGAATTATGAACAAGACTGCAATATACGTGTCTGTTGAAAGTCAGGGTTTGCGCACTAAAGGGCGGACGAAGCAAAGCCGTATATTTTTATATATACGTATAACTTAAAATAACTACCCAAGATGAATTTTCAGTGTTGTTTGAACTTTCAGCAAATAAATAAAATAAAGAAATAATAGCTATTATGTCATTATGCAACAAATTCACCTCAATCTGACATTTTCACTAAAACACAACGCTCAGAGTTACCATGGAAATGATGCGTGATCATCGGAAATGCGTGAAGCTAGCAGTTGTTGTTGTTCAGAAACTATACAATCGAGCTGTTTTTCCCAGGTTTTTTTTTTTTTTTTTTTTTTTGCAAACGCAATAGATCTTTCAGAAAATAGCGTCAAAGTCCGGGCGAAAGGAAAAAAAAAACATTCAAGAAAGAATGAAAAACGTGTTTTTCACGTGATCAAAATCGCATATAACTCGATAGGTAATTTATTGATCATAAAATGGAAAACACAGTTCGATTCCAAATCGCTTCCATAGTCAGGCCTTCCAATTTTACATCTTTCCGTTAAAAAATGAATTTGCAAATGTGTCAAAACGTTTTGCGCTTGTTGAGCAGAGCAGTTGAGAATAACCTTAAGGCTGTTTTCAAAATCCCTGCTCAACAAATGCGAAACTTTCTGACTCATTTTTAATCCTTTAAGACCGAAGGACTTTTCGTAGAAACGAAAAGTGCTGGTATTTTACCCTAATAGGATCATATTTGATTCAAAAAATATTAAAAAAAAAATACCCGATGTCAGGTTATATTATGAAGGGAGGTTCCACGCAATTGTATGTGGGTGTCGGCTCGACTATAAATCTCACTAAAAGGGGAAAACGTTTTTTCTTTCTTTAGGATAACCTAGACAATTGTTTTATTGTTTAGGTCAAGTCTTAAAAAGTTAAACGTAAAGGCACGTACTTGGCAAAGCTGACTATTGAAGCGATCTGGAATCGAACGGCGTTTATCATTTTTTTTTTTTTTTTTTTTTTTATAAACGAATTACTTAGTTATAAGCAATTGTTTTCACGTGACGGCAGGGTTTTCTCCTTTCTCGTGCTGTTGCGTCCAGAAATTCAGTTCAAAACGTCAAATTTGACAATTTTTTCTAAAAGATTTTTTGCCTTTATCAAAAATTAGAAAATGCCTGACAAAGTTCTGAATAACAACACCTGCAAATTCATGCGTTTCCGATCAAAAAAGAATTGAGAAGTGAGTCAGAAAGAAGCTCCTTTAGATTTGAGAACAGCCTTAAGAAACATTGATCTTATAAAAATTTGGTAAGCACTACTAAATTCATAGCCATATTACATTTGAAATATTTGTACAAGCAGCACTGAAAGAAAGAATTGTGAATGGATCAGGAAAATTTAAGTTGATGAACAGGGAAAATAAACATTTTGAAGTGAAACGCTAAGTTGTTATAGAAAATCAAACACCTATTTTCAATAGTTTTTATGTGTGTAATCATAGTCGAATGAGAACAAAGAACTACCCATTTCTTATGATTTAAGGTATTAATAGAGAATCTAACACGGGTTACTTATATGTGAAAACCATTTTTAGGTGCGTTCGTTATTATATAAATGCGTAGCACCTATAGTCGTCATCTATATTTGTCCGTCTGTCCGGATACAAGAGCGCAAAAGCTTACCCAACCGAAAGGTTTGAAATTTAATATTATATAATCGTTGCAAAGTTTTGTCGAGTCATTTAAAATTTTTATGAAAATCGAATCAAAACTTAAAAAGTTATTAATAAAAGTTTTCTCCATTCTATTAATTTCTATCATACGTAATTAGTTTAATAATATCACATGTTAGGTAATGATTCTAGGTTGCCATGGTGATTATGTCCTATTTAAGACGGAGTCCTATTATTTCCGTATTACGGAAATTAATATATATAAACGTAATAAATTTTGTATTCATGCATTTTTGCATAAGAGTGCGACAGCTATTGCACTAAGATCTGAATATTTATAAAACTAGTTATAGTACAACAAAAGCACCTCATTTGCCGCGTTTGACGTCACAATTTCCGACTTGTTTTAGCTGAAAACTTTAATAATAGATTCTTTACGCTTAATATGTGTATATATATGTGTATGGTGTGTGTTTAGGTTCGCCACTTACAAAACCAAAAAGTATTTATATGTGAAAAATATCAATTATGCATTCAAATAAGGTTTTGAAATTTATAAAAAGCAATATTTTCGTGTTACCCGCATGCCAGGAGAAAATCCCAATGATTGCGTTACTTACGACTACCTTTTTGATTCTGCTAATTTCTGTGGGTAAAGCCGGGGCCGTCGCGAAACAACTTTCTTCTCTTACGGGCCTGATTCAAGACGAAAATGTACAGCAAGATGGCGGCGCAAGAGATCTGAGTAGCAAACGAAATAGGTAGGATAGTTGTGTATTTGTGTCAAAAAAAGTGCTAGAAATTTCCGTTTTAGAATATTTTATTGAGCAATTTGTGGCTTGTTTTAGATCTATTTGATTTATACATTCAATAATTAAACAGAGAAGGGTCATTAAACAGGTGCTTTTTTTTTCTCCTTTGATTTAAAATATATTCAAATAAATTTGATTCGCCGTTTTTATCGGAGATTTTAACTTGAAATATATATTTATGGTAGAAAAAATCATGCATTAAAATTATCAACTTTATCATGAAAAAATAAAAATACAAAAATAGTTAAAGAACTGGGATTCGTGGTATTTTTCAGAGAGTTTAACTTGAAACATACCTTTATGACAGGAGATATCATGTATTAAAATAACACAATTTTAGCAGATAATAATTAAATTTCCCTTTAAAAATAAATACGTCTTAATTTAAAAGTATAAATTTCAGGATTGATATTATATAAAATCAAAGATAAAGATATTAATTTTTTTAAACAATTAAAACAAAAATTCTATTTATCAATTAAAATTTTAATTTTAGAATGAGATTGCCCGAATAAAGTGTATAAGTACATGATGTAGGCAGATAGTGGTAAAATAAAATGGCTCCAGGAAATGTTATTATTTCTAATTGTAAATGGTTTTCAAATTTTTAAAAACTAATTATAATTAGTTTTTAAAAACACTTTTACAATAGTATATTTACAAAAGTACTTTCCTAAAATTCCAAGCGCCCAAAATCTTATTGTACAACTCACTATTGAAAAGACTGAAAATTTAGGTCTGGATTTCATAAGTCAATGCAAGTGTGGAAGCCAACGTTGCTATATATTTAAGGAAGCAGTTTACCTTTTCAACATTTTTTAAAATTTAAATTCAAATGGTGCAATAAGTCACTGCATTTCAATGTTCAACTAAAAGTGCATTAAAAAAAAAATTTTTTTAACTGCATATTTAGTTAAAAATTTAAAATAGTTTAAAACATTTTGAATTTTTTTAAATTCTACTTTTTTAAATATTAATATTTTTGCCCATTTTTTAAAAAAGATTTTCAAATGTGTATTACGCAAGACTGAGCATGGCGTTTTAGATAAATCAAATGTTACATTTAATATAATTTTTTCACTGATATACATAGCGTAAAAGAGTGAAATCTAATACATCTTCATATACTTTTATTAAAAAAATAAATAAAATAAAACCATGAAGGACAATTCCATGCTCATATTTTTCACATATATAATAAAGGACATGTGCAAAAAAGTTTAAATCTATATCTGAAATACGAAAAAAAAGGCCTTAGCATTTTTAAAACATGAAAGTGAAAAAAATAGGAGCATAGCAAAAACATTTAAAGTTGGTTGTTTTTGGGTAATTGAACTGGGTGTATTAATGAAATTTACAATATCTGGCGTTATAATCGCCGTATGGGTAAAAATGAGGTGTCACAATATTCATAATTAAATAAGCTTCCATTTAATATTTTTTTAATATAAAAAATCGATTTTTTGGGTTAATTTTCAGGTGAACTGTCCCCTTAAGTTATGTGTTTGTCAGGAATTGCGAATATAATAATAAAATAAATAACTATGCAAAAGTCATGACAACAGAAAACTCACTTCTAATAAAATAAAATCACATGTATTAACAAACATGTAACAGTCGTTGATAAGTTTCCAGATATTTCAACTTCCTTAATACTTGTCTGTTTAAGTGAGATTATTTTTTTATGCAATATTAAATACCATATATTTTTTAAATTACTGTAAGTATGTGCTTACTGTTAGTGAAAAATGCTATTTTAGTTGTAACACCTACCAACGGAATGTGTATTTTAAGTTATGCATACATTATGAAAATTAATTTTTTTATTGATAAATAGAATTTTTGTTTTAATTAATAAAAAAAATATAACATTTTTATTTATGAGTTTATGTAATATCAATTCTGATATTTATAATTTTAAATTAAGGCATTTTAATGTAAGAAATTTTTAAAGGGAACTTTGTCATAAACGTATATTTCAAGTTAAAATCATAGATAAAAACCGCGAATCAAATGTTTTCGAATATATTTTAAATCAAAGGGCAAAAAGAAGCAAAAAAAGAAAAAAGAAAGAAAGTACCTGTTTAGTGACCTTCGATGTTTAATTATTGAATGTTTAGTTCAAACAGCCATAACAAAATATTACAAAACGGAAATTTATAGCACTGTTTCTGATGCATACATACAACTATTCGACTTGGTTCGTTTGCTAACTCAGATCTCTTGCGTGACTCATCTTATTCTTGAATCAGGCCCGTAAGAGAAGAAAGTTGTTTCGCGACGGCCCCGGTAAAGCGCGTAGTTTGATTACGTGCTTGTGAAACTTGTGTTTTATTTATATTATTTAATTTATTTTTTTGATGAAGTTTTAATTTCGTTATGGATTATTAGACGGAAATAAATTCTGAACTATTTATATTGTTTAAGGGTGTTCTCAAATCCAAAAGGGCAACTTTCTGACATAAGTTTTAATTTATTTTTGTTCGAAAATGCATGAAACCAGCCGGTGTTGTTGTTCAGAAACTATGTAATTGAGCTATTTTTTTCAATTTTTTTTGCCAACGCAATGGATTTTTCAGAAAATAGTGTCAAAGTGGGCGTTTTGAACCGAATTTTCGCGCGAAGGTAAAAAGAGCAGTCAAGAGCGGTCGAAAAACGTGTTTGTCAAGTGACCGAAATCGCTTATAACTCTATAATTGATTGATCAAAAAATGGAAAAAACAGTTCAATTCCAAATCGCTTCCATGGCCAGGCTATCCAATTTTATACCTTTCCGTTAAAAAATGAATTTGTAAATGTGTCAAAACGCTTTGCGCTGGTTGAGCAGAGCAGTTTAGAACAGCCTTAACTGCTCTGCTCAGTTAAGGCTGTTCTAAACTGCTCTGCTCAACAAGCGCAAAGCGTTTTGACACATTTACAAATTCATTTTTTAACGGAAAGGTATAAAATTGGATAGCCTGGCCATGGAAGCGATTTGGAATGGCCCTGTTTTTTCTATTTTTTGATCAATCAATTACCTATTGAGTTATAACCGAATTCGATCACGTGACAAACACGTTTTTCGCCCGCTCTTGAGTGCTCTTTCTCCCTTCGCGTGGAAATTTGGTTCAAAACGCCCACTTTGACTCTATTTTCTGAAAGATCTATTGCGTTTGCAAAAAAAAATTGAAAAAACAACTCAATTACATAGTTTCTGAACAACAACACCAGATAGTTTCATGCATTTTCGAACAAAAATAAATTAAAACTTATGTCAGAAAGTTGCCCTTTTGGATTTGAGAACACCCTTAAGAACAGCCTTAAATATTCAATATGACGTTTAATCTTACTTACGAACATGATTTTACTTTATAATATACATTAAAAGTTGTATCTGATTTTTATTTTGCAAGCTAAATTCTTTGTTATTTATTAGTTTAGTTGTTTATTTGACAAACACAATAGTATTTTAAAAATGAGAATGAGTTGTCACCCGACGCTAATTAAAGTCGACCGTATGAACGAAACACGTGTCAGCTAAAATTTTAGTAACACTCTGATTTGTAAAAAAAACTTTCTACATAAATAAAGCAAGCTATTGTCACAAATTCATGGCACTGACTTATTAAGGCCTTATTTGATGACGCGTACAAGAGGTCAGTTGTTGACTATTATTGTAACGGACTCTGGTTAGAACGGGAAAAAAAGAAAAAAAAAGCATCCGCACGAAATTCCGTAAGATGCGGGGGTTGGTTAGTGGTCCGTTTCAATTGTTCCAAGTGAGGAAACCCGGAAGTGTTAGATCAATGCTTTCATTTTCTTATTTTTAAATACGATATCACGAACATACGTGGAGAAGCAATAAAATCTGATTTCCCACTTGGGTTTCTTTTCCATAAAGTTTCGAATAATTCAAAGAAATTGATTATAACATAAAATCAACCTGAACTATTCGCATGAAAACATGGAGGTCCAGTAGCGCCAACTTTTGAAAAGTATTAGGTGGGCTCAAAAACTTTTGAGTAAAATAACACATAACGTTTTCCTCTAGTGCTTCTGTTTGGAGATATGTTTGGGGGAGGAGCGGACGACTAGACGATAATTTGAAGTCAAATTATGGTTTTTCTAAGTAAATTGTAAAATTAAAATAATTTAATTATAATTGATTAAGCAATTTTATTAAATTATATTCTTATAAGTTCTTCCTCATATATTTATTATAAATAGCATAAAAATAGCTAACTGTTCAAAATGCAAAAAAAAAATGAATGTCAAGAAAACATGCGTTTTGGTCACAAGTGCTTTATCCATTAAAGACATTAAGGGTGTTCTTAACTGCTCTGCTCAACAAGCGCAAAGCGTTTTGACCCATTTATAAATTCATTTTTTAACGGAAAGATATAAAATTGGAAAGCCTGGACATGGAAGCGATTTGGAATTGAACTGTTTTTTCGATATTTTGATCAATCAATTACCTATTGAGTTATAAGCGTTTTTGATCACGTGACAAACACGTTTTTCGCCCGCTCTCGAGTGCTTATTCTCCGTTCGTGCGGAAACTCGGTTCAAAACGTCCACTTTGACACTTTTTTCAGAAAGATCTATTGCGTTTGCAAAAAAAAAAAAAAAAAAAAAAAAAAAATGGAAAAAACAGCTCGATAACATAGTTTCTGAACAACAACACCAGCTAGCTTTATGCATTTTCGAACAAAAATAAATTAAAACTTATGTCAGAAAGTTGCCCTTTTGGATTTGAGAACACTCTTAATACAGATGACAAAATAAACAGGAATCATATTTTTGAGAGAAATTTAATTATGCATCTACTGGAAGATGCTTTCTATGCTCCTGTATGTCTAATTCATGGCCTTACTATTTTTCAAACAAAATTATTTTGAGAATGCCAGTAAAACCAAATTTTAGTTCAGCGATTAAGGTTGTTCTCAAATCAAAAAGATCAACTTTATGACATAAGTTTTAATTTATTTTTGTTCGGAAATGCATGAAATTAGCAGTTGCTGTTGTTCAGAAATTATGTAATCGAGCTGTTTTCTCCTTTTTTTTTTTTTTTTTTTTTTTTTTTTTTTTGCAAATGCAATAGATCTTTCAGAAAAATGTGTCGAAATGGGCGTTTTGAACCGAATTTCTGTTCGAAAGGAGAAAATTCCCTCAAGAAAGGATGAAAAACGTGTTTGTCACGTGATCAAAATCTCTTATAACTCAATAGGTAATTTATTGATCGAAAAATGAAAAATATAGTTCGATTCCAAATCGCTTCCATGGTCAGGCTTTCCAATTTTATATCTTTCCGTTAAAAAATGAATTTGTAAATTTGTCAAAACGTTTTGCGCTTGTTGAGCAGAGCAGTTAAGAACAGTCTTCTTAACCATAGAGTTTTAAGAATCGAAAAGTGTTTTTTTGTTTTCCTACAAATTCCGAGAGTAGATGAAAAGTGGGGCTCCGACCTCAGGAGGAGGTGTTGAGGTGCACGAGAGGAGGTGCAGGTGCAGGTGCAGGTGCAGGTGCAGCACCTCCCGTGCTCCTCCTCTCGTGCTCCTCCTCCTCTCGCGACTCTACTGTTGGAGGAGGGGTTAATGCGATAAGGATTTTTTTTAGATAAAAGCGGGAATTTTCGGGAGATTGATTTTTTTGCTGTGTTATAGTATGAGGGTTATTTTTTTCGGTTACATAATTTTCGGGCGTTATTATTTTGAGTGTAGTATAGTATGAGGTTTAAATGAATAATTAATTAAAAAGTAATTAAAAATAATGAATGAAAAATATTAATTTAGAAATTTTAATGAGGGGAGTTAGAATTTTTGAGTTTGAAATTTATTTTTATTCAGTTATAGTACGAGGGGGTATTTTTTTTTACTGTCGGTTTACTAATTAGTAATTAAAAATAGCAATTAAGAATTTAATGAGGAAATATTTAATGAAGCGACTTAGAATTTTTCGAGCAATTTCATTTGTTAATTAAAGTATAGTATGAGGTATAGTATGAGGTATAGTATAGTATGAATTAGTAAAAATGGAAATTAATTGAAAATATCAATTCATTAAAAAGTAATTAAAAATAATTAATAAGAAAAATTAATTTAGAAATTTTAATGAGTGGACTAAGAATTTTTGAGTTTGAAATTTATTTTTAGTCAACTATAGTATGCAGTCGCGAATTTTTAGAATTAAAAATATTCATTCATTAAAAATAGTAATTAATTAAAAATGCTAATTAAAAAATATGAATAAGAAAATAACTTAATGAAGAAACTTCAGAAAATTTTTGAGAGTTTCATTTAATTTTGTTAATGAATTCAGTGGTATGAGATATTTTTATTTGAAATGGAAATTAAAAAAAGTGGAAATTTTTAAATTTTTGTAGGAATGTGAATGTTTTTTGATTAAAATTTGCGGAAGGATTTTATTCTTTTAAGTGACATGTTTTTTAAAGATATTTGGGTCTTTCTAAGGGAACCTAACACGTATTTATGCATGGAAATCCACGGTTCGAAGAAAACCACGAAAACTCCGAACGATTATGCCGACGGGCGCGATTCTGTTCGAACCCAGCACCTCCTCTCTACCAGCTTCGAGAGCAGAACCTCTTGGTTACTAGTTGGGCAATAATTTAATGAAGAAACTTTAGAAATTTTTCGAGGGTTTTATTTGATTTTGTCAACGAATTGAGTGTTATGAGATATTTTTATTTAAAATAGAAATCATTAGTTAGATAAATGAAGTTATACTTTTGTAATGTGCTTTATGACTAAACTTTACTTATTGAATGGTAAAAAATATATGTAACTAGGAAATTTGGTGAATATTTGAAGAAAAAATTAAATTTTCAGTGATCTTTTAATCTAGTCAATGTATGAATCAAAAATAAAATAAAATTTAAATTATACTTAACAAATATTTCAAAACACACCACAAGTATTCAGAGACTTAATACTATTCCATAATTTTTTAAAAGAGGAATATATATTAGCTGATTTCGTTTCATATAACATCAAATTTTACTGTATGCACGTATTCCCCAAATGGAAAAACCCTTTGGTAGATAAGCACCTCAACAGTTCGTATGATAAGTACATGACTCACTTTTCTGGAGGGTTTATTTCTAACGCAATGATGAATAGGGATTAGATAATTGTTAGTAGTTAAATATTAATTAAAAGGGAATTAGAAATTTGATTAAGGATTTTATTCTTTTAAATGAGATGTTTTCTAAAGGTAATTTTTAGAAATTGTAGTTTTTTTTTTTTTACCTATTTTTCAGTTACGTTTTTGAATTGAAAGGAGGACATTTATCGGTTATACGTATTGCTTTAGTGAATGTTATTAATGAATTCACATATATATGGTCATTTTGGAGTCTTTTAGAAATATTTTGCTAAGAATTTAGAACGTATGAAAATATACAGAATATCATTAAAAATATAGGATCTTCACACATGTTAATTAAGTATAATTTAATGTAAAAATAATTGTAATTCCAATTTAATTTTTAACCTAGTAAATATGTGAAGCCACGCAAACTTCAAATTTTTTCTTAATATAAATAAATATTATTTTTAGATCATTTCTTATAAATATTAATACACGAAAGAAATGATTGCGCTTTTAGAGGCTGTAACTTTAATCATCAAAATTTAAATAAATATTTATCACTTTCAAATGAAAATAATAAGCCTTTCGTTTAATATTTTTCATTTTAATTAATGCATAATTAAATTTTTCGAATGATTTTCATAATTAAAACAAATAGAAGAGGAATTCTTTTCAATTTTTTTAAGAAACAGGCAAGTTATTATTAGGCAATACACTGCAAACGTTTAATATAATGAGTCATCACTTAGACTTTAATATTAGTTTCACACATAAGTGTCATTATGTTCTCATATGTAATCAAGCGGGGGGTTTTAATAAATATATTATTAATATCGAGGGATATGAATAGTAATGCTAATATCACTCTTTGAAATATATATACCTTCTTATGTGTGTCTTAAAAACCTGACATAGTCATTCTGCACAGTGTTTGTGAGATATAGATTTAGTTCCCATTTATGTTACGTAATAGAGATCATGTGATTTTCCCCCACCCATCGCAGTTCATTCTTTATCATTATTCTGACATAGTATTGTAAGTATCATTTTTTTAGGAAATGTATAGTGTTATAGAAGTGAATGACCAGAATTTGAAAAATTTCGTCAAAATAATTTTTATATATTAACTAACTTTTCAAGATATATTTATCTCACATATTTAAACTGCTTTTTAAATTCGTGATTAAGTTCCACAAATGCATATGCTTCAACAACACATATTTTCTAAATGTATAAGAGAAATAAGTATTCACATAAAAATCACACTTACCTTTTACGAACACATCTGTTTGATACACTTTCTCGAAAAATGGAGAGGACAAGTTCTTATCTGATTCAAATGACTAACAAGTTATGAGTCATTCAGGGGTTTTTCCCAGGTAGATAACTTCACTGATTAGGAGTTCATTAAATTTTCGAGTATATATTTTTCTAGTTAGAATTGCAATTAACACATATCCTTTAATTGATTTTTATAATAATTAAAACAATAATAATTCAATTAATCTTTTAAAAATAAATTATTTTTAGTTTTTTTCATTCTTAACAAGATATATAAAAATTAACAAAGTCATTTTAAATACAAGTGAACTATTTTCCCTATTGTTATAGTCGACTTGCGCGAAATAAAATAGAACCTTATACTACTCTTACCTGGAGACGACTGACTGATAATATCCCCGCTTATCTACTTAAGCAAGATCACGTGGTATCACCGCGCATGCGCTATGCTAACTAGTGACGTGATCGATCGCTGATAAGATTTCACGTGACTGGATCGTATAGGATAACGAGGGTTTTAGGTTGAGTTGTTTTTTTACTGAATGTTGAGTTGTATTTTGCAGGATATTTAAGGGGGAGGAAGTGGGGGAAATGTCACGTGATGGTTTGTATAGGATAACAAAGGTTTATTAATTAACGATGACGTAATCTCCATGTTGGAATATGCATGGGTTTTGAATGTCAATAGCCTTATTGTGTATCCACTTTTAATGAATTTAATTAATGACTCTTATTCAATTTTTATTTTAATTGGACTTTTGTACGATCACGTGGTGTCTACTTGAAGTTTCGTTGTGGCAACGTGACGGATCTTCTGCTCCATGACGTCACACATTCCTTTTGGAACATCATCTTTCATGTTAGGACTGGAAAACTGCCCACGTGTGCTATGACGTCATACGTGCATTCTTAAACACAAAAAATATAGATTAACCGGAATCGATTGTGAAGTTGAGTTGTTTTTTTATGCTTTCGGTGACGTTTAACTGTAACCAATCGTGATAAAAGTTTATTATTCAGCAATTGGCAACAGTTGTGTTTGTCAGTTGATTGTATTTTTCTTGTGAGTGTAGCATCGTTTGTGGAATTGCGAATTTTTTTTGGTGTTTGTATAGATCTTAACCAAATTAAAAATGAAACGTCTTAATTCGGATATCTGCAATTTGGAATCCAGAATGCGGAAAGAAGCTGCAAACGAGTTGCATCAAAAACTTCGTCTTCAGAACGAAAATAAAAACAGAATTGCGAAAAGAATAAAAGTGGATGATGCCGGCGAAACATTTTTTACTAGAGAATCCTTACCGAGCCATATGTTTCATCTTGGTGACGACAATTATGTATCCATTGTTTTTTTCCTAACCCACATACGTGTGCATATTAGAAGATTTTTAACCGATGAAGAAGGATTTCTTCACCCATCTAAAAATGGTGTTTCGCTTTCTCCTTCAGTGTGGCATTCTTTTCAACGAAAATCGTATAACTTTGCGGAACAAGTTATTATTATAGACAAAGACTTATGTGTTACACGAGAAATTAAAGATGAAGGAAACCTTTATCTTTTTCAGAGAATGTTTCAGCGAAAAAATCTGAGTTTTCAGTTTTTACCTGAGAATGTAATTCTTGCTGGATCACACATGGCTAATCTGCAGGATCTTTTTTCTACCATTAGTGCGAAAGTTAAAGAGTGCCTAATTCAACAGACTCTCGGATACTTCGTATCTTTTGAACATACTCATGCTGAAACAATACCGGATAGCAGCAATGCTAACATCTTTTGTGATTTTCACGATTATGCCAATTTGACCTTTTCATTAAAAAAGTGTTTGACAAAATCGGTTAGTGTAAAAATTTGTGAACTTTTTTATTGTTTTGCATGCAAAGCAGACTATCCAAAGTCGGATCTTCATTCCTGTATTACCTTTTCTCCAACTGAAAAATTTGAAGGATATTTTGAATTGGCATTTTATAAACTGAACTTTCGTCAACTAGCAAAAGACTTTTATCTCGAAAATGCCAATGACTTTTCAATAGTGCCTGTAGATAATTTTTTTTCAACTTTAGATGTTTCATGTGTACTTGAAGACATTAAAAAAATGTATATTGAAAATGAAGAAACTGTGTTTAATAATGTAATTTCGTCTAATGAATAAATTTATATATGTTGATTTTATTTTAGTTTGTGTTTTTTTTCGTGTCATGTCCTGATTTTTTGCCTGAACTTGAAGTAGATTATTTAGGTTAACTGCTGCTGGCTACATTTTAATACTACAGTGCCACGTGTGGTTTTAACTCCGGGTTAATTTATATTTCATGAATAACAAGTTCTAAAAATTTACACATAGAATAATAACTTTGTTAAAATTTTGTTTTAAGTTAAATTTTGTGTTAAACTAAAATTTCATTCGCTTCAATTAAAAAGATATATTTAGAATGACTCATCATTAGTATGAAAAGAGAATTTCTACCAAAAATACGCATGAAATGAATAAAATATTTTTCACATGATATAAATACATTTAGAATAGAGCATTCCACATAAATAATATCTTTTTAAAATATCAATTTACTTTTTAAAATCATTCAAAAGAGAACATTTCACATAAATAATATCAATTTACTTTTTCACACTATTAATTCAACAAGAAAAAAATGAGTAATACTTTTTTAAGATCGATCGCTGATAAGATTTCCTAATTAAAACTTGTATTCATTTCTTCCCAAGCAAGTGTATGAGGTGCTCGTGTCTTGGTAAGTAGCATTTAAAGTTATTTTTGTAATGTGTTTTAATATGTAGTGTAGGTGAAAAGGAATACACAGTTTTTTACAATTTTAATTCATTTTTTATTAATATAAACTTGTCCAAGTAGGATTTAGTAATACATTGTTAGATCTCTTCTTGGGTTTTACAAAGTTTCTTCTGGGTGATACAACTTTCGTTATTTTCTTCATTGAGGCAGGAGATAAATATTTATTTTTAACAATACTTGAAGGTACTCCAATTTCATGAAGCGCATGGAGAAATTCTGTAGGGGTTTTCACAGGTTTTTTATTCACATTAAAAATGAGATGAAAGAGTTCCGCTAAATTCGTATCTTGTAAGGTGTTTCCATTATAAGTGACTCTTCCAGTTTGATCCCAGGTCATTTTGCTTGATTTCGATTTCAGTAACCTGAGTAAAGATCCAGCTTGTTTCCTCATATGTGCTGGTGTTGAGGTTATCACAAATGTGTCGTAATCATCTTGAGATATTTCAGGGGGTCTTTCTATATGTACCGGTTCCGTCTTGGTAGATTCCGTTTGGACAGGTTCCGTTTTAACAGGTCCTGTTTTGACAGGTTCCGTCTTGGGAGGTTTGGACTTTTTTTTCTCTTCATCATCATCAAAAGGCTTTGATCTCCAAGGGACATTAAATTCTTGCAAATTCATTTTCCTTTTTAAAAGTTCATAGTACTGTTGAACTTTCTCATGATCGGGAAGTGAACTATTAAGTATATTGGACATTGACACATCAAACTCAGTCATTTGCTTTTTCGTGGGTACATGTCTAGTCAACTCTTCTTCTGGTATGAGGGCGTATTTAGTAGCGAGCTCCATTGATAAGACCCGTTAACACACTTAGGGCCGCAGGAATTAAAATATTTAAAAATCCTCCGTGTTGTACAATCAGTTTCTTTTTTGAAAAAAGAGTTCCCTTTTTCGTGCCGATTTTTCGAAGAGGGTTTTTATACTTCTTCAAAGACTTCTTTTGATTTGGTGAGAGAGGTACGTTTCCTTTCAATACGTTGTGAGTACACTCACAAATGGCTTTCACCGAGCGAGAAGGTAATTTTTTCAAAAGTTGCTTGCGTAAAGTTTTAGGACATGTCTTAATGAGCTCTAAATCACGCAGTTGTTTCTCAGTCAACGTCATGATCGCAACTGAATTAAGAAGAAAATGTTTTTCTTTTTAAACCTTTTTTCAAAGTGTACACGTATTGTCTTTGTCCCGGTAACACCAGTGTTCTTAACCGTAGTTCTTCTGGGGTTTCATTTCTTAAATCGACTAATAAATAAGAAAACGGTTTTCTAGTGGCATCAGTAAACACTTCTTGAAAAAATTTAGTGTTAGTTGGGTATAATTGTCGACCCAAATGAGTGATTTGACTCATGTCACGACGATTTTTAAACAGGATCAAATATTGACTGTTTAGGGAAACGTTTCTCATTTCTTTCCCTTTATGAAAGAGATTTTGTGTAATAAATATCACGCTCACGTTTAAATGGTGACTTGCCTTTGTAAAGAGAAAAGTCATACGCTCGTCTGATCCACATTCCACCATGAGATCGTCTAAGATCATTAAAGAATTTGTTCCTAAATACTCGGTGTAATTCGAAGGAAAGCCTTCTACAAAGGTAACATCTGGTATTTCATTATACAGTTTTTGATAGATACCGTAAAACCAAATCACTTTATCAGGAGGAGGGTCAAACATGACGTTTCTTTCCCTTAACAAATCACGTAGAAACCAGCTTTTACCCACTCTTGTGGGACCTGCAAGGAGCATCGTGCAAGGGTGTTGAAAGCGTGGAAACTTCATCGTTAATAAACATACACTAGTAAAACACACACTTTAAATAATCACAGACACATGATTCACAGTTAAATTCATATTTATTGATAAAAATGTGCACGAATGCCAAATCGTTTGGCTACAAAATTATAGACTCGTCGATCGTTCGACAATTCTGCAGTGACAAAATGTGATAAAAAATCCTTTAGGGTTTTACCTTGACATCGAGAATATAGATAAAATACACAATACTGCCCGCAGACGGCAGTCACGTGAGTTTGTAATACGAGTGGATTAAACATAACTCGTGAAAAACGGGATACATAGTTCGATAGGGGTCCTTTAAAAAAGGAAGGCTCGTTTCCATAGGAGTCGAAGAATTCCACTTCATCAGGCGAAGATAGGTAGAAAGCCACCCAGTGACTTCCAGGCTCTGTAGACTTGTCCACGTTACAGATAAAACAGACAGGATACCGCTCGGTTCTTCTTGGTAGCTGATCACTTGGAAAAACACCCAAAAAATAGTTTCGGGTCACTGCTTCATGAGATAAAATGGTCTCGATTTGTAATGAATCCATTTAGTTTGGAAAGTCACAAATCACGTGACGTGATTTACTTATTTCAATAATGTTTTCAAATTCCGCATAAATCAATACAGTCGTTGTTTTTTCTAACGCTTCAGCGAATTTGATTTCAATTCGTAAATTTCCTTGATGCTGTAAATTTAGATGAGGTCCGTCACACAGGTCAGGGCTTAAGTCGAAATTATATAAGGTGTGTCCATCAGCAAATTCTTCACGTGTTAAATAAATGCCAGCATCATGATTAAAACCAGAGAACAGTCGATGATAGGCTCTTATATAGTTGTTTTCGTCGAAATCCAATTCCAAAGGTTTGCTGGGTACAGGTTGACCATCCACATAGACACTTAAAAAGTTGACTTTGTGATGATAAAAGTAAAAGGGATTCAAATCGTATTGTCCAGCATAAGCACTGTTGTTTAAAAGTCCAACAATGATACGTTTTGGCATCGCCCCTAAAAACACATTATCTTGCATGAAAGATTTACTTCCAGTGGAGATTGAATAAGTCTTGCATAACACTCGATCAATAGGATATTTTGCAGAGTTTTTTTCCAGGGCTTTGGCATGTCCCAATAACACGCCGGGACTCACTTTCACTTTGCGAACAAACACAGAAGCATGTTCTAAAATCACTTTATAGTCGTGAAAAGTTTTAGGCGGTTCTTTCTTAGCCATCAAACAAAAGTCTGATTTGCTGCGAGTCATTTTAATTTTCAGATCGACCATATTCAAGAGTAGTCGATTTTGTTGGAAAATATCACAATGAAGGGGACCAATCATATCCAATGTTTTGCTAGTTTTAGTCTGTTCATAGCGTTTCTTCAATCCAGGGTTTCCATTGGTGGTGGGGTCTGTTTCGGTCAAATTCGTGTCTTTGTAAAAACATTCACATCTTAATAAAGATTTCTTAGCGTCTTCTCCATAGTTCAGCAGGGTTTCAATATAAGCACGATAAGGATATGTGTTACTCGAAGAAGAGATGGCTCTTTCATTTAAACTGATATCTACTTGCGAAAACAAAGCTTGTAAAAACAAATTGACAGGAGCCACAGGTTCGCTTGCAGGTAAATCCGTTCCGTCTGACTTGGTGATTTTCACTTTGACGTAGAGGTAGGAAGCCGACAAATCAATATAATCTTCGCCGTTCCCAGAAATGTTAAATTCCACAGGTCCTCCATCTCGAATATTGGCAAGGGGATGATATTCGATGAAATATCCTTTTTCAATAGCCGTCTGGGTAGGTGGAATTAAAAACAGATCCAATTCGGATTTAGCACAAGCGGCAGAATCTTTATGAATGAGTCCAAACATCTTTAAGAGAAAATATCATGTACTTTCACTCTCTTGGCTTTGCGAGGAATGTTGACATTGTGAGAACGTTTCCTCTTTTTATACTGATGACCCGATCCAATCATGGTCTTCATTTTAGTAGCTGCTTTATCCGTCAAGTTTTGACCGGCTTCTTTTAACCGCCGCTTGGCAGCTATTTTAATATCTTCTCCTCGTGATATATCACTGAGGACGTTCACACCGGAATGAAACAATTGTTTTCCCACGGCTTTCGCTCCAGACTTGAAAAGGGGGACCGCTGCACGAAACAGCGATCGAAACAGTCCACCGAATCCATATCCTCTTTGTAAAGTAGTTCCTTGATAATAGTTTAAGCCGCTACCCGACTGATGAGTATAATAATCTTCAAAAGATTTCGCACAACACTGATAGGGAACAAACATCACGAGAGGTATTTTTGACGAAAATGAAGTTTCACGTACGAGCGACCCCGTTCAAATGGTGTTAATTCACCCAGGTGGTTCCTTATAACGATTTCTAATGAGTCGAATGATTTTCGACTGATGGGTAAGTAATGGGGTCGATCAAATTTCACACAAATCACTTCTCCGTCTTTTCCGGTGACATTCACAATTCGTAACAGGGGTGCCAACACATCACCGATAATTTGAGGCTCTACTATGTCCGAATAAATCATTAATACTCTATAATGAGCACACGGATCTGCCACATACGAACTATCGACAGTTTGTTCAATGTTATTATCTAAGGAAGCAATCTCACACGGTTCGAACCCCAACATTTCAGATAATCCAGCTTCTAAAATCACTTTAGCATTATCTCGCACGTTGATGGTGACTCTTTTCGTGATGGGATTGTAGGAAAACAAAATTTTTTGTTCCATGTCTTTGATAGCAATAGCTTTCAAAATATCAGGTACCGTCTCATAAAATCCAGGAGGGATTCGTCTACCAATGATCCTTCCATCGTTAAAGTCGAATCCAATTAAGTTTGTGTGTTGATTCACATTATACCAGGTATGTGGGTAAATAAATTCCACGAGACCCACTTCCCATTCCCCTTTCAATTCAATAGGGGCGGGCAATCGTGTAATGAAATGAGAAATTTTATTCTCAGGAAAGAAATTCCTGGAACTGTCCGAAGGTAACGTCAGGTAGAAGGACATGTTAGCAAATGATCTTGTATCATTCTTGCACTGACTTATAAGGAAGATAAATCTGAGGAGGGAATCCATTGATTGAATTTGCTGGGATATCCCTTATACTTCACAAAATATTCCACTTGACTTTTTCTCGTGCGCTTCTTTAAAATTTTTTCAATCGTATAAGTTTCTTTCATTTGCACTTTTTGAAGTTCTTGTGGGTAAAAAGTTCCTTGAATAGGTTCGTCTAACAAGTCCTTTATTCGATACACGGGAGGGTCTCTGGGTACACACTCCGTCACCACAAACAATTCCTCCGTCCAATTGGTTTCATATCCTTTTTCAAAGGTCATTTTCTGTTTCGACACACGCACCACATCTCCCGCTTGAAACACACAGGGTTTTCTTTTCACATGTTCCATCTCTCCATAAAGAGTAAACCACACATCGCTTTCATTTTCCGCCGTCACTTCTACTGGGGGTCTCTTGATACTCGAATGATAGGTATGGTTATAACTTTGTAATAACTGGTCCAATACATCTGTATAACGATAGGTATGGTTATGTGTGAAATATTTCCACATTTTCGTTTTGAGAGTACGGTTAAATCGTTCGACCACCGACGCCTTGGTATTATTATTCGTCGTGAAAAATCGAACACCTTCTTGTTTTAAAAATCTTTGAAACAGTCGGTTCTTAAATTCTTTTCCGGCATCAGATTGAAGGGATTTGGGCTTTCTGGTTGAAAAAATAGAACGAAAGGCTTGTACAATTTCTTCTCCTCGTTTCGTTTTTAAGGGGATCGCCCACGCATATTTAGACAGAATGTCTATACACGTCAGGAGGTATCGAAATCCTTGATTGTGTTTTTGTAAACTGATAAGATCAACCAGGTCGGCCTGCCATTGTTGATCGATCGAATAAACGACCACTCGGTTTGTTGGGAAATTTCTCCGAGCCGGTTTGTGAAGCGTGTAGGAATCGACTCCGCTCAACCATTTCTGTATCGTCTTTTTCGCTACTTTGCCTTTGGCAGCACGATATAAAGCATTTACACCACCAAAACTTGCTGCGTGACTTGGAACCGGATAAATCGCCCTCATTACAGCATAAAATTTGATTATTTGTCACATTAACTCGAAAACGCATCATCTTCATTCTAGTCTTTCTCGCATGACATCATCTCATAGACTGAACCCCTACCCGACCTACCTCTTGTTTAAATACTCTTTCGTAAACATTCAATCACGTGATAACACAAAACAAACATGGTGTGATTTTATTTACCAAACCTCAGTAAAACTTTCAAAAGAATAATATTCAAACATTTTATCAATTATTTTTATTCCGGTCATTCACTTCTCTAACAAAATACATTCAGTTTCGTATCTACTAAATCCTACTTGATCGAGTTTATATTAATAAAAATGAATTGAAATTGTAATAAACTGTGTATTCCTTTTTACCCACACTACATATTAAAACACATTATAAAAATAACTTTAAATGCTACTTACCTAGACACGACCAACTCGTACACTTGCTTCGGAAGAAATGAATACAAGTTCTTATCAGGAAATCTTATCAGCGATCGATTACGTCACTAGTTACCATAGCGCATGCGCGGTGATATCACGTGATCTTGCTTAAGTAGAAAAGCGGGGATGTTATCAGTCAGTCGTCTCCAGGTAAGAGTAGTATAAGGTTCTATTTTATTTCGCGCAAGTCGACTATAACAATAGGGAAAATAGTTCACTTGTATTTAAAATGACTTTGTTAATTTTTATATATCTTGTTAAGAATGAAAAAAACTAAAAATAATTTATTTTTAAAAGATTAATTGAATTATTATTGTTTTAATTATTATAAAAATCAATTAAAGGATATGTGTTAATTGCAATTCTAACTAGAAAAATATATACTCGAAAATTTAATGAACTCCTAATCAGTGAAGTTATCTACCTGGGAAAAACCCCTGAATGACTCATAACTTGTTAGTCATTTGAATCAGATAAGAACTTGTCCTCTCCATTTTTCGAGAAAGTGTATCAAACAGATGTGTTCGTAAAAGGTAAGTGTGATTTTTATGTGAATACTTATTTCTCTTATACATTTAGAAAATATGTGTTGTTGAAGCATATGCATTTGTGGAACTTAATCACGAATTTAAAAAGCAGTTTAAATATGTGAGATAAATATATCTTGAAAAGTTAGTTAATATATAAAAATTATTTTGACGAAATTTTTCAAATTCTGGTCATTCACTTCTATAACACTATACATTTCCTAAAAAAATGATACTTACAATACTATGTCAGAATAATGATAAAGAATGAACTGCGATGGGTGGGGGAAAATCACATGATCTCTATTACGTAACATAAATGGGAACTAAATCTATATCTCACAAACACTGTGCAGAATGACTATGTCAGGTTTTTAAGACACACATAAGAAGGTATATATATTTCAAAGAGTGATATTAGCATTACTATTCATATCCCTCGATATTAATAATATATTTATTAAAACCCCCCGCTTGATTACATATGAGAACATAATGACACTTATGTGTGAAACTAATATTAAAGTCTAAGTGATGACTCATTATATTAAACGTTTGCAGTGTATTGCCTAATAATAACTTGCCTGTTTCTTAAAAAAATTGAAAAGAATTCCTCTTCTATTTGTTTTAATTATGAAAATCATTCGAAAAATTTAATTATGCATTAATTAAAATGAAAAATATTAAACGAAAGGCTTATTATTTTCATTTGAAAGTGATAAATATTTATTTAAATTTTGATGATTAAAGTTACAGCCTCTAAAAGCGCAATCATTTCTTTCGTGTATTAATATTTATAAGAAATGATCTAAAAATAATATTTATTTATATTAAGAAAAAATTTGAAGTTTGCGTGGCTTCACATATTTACTAGGTTAAAAATTAAATTGGAATTACAATTATTTTTACATTAAATTATACTTAATTAACATGTGTGAAGATCCTATATTTTTAATGATATTCTGTATATTTTCATACGTTCTAAATTCTTAGCAAAATATTTCTAAAAGACTCCAAAATGACCATATATATGTGAATTCATTAATAACATTCACTAAAGCAATACGTATAACCGATAAATGTCCTCCTTTCAATTCAAAAACGTAACTGAAAAATAGGTAAAAAAAAAAAAACTACAATTTCTAAAAATTACCTTTAGAAAACATCTCATTTAAAAGAATAAAATCCTTAATCAAATTTCTAATTCCCTTTTAATTAATATTTAACTACTAACAATTATCTAATCCCTATTCATCATTGCGTTAGAAATAAACCCTCCAGAAAAGTGAGTCATGTACTTATCATACGAACTGTTGAGGTGCTTATCTACCAAAGGGTTTTTCCATTTGGGGAATACGTGCATACAGTAAAATTTGATGTTATATGAAACGAAATCAGCTAATATATATTCCTCTTTTAAAAAATTGTGGAATAGTATTAAGTCTCTGAATACTTGTGGTGTGTTTTGAAATATTTGTTAAGTATAATTTAAATTTTATTTTATTTTTGATTCATACATTGACTAGATTAAAAGATCACTGAAAATTTAATTTTTTCTTCAAATATTCACCAAATTTCCTAGTTACATATATTTTTTACCATTCAATAAGTAAAGTTTAGTCATAAAGCACATTACAAAAGTATAACTTCATTTATCTAACTAATGATTTCTATTTTAAATAAAAATATCTCATAACACTCAATTCGTTGACAAAATCAAATAAAACCCTCGAAAAATTTCTAAAGTTTCTTCATTAAATTATTGCCCAACTAGTAACCAAGAGGTTCTGCTCTCGAAGCTGGTAGAGAGGAGGTGCTGGGTTCGAACAGAATCGCGCCCGTCGGCATAATCGTTCGGAGTTTTCGTGGTTTTCTTCGAACCGTGGATTTCCATGCATAAATACGTGTTAGGTTCCCTTAGAAAGACCCAAATATCTTTAAAAAACATGTCACTTAAAAGAATAAAATCCTTCCGCAAATTTTAATCAAAAAACATTCACATTCCTACAAAAATTTAAAAATTTCCACTTTTTTTAATTTCCATTTCAAATAAAAATATCTCATACCACTGAATTCATTAACAAAATTAAATGAAACTCTCAAAAATTTTCTGAAGTTTCTTCATTAAGTTATTTTCTTATTCATATTTTTTAATTAGCATTTTTAATTAATTACTATTTTTAATGAATGAATATTTTTAATTCTAAAAATTCGCGACTGCATACTATAGTTGACTAAAAATAAATTTCAAACTCAAAAATTCTTAGTCCACTCATTAAAATTTCTAAATTAATTTTTCTTATTAATTATTTTTAATTACTTTTTAATGAATTGATATTTTCAATTAATTTCCATTTTTACTAATTCATACTATACTATACCTCATACTATACCTCATACTATACTTTAATTAACAAATGAAATTGCTCGAAAAATTCTAAGTCGCTTCATTAAATATTTCCTCATTAAATTCTTAATTGCTATTTTTAATTACTAATTAGTAAACCGACAGTAAAAAAAAATACCCCCTCGTACTATAACTGAATAAAAATAAATTTCAAACTCAAAAATTCTAACTCCCCTCATTAAAATTTCTAAATTAATATTTTTCATTCATTATTTTTAATTACTTTTTAATTAATTATTCATTTAAACCTCATACTATACTACACTCAAAATAATAACGCCCGAAAATTATGTAACCGAAAAAAATAACCCTCATACTATAACACAGCAAAAAAATCAATCTCCCGAAAATTCCCGCTTTTATCTAAAAAAAATCCTTATCGCATTAACCCCTCCTCCAACAGTAGAGTCGCGAGAGGAGGAGGAGCACGAGAGGAGGAGCACGGGAGGTGCTGCACCTGCACCTGCACCTGCACCTGCACCTGCACCTGCACCTGCACCTCCTCTCGTGCACCTCAACACCTCCTCCTGAGGTCGGAGCCCCACTTTTCATCTACTTCCGAGTTACTGGACGGATAGCCAAATGCTACTCGATGTCCTCCATTGTCATATCTCGAAAATCAGTTTGAACAGCTAATTTTTAATTAAAATAATAATAATAATAATAATTCTTAGGAATATAGTAACATGAAAAATATTGCCCAATTCCTCTGCACTTAAATAAGAACGTCTGCTCATTTTACGGCTTTATGGATAACTAGTTGTATGTGCCAATCCCAAAACTTTCTTCTATATCTCATATATTTTAATATTTCAAAATGTTTTGACCAAACTTGTGAACCGCCTTAAGGGTGTTCTCAAATCAAAAAGGACAACTTTCTGACATAAGTTTTAATTTATTTTTGTTCGAAAATGCATGAAACTAGATGGTGTTGTTGTTCAGAAACTATATAATTGAGCTGTTTTTTCCATTTTTTTTTTGCAAACACAATAGATCTTTCAGAAAATAATGTCAAAGTGGGCGTTTTGAACCTAATTTCCGCGCGAAGGGAGAAAGAGCACTCGAAGAGCGGGCGAAAAACGTCACATGATCGAATTCGCTTATAACTTAATAGGTAATTGATTGATCAAAAAATGGAAGAAACAGTTCCATTCCAAATCGCTTTTATGGCCAAGCTTTCCAATTTTATATATTTCCGTTAAATAATGAATTTGTAAATATGTCAAAACGTTTTTCGCTTGTTGAGCTGAGCAGTTCAGCCTTAAATAAATAAATGAAATAATAATGAAACAAATCAATGGAAATTGGGTGAACGGAGAGATCAAATTATTGTGTGGGCTCGTGTCCCAGGGACTCATATAAGTTGGCGCCACTGTGGACGTCGGAAGAACAAAATTCAGGAGGCCAAGATTTTGGAACCGATGGTATCCGCAACCTCACCCCAAACGGCCTAGTGCCCGCAACATTGGCGTCGTTTTTCAAAATGGAATATATAAACATGAGATGGGCTAAGCTAAAAATGTTTTTTCAGAAACCCATGGGTAAGACAATTTTTTTAAATCATACCAACATAAAAAGTAATACAGAAATTTAAAAATTAAGAAATATTAAATACAGTGGCGTCCGGTTGTAACGAACCTGATATATAGTGAACCCTCGGTTATAGCCAGGGCCCGACCTATCCAGGGACATGCGGGGCAGCTTCCCCGGGCCCCCCTTTTTAGGGACCCTCCATGAGAATATTCAGGATTTTCATTAAAAAGTACCAAATGATTAAAATTAGACAAAAGTGACTAAAATTCATATATTTTCAAACAGTTTAGGAAGGGAGGGGGTCCCCGTTCCCTCCCCCTGCTTCCAGTAACCCTTCACCTATGCAAAAAACAAATTATATAATTAGAAAACTAATGATTAAAATTTTATTATAACAACTTAGTATTCTATTGTTTTCAAAAAAAATTCTTTATTAAAGTTTTCCTCGTAACATGGCAATTTAAAACCATTAATTATGACCAATTTGGGGCATTCTCTTTTAGATATCTTATAACGTATTACGTAGATAAGCAAAGTAAAAGTTTGCAAAGAAATACTCGTGTCAACCAATCTATCATTTTTTCTACTATTATCCTACTATGTATTTTTTCTTAAAGTTGTGATCATCTTTTCCTGATACCGTGTATACAGATGTGAGCAGTATCTGGTACAACATTCATGCATACATACAATATGTATGAAGTATAAAGTACTAGCCACTACCATATTATTCATAAAAAAAAAATTCTATAGATAGATAGAAGAGGGCCCCCAAGGATGATGCTTGCCCCGGGGCTCCCCGCAGCCTAAGTCGGGCTCTGGTTATATAGCGAACTTGATAGAAAGTTCCATTTTGTTTAACATGCTTTACAATGCAATTTTTAATGGCTATATCGAACTTTTGTATTATGGACATAATGAACCCTTGCTTATTGTCTCAAGCATCGTCTACTTTTACTACAATAACGAACTTTCTTTTTCAAATTACTGGAAAAAAAAATCACCATTTTTAAAATTTCCTCATTGCCTAACGATGAAGAATTTGACTGTGATAATGAAGAAATTGATCCGATGCCAACAAGTGATGCAATGGGAGCAGTGAGAATCGTCACTCGTTTTCTTGTAAACAATGATGTTGACCCGAGTGTTATAAACTCAGCTTTGATAATGAAAGTGAAATTGAGACACTGATACTTACAAGGACACCATCAAACATGATGCGCACAGATTTTGATGATTTCAAAGTATGTTGTAGGGGTCATACCACTAATTATTCTGATGAAAGGATTTCTTCAAATTTGCTTTAGTTTTTGAAAAATTTGAGGTTAAAGTTCAGCGCATATTTCAAATACCCATTAGTATGACTTTCTGTACGTGAATTCGTGGCACAGCGATAGCGTGCGACTTTACGGACCAGGACTTTGCGGGTTCGATTCCATCCTGTGGCCCTTTTAGACAATTTTATTATTTACTTTTTTACTTATTTATTACAGGCTTTAGCTAATGCAACAACATTCTTTTTGTACCACAATGGAATATAATCGCGTGGTTCAGGTGCAAATTCTTCAGGTACAAAATTCTCACGATCTTCATGAAATCCCGGATACTATAAAAAAATATTTAAAATTCAATTGTTTGATTTCGATTTTTTTTTTAACAATGAAATATAACGAATGTTTTTTCTTTTGCTAAAGTAAAAAATCATACCTTTGTAAATTCGTTAAATTTATCTTCTTCATTCAATATCAATTCCTCGGCCTCAATAATTTGTCGATCTTCTAATATTTCTAAAATTGCACCATGAAATTCTTCAGGCATACCAATAGAAGCACAGGATATTTCATCCGGTGCAGAACTTTTAAACAGATCATCATTTTGTAACAACGTCTCGCAATATTTTAATGCATTTGTAATTCGGCCTTTTTGTTTCTCTTCCAAACGAGAATTTTCCGCATCAGCGCTGGTTCTTTCCATAACACAATCTTTAGCATTCAATCTGTCACAATCTGTAGTCTTCTTTTAATTTTCATACCGAAATTTTCCGTACATATAACAATATTTCAAATATTCTAATTGTCTGCAAAAGAAGCTAAACGAGATCAATAAAAGAAATTTTTATTTATTCCAATATTACCGAGAAAAGGAAAGCAGACGATTAAAAAATATATTTATATGTATCGTAAATTTTATCTCATTAACAGACGATTTTTGCAATGCAGTTGAATATTTATGAATCACGTAGAGAGTGTTTTTATTTGCTATAATAAAAAAAATTATTTTTAAATGTAATTTTTTATGTGTGCAAACGAAAAATGATGTTGAGGTTGAACTTTAAAGATAAATGTATTTTACAGAGTATAAAAAATTTGTACAACTGGTAAAAAAACTTGTATTTAAGCATTACTGCTTTAATATTTTATTACTCTTTCGGAGATATGCATTATTTGAATTATCTAATCCGAAATACGTTTGAGAAATTGCACCTGAAAATTATTTTGTATAATTTATACAAGAAAAGGATAAATTTTCCTTTTAAATTACATAAAGTTAAAAAAAAAAAAAAAAAAAAAAAAAAAAAAAAAAAAAAAAAAGATAGAAAAAAGAAAAATCATTTTATCAGAATTGTGCTTAAAATAAAAAATGTAAATAATAATTAATTTGAAAAAAAGTTTTAGGCATAAATTAGTTTTGGAGTTTTGTAAGAAATTTTTGTAGAAATATTAGTAGAGTTTTGTAGAAATATTAGTTTAAAAATAGAAAAGAAAAATAAATTGCCATGAAAAATTCGAAAATGTAAATGTAATTTATTAAGAAAATATCAAAGTTCAAAAAATTTTTAACGTATAAAAAATATAAAAATAAGTAAAAAAGAAAAAAATGCCTCGAAGTGGAATCGAACCCGCAATGTCTTCATCAGTAAGCTCGCACGCCACCGTTGCACCACGAATTCACGTTCGAGAAGTCACACTAATGGGTATTTGAAATATACGCTGAACTTTAACCCCCAATTTCTCAAAAACTAAGGCCCATTTGAAGAAACCCTTTCATCAGAATAATTAGTGGTATGGCCCCTACAAAATACTTTGAAATCATCAAAATCTGTGCTCATCATGTTTGGTGGTGCCCTAGTTAGTAAAAGGATGAGACAAACAAAAGTGACAGAATTTATTTTGACTTTATAATTTACCTTTGTAAAATCATTCTATTACAATAATGAAAATTTGTGTATAAATTTATAATGTAATTCTTTCATATAAGTTTCAATGCCTATGTTAAAATATAATCAAATTAAAACGTGCAAAATTATTTTAATATCTTTAAAACATTCATTGATATTCTTATATATAGTTAAAAGCATTTAGAGCTTTACCTATTATAAAAAATCTTAAATCATTTATAAAGAACATCATATATACCGAACCAGTTTTGATGTTCCGACCAGATTCCTTATAAACGGACTCGGCTGTACTAGCAAAATCCGTGGCTTTACACACTCAGTGGCAATTATTGAAATATGCCAAGTGGTATTTGTGTGGCTTTTTGGCATTTGGCGAAATTATACTGCTGCGGATAATTTAAAGCTATTCTCAAATCCAAAATGGCAACTTTATGACATAAGTATTAATTTTTTTTTTGTTCGGAAATGCATGGAACTATAGCACGTGTTGTTCTCCAGAAACTATGTAATCGAAATATGTTTTTCGTTTTTTTTGCAAACGCAATAGATTTTTCAGAAAATAGTGTCAAAGTGGGTGTTTTGAACCGAATTTCCGTGCAAAAAAAGAATAACCACTCAAGGAAGGGTGTAAAACGTCTTTGTCACGTGATCAAAATTGCTTATAACTCAATAGGTAATTTATTTATTAAAAAATGGAAAACACAGTGCGATTCCAAATCGCTTCCATCGTCAGGTTTTCCAATTTTATATCTTTCCGTTAAAAAATGAATTTGTAAATGTGTGAAAGCGTTTTGCTCTTGTTGAGCAGAGCAGTTGAAAACAGCCTTAAATATTACTAATTAAGAGCAGGCTACTTCAGTCACGCGAAAAGACACGCTCGCTAATGCTAATCCTATGGGAGAATTTTGTAAAGATGTCTCGTTTAAATTTCAATATTCTTAATTGATTTTTTTTTCGAAACCGGTTTCGAAAGTGAAAGTATCCTCATAAAAAAAAATTCTGCAAGTTAAATCAAAAAAGTAAAAAACGGCCTTTGTAGAGATCAACCTCAGGTATACAATGCAAAAAAAAAAAAAAAAAAAAAAAATAAATAAATAAATAAATAAAATAAAATAAAAATATTGAAATGCAAACGAGATATCTTAAAAATTTTCGCCATGTATTTCTATATAAAAATAATTCCGCGAATGTATCAGTCAGAAAGATTAGAATTTTAAGCAGGATGGAAAAAAAATGAAAACGCTGTCAGATTTCTGACGCTAATGAGCATGTAACTAATAAAGATTACTATTATCTGATATTATCTTTTTTACTTATTTATTTTATTTCATATGTATCACTTTCTGCGTACAGGGGGTTAAAGTAATATTTTTCCTTATCTTGAAGTTGATCCGAGTTATTATAGATATATTTTATTGTATGAACAAGCTTCATTGTATCACTGCATTCCAGCTTCCCGTTCTATTCAAAAACGCATATCATAGATAAGGCAAACAAAGAAGTTCCCCGACTATCTAGCGAGTTGTGAAATACGTGAGAGGAGGTAGTTTTTAGAAATGAAAAGGGCCCGTGTTGGAACGAAGTAAACCCCATATGCTGGTTTTGGGAAGGAATCATTGACAGAGAAGGGGGAATTCTGGAAAAAAAATCTCAAGAAGGAGGTTGGTGTGTTTTCTGAAGTCGAGTGTAGTGCGTTCCGGATAAAAGCTTAGCGCTCGCGCGGGGAATGTCTATGCAATGTGGGGTCCTGTGTGGTCCTAAGATAAACCTAATGAGAAACCGTAGTGTGAGAAAGAAATAGGGCATTTTAATGAGTTAAACCAGTTTTAATTAGTTTAACCAGTGCGCAGAAAGTACTTGCTATATATATATAACTTAGTATCGGGTCGGATCGTCTATATCAGAGTCCTTAAATGTAAATGACGCCTTGTTTCTCTGTAAATAATTTGTAAAATAAATTGTTCTTTAATGTTAATTGAATAAGTTAAGCATTTATTTTAAAAATCCTTCTCACATCGTATCCGATATCACGTATTTATATCGGTGATGGCAGGATATCAAATAAAATAACGTTATTTTCGAAATCTGTACAAGTGGTGATCATGGATCCAGGAAAATTCATCAGCATGTGGACTAAAGAAGAGTGCAACAGACACCTTTAATGCATATTTATATTAAAAAATGTATTATTTTACAAAATTTTTTTTTCGTTTAAAGGGGGATCATGACCCTTGTGACCTCCTTTTTGGATCAGCTGTTGCGTTGTTCATATGTGTGATTGATTTTTTTTTTTTTTCTTTTCAGTTTGGTTTAACTGTTTTGACGTAAATGCGAGGTATCGTTTTATAAAAGTCCGTTTATCCAAATACTTTCCCTTGGGCCTTGGAGGTACTCGTTCTAGAGGTCTGCACGGGCCGGAATTTCCAGGCCCGGGCCCGGCCCGGCCCGAACGAAAGCTATCTTGGCCCGGCCCGGTGTAAAATTGGAAGTTCGGCCTGAGCCCGGCCCGGCCCGTTTGAATTTTTACAGTTCTCGGCCCGGCCCGTACAAAAATCAGTGAAAACAGGCCCGGCCCGACACAATTTCTACAAAAAAAAAAAAAAAAAAAAATCCGTTTTTTCTCAACATACAATTAAGATTCTTTTAATGAATACTACGTACATATTTATAGGAACATTTTACAGTATATTTTACATTACTATGATGTTCGCAAAACAGAAAACACACAATAGTAAACATTAACTTACAGTGTTTTAGTCATCGTGTCTACAGACATTTCAAAATGGAAATAAGGATTCATTAAAAGATTAATGTAGTTCAGAATAAAGGATTAAAAACATAATAACTTTTGAAGCTGTATAATAAAAAGTAGATTTGTGAAAATATTTCTCTCATTTTTAAGGCTTTTCTCAAATCCAAAGGAGCTACATTTCGACACATTTATGAATTCTTTTCTTTTCGGAAACGCATAAGATTGGCAGGTATTCTTATTCAGAAGCTATGTAAATGTCGTTTTTTTTATAGATAAAAGCAATATATCTTTCTGAAAATACTGTCAAAGTTAGCGTTTTGAATCGAATTTCCGGAAGCAATAGCACAGGAAAGGAGAAAAACGTATCAGTCACGTGACAGGAATCTCTGTTATCTCTGTAAGAAATTTATCAAATATGGGAAAAGCTATTCGTTTCCAAATGCCTTCAATAGGCAGGCCTGTCAATTTTATTCCTTTATAGTTAAAAATTTTGTCAGAAAATGTGTCTGAAAGCTTCGCATTGTTGAGCAGTGAATATGAGAACCACTTTAAGGTATATTTCCAAAGATACTGTTAAGAGAAGTTCATTATCACTATTAATACTACAAAACACAATGACTGTTCTACACATCCTGAGATCGATTAAGACCAGTTCCGTCCCGGCACGAGTCTGCTGAAAAAAAATTAAACTCGGAATCAGACATCTTGTAACTGTACGATGCCGATCTCTACGATGGACATGTTAAATTTCGGTTTTGATGTTGTTAAACTCGCATCGGCTCGTGACGCACATTTATACTTCTCGAGAAAATCATACTCATTGAAAATGGCTCGTATTTTATCTGCTTCGCTTAAATTCTTATATCGGGCCGATAGGCCCGATTAATTTTTTTTGCCGGCCCGGCCCGTTTATTGTGTCTGTCGGCCGGCCCGACCCGTTGAAAAAAATTTCCTAATTCTGCCGGCCCGGCCAGTTTGAAAATTCGCCTTCATTCCGCCGGCCCGGCCCGGCCCGGCCCGCGGGCCGGGCCGGGTACGGGCCTCGGGCCAAGCCCGGGCCCGTGCAGACCTCTAACTCGTTCTTCATAATACCCCCCTGTTATCTATGATGCCTGAAATTATGCATTGCAGGAACTTTTCATGACTCATGCATGATCCATCAATTTTTTTTAATTTTTCATTACTTTTACATATTTCTATTCTTTTCATAATCTTGCAGAATATCTTTTTTAATGTGATTTCAACTATTTCCTTATAAGCAAAAATTCAAAATTTTATCGATAAATTTTGATTAAATAAAAAGAAAGATAAAAAAAAAAAACAACCTCTATCAGATAAAAAATGGAACGAGTTGAAACGCGTGAGAAATAGATAGATGGTATTTTAAAGATAAGTATTGGGCTGACATGGCATTTTCAAATTCATGAAACGTTTTCGTGATGTACTTTTCTTAAAAAGACTCGAATATATTTTTTTGCTATTTTTTTTCTTTTTCTTTTTGCTGTTTCTTATTTGGCAGTTGGGTATCCACCTAGTTAAATGCGGAAACTCGATTTTTAACGAGCCTTCTATCTTTTTTACACACCACCTAACAAACGAATCGAAGTTCCGGTTCACCGGGTGGAACCGATTTGATCCTTTTTTTTTCCCGTACCGACAACATCTTTCTGACCACACGTCAATGCTAATTGTAGCACGTTTTTATGCACATTCATTAGCTTCGAGCGTGAATCGGTTTGCTTGCGTTGTTTCACGAAAAAATTATAAAACAGCTTATAAAAAGAACGCTAATTACTCAAGTTGGGACAAGGAAAAGATGGCAGTGATGGTAGGATTACTCTGATTTATATCCTTGCAGAAAACCTATAGCGGCGTGACAGTGGCTTATATTTAGGCGTAATATTGAATCAGTTTTCTACAATATTGCACCAGCCAGAATATTTACATTCTGAAAATCTATATACAGTCAATATTAGCTCGCTATATATATATATACAGAGATGTTCAAAAGTCCTATATAAAGCAAATACTGTTTATACTAAAACTTATACTATTGGGTACTTATTTTGACTTTTTATATAAATTTTGCATCTTCTCATTTTGCATATTTCTTATTAATTTGAAAAATTACGTTTGTAAGGTTTATTATTATTATTATTATTGTTATTGTTGTTGTTATTATTATTATTATTATTATTTTAGATATAAGCATCGGCTGCTAATAGCGATCATCATGTCGAAGAAATAAGAAGTTACACCCGAAATTTGTGAACTGCGCCGCATGGCAGACTAAAATTCCAATGAAATTGAGGATTTTAATTAAATCGGATTTCAGTAAATTTACATAGAATTTACAACGTGAAGAAAGGTATGCAATGCTGATTCTGATATCAGAAAATTTCGCGTTGTTGTATGTGGAAAAAACATTTTTGATTCGCGTTCTCAACTGCTCAGCTCAACAAGGGCAAAAAGTTTTGACACATTTAATAATTCATTTTTTAACGGAAAGGCATAAAATTGGAAAGCCTGGCCAAGGAAGCGATTTGGAATAGAACTGTGGTTTCCATTTTTTGATCAATAAATTGCCTGTTAAGTTATAAGCGATCTTGATCACGTGACAAACACGTTTTTCGCCCTTTCTTGGATGATTATTCTATACTTTCGCGCGGAAATTCGGTCCAAAACGCCCGCTTTGTCATTATTTTCTGAAAGATCTATTGCATTTGCAAACAGAAAAAAAAAAAGAAAAATAAAAGCGAAAAAAACAGCTCAATTACATAATTTCTGAACAACAACACCTGTTAGTTTCATGCATTTCCGAACAAAAATAAATGAAACTTATGTCATAAGTTGCCCTCATGGATTTGAGAACAGCCTTAACAACCTTAAGAGCTGTTCTCAAATCCAAAAGGGCAACTTTATGACGTAAGTTTAAATTTATTTTTGGTCGGAAATACATGAAACTAGTAGGCGTTGTTCTTGAGAAACTGTGTAATCGAGCTGTTTTTTCCGTTTTCTTGCAAACTCAACAGAAAATGTAGTCAAAGTTGACGTTTTGAACAGAAGTTCCCCAAGAAAGCAGAAAAACCAGTCGGCGAAGGGGGGAAAAACGTCTTTGTAACGTGATATAAATCACTTATAACTCAACAGGTAATTTATGTATTAGTTTCAAAACACTGTATTAAAAAACTAGTGTGGTGGAGGAATTTTCACCTTGTCATTAATAAATTTTACAACATACTTATAATTACTCAAAAGGTGACAGAAACATATAAAAATATTATTTAAGGCCCCGCTTCACAGAGCTTCTGGACTTTCGTAGTTAATGTTAAACCAATGTAAAACTCCTATAGCTATATCTCATTTGCATTTAAAGATTTTCGTAATTTTTTTTTGCATAAGATACTTTAAGCCTTTTCTGAGTTAAGTCAGTTTGCACTTTTTTGTTTTGTTTTGTCATTCAGTCGTAAAATAGGATGAAATTCTGGTTCGACAAAAACTGAGGTACTTTTCCATAGAAAGCTTTATAGAGACTGAAAAACAAGCATCTCTAGAATTTGAAAAACTAATCTCATTTCATGAAAGTTCAAGCTTTCTAAATATAATTTTCTTTTAATTCTGCGCAAATTAGAATAAGCGTAATTTGCATTGGAATTCAAAAAAAATCTTGTGAAAAAGCAGCATTTTGCGTAAGAAATCCGCCCCTACTGGTTAAGGGGAAGTCGTGGGGGTGAAATCCGTGTGGGTGTGATGGAAGATGGAATTGTGCTTTTGGGGAAACTTCGCACCCCCTGCCTCTCCCTTTTCGAGGACTCAAGAAAGGTGTCCTATTGCACTCTTATCTCCTAGGTTGTCTCCCATGAAAGAAAACCTTAATAGAATTTTCAGCGTGGTCAACAGCGGTCAGGAAGAACCATTTCTTGTTTTTTAGTTGACATATGCGAGTGTGAAAATTTTACTTTCCAATAAATGTGTGTTTATATATTTTTTATATTTTAACAGAAAATGTTGAGCTATATGTTCATTTACTAAATAAAAGTCATTCATAAACATATTTTTAAAAAATGAGCTATCGATATAAAAAGCAAAAAGGGCAGCATCTTACAATAACTACCAGAAGAAAAAAAAAATAGAGGCAAAAATCCTGCAACATGGAGAAAAAGTATAGTTATTAATTCTATTAATGTATTAATTTTAAATAATATATAGTCTAATTTGATTTTGACGAGCTTAGATGTAACGAATACAGGTTTTAATGAGCAAAAAGAAATCTTTTGTTGACTATAAAAAGACATAACAGAAACTGTGCTATGAAATAAAATAAATAAATATAATATTACTGCTATTACTAATAACAATAATAGTAGTATTAATATTAATAATAATAATGTTAAGAAGAAAAATAAATACATATAATAATAATAAATAAACAACAACAACAAAAAAAAATAGTAGTAACTTTTAAAGATCTGTGTAATTCCTTATCCATATCTAAATCAATTTTATAGAGTTTTATCCATTTTATAAATTTAGAATTGAAAAAAAAATAATGATAAATCTCAAGGAGGCATCAATAATGGCTCTTAATAATATATAAATAGAAAATTGTGCCAATCACAATAATAATTCTGCCTTTTGATAAATAAGCGGAACTTTTACTTATTTATTTTAAACTTGACTGAAATATAACTCTGTTATAACGCGAAAATACTGTGGATTCGTTCTCGTTATAACCAAGTTTGTCTGTATTAGAAATATACTATGATTTCATATGTGGTTTGCATTAATGTTTTGAAGTTCAGAATTTTATAACACGCACACATGTATATAATTATACAATTAACGTTTACGCTCGTTATATTTTATCCAGTAACTAACTTGCAAAATCAACTTTAATAATAATAATTGATAATTAAATTTTCACACACACACGCATATATCTATATGTGTGTGTGTGCATTTTCCATTATAAAAAATATTTCTGATAAATTTCTTCCTTATGAAATAAGTTCCTGCAGCAGGATTAATGTTTTGCATATTCTAAAAATGTAAACACACTCGCCAGAAAAAAAAAAAAAAAAAAAGTGGAAAATAAAAAAATCATTGTCTGCAGATTTATCCTTTCTTTGCGATTTTCAGAAAATTCAGTGGCGTATCGGGAATGGAAGATAATGATATGTATCCCACAGAACGTAAATATAAATAAATGTAATACATGTAGAGAGAGATGTAGCAGAAGATATTCGCACAGGAAAAAGAGCCGCTCTTTCCAACACAGAAGATCTCTTTTATGATAGCTAGCAGCATACAGTAGAGGTCTGCACCGGCCGAAATATCCAGGCCCAGGTCCGACCCGACTCATAGAAAAAAAATTCGGCCCAGCCCGATACAGAAATTAAAAGGTCGGTCCGGCCAATAGAAAAAAAATATTGGCCTCGCCCGGTCGGTAAAAAACTTAAATTTTCGGCCCGAGCCCCGCCCGGCCCTAAAAAAAAGTATAAAATCTCGGCTCAATCCGTGTGAATTTCTACAAAACATTGATTTTTACATCGATTTGGTTAAAAATTTGTCTCGTACAAGGAGTTCTGAACAAAAATATTTATCTTCATGTTTATAATCTTCATTTTTGTATTCTTTTTTTAATGAATCTATATTTCTTGTATGTAAATGTTTCAGTTATCATTAATATTATTAATCCATATTCCATGTATTATGTACTGAAGTGTTAAAAATCTAAAAAATGCTATATAGTAAAATCTTCTAAGACGGAATTGCACAGAAAAGAAAAAAAATGCGTTATAGCCAAGTTACCTTCTTAACAAGTGTAAATGTATTATATGTATTAGTATAACGTATTAGTATATTAATTTTGCATGGATCAGCACGTTTTTCAGTTTAAAACAGGATTCCGTCATAGGTAGGTTCTTTTTCACACGTTTTACTATATTTTAATTTAGCTGTATTTTAATAACTGTGGATATCTACTATTCTTTAAAAAGAATAAATTTTAATGTTTAAGTTTACAGTAATGGCGATTTAAAAATGCATGCATATTTTTCAAAAAATTTTAGGCCAGGCCTAATTTTACTGACTTTTAAATGGACAAGGCATGTGTAACAATGATTTTCATACGTGCTGTGTCAAAAGTAGGGCTGAAAATTTTGGGCCGTGAAGACTAGGAATGAAATCAGGCCCGGCTATGTGCAGAAAAAAATAAGTTTGGCCCGGCCCGAAAAGAGTGGAGACCAAGCCCGGCCTGACCCGAGTGCGTGAGTGAAAATAGGCCCTAGTTCGGCCCGTGCAGATTTTTAGCATACAGTGCGTCTCAAAGCTTGAAATAGAATACCTTTTATGAATGCAGAAAATCGTTGCGGGAAGAAAACAAAAATGAAGTAAAAATCGCTAAAAATTCAAAAATCGCAGAACAAAATTTTCTATTGTGAGCTGAAATATTGTAACCTTAATTCTTTCATAAATAAAAAAAAAAAAAAAAAACCGCCATTAAACATCGCTAAAAATCATAATAAAACTCAGTAAAGTTTCAAAAATCGAGGAAACTAAATCTTTTATTAGGCTAAAAGTTTGAAATCAGTTTCAGCTAATGGTAAAATTCACTGTGAAATGTGAAAAAACTCTAGAAATTCCATAAAAATTTCGCGAACAATTAAAAAAATCGCTGTACAAACTCTGAATAAACTTTCTTCAAAAGAAGACTGAATTTACTATTTTGAGTTAAAAGACTGAAACCGCTAATAAACCGAACTTTTGATAATTTGGAAGATCTCTGAGAAACATGAAAAAATGCTAAAAATTGCATAAGAAATTAAAGTTTAAAAAATCTAAATTCCGAAATTGGGTTTCGAGATACATAACTACATACATGGAGGTACCTACTTACCAAATTCTGTACTTCTGTGTGCAGCAGTCTCTTTAGAATGCATTCGACAGACACACACAACGAATGCATTCTACTTTCCTTATTATTAGACTAGCTGATTCACTGGGAGTTGCCCAGGTCCGTCAAAATATATCACAAAACGCAAAAAACACTAAAAATCACGAAAAATTAAAAAATCCCACGAATTCCGAATAAAGTTTACTGAGAAGAGAAAAAAATTACTATATATTGAACTAGAAGATTGAAACCAGATACTTTTCTAATTTTACCGTAGCAAATCGCGAAAAAGAAAAAAAAACTTAAATATCGAAAATCGCCGCGGACAAAAATTATTATATTTTGATAAAAGATTAAAACCAGATTTCTTCTATGAATGTCGAAAAAATCTGTACAAAATGCAAAAAAAACTTTAAAAATTTCACAAAAAATTAAAAAATTGCGGTACGATATCCAAATAAATTTATTGCAAAAGAAGACAGAATTTACTAATAATTTACTCATAATTAATCAATATGTAAAGACTCGGACAGAACAAAGCCATGCACAATAGAAATAAAAATGAAACATGTGAGTTAAAAGCTTACTCAGCAATAGAATCATATAATATTTTAAAATACCATAATGAATTGTAATCATGCTTACCTAATGACAGCAAAACCCCCGCCATATTAATGGGTTATAGTAAAAAGCGAATTCTGACAATTCAAAATCATTACACCAAGTAAATAATAATATTAATAATATAAATATAATAATTATAAATTATTATCGTAATTAATCTATTATAAATACATAGAAGTAAGTTAATATGATTTATAATGGTTTTATGCATTAATAAGAAATGCTTATTCATCACAACCAACATAAACTTTGAAACTAATTATTACAATGTACCTTTCCATTTTTCTTTAACTATTTTTATTAAATCAACATTTGCGTAAAAATTATCCAGACAAAGCTTCGAGGAGGATTTCGGGGTCTGGGGGTTATGATCGGTGAAAATATACGAAAATTTTTCGGAATTGCTTTTCTCCGGACAGCTGCAATTAGGTAGCTTTTTGTAATGAAAGCTACCTAAAAATTAGAATATATATTCTGTGATTAAGCCAAAATAAATTTCTAAAGATTTCGTTAAAAGAAGTCATTTAAAAGAAACATCACTATATTTTTTTACAAAAATAAATAAATAAAATCTTATTCCATTGTGAGCTTGAGGTGAATAATTTAGAGGTTTGCATGAGCCGAGCAGGGCCGGACTAATGATAGCCTTCATACGAGCTCAGTTGGATTGATACGAACCGAACACTGTAAAAAAAAAAAAAAAAAAAAAAAAAAATGGACCAAAAACGGAGAGAGATTCTACTGGCAATCTAGACGCCAGTACTATTTCCGTATTTTTACGGAAATTTTTCCCTATAAATTACAGAAAAAATTCCGTTTTTCTGTTTAAAAACGGAAATTTTTCTGTAAATTATGGGGGAAATTTTCTGTAAAAAAACGGAAATAGTACTGGCGTCTAGATTGCCAGTAGAACCTCCGTTTTTCAGCCTTCCCCCCTTTTTTTTTACAGTGAACTGTTAGCTTCTATACCGGGACTTCAAATATCGGCACGTGCGGACTTCTGAAAAAAGGAAGAAAGAAGTACAGTCCCGTTCAGCCCGGAAAAAAAAAGTTTGGCCCGGCTCAAGTTTCGTGAATGAAAATTAGCCCGAGCCGGTGCAGGCCTCTATCTTTTCTACTAGATTTTAGCTATTACAGAAACGAGTTGCAACCCGTTGAAATTCAACATACTAAAATGTTTGAAAGGAACTGTCAGATCGAAATTATAATAAACCTACAAAAATAATTACAACAAAAAAAATCATCTTACATTGGTTGTCTAACTCTTAAAACAAATAATATTTTAAACCCAAAATTACCAAAATATTATTTCTACAAACTTCAATTGCTTAAATTATTGAAAAATTAAACTGTATTAGATTACGTAATCAAGATGAGTAATTATGATGAAGTTATGGATTGAGCTCTTATGTTTGTTTTCACGGGATGAAAAATCAGTAAAAAGGATTTCGCTTTGTCACATCATAAAATTTCCCCCCATAAAATCTAAACTGTACGTTATTTTCACATTCTCGTAATTTACATACGCACCACTCAAATTCACAATTTGAAAGTATTTTAGCGCGCAAAAGAATAGATTATTAATGAATGCATTTCCAAAGTTAAAGTCATGTTTGTCCGATACAAAACTTTGTCCGCACAAACCTTAAGTTCTAATCTTAGTACCCGCGAAAAAAAAATCAGAAATTTGACTTTAGTTGTCATAGTATTCGCCATTTATAGTATTGGTCAAATATTTAGTTTTATCAAAAAAAAAAAATGATCGTTTTGTTTTAAATATATCATTTTTACTCAATGAATGATTTTGCCGAGCGCCTCAAACTCATTTATCAGCGTAATGTAAAAATATTAAAATGTAGCTGATTTATGAAGAAGAATGCGTGTTTTATTTAATATCTGACATCATTTTCTGTTCAAAAATTATAAAAAAGTTACTTTTATCTGTAATGTGAAAATGGCATCAATAAGGATATAATGAATAAAAATAATAAACCATGAATATTTTCCCTTTACTTTCAATATAAATGGAGTACTTCAGTTGCCACAATTACAAAATTTGTATTAAAAACTACAAAAAAATTAATATCTCAAAAACAAATTGAGATACAGCTTTCAAACAAATGGTATTTAAAAGAGAATTTTTTTCCTTATACGACGGTGTAAAAAGTTAAAATGTGTTATGCATAGAAGTTTAAAAATTTGCAGTAGAGAAAATGCAAAACCAAAATTTTATTTCAAATTTCAAAGTGTTGCCATTCGCAAAATGACGTATGCGTTACGCACAGATATGTTTGTCCTTTATCATGGAAGACGGTAGTATTCCGAGTGACGCAGCCTTAAGCTTAAAATCGTATCGTATCGTAGAATTCGTAGATGGCGGAACTCATATATACAGCTAACTCGACATCAAAGAAAATGCGAAAAGCCGCCTGTAAATAACTCGGCGAATATAGGTCCTATTGTTCTGATTTTTTCAAAACAGTTTCATATCTGCAGTCTAATCCTATTCTGAATTTTTTACAATTCTACGTGCGGTATATTTTCAGATCTGTAAATCCATTTTGAAAGAAATTTCGATGGTGTAAGTTTGTCTTTTTTTTTTCTCCGAAACGGTCTAGATTTTTTAAAAAACATTAATATATGAAATGAATCTGTTTTTGATTAAGTGGCTAAGACTAACCTAGTATCTAGGAAAACTCTTAATTTTTATATAATCCGCATGAAAAATTGGACTTCTTAGGATCGCGGATTACATGTTATTCTATGGGCTAGCAGACAGAACGTTGCACATCGGTTTTGCGCGGTTTAGGTCACAGTTAAAAATCTGAATATTCCCAATAAATCTTTTTTTAAACTACAAAAACAGTTTATTATGTGCTTTTAAATACTTAGACTGATTTTTTAAAATGGAGCAGTATTTTGTAATTATATGTATTTTATTTCATTGTTATTCATAGCAAGTAAACATTTTTTTAAGGAGAAAATATTTCACATTTAAAAAAAAATTCTCGTATCGAAATTCGATATTTATCGAAAATTCTCGTATCGAAATGAAAATTCATCGCGTTCGCCATAAGACTTCGCCATGTATCACTACGCGATACGCGAAGTTGACTGAAGAAATAAGAACTATCAAAGATCTTGAAATGGTATTCGAAGGGGAGAAAGTGAGTACAATTTCTAATTATCTAGACAGCATTCTTTGCAACCGATCGTTTCTAATTAGTATAATGTTCTGAATTGTTTTTATTTTCAACAATACTTATAACTGTTTTCCTTACAAAATAACGTTCATGTGTGGCATAGGTATTTCTTGTGATATGTGAGCGTAATAATGATAGACTACTAATTTAATTTTGTGTTTTGAGTTTTCTTTTAAAGAAATTAAACAAAATCTTTCATTTTTAAAGAACGCACAATTTAAATAAAAGGTTTGACGAAATCAAAATTAAGATTTCCAATCCCGTTTATAAAATGATTCATTTGCGAATCGTTTCTAATAACATTATAAACGAAAAGTAACTTAAAATGACATCTTTTTCGAAATATGGGTATCTTTTGTTTATTTTTTTTTTATATAACTCTTTTCAGCTTCAAAAATTAAAGCATCGTAGTATTTTATTTTTATAAAATTAAACCTAAAGGGGAAAAAAATTTCTTATTGTCGTTTATCTCTGTAACAAAAGAAAAACAGAAGAAAATAAAAACTAAAAAAACCCTGAAGCATTTCTTTTAGGCTAATTGATTGCAGCCATGGGTGCTGCAAGACTTTCAGTCTCAGGACTGATTTCAGTCTTGGACATATTTTTGACTGATAGAAAATTCTACTTTATATACTTAAATTATCACGATTAGCTCAAAATGAACCATTTTATCCTGACTGGTTGTTTTGAGCTCCTAAAAGTAAAAATTTTCATCATGATACTTTTCCTTATTTAGTAATTAAAGTTTATAGATAAATAAGATAAAACAGCTTTTTTGCAAAAGTAAGATACTTGTTTTTATTTAATTTTAAAGTTAATATGCTTAAAAGAAAGCTTTAAATAATTTACTTTTAAAAAATATAAAAGTAGCCAGCTCCCTTATATGGTATTTGTAGTAATGAAGTATTATTGTAAATAAGAACAATTCAGGACATGTTACTATTTAGAAAAGATTGGTTTCACAAAATTTCATTAGCAGCTGCATTGTAGCTGTCATGATAATTAGACTTTGTATAAACTAATAAAGTGATTACCCAGTAACCATTTCAATTAATATATTAATCTGACTCGCATCTTAAATTAAATATTAAGTTTTTATTCTGCTTTCATTAAACCATTCACTCTATTCTTTAACATTCCGCATATTCCGACTACAAAAACTCTTTTTATCAATTCAGCCTGTACATTGGAGGGTTGCCGTGCCACTTACAGAGTAGCGCGTTTATCGCCTAGTTGTGCAATAGCATTTGAAAGATCACCACACTAACATAAAAAAGTGGCAATAAAAGAAAAACAAAATTAATCATAGTCCAGGCAATAGAGACCGTATAGGGGCTCTACCTAGCAAAATTCACGGTAGTTCTGGAAAAAGGCTTACTATATGTTTTTTGGGTCGCTGAATCCGAATTTTTAACTTCCCACCAAAATTTTCCCCTGCAACCCCCCCAAATTTTGGTAAAATCCCCCCCCCCCCAAAAAAAAAAGGTTTTTATTAAAGAAATCAATTTTTTTATTTTTTTAGGAAAAAAGTATCTAGAAATTCAGAAAGTAGACAAAATTTGCAACAAATTAGATATATGACATTATGACTTAGGATGAAGGGGAAGGGGGAATCTGCCTCGGAACATGCGCGGTGGTGCGTGAACTAAATTGCGTAATCCCACTTAACCACTCACAAGTTTACATTCGACCACACATCTCCCCTCCGAACTTTCTCTATAAGGTTTACTTTAAGTTTTTTGGGTCGCTGAATCCGAATTTTTAACTTCCCCCCAAAATTTCCCCCCTGAACCACCCCCCTAAATAGTTGTTTTTAACCTAAATTTCTTATAGTTTTAGAGGAAAAGCATTACGAAATTCAGAAACTAGACAAAATTTGCAACAAATACGATACATGACATTATGGAGTAGGATGAACGGGGAGGGGGAGGGCTGCCTCTGAACATACACTGCGGCGCTATGTGCACTAAGTTATGAAGTTCAGGCAATAGGGGATTTTACATGGAAAAATTAATACTAGTTCTGGATTTCAACTCACTTTACGTTTTTTGGGTCGCTGAATCAAAACTTGTAATTTCCCATCAAAATTTCACCCGGCAACCCCCCAAAAAATTGATTTTTTGAAAAAATTTGGTTTTTGAGAAAAGCGCGGGGAATGTTCCGAGGCAGCCCCCCTCTCTCCCCGTTTATCCTACGTCATAATGCCATATATCCTATTTGTTGCAAATGTTGTCTAGTTTCTGAATTTCGTAATGCTTTTCCCCTGAAACAATAAGAAATTTAAGTTAATAACAACTATTTTGGGGGGGGGGGAATTTTGGGGGTAAGTTAAAAATTCGGATTCAGCGACCCAAAAAACTTAAAGTAAACCTTATAAGGAAATTTCGGAGGGGAGATGGGAGGGCGAATGTAAACGTGCGAGTGGTTAAGTGGAATTGCGCAATTTGGTCCACGCAGCACCGCGCGCATGTTCCGAGACAGATCCCCCCTCCCTCTTCATCCTAAGTCATAATGTCATATATCTAATTTGTTGCAAATTTTGTCTACTTTCTGAATTTCTAGATACTTTTCCTCTAAAACAATAAAAAAATTGATTTTTTTTAATAAAAACCTTTTTTGGGGGGGGGGCTTTTTACCAAAATTTGGGGGGGGGGTTGCCGGGGGCAATTTTGGTGGGAAGTTACAAATTCGGATTCAACGACCCAAAAAACATAAAGTAAGCCGATTTCCAGAACTACCATTAATTTTGCTAGGTAAAATTCCTTATTGCCTGGACTATACGCTATCCTGTAATCTAGCAGACTTCATAGACTGCTTGAGTGATGCTTAAGGTGCCTTGATCAAGAAGGGGGCTCTCTCGGTTAACAATCGAGTACCGAACTTCAATTTACCCTTAAAATACACTCGTTTTAAAATAATTAATTTCTCGGAAACTTGTAGTACGAATTGCATAAAAATTTGTTTTTAGGCTAATTAAATGGTGTAGAATTCATTTATGCTGAAAGATTTGTGTACTGCTATTGAAAAAAAACCAAAGTTATGGTTCGTTTTAATATGTAGATGACCCCTTAAGCAAATTTTATATGCATCATTTAAAAGTAGACTTTATTTCCAATCGTTCGGTACCAGTAACTTTCTTCTACTGTAATTTGTTGAGGAGTTAGTAGGGGGTGTTTACTTTTTTCCCCCCACGACTGTACATTAGGGAAGTTAGTGCTTATTTATTTATTTATGTTAGTGAGCAACAAATGTTGCAGATTTTTTTTTTTTTTTTTCAAACTAATTTTGAAAGATTTTATTATTTAGGTAAGCTGGAGAGGTGGGTGCAAAAGCAGAAGTGGAATCTTCGGAGCTCAGGGGATTATTCTATATGATTTATTATTATTGTTAATAAAGAATTTTAAATAGGGATGGTGAAAGGTTATTTTACATAAAATTAAAGAATTTAGAATGTTTAATTTTTTTGCACTAGGAATGAGAAAAGGGAGAAGCAGAAATTTGTAGTTTTGGATTTAATATAAATGTATGTAATTACTTTCATAAGTGAGCTATGATTATTATATATATATATATATATATATATATATATTACCATTAATTAAACATAACCTGCCACCGTCAATTATTATGAATTAAAGCTGTAAGTATTTAAAAAAAAAAAAAAAAAAAAAAAAAAAAATATTATAAGAATTATTATGGAAGAAAAAAGAAAAAAGTGGACACCGACAAAAATTGAAAAGCTTATACATTGAATTACGTTATCGAGGGCACAGAATTCAATGATATAAGCAAAATGGTTGTTTTCTGTGGGAGAAATAAGCTAAAGCTAAAATTAATTTTCCCCTGTGCCCGAACAACCACTAAAATCAAGTGAATTGATTAAAAATGAAAGCAGAATAGAAACAAATAATATGAAATGGAAGAATCAATAAAACGTATTTAAATATTTATAGGATATAAAATAGAAATAATAAACACCATACCGATTAATATTTCAGTATTTTACAAAAATCCATGTGCACATGTCTTCCAGTATATCAAAAAGATTAAGGTGAATAAAACAGTTAAGAAATCACAGTAAATGATACCAAAGGATGCAGTTAATACATTTTGAAATAATATTTGAAATACCTTGTAAAACAAATTTAATCTAATATAAAATATATAGAAATTAATTACAGTATTTAAAATGCACTATTAAATTAATAGATAACAGTTTAACAATATCGTCAAAATTTAGCTAAAAATACACCCTGGTGTAAAAAATATAACTAAAATGGAGCTAGAAAAATTAAAAATAAAAGCAATATGAAAGATACAATTTTAGTGCTGCCATCTATTAATAATTATATTAAACATCTATCGCAAGATAAAAATCTGCAAGCTTTTGAATGTAAATAACTGTTTAAACAGCAAAACCAAACAAATCCTTATATATAGAGAATTATAGAACTACCACTAAAATCAAGTGAATTGATTAAAAATGAAAGCAGAATAGAAACAAATAATATGAAATGGAAGAATCAATAAAACGTATTTAAATATTTATAGGATATAAAATAGAAATAATAAACACCATACCGATTAATATTTCAGTATTTTACAAAAATCCATGTGCACATGTCTTCCAGTATATCAAAAAGATTAAGGTGAATAAAACAGTTAAGAAATCACAGTAAATGATACCAAAGGATGCAGTTAATACATTTTGAAATAATATTTGAAATACCTTGTAAAACAAATTTAATCTAATATAAAATATATAGAAATTAATTACATTATTTAAAATGCACTATTAAATTAATAGATAACAGTTTAACAATATCGTCAAAATTTAGCTAAAAATACACCCTGGTGTATAAAATATAACTAAAATGGAGCTACAAAAATTAAAAATAAGAGCAATATGAAAGATACAAATTTAGTGCTGCCATCTATTAATAATTATATTAAACATCTATCGCAAGATAAAAATTTGCAAGCTTTTGAATTTAAATAACTGTTTAAACAGCAAAACCAAACAAATCCTTATATATAGAGAATTATAAACCTAATATAAATCACACAAAGTATTTAAAACTATTGTTAATAAAATTTAAAAGCATACAATATGTTCTATTAGCTAAATTATTTAAACTAAACTAAGAGTTTAAATAATGTTAGAACATTGATAATATATAGCATATATCTATATGCTATAAAACAAAATAAATTCAGTAATAATTAATATAAATAATTATAAAAAATTATCTAAAAATTATTTTTTAATGAATTATATATAAGATATTTATAAAATGAACAGGAAATATCAAACATGTGGAAGTATATAGAAGGTTAAATAATACTTAAAATCCCATTACTTAAAACGCACAAATATAGAATGTGGATTATTTTCAGACATCCATAAAAATCCATAAAGTATGAATATGGGACATTCAAAAACATTAAACTAAGAGTGGCATACTATTAGTAATTAATATGATATTGTCCTTAGTAAATTAGAATTTAATAACAAATAATTGTAAATTAGATAAATGAATAATTAAGCTAATTATAATATTAATGAAAATCTCCAACTTACATATAAAATATCAAATCAACATCCACATAAAATACATAACAAAAAAATAGTAATAATACAAGAGCCCCGCTTTTTTTTTTTTTTTTTTTTTTTTTTAAATAAATAATTAACCATTGCGTATTATCCAGACAACACCACCCTCCTCCGTACTCTAACATCTACCCACCTAACCAACCTATAATATTTTTTTTATATTATTTTACAATTTTTAATTTTTTATAGATATTTTTTTTATTTTATAATTTTTTTTTTGTAATTTTGTTTACGCATGTGTTAATTTGTGTTTATAGATCATGTAAGAAAAGTACTAATTGTATATTAATGAATATATGAATTTTTTTGGAAAACCATGATTTAATGCATCATAAATTAGTTTTTTAATATTATTGTTAATTAGAGGAGAAGAACATAAACATTTTATTCTATATAAATGATTAAGTATTATATTACGAAATACAGAATGATGTAGACAAGATTTAAAATTTGTAAATGTATTAACTGTGAATTTAAATTCTTTACGTTTGTCATACAAATCTGTGATTGTTTTATTGTCTTTTATTGTAATTTTAAGATCTAAGAAGTTAATTGTATTGTTAGATAAAAGGTTTTCCGTTAATTCCAAATTAGTGGGATAATCAACTGGAAATCGAGTAATTGCAGATTGATCAGTTTCAATTAAAATGATGTCATCAATATAACGATATAAATGTAGATTATTATTAGTAAAATTGCGTTCATAATGAGATAAGTATAAGTCTGAGAGTAAACTGGAAGTACAACCGCCTTGTGGTATACCGACATGCTGTAAATATAAAGTATTATCTTGCAATATATAATTATTATAGATAATGAAGTTAGTTAAAGATTTAAAATATGCAATATCTATATAAGATGGTAATTCCAGTTTTTTATAATACTTTTTAAATATTGCATTTATAATTTTATGTAAATCTAATAGGTCTATATTATTAAAAAGATCTTTGAAGTCATATGTCGTTATATTACAAACAGAATGAAGATTTTTTAAAATCTTAACAAGTTGATAGCTATTTTTTATACAATGTGTATTATCATTGTTTGTAGTAAGTTCATATACAACCCTAAGATCTTTCGGACACACACGCGTTCATTTTCAAAGAGAAAAGATGGCTGACTGAATAGAAAACAAATTTTAAAAAGAAAAACAAAATACTACGCATGCGCCAGCGGAGTTCATTCCATTTCTCTGCAGAGGGGTGAAAAAATCATTTCATATTTTCAGGAGTTCTTGGAATATTTAGGATATTATACCAAATCGCGGGAATATTATGAGAAAGAACATCCTTAGAAACAGTATCGCTCCTAAGTGAAATTTCACTGGATTCACGGATTATTGAAGAGTAATGATTAGATGTTGAAATGACCATTTTAGCTTTTTCGAAGTTTATTTTAATATTTTCTTTTCGATGCAATCTGGATAAAACTGTAATTGGATTATTAAACTTGATATCAGAAAAGTGCTGCTCTTTTTAGTCTTTCCTTAAATTTTCGAGATATCATACCAATATAAAATAAACTCTCACGGTGTTCTGTGCTGAATGGAATTATGTAAACTCCTGCTTTTTCATAACCGGGAATTGTATCTATTTTACTGTGAATCAATTCTTTCAATTTTGTTGGAGGTTTAGCTATTAAATTAATATTATATTTTAGTAATGCATATATCAGTCTCTCATAAAGCTGTGGGATATAATCAAACATGCAATAATGCATGGAAAATGGCCATCTAGCAGTATATTATAAAAAAGAACCCTTTAGAAGAAAAAAAAGGTGTTGTAGTCTTTGAAATCTGAGAAAATCTAAAATTTTTCTACATAAACTTATACCGGTGAAAATTATCTCGTAAATGCATCTTTATTAAAAGTTTGACTTTTTAACACTTTCCAACAAAGTTGAAAAGTGTTTATGACTTCGGTTTGTCGGTCCGTCTGGCCGTCTGTCCGTCTGTCCGCGCTATACCTCTCGTAAATATAGTCGGATCGTTCTGAAATTTTTGGATATTAGTGACCTCTGCCATTGCACGATCCCTATTTCAAATAAAGTTTCTAGCATGTTTAGCTCATTTACAGGGACAGTCAAAAGTTTTCCGTTACATTACGGCCTATGGGGAAAAATCGTTTAAAATGGTTTTAAATGATGTTACATGCTTTCAAACATAATAAAATTCATATGCATTTATCAAGTGCACTAAAATATACATTCTGTAAAATATACGATGCAAAGAATAGTTATTATTCATTTACAGGGCCACACAAAAGAATTCCGTTCATAATGGTTTTAGGGGAAATTGTTTGCGGTGTATGTGAAAAGATTCCAGATACTACATTGTATCCGAATTACTGTATATTAGTAATGATTGCTCGAAATGCATTTTAAATTATGTTATGCGCTTTTTTAGGGTTTCATTCATCTGACGAAACCCTATTCGTCTCGCTCCTCTGTCTGTCTGTCTGTATGTCTGTCCGTCTGTCCGTCTGTCACAGAGCCCGTTCACAGAAACTATAGATGTTGGAGACTTGAAATTTTGCATACTTATAGCTGAACACCACACATCATACGACAAATCATAAAATTTTGAAAAAGTCGTACATTTAACTCTTTGGGCTCCCACATGTGTATTTTAAACAATTCTTTCTAAGTGAGCCCCTAATTAGGTTGGAGGCGTGAAATTTTGTATAATTATAGCTTAACACTTCACATCAAAAGACAAACCATAAAAGTTTGAAAAGGTCGTACATTTAACCCTTTGGGCTCCCACATGTGTATTTTAAACAATTCTTTCTAAGTGAGTCCCTAATTAGGTTGGAGGCGTGAAATTTTGCATAATTATAGCTGAACACCTCGCATCAACTGATAAACCATAAAATTTTGAAAAAGACGTACATTTAACCCTTTGAGCTTCCACATGTGTATTTAAACAATTCTTTCTAAGTGAGCTCTTATTTAGGTTGGAGACGTTAAATTTTGCATACTTATAGCTGAACACCACATATCATACAACGAATCATAAAAATTTCAAAAAAATCGTACCTTTAACCCTTTGGGCTCCCACATGCGTATTTTAAATAATTCTTTCTAACTGAGCCCCTTATTAAATTGGAGATTTGAAATTTTGCATACTTATAGCAGAACACTTGAGGCTACGCGACAAATCATAAAATATTGAAAAAGTCTTACGCTTAACCCTTTGAGCTACCACATATGTATTTTAAGCAATTCTTTCTAAGAGAGCCCCTAATTAAGTTGGAGACATGAATTTTTGCATACGTATAGCTGAATACCTCAGACCACACGCCAAATCATAAAATTTTCAAAAAGTCTTATTATTTACTCCTCCGGGCTCTAACTTGTGTATTTTAAGCAATTTTTCTAACCTCCGCCCTTTTCACCCGGGGAGCATTTTTCCAACTTTTTCCGACACACCTTTGACCATTCTTTCATATTATGCACCATAGACTTACATATTTTAGTTCCACTTTTTACCGCCAGGGGGCGACTACTTATCTCGGGTGCTATCGGCCCAATCCCCTCGACTAATATATCTACGGATAGTATATAAAACGGAGTATCATTCGGATAGAGGTTTGTTTAGAATAGAGTGCGCCCCTGGTTGCGAAATGTGGAACTAACAGATTTTTCAAAAGGATAAAGTGTTTTGAAAGGAATATTAAACGAAACCCTCTGTGCGATCTGTGATCACACTTACCTACTTGTTCACTATATTTATGCATACTATAAAGTGCGTATAAATGCTATAGTTCATATACAGAGCCACAGAAATGAATTTGTAAAGGTTACTGAGTATGAGCATAAATTGCTTAAAGGTGGGTTTTAAAGGAGTTATGCATTTTTACGCTGAACTGAATTTAGTGTACTAAGAAATATTTGTAGAATATAGATAAAATGATATACAGGGCCACGCAAAAAGTTGGAGGCATGGCCGTCTATGGGTGATAATTTCTGGAAATGTAATTTCAGTAGTTTTGAGCGTGTTTTATTTAAATTAAATTTTAGCTAAATAGTGGCATGTAATAAAGGTACTAGGTAAACTACAGGGCTGTACAAAAGTATTCAAGTATGTTTCCATCTATTAGTATAAATTGCTGAAAGATGAATTCCAACCTGTTATGCATTTTCTTGCTAAATTAAATTTTCCCATTATATAGTATATATATCAACATACAGGTCTAATACAGGGCTGTTCAAAAGAATTGGAATACATATTTGGCTATGGCGGTAATTACTGAAATCAGATTTTCAAATGTTTACTTTGTTATCTTATTTACCTTATTTCCCTATGTAACGAAGTTTCGTTTAAAGCTTTCAGGGAGTGTTGGAAAGTGTTTCATGTACGCATGATTTTTCTTACTTGTTTTTCTTTATGTCTCTCTTTAGAAAAAGAAAACGAATAAAAGTCAATCTAACATGTTGCCAAAGTCTATATGAAAACTTTGATTGATTATCCGGCATTGAACTGATGCAGAACGTACTTATTATTTTTTTCTCCATATTTTTTTTTAAAGAAGAAATCCGGCGCCTGTGTAGGTAAAGCGTGTAGGATTATTTTCTACCTTCTAGTTAGATAAGTAACCTGTAGTTGAAAGGCGTGCCCTTAAGGATCTCTGGAAACACCCACGTTCAGTGCAAAAATAGTGGTAAGAAAAAACATGTAAACTAATGAAGCTTCCGTCGTCTAATGAGAAGCAGTAATACAAAACGGACGTAGGAGAAAGAAAAATTGAAATTAATACGCGAATCAGCTGAAAGACACAAGCCCTTGTTTAATCCGATGAAGATCACAGCGTGGCGAATTACATGTAATGGGTATTTTTATATTCTTATATTTGTGACAAAAAAGAAACAGATTTGGATTTATGCTGCTTCCTTCTCGCTGCCGTGAACTGATACACTAGAGTCCCGATTATCCGACTTAATATGGACCAAGCTCAGCTCGGATAAGCAAAAAACTCGGATAAATCGGATTTACAAAAATCGTCACCAACTAAGGAGATGAAATAAAAATTTTCACATAATTCATTCATTTTTATGGTACTAGCAACATTTCTTTGATGCACATTTCCGTTACTTTTATAAGAAAAACGGGGAATGGAATTGTTTATTTGAAAAAGACCTTGATAGTTTTTTGTTTGTTGAATATCAATTTTGATGCAGTTTATTTATTTATTTATTTTACTGCAGTATTGCGCTATTGCATAGCTAGTAGTTTCTAAGATTTTTTCCTTATCACTAAAAATTACCAGTAAAGTTTGCCTAATTCAATCACCGAAATCAAACAATTATCAACGATTAAATATGACAAAAAATTATATTAAATGTTAGAGGTAACGAAACCGTACAAATTTACAACTATGTGATTCTATTAGTGTCATGAAAATTACAGATGTAGCCTCTTCTTTCTGCTCAAAGTATTAAATAGTTTCTTTCAATCGAACTTATACCTTTGGAATGGATCATTTTCTTCTGATGGACTGACGGCTGCCATTATTATGAAACAGCCATTACAAATGAAATGTTAGGTGAAAATGAAAGAGCAGTCGTAAAAAGTTAGAGCTCTGATTTTCTAGTCAGAACGGGGAAAAAATGGCCATAATTTTTTTTTATTATTATGGTCATTTTTTCCCCAAATTAGCCAAAAAAATGGCAGCAACAAAAATTTTGAAAAAAAAATAGCCATAATTAAAAAATAAATAAGTAAATAAAAATAACAATATGCCAATTTTTTTTTTCCCATTCTGACCAGAAAATCAGAGTTCTAACTTTTTACTACTGCTCTTTCATCTTCACCTAACACTTCATTTGTAATGGCTGTTTCATAATAATGGAAGCCATAAGTCCATCAGAAGAAAATAACTCGGTTAAGCTGGACTCGGATAATCGAGTCTGTACTGTATATCCATTCACTTCACTAAGCTGTATGTTTTACTGCGATCGAAGCATTATTTAAATTAATTTAATTCTAGAGATATAATGCAGTTTTAAAGCATTGTATAATAATTAATATTCTCCGTACCTGTAATTCTGTTTTGTATATTACGGTGAAAAAATAATCATTTAAAGTCATAATAAGCATTTAAAAAAAATTAAATAGAAAACAACATTACAATTTTGTCCTTTTGCTGGGCAGTCAGGGGATTGGGTGTTCTCCCTTTCTCTCTCTCTTTTTCTTTTTTCGTCCACTCAACTATACGAATCTTTCTGATACATTCGTGAAGTAATAGCATCCTAAAATCCAATATCCCGGTTTCAGAAAACTGATTAATATAGGGTAGGGGAGTACACAGAGAGACATGGTACACAGTGAGACAGCAGCCATTTTGACATATAGTTATAACTTTTTCTCCTAGATCGAACACACACTGAACCACCTCATCTTATGCAATCGGCACTTCAGTTACTCGTCCGACAAAATAGTAAATAATTCTTTATTTTATAGTGGTTAAAGTTACATAAACGTCTATTTTAGAGTTTATTTCCTTCAATATGACATATATTTACTCAACTAAACCTAGCTATATCTAATAATAGACTATTTCGACAAAATGACATAAACTTTTTAAAGCGATGAAATTGATGTAACAGATGTGGCATCCATTTTGTTACAACGTAATGAAAGTACACAGTGAGATACACAGTGAGACGCGCCTCACTGTGTATCTACTATGCGTTTCTGTTGTAAAAAAGTTACTTATTAATAAAAGAAGGTTTTTCTCTCTCCCTCTCTATCTGTGTGTGTATGGGAGCGTGCGATGGCTAGCGAAATCTACTAAACGCAAGAAGCTGAAAATTTGCATGAAGATAGCCCAATATCTGCCATTGTTCACCCGAGGCTCATATTTTTATTTTTTTTTAAATCTAGAAATATTAATTAGAATTCATAAACTGCAGAAAATTATTGATAGATTGTAAAAATGTATGATTTATGAAAATATATACATTGTCTCACTGTGTACTACTTGTGGTACACAGTGAGACAGTTTTCGATACTCCGTTATGCTGCTTCTATGCTTTTATAAATAACTTTTTAAAAACCATTTATACATTAATGTGTAGCGTTTTTGTCTAGCTTAAAGGTGTAGCAATTTTTTTTTTTTTTTCAAAAGAACAAAAATCGTTGCCATTTGTTAAGTAATAATAATTTTCGTCTCACTGTATACTACTCTCCCCTACTACAAAAACTGCTCGAAAACGTTTCCGAAAATCAGCGGCACCAAAAAATATTTTGTTTTTAGAAATGACAGTGTAAACGCCCGTCCTAGAACGGTGGGTAGAAATCGTGGTTTTCCTTTAAAATTTTAAATAATTAATAAAAATATTCATATACAGTAGAACCTCTTTTATCCGAAACTCTTTTAACCGAAACTCTATCCATTTTTAATGTTTTTTTTTTTTTTTTTTTTTTTTTTTTTTTTTTTTTTTTTTTTTTTACTATTAGATTCTTTGTGTGCAAAATCTATTTTGAACGCTTTTTTTTTTTTTTGTAACTATCATATTACTTGCGTGAAAGCGGTTCTTTTCGAACTACGAGTACATATAAATATTTCCAATCCCCTTTCTTAGAGTTCCTTCGAATTTAATTTGAGATTCCGTAAGCTGCGGAGTGGAACGAAGAAAACGAACGAATTAGCAATTCTGAAGCATTTGAATGTTTTGCAAAAGGTTTGGCATGGCTGAAGCAGCAGAAAGACTATGATACGGGTGAACTAATAATATTAAAAAACTCCGTGATCGAGCTTCAAAGCAAAGGCAATCGAAACTGCGACAAACAAAACATTTTTTCAAATCCCTGTGATAAATGTAAAAGGTACTTAATTTCAAAATTAAAATTTAGGTAATTTATTTTTGTTTCCATTTTGCTATTGATTTATTTTTATTAAAACACTTGTTACCATAATAAGAAATATTGCATTTATTTATCCTTAATCTTAAAATTGAAGCATTCTCGATTATCCGGAGATTTCGATTTTCCGAAAGAGGGTCAGTCCCAATTACTACGGATAATTGAGGTTCTACTGTACTATTATTCCGTAATCGAGTTATTTGGTTTTAAAATCATAAAAAGTCAATAAATTGAAATGCAGTTTTAAAACATTTTATATTTGAAAGTACACCCTCTCTATTCAATGGGATAAAATTTAAAACTATGCTATGTTGAGAATTAATTAAGTTAAAAAAAAAAAAAAAAAAAAAAAAAAAAAAAAGGGAAAATGGATTAATGTTTCATCAAATCAATTTTTTCAAAATAAATTAAACATACAAACCTGAAACAAACAAATTAAGGACTATGTTTATTACATTAATACACAAAAAAGAGAGTAAGTTTACGTTAGCTTGGCGATGTGATACAGCCAAATATTGTTAACATTGACATCATTCATATTGCATTGATTGATTTCACTTAAAATGTAAACCTTTAACCCATTTCATTTAAAAAGCATAACTTTTATTTAAAATACAAACATTCAAAATACATGTATTGCATACATTAAAATACATGCCTTTCATTCATTTCCTTTAAAATACATAAAAATAATAATAAATACCATAGCATTTTATTTCAGATTCAAAGCATTGTTTCTAAATCACACATGCAAATAAATAATTACTATTAGCGGAAAAAAAAATAAATTAAAAGGTATTTGTTAACATGCATGAATAACTTTCTTAATGTGTAGATGTAATATGAAGTTAATTACTAGAAAACAGGAATTCTGCGCTTTTTCAGAATTTAGTGTCGAACCCGATGACAAAAAATATATCTATATAAATATAGATACAGTAGAGTCCCGATTATTCCAGTTAATCGAACTTTTACCTTTGGAAGGGATCATTTTCTTCTGATGGACAGATGGCCTCCATTATTACGAAACAGTCATTATAAATGAAGTGTTAGGTGAAGATAAAAGAGTGTCGTAAAAAGTTAGAACTCTGATTTTCTGGTCAGAAAGGGAAAAAAAAGAGCCATAATTAAAAAAAAAAAAATTATCGTCATTTTTTTCCCTATTCTGACTAGAAAATTAGAGTTCAAACTTTTCACGGCTGCTCTTTCATCTTCACCAACACTTCATTTATAATGACTGTTTCATAATAATGGAAGCCATCAGTCCATCAGGAGAAAATAACTCGGTGAAAGCGGAAACTCCGATAATCGGGACTCTACTGTAGTTCAGTTTTAAGACTTATAACACGCGATTTTATTTTACATAAAGTGACGTCATCCACATCCGCTGAAGAATTCATCATTTGCGATCCAGTGTTAAATAACATCTACAGTAAAGTACGCTTAGGACTAGGGATTGACCGAATACCGAATAGTTGATTCGATATTCGGTGGTTCGGTATGCAAACCGAATAGTCGGCTTCGGCCGAATGCTTTTAAGTATTCGGCCGAATAATTGCAGATGAGTATTTTCTTAGAAGTAGAAGAATTCTCTTTTACTTAGCAGTAGAATAGGCTAAACAATGAGTTTCAATATTATGTGCATGAGTTCAGAGTTCAGCTGCACTACAAAAAACAAGTCAAAGGCCATTTTTAATTTAAAAAAACTTTTTCCTTCCTAAAATAGCCTACATAGGTGTGAAATCAAAACAATTGTCACAGAGAAAAAAAAAAGTAAGGAATATGCGCATCTTTCCCTTATCATTTAATTTTATTTACTTCTATATTAGTTTTTTTTTTTTATTTAAATTTATTTAATGTGTATTTTCTTCAATATACACATCAAATAAGTATATCAGAGTTCATATCTGTACATCTAAGGTGTATATTAAAGAAAATACAAACATCAGATAAGTATACCCCTATGCCTATCCTATAGCTTTTATAACCATTATATCAAAATCGCTCAAATTTCTTATCTTCATCACCACAATGTTAAAATATTAATCAAAATATAAATATTCTATCAATAATTTGACAGAAAATAGTTAAATGTACAAATTGATATACCTTTTGTATTTTGAGAGCAATCCTATTCAATATGTTTATAATTAGACTTAAACAATCAGTAAATCAGCTTAATGACAACATTGTTTCTTTTTATTTGAATGAAGTTTTGTTTTTCTAACATTCCTTATCCTTAATAATACCCTGTATAGTTTAATACTGTCATATGTTATTTTTTTGGGTATTGACTAGTGATAAAATAATAAAAAAATAAGTGATGGGTTAATGAATTTGCGAGTGGAAAGAAGTCATTAAATTTTTTGTGTAATTAGATTTAATAAAAATGTAACTGAATTAAATTATTGAGAATTTAATTTCAATTAAAGCTTATTATAAAAGCTAATATATGCAAAAATGCGTATTAAAAAGTTTCAAGTATTCGGTTGCAAAATACCGAAGCTTCGGTATACACTTCGACCGAAGCTTCGGTATTCAGTATTCGGCAAAATTGCTGCTTCGGTCAATCCCTACTTAGGACGTCACTATCGCTGAATAATACACAAATCTTAAAAAAAAAAAAAAAAAAAAAAAAAAAAAAAAAAAAAAATTTCAAAAATACTCGACAAAAAATCGGCTGTCTAAAGATTCACAGGTCTTCATTTGTTTGTATTATTAATATAGATATTTAAAATTAAATTTAGTTTCTAATAGCTCCATGTTTTATCAGAAATCCTTCATTTATATTCATTCAAAAAAGCACGTATTTTAATTAATTTTTTTTCAGTTTTTCTGAAAAAATGGGAACAAAAAGATATAATTGCTATTTTTCTTTCACTTTCTACAGAAATGGAGTTCTTCCGTTGCCAATATTAAGCAAATGGCTCTAAATACTACAAAAATAAATAAATAAATAAATAAATAAATAAATAAATAAATAAATTAAAAAAAATAAAATAAAATAAAATAAAAAAATAAAAAATAAAAAAATAATAATAATATCTCAAAAATAAATGGAGATGCAGTTTTCAAACAAATTGCATTAAAAAGTACTTTTTCCCGAATACGACGGTATAAAAATTGAAAATGTGCGATGCTTAGAAGTTTAAAAAATTGCTATAGAGTCTGTAGAGAAATTTAATCGTACTGCTTTGTTTTACGGCTGGGTTCTGTAAGGTAACGTTATTTTTGGAGACTACACAAAATAAGCTGGGAGAAAGAAATAGCATACCGTACCGGGGGCTAATAAACCGTTATTGGCGAGATTTGCTCCCGGATAACATAAAAGTACCGAAAATAGACTTGAGTTTTCTAAGATTTTGGTTTTAAGGGGGTCCGGGGCTAAAAATTATCCAAAAAATGGATTTTTTTTTTATTACTCAAGGGTGCATTACGGCATGCATTTATCACAAAAAAAAAAGAAATTTTATGCGTTATCTTAGAAATTTTCGAAACCCCCTGCGCTTTTCATATCAATGAAAATCCCCAATATTTTTTATAAAACTTTAGTTTATATATATAAATAAAACTGTGCATCGAATTTTATATATTTGAATATAAAGATAAAAGAAAAAATTTTAAAAAAATTCGGATCTTTTTTCTTACTTTTACATTCAACTATATAAAATTCGATGCACAGTTTTATTTATATGTATAAACTAAACTTTTATATAAATATATATATATATATATATATATATATTACATATATATATTATATTATATATATTATTATATATGGGGATTTTCATTGATATGGAACGCGCAGGGTGCAATTTTTGTGATAAATGCATGCTATAATGCATATAATGCACCCTTGAATAATATTCAAAGTGAAATTTACAAAAAATAAAAAATTGATTTTTAAGCGTCCCTCGCCCCCGACTTTAACTTCATTTATCTCAGAATGAATTTTTTCACGATATGTCAATTTTAAAAGGATATATCTAAAGTTCCTTGCAAGATATACGTATGAAATTTTCAAAAGAGCTTTTATGCTATATTTCCAACAAATTGTCTTCAGGATTTTTAATTTTGAGTGTAATTGTGAAAATATGCTAATTAATGCAAAAGTCACTCATGAAAAAAATTTCCTTTTCTTACTTAAAATTAAAAAAAATTCATAATCAATATTTTAAGAAATTCCAATCACAAATTAAAATTATACATTTTCTGTATACAAAAGTGCAAAAATTTTGTAAATCGAGTAAGTACTTCTAGAGTTATACCAAAAATTAAATATGTTTAAAATTTTAAAATTTTATTACTTTTTAAAATATGTTTAAAATTTTTCAGATTTTTTTTACATTTAATATTTTTATTATATTAAAATATATTTCAGGAAAAAATTTCATAACAAAATCACTATAAATTAAAGAAAATAGAATTTTGAGCCCCGGACCCCCTTAAATTAAAAATTATTTTCATTGGTTTATAGGTTCATAGGCATATTAATACTACAGGAGTTAAAATATTCAATGCGCAAAAGTTTTAAAATTTTTATCAATAAATTTTCAAAAATGAATGACTCACTACACGTTGTTTACATTACACAATTTCTGAAATTTCGTTTGTTTATAACAGTAATCTGTTGTACATAGTTATATAGTTTTTGGAGGTTTTAGAGAAAATGAAGAAGAATAGATGTGATATAACGTAGATTATTCAAAGAAAATAAGTTAAAACTGGTGTGAATGAATGAACTGGTGCGACGTAAAACGTTTTACGTCTTTTCAATTTTTCATTAACTTTAAACCTGTCAATAAATTCAAATCCCCTCCACTAAATCTCCTGTTCCTAATCTTCGTAAATGGGGAATTTGTAAAGTTCCTTGTAATGGTTGTGATTTATCTTATATTGGTCAAACTAAAAGAAATCTCGAAATCCGCTCAGAAGAACACTCTCGTTATGTAATCAATCAAGAATTTTCCAAATCTTCTATTGCCAAGCACAAGCACTCTTGGGATTCCGGCCATAGTTCTAATTTTCAAAATGCTAAAACTATCTTTAATGCTAATAGCATCTCTGAATTGGACTTTCTTGAAAATTTAGCTATTTATCTTAATTGTGATGTTATTGTTAATGATAAATCTGATTCCACAATGCTTTCTGCCGCTTGGAAAAAACTTTTCAGTACTACCTTATAATTTCTTTTTGTACTAGTGTAAATGCCCGTCCTAGGACGGTGGGTAAAAATTGTGTTTTTTACTTAAAACTTGAAAAACTGATTAAAAAAAATGACAATATGGAAGCGTTTAGATGAGCAAAGTTCGGCTAGTTTATGATCTAATAAACACACAATTAGCATTTACAATATTTCTGGGTAAACCAGGTTTTCCGGCTAATATACTACTATAACAAAATTAAATTTTTTTAATAAAACAAAAATTTAATAAATATGCAATAAAAGTGCGTAATTAAAACAGTCTGCTGCAACTATTGAAATAATACTATTTTTTTTTTCAATAACACTTTGAAATTGTATTTTATCGTTTACCCCCCCCCCCCTTCCTCCCCCCTCCAAATTTTTTTAAATATGTATATTGATTAATAAATAAGTATCTCGAGTTGAATTCTAACCGTCTAATCCCCTAAGCTTCTGTCCTCCTGATGCAAAGCTATAAATCAAAAATTATTAATTTTACTTTTCGTATAAACATTAATTTTTTACTTTTAAAATATGGGATATATATATATATATATGTATATATATATATATATATATATATATATATATATATATATATATATATATATATATATATATATATATATATATATATATATATATTAAGTTTAAATTTACATACATCTGTATATAGAAAAGGAAAATATAAGTAATGTGTAATTTAAAAATAAGTTACAAAATAATAAGCCTAAAATATTTAAATTGATTACTTTTTTAAAAGAAAGTCAGTTTTATCAATTTTTTGCAGGAAAAAAAAGGATATTTTAAAAAATACCATATCATTGTTTTCCGTGAATCACTTTATATGAGAAATAAATTAAAATTCCTTACATGTTGCAAAGAAAATTTAATATGATTGCAACTTAATACGTGAAATAATCTCAAGTGACACTTGGCGATTTATTTTGGTGGTTTAATGCGATGTGCCTTGCACTGATTTGTTAGGAAGAAGTGTCTAACTACTGCTCAATTATCAGGACTTGTAACCTTGAGAAGTAATCGCGGAATTCTTCTTTCTTGTCAACCAATGAGAGAATGGATCCTTTTCCCCTCGAGTCTCTTCCTGGGAGAATGGTAAGATTGATGGATTCACCCCACCCAGCGTTACACTGGCTTTTATTATATAGAGATTAAATAATGTTAGTCTGTTTTTTTTTCATTTATTTATTTTTTAATTTCATGTATTCCCATACTTAAATATATGTATTTTTTTCCGTCCCAATTTTTGCCTCTTCTACTCTGTGTTCTTTTGTTTTGATCATACTCTTCTGTGATTGGCTGTTGTCTTTTACTTTCCTATTAGCTGTTGATTTCTAATTTCCTATTGACTATTTCTTCAGCTTGTTTCCTTTCCCTTATCTCTCATTTCAGTCTTGCTGCTGCTTTCATAGTAGAAGCACTTCTTTTTTGCGCCTGACGAAGAAAGACTCGGATCTTTCGAAAGGCCTAGCGCATTTAAAAAAATTTGATGGTGTTTTAAGAAGACTTTTTGTTCTTGTAGATTATTTATATAAGTCGAACAATTACCTTATTTACGGCATAGAAATGATGGCCGCGATATGGGTTTCTTTTTCTTTTTCTTTTTTTTTTTTCCCCCAGAGGATGAGCGCAACCCGGTATCGTCACCTTAGCGTATTAGATTCTTTAAATCTGGAAAATATGTTGGTTTTAAAGGTTTTCTAAAGTTAAAAAGCGCTTTTCGGAATGCTGGGTAACTCGGAAAAGGTTATGGTATATTTCTGTTTGTGGCTATATTATATTTTTGAAGTTTAAGCAACATTTGCCCTTTTTTTTACATTGCACGTACATTATAAAAGCAAACGTTTATTCAAAAAATTCTGTTATAAATTTGTCAGCTGGAGATAAAAATTCAGTGTTTTAAATAAAATACCACCGCTCTTCAAAAGGTTTAGGCTGTTCTCAAATCCAGAGGGGCAACTTTATAACTTAAATTTTAATTCCTTTTTGTTCGGACACGGGTGAAATTGACAAGTGTTGTTATTGAGAACTATATAATCGAAAGACCCTTTACATTTTTTGGTAAACGCAAAAGATCTTTTAGGTAGCTTTCTTTACAAAAAAGCTACCTATTGCAGCCGTTCGGAGGAAAGCGATTTCAAAAAATTTTGGTATATTTTCATCGATCATGACCCCCAGACCCCGAAACCACCCTCCGTTAAAAATTTATATATATATATATATATATATCTGACCTATGTCACACTGTAACTCCCGTAATTATGAACCGATTTCGATGTAATTCGGTGTGTACATAGTACATACCAATGTCTCGACCGAGTTCGTTGGCCAGCTTCATCCGCCGTTTTGTTTCAAAATGGCGGCCATTTAAAATTTAAAAAAAAAATTAAAACTTGAAATGTGGTACCAAAAAATTAAAAATGGAAAAATATTTTTTTCTTATGTATTTGACCTTTATACAAAGATTCCGGAGCAGTTTTTGTTTCGTCTATATCTTAAAAAATGGCTGAGTTATAGCATTTTGAATTTCTAGTGTGGCTGACATTTTGAAACGTCCTGAATTTTGTCACGCGATAAAAGGCGTATTTATGAACCGATTTCGATGTAATTCGGTGTGTACATAGTACATACCAATCTCTCGACCGAGTTCGTTGGCCAGCTTCACCCGCCATCTTGTTTAAAAATGGCGGCCATTTAAATTTTTAAGAAAAATTTAAATTTGAAATGTGGTACCAAAAATTAAAAATTGAAAAAGTATTTTCTTCTTGTGTGTTTGACCTTGATAAAAAGATTCGGGAGCAGTTTTTGTTTCGTCTATATCTTAAGAAATGGCTGAGTTATAGCATTTTGAATTTCTAGCGTGGCTGACATTTTGAAACGTCCTGATTTTTCTCACGTAATGACAGGCGTATTTATGAACCGACTTGGATGTACCTTGGTGTGTACATAGTACATACAAATATCTCGACCGAGTTCGTTGGCCAGCTTTATCCGCCATCTTGTTTCAAAATGGCGGCCATTTAAAAAAATTAAAAAATAAAAAAATTTAAATGAGATACCAAAAAATTGGAAAATGAAAAAGATTTTTTTTGTATGTGTTTGACCTTAATACAAAGATTCCGGAACAGTTTTTCTTTCGTCTATATCTAAAAAAAAATGGCTGAGTAATAGCATTTTGAATTTCTCGGCTGACATTTTAAAACGACCTGATTTTTGTCACGCGATAACAGGCGCATTTATGAACCTATTTGGATGTAACTTGGTCTGTACATAGTACATACCAATGTCTCGACCGTGTTCGTTGGCCAGCTTCATTCGCCATCTTGTTTCAAAAGTGTTGCCATTTAAAAAAATTAAATTTAAAATTCAAAATGAGGTATTAAAAAATTGGAAAATGAAAAAGATTTTTTTTATGTGTTTGGCCTTGATACAAAGATTCCGGAGCAGTTTTTGTTTCTGAAAATTTGTTATTTTGTTGATATCTTAAAAAATGGTTGATTTATAGTACTTTGAATTTCTAGCATGGCTAACATTTTGAAACGATCTTGTATTTGTCACGCGATAACACACGTATTCGCCTATTTCGATGTAAGAAGGCATGTGGATAGTATACATCAACACCTCGACCAAGTTCGCTGGCCAGATTCATCAGCCATCTTGTTTTAAAATGGCGGCCATTAAATTAAAAAAAATATATATATTTAAAGTGAGGTGCAAAAAAATTAGAAATTGAAAAAGGTTTCTTTCTTAAGTATTTGATCTTGATATAAGGATTCAGGAGCATTTTTTGTTTGTCTTTACCTTAAAAAATGGCTCAGATATAGCAGTTTCAATTTCTATTGTGGGTGACATTTTGAAAAATCTGATTTTTTGCATGCGACAGCACTCCTATATATTAACCGATTCCGATGTGAGTGAGCATGTGCACAGCAATTACTAAGGTCTCGACCAAGTTCACTGCTAAGCCTCATCCACCATGTTGTCTTAAAATGACAGGCACTTTAAGAAATTGCCGAATTTGGCAGCCAAATATAAGTTACTTTAATGAAAAGCAGCTTGGATAAAGCTGACTAATTTCGCGAAATTCTCATTCATTATATTGATAAAAATTAGTATTGAATCTCCTATATTCGGTTTCCACTAAATTGAGCTTCGTGTGTTTGCATGATATAAGTTGGCTTTTTTAAAATAAGGATTATGAAAGCTACCTCTTCCTCCCGGCACTGGCCGGAAGGACTTTTAGAAAATACTCTCAAAGTTGGCGTTTTGAACGTGTCAGAAAGTTTCGCGCTTATTGAGCAGTTGACTTGAGCACCGCCTTAAGAACAATTTTAAGTTTTAAGGACCCTACCAATATCGAAATTTCATAAAAATTTGGATTTTCAGATTTTTATCTTATCGCACACTTTGGACTATAGCCTGACAAAATTTAGACTGATACTGTATATAGAACTACAGTTACTGCTGATTTAACAACCATCTAAGTATCATATTTGCCATTTAAAAGAAAATTTTAAACTCATTTATCTCAAATTAATATATATCGATACCCGCTTAAAAGAAAACTATCGCTATGTAAATAACCAATAAATTTCTAAACCCTCCATTGCAAAGCATTCTTGGGATCCGGTCGTAGTTTTAATTTTCAAAATGAAAAATTATTTTTAAGACTGCTCTCAAATCCAAAAGAACAACTTTATGACATAAGTTTTAATTTATTTTTGTCCGGAAATGCATGAAACTAGCAGGTGTTGTTCAGAAACTATGTAATCGAACTGTTTTTTCTGTTTCTTTCTTTCTTTCTTTTCTTTTTTTTTTTTTTTTTTTTTTTTTTTGCAAACGCAATAGATCTTTTAGAAAGTAATGTCAAAGTGGCCGTTTTGAACCGAATATCCCCGCGAAAGAAGAATAACCACTCAAGGAAGATTGAAAAACGTGTTTGTAATTTGATCAAAGTGGCTTATAACTCAATAGGTAATTTATTGTTTAAAAAAAAAAAAAAAGAAAAGAAATAGAAAACACAGGTCGATTTCAAATCGCTTCCATAGTCAGGCCTTTTAATTCTATATCTTTCCGTTAAAAAATGAATTTGTAAATGTGTCAAAACGTTTTGCGCTTGTTGAGCAGAACAGTTCAGGACAGCCTTAACGCCAATAGCACGCCAGAATTGGACTTTCTTGAAAATTTAGATATTTATCTTAATCGTGAAGTTATTGTTAATGAAAAATCAATTCTACCATGGTCCCTGCAGCTTGGATAAACCTTTTCAATTCCATCCTATAATATATTTATTTTTTTTTTATTATTAATTAATATTACTTTGGTATTTACATTTTTATTTTTTATAAAAATGTATATTTGTATGTATTGTTTATTTTTTATCATTTTTATTTCATTTTATTTTACTTTACTTTATTTTATTCATTTACTTTATTACTATTTATTATTATTATTATTATTATTTACTTTTATTTTTCCTTTATTTTTATTTAACTGTATTTATTATATTTATATACAGTGTCACGTATAACCTTTCGACCTTTCGCAACCGTTGGTCCTAGATGCATACTTCCAATTACAAAAATGGTGAAAATTAGGTGCAGGGTTAAGATAAAAAATTTTTGAAGCGAAAAGACAATTTAGTGAAGAATTACAGAATCTAAATTTTTATACGGTCCCCCGGTCCTATAAGTTATATTTAGTAAAATTTCCCTGTTACACTGGAAAGTAAGGCAAAAAAAAGTCCCGTTATTCTACGATTAAAATTGACCGAGTAATAGCTGTTTAAAGTTGGAGTATATTTTTTGCTGCATATTAGGGGTCATTCACAAATTTAGTCGAAATATAATTTCGTCAGATATATTAAAGAAATGGTTGAGAGTAAAATTAGCATTGCAATATAAATTTGAAATCTTTAATCATTCTGACATATTATTGCAAAATGTACAATTTGTACTGAACATCATAAGAGGATAAAAATAAGATTTTTTGTTAAATAAAAGGATGAAAAACAACAGCCTCAATTCTTTGCAAAATGATACACATTTTAAAATGCTATTAGATTACACAGTCTTTCAAATTTTGGGTTGTGGCATGTTTTTTAGCTTTTGAAAATTGATTCTTATGTATTTTTTAGCACTGAATCCGAAAATGACCTTCATTTTAAAGCATCACGTCAGGAATTTTCTCAAATCGCAAATTTCAAAGTTAAAAAGCTAAAAGTTATAATTGATATCCCCTCCCCTCCCAACCTCATCGGATCCCCGAGCTGTTTAGCTGTAAAAAACCCAGTATAAGCAAAAAAATCTAATAAATTATTGAATTATATAAAATTAAACTGAATAGAAAAGTCTTACATCTATTTTATAGTACCAGATTTTTCGCTATTTTTTAACCTTGAAATTTACGATTTGCGAAAAATCTTGACATGATGGTTAAAAGTGAAGGTAATTTTTTGATTCAGCGTTAAAAAATATGTAAAATGTAATTATAAAAGTTAAAAAACGCGACCATCGCAGGTTTATATTATCTAATCTAAAACTCTTTCTTAAACTTCTTGACGGCAATCTATCCGAATTTTTTGTGTTATCCTCTAACATAAGAATGTATAAGATGGTAAAAGTCAAAAATCATAATAATACTGCACTGTCATGGGATTTAAGTCAATATGTAAAATTTAACTTCGATCGGACATTTGAATGTAAGTTAAAGTTCGAGTACAAATTTTAAATTGGAAAGACGATCATTGTAAGTTGAATAAAACCTTATGAAAATAACATAATTTTAGTTAAAAGAAATCATAGCCTCAAACCCTTACAAAATAAAACATACGTTAAAATACAATTATTTTATCCAATCTGAAACTTAACTAATAAAAATTAATCGTAATATTTGTACGATTTCTTTCAAAGCGCAGATACCTTGAAATAGGTTTAAGTACTTTATACACGACCCCTGAAAGCATAGTTGAAATCATCTGTTTTGATATGCAAAAAAGTGGTATAAGTCATGCATTTCAAAGTTTCATAACTCGGTCAATTTTAATGTTAGATGAATGGGACTTTTTTGTCTTACTTGTTAGTGTCACAGTAAATTTTTAGTAAATATCACTTATATGACCGGGGGACCGTATAAAAATTTAAGTTTCGTAATTTTTTAATAAATGTTTTTCTTGACCCAAACCGCTTTAAAAATAATTCTTTACCTTATTTAAACCATTTTTGTAATTGGAAGTATGCATCTAGGACCAACGGTTGCGAAAATAAAGGTAGGTCAGGTTATACGTGGACACATTGTATATATATTTATTATTATTATTATTATTATTATCTGTTTTTTCCCATATATTTTACATATCCATATGTTTTCCTTACCTTTATCTTTCGTTTCAGTCTTATTTTGCTTTCAAGAAGTAGAAGCACATCTTCTTTGCGCCTGATGAAGAAAGGTTGAGTTCTTTCGAAAGGCCTAGCGTATTTATATATTTTTATTGCGATAAAGGTTTTTTGGTCATTTATCGCAGTTTATGTTTTTTCATATTTTCCAAGTCTTCAAAATGCTAAGGTTTTCTAGATATGAATAAAAAAGTTTGAATTTTTTTTCCAGTTGAACATTATACCATAAATAAGAAATTTAAGGATTGGATTTTTAATATTTTGATAACTTTTGTTTAAAAAAATATGTACAAAAATTAATCATTTCCTCTGCTTTTATCCACTTGTATTTAGTTATTATTATTTTCCACTAAAAACATTGCTAAAAAAAAAAAAAAAAAAAAAAATCCGATCCTTAAATCTACAAAGTATCACTACTGACCTGCAATAAAAAATCAGGTGAAAAATTTTAAAAATAAAACAATAGTAGCGTTTTAAGATACGTGTAATGCTACGCTTAAAATTGAATTGTTTTAAAATCTTTTGAAAAATAATTTTAATTCTTTAATTTTTTTTTGATTAAATAATTTGTAATTAGCATTTACTAGTAGAAGTATTTAAAAATATTTTTTCTTTTGTGTGTGTGTAGAGGGAGTGTGGGGGGGGGGGGGGTGCTGAGTTCCCTGCGGGTATAGAATCTTTAAACTTTCAAAAAAATCTATTTTTGATTTTAAATTTATTAAAATTCCGTTATTAACTTACGTTATTTGCATAAATATGTAAATTACATGTATTAATTTACGTTTCTGAACAATATGCAAAAAACCACATTAAAAAATCTGCATTATTTGTTTAGTTATAATCATTTATAGGACCTCGTATAATGTAAGATATTCGGATATTGAAATTTTAAGATGCGTTTTATCATATTAGTAAATTTAGAGTTTGCGAGCACTGTTACTTTCAAACTATATAAGCTACAGTTCTTAAAATTTATCCGCATATGCGATTTTTCATAGTTTATATGCTAAAATCAAAATAACTTTGTTTTTTCTTCTTTTGCACTTGAAAAATAAGATTAAAAAAAATTACTATTTTCTTTTTTTACTTTTGTGTTAAAAATAAATTTCAAACAATACTTTTTATGTATATTTTGTTTTTAAGTTAGAGATACGTCTGTAATGATTTTATTTTGGACAAAAATAACGTTCTATATGCATAATTTCCCATTTTATTATGCGCGCAGCACTTAATGATTTTTATTTACATAATAGTGATATGAATTTAAAAAATTAAAATTAAATATTATTTTTGTATATAAAACATTTATTTTTCTGTATAATATACTCAAGAATATATACTTTAAGTAGAAAGGATAAAGAAAAATCTTAATTGCATATTATTCGAGCATTCGTATTTTGAAAATGGTTTTGTTGGTTAAAAAAAAAAGAATTGTTTTTGATCGTTTTCAACAATCTCAAAGGTCCAGTGCTCTTAAAAATCCTAAGAGAGGCTGATTTTCTGACTATCCATTTTCAAGTCTACTAACCCCATAATTCTCCGTCAACCTGAACCACGAGTTAAGCGCTTAACTCTCTGTTGAAGTTGAAATCCACCGAGAATAAATCAAAACTAGAGTTCAGTAATCCAACCTATCTACGGTACATAGGTTGTTCGACCGCGCATCTGCACTCGTAGCAAAGATGAATTTTGAATTGAAGGTTGATCCTTTTTAGGTGCGTTCGTAATTATATAAATACGTAGCACCTATAGTCGTCGTTCAGTCCGTCCGTCTGTCCGTCTGTCTGTCCGTCCGTCTGTCCGTCCGTCTGTCTGTCCGCATATAACAGAGCAAAAACTACCCAACCGAATGGTCTGAAATTTGAAATATAAGATTGTTGCAAAATTTTGTCGAGCCATTTCAAATTTTATGAAAATCGGGTGTATAGTTTAATTACAGGGACAATCAAAAGTTTTTCTTTACATTACGGCCAATGGGAAAAATTATTGCAAGTGCATTTTAATGATGTTACAGCCTTCCGAATAGTCTGAAATTTTAAAGATATAATTGTTGCAAAATTTTGTCGAGCCATTTCAAATTTTAGGAAAATCGGATGTATAAATTACAGGGACAGTCAAGAGTGTTCGGGGAATGGAAAAAAAAAATATTGGGAGTGCATTTTAATGATGTTAAAGACTATGCACTTTATGAAGTGCAACAAATTATACATTCAGTACAATATGGGGTACAAAAAATAATTATAAAACTTGTTATAGTACAAACGCACCTCATTTGCCACGTTTGACGAGCAATTTCCAACTTGTTTTTATACAAAGCTGTTTGTAATTCAGTAATTAAACGAAATGCCAATTGTAAAAGAAGTTAATATGAAAGAATGTATTGCTTTAAACTTTATTTATTTATTTATTTTTTTTTTAATTATAACTGAATAAACTTAATGTTATACTAAAGTTTCTCAGCTGGGAGTTGAACCGCGGGTTGAAGGTTGGTAGGGAATCGTCCGGTAAGTTAGCCGCTCATTTCTGGCAGAAGATATGCTCCTGTAAAACGCATTTCCCAACAACAATATGAAAAACGTAGGGAAACGTTTTCGGTATTTCACAGGAATACGCGCCGTTCAAGATCATTCTATACTTTTGCTAAATATGTCTTTAAGGCTGTTCTTAACTGCTCTGCTCAACAAGCGAAAAAGGTTTTGACATATTTACAAATTTATTTTTTAATGGAAAGGTATAAAATTTGAAAGCCTGGCCATGAAAGCGATTTGGAATGGAACTGTTTTTCCCATTTTTTGATCAATCAATTACCTATTGAGTTATAAGCGAATTCGATCACGTGACAAACCCGTTTTTCGCCTGCTCTTGAGTGCTTTTTCTCCCTTCGCGCGGAAATTCGGTTGAAAACGCTCACTTTCACATTACTTTCTGAAAGATCTATTGCGTTTGCAAAAAAATGGAAAAAACAGCTCAATTACATAGTTTCTGAACAACAACACCAGCTAGTTTCATGCATTTTCGAACAAAAATAAATTAAAACTTATGTCAGAAAGTTGTCCTTTTTGATTTGAGAACACCCTTAAGGCGGTTCTCATGTGCACTGCTCATCAAGCACAAAACTTTCTACCACAATGACGTGTACATTTTTAAGCATAACGGCATAAAATTGGCAGACCTGACTATGGAAGCGATTTGGAATCGAAATTGTTTTTTCATTTTTTGATAATTAAATTATCTATAGAGTTGTAGGCATTTTTAATCACGTGACAAGGCGTTTTTCTCCCTCCGCTGACAGGTTTTTCTGGCTATCGTCCAGAAATTCGGTTCAAAACGCCAGCTTTAACAGTATTTTCTGAAAGATCTATCGCATTTGTAAAAAAAAAAAAAAAAAAAAAAGAAAAAAAAAAAAACATAAAACGTCTTTCGATTACATAGTTTCTGAATAACAACACTTGCCAGTTTCATGCGTTTTCGATCAAAAATGAATTAAAACTTATGTCATAAAGTTGTCCTTTTAGGTTTGAGAACAGTCTTAATTATAATTACTTTAACCAAAGGCTTTTTTATATCGAAATATGCTACTTCAAGTGGGGTACACTTATATTTCACCACTTATCTTTGGTGGTGTCTTATATATATATATATATTACACCTTTTTTAAATAGATAATTTAACTTTACCATAGTTATTTTGAGACAAAAATTTTGAAAACTTTACAAAACTCTGTTTATTTGAAATACCATTGAAATATAACGGGTTTTCCATTAATTAAGTCATACTTAAAAAATGTGGGAGGAGGGCCACAAAGTGTGACAAAATAAAAACAAATAAAAAAGATCCTTAAATTTGTTCAAATTATCATTACTGATCTGCAATAAAAAATCAGGTGAAAAAATTAAAATAAAAATAAAACTTTAGTGGCGTTTAAAATTAAGTTTTAAATTGAACTGTTTTAAAATCTTGCGAAAAATAATTTTAACTTTTTACATTTTCTTTTTGTTTAAATAATTTGTAATTGACATTCACATAATAATATTTAAAAATATACTTTTTAAAGTAATTTTTTGCGGGGGAGGGGGGGATGCCAAGCCCCCTTAAGGCTGTTCTCAAATACAAAAGGGTAATTTTCTGACGCAAGTTTTAATTATATTTTGTTCGTAAATGCATGAAATCGGTAGGTGTTGTTATTCAGGAACCATGTCATCGAAAGACGTTTTCCAGTTTTTGGTGAATGTAAAAGATCTTTCAGAAAATACCCTCAAAATGGGCGTTTTGAACCGAATATCAGCACGAAAGGAGAAAAAGCAGTCAAAGAGAGGAGAAAAAAACATTTTTCACGTAACCCAAAATCGCTTATAACTCGATAAAGGATTTAATAATAATAATAATAATAATAATAATAATAATAATAATAATAAAGCCGATTCCAAAACGCTTCAATAGATCCTAGCAAATTTTGTATCCTTGCGTTAAAAAATGAGTTAGTAAATGTTTCATAAAGTTTCGGGCATATTGAGCAGTGCACTTGAGAAACCATAAGCAAGGCCGTAACTTGGGGGGGGGGGGGGGATGTGTCCCGGGCGCCAGAACGAAGGGGCGCCAAATGAAGATTTTGTTTGTCGATTTTTCTCACGTCTATGTTTAGCACGGTATTGTTAAATTCGTTCTGTCTGTCTGGGGTATGCCAAAGCATAGAACCTAAGGATGAAGGATCATAAGAATCCTGTATAAAGGGAATTTTTATTTAAATTACGTTTTCAAAATTTCAATCAATTAATATTATTATTGACAAAGCAAATTACGTAGTTCAGTATTACATATTTTATGATTACACATTTTAAATTTTAAAATAAATCGGTTATAAGAAAATTAGTAAAATTCTCTTTGTAAATATATTTTGCGGACGACGGGGGCGCTAAAATCCTTGTTTGCCCTGTGTGAAAATAAGGCTAGTATCGGCGCTGACCATAAGAGCACCTTAAAAATAATAAGAGATGCTGATTTTCTGACTATCCATTTTCAAGTCTAAGTTCAAGTTCCAAGCCGCTCATTTTCGACCGAAGATCTGTGGGGAAAGAGCAATAGCTTTCTTTCCTGTAAAACGCATTTCCCAACAACAATAATAGCAATGTAGGGAAACGTTTTCGTTGTTTCACAGGAATACGTGCAGTAGAGGTCTAAACGGGACCGGGCTTGGCCCGAGGCCCGTACCCGGCCCGGTGCAATGAAGGCGAATTTTCCAACTGGCCGGGCCGGCAGAATTAGGACAATTTTTTCAACGGGCCGGGGCGACAGACAAAATAATCGGGCCGGGCCGGACCGATAAAAAATTAATCGGGCCTATCGGCCCGATATAAGAATTCAAGCGAAGCAGATAAAATACGAGCCATTTTCAATGAAGATGATTTTCTTGAGAAGTATAAATGTGCGTCACGAGCCGATGCGAGTTTAACAACATCAATACAGAAATGTAACCTCTCCATCGTAGAGATCGGCATTGTACAGTTACAAGATGTCTAATTCCGAGTTTAATTTTTTTCAGCAGACTTGTGCCGGGACGGAACTGGTCTTAATCGATCTCAGGATGTGTAGGACAGTCTTTGTGTTTTGTAGTATTAATAGTGATAATGAACTTCTGTTTACAGCATCTTTGGAAATATACCTTAAGGTGGTTCTCATATTCACTGCTCAACAATGCGAAACTTTCAGACACATTTTCTGACTCATTTTTAACTATAAAGGCATAAAATTGACAGAGCTGACTATTGAAGACATTTGGTAACGAATAGCTTTCTCCATATTTGATAAATTACTTACAGAGATAACAGAGATTCTTGTCATGTGACTGTACGTTTTTCTCCTTTCCTGTGCTATCGCTTCCGGAAATTCGATTCAAAACGCTAGCTTTGGCAGTATTTTCAGAAAGATATATTGCTTTTATCTATGAAAAAAAAAAAAAAAAAAAAAAAAAAAAAAAAAAACACATTTACATAGCTTCTGAATAAGAATACCTGCCAATCTTGCGCGTTTTCCGAAAAGAAATGAATTTTTAAATGTGTTGAAATGTAGCTCCTTTGAATTTAAGAAAAACCTTAAAAATGAGAGAAAAATTTTCACAAATCTACTTTTTATTATACAGCTTCAAAAGTTATCATGTTTTTAATCCTTTATTCTGAACTACATTAATCTTTTAATGAATCCTTATTTGAATTTTGAAATGTCTGTAGACACAATTACTAAAACACTGTAAATAATCGTTAATGTTTACTATTGTTTGTTTTCTGTTTTGCGAACATCATAGTAATCTAAAATATACTGTAAAATGTTCCCATAAATATGTATGTAGTATTCATTAAAAGAATCTTAATTTTATGTCGAGAAAAAACGAATTTTTTTTGTTGTAGAAATTGTGTCGGGCCGGGCCTGTTTTCACTGATTTTTGTACGGGACGGGCCGGGCCGAGAACTGTAAAAATGCAAACGTGCCGGGCCGGGCTCGGGCCGAACTTCCAGTTTTTACACCGGGCTGCGCCGGGCCAAGATAGCTTTCGTGCGGGCCGGGGCCGGGCGTGGAAATTCCGGCCCGTGCAGACCTCTAACGTGCAGTTCAAGATCGCTCTGTTTTCAGTGTTTTCAGCCTATTATTAGATCAGTTATTTTTGATAAAGACTTTAATTAATTCCTTTAATCAAAGAATGTTTTCTATATCGAAATACGCTAATTGAAGTGGGGTACACTTATATCACACTGATTCTGTTTGGGATATATATATTATCCATTTTCAAAATAGATAATTTAACTTTATCTTTTGAGGCAAAAATTTTGAAGACTTCATAAAATCCTATTTTATTTGAAATACCCTTGATATATAACGAGTTTTCTATTAATTAATCCATACTTGAACAGCGGGAGAGGAGGTCCACAAAGTGTGACGCAGTATGACAGGGAGAGGGGCGGGTAAAAATTGTATGACGCTACATTGAAAATATGATAACGAATCGCTAGGCGTTATTTGCAAGCAGCATAATAAAGTTCATTAAAAAAAATAAAAAAATACTTATTTTTATTCAGGTAATAATAGATATATTTTTTATTTTTACACATTTTTATTTAACTTAACTTTTTTTTTTTTTTTTTGTATTGATTTTTAAGTAACGATGTTTTTTATGTAAGAATTACAAAAATTGCGTTCTCAGGTGTGTTTCTGATGAAAATACAATATTTTATTATTTTTAGAACTTAATTATAAACTAATACATTAATTTTAAGGCCTTTTTGTTTTAAATCGCCGAATATTCCCAGTAACTAGTACAATCGTATACGAGTTGAAACAACAATGAATTTAATTATGCGCCAAAACAAGCTCACTAAAATATGCCAAATAGCTGTGATAATGAAGCATTTTAAAGGAAAAAAAATAATAAATTAAATAAACTATAAATAAAAAATAAAAAGTGCCGTAATAAACAAAAGTACGCTTTTATCAATTAATAATTTAATATTAATTATTTTACGATTATACGTTGAAAAACAAATTTAAAAATCCTAAAAAATAATTTAAATAATGTTTTACTTTTTTCTTTCCTGTTGTCATATCTTGAAAAAGAAACGCTGGAAAAAATATACATTTTTTAAATAAATTCGCCTGCACTTTCTACCATGCTTAAGAATATCAGATTTCATAATCGATTTCGGAGCAAACGCCAAATCACTGTATTGTAGCTAAAAAAAGAAAAGATAAATAAATAAAAAACAGGGATTGTAGTCGGAAAATTAGTCGTGATTTTTCAAAATGAATATTTAATGCTTATAAAAGAGTGTTTTTAAATAAAACTATTTTTAATTTTGCACTTATTACACTGTTTTCTTTAAATTAACATAGTTCATGTATGTAAAGATAGAAATTTATAATTCATTTTTACTCACTTCCTGATATGGTAGAATTAAAACATTCCGTACACAGATGTGTTTCCGATGAAAGCAATTCATAGTATTTTTTCTTTTAAATTTTTCATAAAAGAAATGAACCGCCCGTAAAACATTCCCTAAATTGTAGCATTAAATCAGTATCTTGATCTCAAATATTAATAGCGCATAAAAGCTAAAATTCAGGAATGCGACGCTGTCATAAGTATTTAAAAAATTCAGTATTTTAAATCAGAACTGAAATACTTATTTTTCATTACAGACGTATAAAAGTAATGTGATGCAAAGTTTACCAGAAAGAATATTTTCAAGTAAGAAAAAAAGAGAAAAGATGATTCACTGAAAAGCAGATTTTACGAAGAAACAATTTTGAAAAAATATTTTGCTTCGACATTTTCCAGAGGAAAATTAAAACTTTTCTTTTTGTTGTTGTTGTTGTTTCCTAATAGGAAAAGTCGCAAAATTGTCATTTTTAGGTGATTTTTTTTTTTTTGTTGTTCAGTCTCAGAATAAATTTCATCGATATCGAAATTTTTTGTTATCTATGAATCATTCATAAACCACCCCGGGTCCTCCAATCGGAATGTATAAGATATCATTATTCTCCAATCTTAGTGTTCAAAACGATCCCATGTCTTGCGTGGAACGTCACCGAGAAGTCCGTCCAGACTTTCCTCGCCTTGAGTGCCGGTCGGGCGGAGATGCCATAGGATGAAGCAATATTCATCCATTAAGGACACTAATTTCATTTCGCGACCACACCCGGCAAATTTGACCCCGTAGGATGAGTTCCGTCCGCTGTTTCTTTTCAGCTTCTAAGTGCTCCCGTTTATCATCAAGAGAATAAATAGAGGAAAGATAGAGACGGAGAGATGAAATTAATGGTATGATGGTGGTAAAGCGTTTTGGCGTGACCATCTGTCGGCGTGATTTTTATTTTTCTGGTGGAGTAAGTATGTGACGAATGTAAGAAAACGATGGATTTGTCCAATGGGCAGAATGTATTTGGTTGCGACATAATGATTGGGGAGTTAATGACGAGTTAATGTTTCTCACATTCGTAGGTTTCTAGCTGTTAGTCCTCGATGGAAATGCACGAACTTGTAAAGGAATCGTGTTAGAGGTTTTGAAAGTTATTATTAATGTAATTGTAGTGTTTCCTGAACGTCAAATGATCTGGAATTGTTATGGGTACGTGTGGTGATAACAAAACAGTAATTTAGGAACATTATCGACTAAGTGTAGTGGTTAATCGGTCTTCGGCTACGGAATCTGCCCAAGACTACATTTAGTTCTTTGTTTCGTTCGATACAGATTCAATTTAATAAGAGCACATAAGACAAAAATTGCTTCAAAATTCAATATTTTACATAAAATATATAATGTGAACATTAAAGTCCACAATCTTACTTAAAAGGCGACTAAAGTAATGAAAAAGATGTTACAAGTTTAAAATGTACATTTTATTAAAAACTTCTTAGTACTTTCAAGTCTTCCAAGCTCATCATCAGAGAATATCTTAATAACTAAATTTTGTTTATTTATACAAATACGTCACATTGTTTTGAAAATGAGAGAGCCAATAATTACTAGAGTTGAAAGTAGAAGTAGCAGTAGCAGTTCAACTCTAGTAATTATTGGCTCTCTCATTTTCAAAACAAAGTGACGTATTTGTGTAAATAAACAACATTTAGTTATTAAGATATTCTCTGATGATGAGCTTGGAAGACTTGAAAATACTAAGAAGTTTTAAATAAAATGTATATTTTAAACTTGTAACATCTTTTTCATTACTTTAGTCGCCTTTTAAGGCTGTTCTTAACTGCTCTGCTCAACAAGCGCAAAAAGTTTTGACATACTTACATTCATTTTTTAACGGAAAGATATAAAACTGGAAAGCCTGTCCATGGAAGCGATTTGGAATCGAACTGTGTTTTCCATTTTTTGATCAATAAATTACCTGTTGAGTTATAAGCGATTTTGATCACGTGACACAGCCTTTTTCTCCCCTTACTGACTGGACTTTCTTCTTTCGTTCGGAAGTTCAGTTCAAAATGCCAACTTCGACAGTATTTTCGGAAAGATCTGTTGCGTTTAGAAGAAAACGGAAAAAACAGTTCGGTGACATAGTTTCTGAATAACAACACCTTCTATTTTTATGCGTTTCCGAACAAAAATGAATTAAAACTTATTTCAGAAAGTTGACCCTTTGGATTTGAGAACAGCCTTTTAAATAAAATTGTGGGCTTTTTAATGTTCACATTATATATTTTATGTTGAATCAAGATGAAAAATTGCGTTTCGTCTTATGATTTTATTCAATATTTTAATTTAAGGCTCAAATCAAAATGAGCTACTTTCCGGCACATTTTTTAATTCATATTTGTTCGGAAACGTATGGAATTCGCAGATATTGCTATTCAGAAACTATGTAAAGGAATAACATTTTCCGTTTTATGGAAAACGCAGATCTTCCAGAAAATAATGTCAAAGTTGGCATTCTGATCCGAATTTCTGGACGAAAGAAGAAAAACCTGTTGCATGTGACTAAAATCGCTTATAACTACATAAGTAAATTATTTATCAAAAATGGAAATCAGAAAGTTTCGCCCTTGTTGATCAGGGAACTTGAATATTGGAAAATAGAACATATTAAACATATAATAAACAAATTGAAACAAATTAAAATTATAATTATCAAATTGAAATAAATTAAAAATATATTCTATTAGGTCATCAAGTAGAAAACTTGTGATTACAAAAGGACCAGATCACCAATGTTCCACCAGTAAATTTTAATTGAAATTTTCATCTTATATAAACGCCATATTCATGAAAACTTACTATCATGATTAACAGAAAAATTGCTATTCTTTTTTACCGATGGAAGTTTGCCCAGTTGATAATCTGGCCCTTTTGTAATCACAATTTTCATACTTCATAACTTGAGATGCAAGTCTACTTCCAATTCAAGACCAAGGTTTTACGATTGAATGTGTTAGCAAACTTAATATCATCTGAATTCCAAACCCCTTTTTTAATGTCGTAAACGAAGTATTATTCATACATACTGGTTTAGTTTACATATTATACATAAACAAAAAATAGTTGTTGAAATAAAATAATTATCATTGAATGATTAAATAATTAATTAAAAGTTACGCAAGCTAGGAGTCTGAAATGTCCAATTCATTAAGTACGTTTGGCTTCCTTTAAATTTAGGAACATAGTTACTGTCAGCATAATACACTGAAAATTATAAACAAAATTATTTTCTTTTAATTGATAATTTTCAGCATTAACGTTTTTGTTTTGTTTTATTATTATGAAAATTAATGAGTTTTTTTTTTTTTTTTTTTCGTATTCCTCCATAATTTCTCCATACCTTTTTATCTCTCTCTCTCTCTCTCTTTTTTTTTTTTTTTTTTTTTTGTATTTATCCATAATTTCTCCATACCTTTTTATCTCTCTCTTTTTTTTTTTTTTTGTATTTATCCATAATTTCTCCATACCTTTTTATCCCTCTCTATTTTTTTTTCTTTTTATTTCTCCATAATTTCTCCATACCTTTTTATCTCTCTCTATTTTTTTTTTTTTTTGGTATGTTTTCATATTCTGTATTTATTATTTTTTTTTTACTGTATCAAAAATATAGAATCTTCAAGAAGATGTAATAATGACTATGACCTTATTTACATATATACTATATTGCCATTAATCACCAGACACATTCAATTTTAGACTTTTTGTCGAAAATTTAAAGATATACTTGTCAGATTCTTCTGGAACTTTATGATTATAAAGAATATGTTTGACCTCATATATTTATCAACATCGATTTGATAAGGAGGACAATTAGGGGCTAACAGAAAATCAAAGAAAAATAATAATATATGGGATCACCCTGTAAAATAAAATGCACGAAATGATCGATCGCTGCAGCATACAAACATGTGGATATTGTATAGTATCTGTATGCATTTGTGTAAGAATAGCATCTATATTCATAGACATATAGCAATTTTTTTAATTCTTGTACGTTTTTTGCTTATATTATGTAGGGTTTTCAAACAAATTTAACGCGAGTTTAAGAAAATTTAGCAAAATATAGTATAAACAATATAATGTAATTGGAATAATATATATTAAACATTTGATGAACTATGAGCAGTTGTATGAATTTTTTTTTATCTGCGCATGCGCGAACGATAACAAAGATTTTTTTTTACTTTCATGATTTAATAGTCAACTCTATGGAGCCATTTATATAAAAAAGCTAATCAAATATCATGAAAATTCAGAAAGATATCAACGATAGAGTGAGCTGATTTTTATACTATGACGCAAAAGTTTAGACAATGAAGAAATTCTTACATACTTTGAAAAATATTTATTCAATTTTCAAATCACTGCTTGAAATTAATGTGCTGTACATATAAACAATATTTATAACAAAGAAAAGGGGAATTGTGCATATTGCAATAAATTAAATGGTAACAAAAATAAACTGCTGTCTCAAAAGTTTAGACACAAATTAAATAAAATCGAAATAAACAATTTTTAAAACCTGGTTGCGCATCCATGCTTATGTATTACGTCATATACACGAGATTGCATGGAAGAAACTAAATCTTGCATAGTTTGTGGATCGATATCGTACCATGCATTCTTAATAGATGTCTTAAGTTCCTTTTCAGAAGAGTATTGTCTAGCGTTGCTATAAACTTTGCGACACATGATGCTCCAAAGGTTTTCTATAGGGTTAAGATCTGGGCTACATGCTGGCCAGTCGAGAACTCTTATATTATGGGAATTAAACCAAGATTTTGAATGTTTTGCAGTGTGAATTGAAGCATTGTCTTGCTGAAATTCCCACTGAGGACCCCCTAGAAGCTCAGCAAATGGCAGTAGGTTTTCTTCTAATGTCTGTGTATAATGCTGTGAAGTTTGACGACCACTGGTGAAGGTCAGAGATACTTGTCCATTATAGCAAAAGGCTGCCCAAACCATCACCGAGCTACCTCCTTGTCTGCGACTGAAAAAACGTCGAGGTTCCTTCCGCAAGTCATGCCAATACGATAAACAACCATCTGGACCATCCAGATTCCACTTTTTTTCATCGCTAAATATGACTGACTGCCATTTCTCTCCATATGACATATGCTTTCGAGCCCACATAAGTCTTTGTAACTTATGATATGGTTTCAGAGCTGGTTTCTTCTGCATTTTGCTATAAACGATTGTTCCTTTTTCCAAAATTCGTCTACGAATCGTATCCTTTGATACAGAGAGTCCCGATGAGCTTTGAACTCCACGTACGCTCATTTGTTGAGTACTCTCTAGTCTTTGTATCAGGCGATCCTCTCGTACATTTGTCACACGTGGCCTCCCAGACCGACATTTTGCTTTATATTCGGAACCACTCGATAAAACTCGATAAATAGATTTTTTTTGACCTATTAATAATAGCAGAAATTTCAGAAACGCTCTTCCCTTCACCTTTCAACTGCCAAATCCTTGAAACCTCATTCACTTGAATTTCTTTAGCTCTCGGCATGTCGACTATGAAGCGCAATCGTTTGCAGAACTTAAGTACTCCAAATTTGTGACATCATCGATTCTAAATTTGCATATGCCAGCGAATATTCAAAGAAATTTAGAATAGTGTCTAAACTTTTGCGACAAGCACATTTGAATTTTTATGAAAAAAATTAGTATTATAGCAAATAAAACGACTGTCTTTTGTACATAGCATTTTAAATCAGTTTTTGAATATATTTACAGGTTTTTGTAATTCTGACGTCATAATTCTACATTTTAAAGCTGAATGACGTCATTGTCTAAACTTTTGCGTCATAGTGTAGTTGCACTCTAAAAGCAGCTGAATGGTCAATGATTTTGCACAAATTGTTAATTTTTATTCACTGACTTTTAGCAAAGGAATTAGTATTTAATTAATATAAACGAGTAGATTTGGAACAAATACTTCGATTTTGATACTTCTTTTTTTCTTGGAATAGGTGCGTTCTGATGATTTTCCAAGAAGAACTAAAACATCAATAAAAATTTAAAAGTAAAAATTAAATTAAATTAAAAGTGTCAATTTATGGAAAATCCCTTATTCTTCCCCAAAAGTCTACTATTTTACTTTACCGATGTAATGTTGAGTAAGGAATATTATATTTCCTATGGACCTGCCATGATGTCAGTAGAACATAGCTTTAACCCTTTATCTACTGCATTATGATCTATTGTATTTATTTATTTATTTATTTTTTTTTTTTTTGAGTTACTACAATGAAAATTAAAGGATAAACATTAAAAAAATATTCACTCGTGAGAAATTTAATTCTTTAGAGGTAATTAATTAAAGTGGTACTTTAAAATACCGTCAGTACACTATGACTAAAATATTTTCGTAACAGAAAACCCACAAGGTATTTCAAATGACATCAAAATTGTGGTAAAATATTTTCAATTTAATAAGTATGTGAAATATAGCCCTATCTTATTTACAAATAAATATTTTGGCAAATTCCGGTGTCAGTCATTTATTTCAACACTTTAGCATTGAAAATCCTTTGCGCTTGAAAGGGTTAAAAAAACTATTTTTTTTTTTTTTTTTTTTTTTTTTTTTTTTTTTTCTTAGGTTTCGATCTTGTTAGCAGTCCTTTAGTTTATGCGACGTCTATATTCCAGGGACAACATGTTCTCTCGCATCTCCACATATTTTATGTTTGAACTTACATATGCCATTTCTAGCATAACAAACAAGAGCCGGTGCCGCTTTTTTTATCGATTTCCTATAAAAAGTAATAATGAAACAGAAAAGAAATACTAGGAAAATTATTACTACATGACATTTTAGTAATTACATTTTAAAGCAGATGAAAACGATGGATAATTACACAAACGAAAAGTAAACAAGAAGTTTTTCTCCAACACACAGTGTACTCACGGTACTTATAAGTACCATTGAGTAATTCAACTGTTAAATCAAATACATACACTGCTCACCTAAAATAGGTAGTCAAATTGTCTTCTAAGATCATAATGAACACATTAAAAAATCCAACAGTTATCTTATATCCTTACTGTGTTTGCAGCAATAAAAAGATGAGCGTGACAATCTGTGCAAAATGTCGGCACAAAACACATCGACTGTTTCAAAGATAGCCTCCATCCTCGCTAAAATAACAAACCTAGAACTACTGCTGACATGTATCCCGATAAAGTGGCGTTAAAAGAGTGTTTTTGCAAAGTACCATTAGAATATTAGTAATCTTTACTACGGGATGAAAGTTTAAACTCAGTGGTACTTATAAGTACTGTCAGTAGATAAAGGGTTTTAACATCGTCGACAGCTTGTTGAACTTACCGGATTTTTTAGAAGCTCTCTTGAGGCTGTTCTCAAATCCAAAACAGTTACCTTCTGATACATTTCTGAATTGATTTTTTTATTGAAACGCTTGAAACTGGCGGGTGTTCTTATTCAGAAACTATGTAATCTAATGGTGTTTTCCATTTTTTAAATAAAGGCAAAAGATCTTTCAGGAAAGACTGACAAAGTTTGCCGGAATTTTCGGAAAGGATAAAAAAAATTATGTTGTGACGTGACAACGATCGCTTATAACTCGCTGAGTAATTCATTTATCAAAAAATGGAAAACACCATTCTATTCCAATTTGCTCTAATAGTCTGTCCTACAAGTGACATGCTTATGTGTTAAAAAAAAGAGTCCAAAAATATATCAGAAAGTTTTGCGTTATTGAGTAGGTTTTTTTTTTTTTTTTTTTTTTTTTCTGAGAACCGCCTAAACCTTTTTTAGCTAGAAATTACACCGAGAAAGAAACATAAAAATAGTATGGAATTGCACTAAATAATTCATGTTTATATATATATATATATATAAACTCGGTTTATGGCGTCAGATGCCACCATCCGAAAATCTACAAGAGTCTTTTTCCATTTTTTCCGGTCCAGGGTCCATTCCTCTTCCAGACTTCTATCCCTCATTGCCTTTGAAATATCATCCATTCAGTTCTTTCGCGGTCTTCCCCGTTTCCTTTTTTTGTTTGTTTCATAATTGAATGTGATTTTGGGTAGTCTTTCATCATTCATTTTTTTGACATGACCATACCAGATTAATTGCTTTTTTTAATATAATCTAATATGGTTCCCTTTATTTTTTCATTTCCTTGATTCTGTCATTTCTTATCTTTCTATTCTTGATATCCTGCATTTAGAGCGTCCATTTCAACGGCCACTAATTTCGTTCTGTCTTTCTTTCTCCAAAAATTCTCTATCCTTCTGCTCCATATAATAATATGCTCTTCACAATAGAGTTGTATATATTATACTTTCTTTTCCTAGAGATCTCCTTATTCCACCAAATAGAATTTAATAGTTTTACAGCCTTTCTCCCCTGACAAATTCTATATTTAATTTCCTGTGAGTCTCTTCTTTCTCTATTAATGATGTCCGCACCTAAATATCTATAATGCTTACAGCTTTCTATTTTTATGTTATTATTTAGATTTAGGTCTGTCTCATTTCCTCCTATACATAGGTATTTGGTCTTGCTGCCGTTCATGTGAAGTCCCATTTCTCGTATTCTTCCGAAAAGGACAACTTTCTGACATAAGTTTTAATTTATTTTTGTTCGAAAATGCATGAAACTAGCTCGTGTTCTTGTTCAGAAACTATGTAATTGAGCTGTTTTTTCTATTTTTTCTTTTTGCAAACGCAATAGATCTTTCAGAAAATAATATCAAAGTGGGCGTTTTGAACCGAATTTCCGCGTGAAGGGAGAAAAAGCACTCAAGAGCAGGCGAAAAATGGGTTTGTCACGTGATTGAATTCGCTTATAACTCAATAGGTGATTGATCGTTCGAAAAATGGAAAAAATAGTTCCATTCCAAATCGCTTTCATGCCAGGCTTTCCCATTTTATACCTTTCCGTTAAAAAATGAATTTGTAAATATGTCAAAACGTTTTTTGCTTGTTGAACAGAGTAGTTAAAAACAACCTTAATTTTCACCGTCATTTCCTCTAAATCATTTTTATTTTTTGCAATTATAACTTAGTCATCTGCAAATTGTAGAGTAAAAATTGACGTTCCATTCATATTAAGTCTCATTCCTCTGTATTTCTTCTTCCACATTTTCAATTCTTCTTCAACATAAATTTTAAAAAGTGTTGGGGAGATACAACATCTTTGTCTGAGTCCTTTATCTGTTATAAAACCCTTTGATAATCTTTGGCCTATTTTAATCTTTGTTTTTGATTGTCTGTAAAGTTCTTGAATTGCTCTAATAATACTTGTATTTATGGCCATTCAATTTAATACATTCCATAATTTTGCGATTGGAACATTATCATATGCTTTCGTAAGAACTATAAATAGAAGATGAATTTGATTTCCTACTGCGATTTCCTTTTCAACAATTTGTTTAAAACAAAATATATTATCCATACATGATCTTCCCGCTCTAAATCCACTTTGCTCTTCACTTTCCTTCATTCTTATTTCTTCTTCAACGAAATCTTTTAAAATTGCGTTCATATAATCTACTAAACGTTGCTGTTACAGTAATGCGACTGTAATTCACATTTTTGTCGGTCTCCTTTCTTATATATTGATGTTAAATATCCAATCCTCCATTCTTCTGGTGTTTCCTCTCCGTTTAAGCATTTTTCGAATAATTGTGTAATTAATCTGAACAATTTATCAGTTTCATTTTTGATCAGCTCTGCTGATATTCCACTGGTACCACTTTTTTATATTTTTAATTGCTGTAACTCTCTCAAGCTCCAACAGCATAGGTTGTCCCATAAAGTTAATACCAGAATTATTTACTTGAAATTCACTTCTAGTTTCCCTAAGCAAAGTCTTATAATATTCTTTTCATTCCTTCACAGATATCCCTTGCCATGAATTATTACTTGCTTTTCTAATATTCTTTAAAAACTTCCATGTCTCTGTGCATCGTCTTCCTCCTATATATGCCTCAATTTCTCGCATCCCCCCCCCCCCCCATGATGTTCTTTTTTTCTCTAGTACTAATTTCTTTGTGTCTTTTATAATAGTTCTATAAAGCTGTCTATCCTCTTCCTTTTAGGTAGCTTTCATTACAAAAAGCTACCTATTGCAGCCGTTCGGAGGAAAGCGATTTCAAAAAATTTTGGTATATTTTCATCGATCATGACCCCCAGACCCCGAAACCACACTCCGTTCAAAATTTATATATATATATATATATCCATATATATATATATATATATATATATATATATATATATATATATATATATATATATATCTCTGACCTTTGTCACACTGTAACTCTCGTATTTATGAACCGATTTGGATGTAATTCGGTGTATACATAGTACATACCAATGTCTCGACCGAGTTTGTTGGTCAGCTTCATCCGCCATTTTGTTTCAAAATGGCGGCCATTTAAATTTTTTTTTTTAATTTAAAATTTGAAATGTGGTACCAAAAAATTGAAAATGGAAAAATATTTTTTTCTTATGTATTTGACCTTTATACAAAGATTCCGGAGCAGTTTTTGTTTCGTCTATATCTTAAAAAATGGCTGAGTTATAGCATTTTGAATTTCTAGCATGGCTGACATTTGAAACGTCCTGAATTTTGTCACGCGATAACAGGCGTATTTATGAACCGATTTAGATGTAACTTCGTTTATACATAGTATACGTCAATGTCTCGACCGAGTTCGTTGGCCAGCTTGATCCGCCATCTTGTTTAAAAATGGCGGCCATTTAAATTTTTAAGAAAAATTTAATTTGAAATATGGTACCAAAAAATTAAAAATTGAAAAAATATTTTTTTCTTATGTGTTTGACCTTGATAAAAAGATTCGGGAGCAGTTTTTGTTTCGTCTATATAATAAAAAATGGCTGAGTTATAGCATTTTGAATTTCTAGCGTGGCTGACATTTTGAAACGTCCTGATTTTTGTCACGTGATAACGGGCGTATTTATGAACCGATTTGGATGTACCTTGGTGTGTACATAGTACATACAAATATCTCGACCGAGTTCGTTGTCCAGCTTCATCCGCCATCTTGTTTCAAAATGGCGGCCATTTAAAAAATTTAAAAATTTTTTTAATTTAAAATAAGATACCAAAAAACTGGAAAATGAAAAAGATTTTTTTTTGTATGTGTTTGACCTTAACACAAAGATTCCGGAACAGTTTTTGTTTCGTCTATATCTAAACAAATGCCTGAGTTATAGCATTTTGAATTTCTATTGTGACTGACATTTTAAAACGACCTGATTTTTGTCACGCGATAACAGGCGTATTTATGAACCGATTTGGATGTAACTTGGTCTGTACATAGTACATTCCAATGTCTCGACTGAGTTCGTTGCCCAGCTTTATTCGCCATCTTGTTTCAAAAGGGTTGCCATTTAAAAAATAATAAATTTAAAATTTAAAATGAGGTATTAAAAAATTGGAAAATGAAAAAGATTTTTTTTTTTTTATGTGTTTGGCCTTGATACAAAGATTCCGGAGCAGTTTTTGTTTCTGAAAATTTGTTCTTTTGTTTATATCTTAAAAAATGGTTGAATTATAGCACTTTGAATTTCTAGCTTGGCTAATATTTTGAAACGATCTGGTATTTGTCACGCGATAGCACACGTATTCGCCTATTTCGATGTAAGAAGGCATGTGGATAGTATACATCAATATCTCGACCAAGTTCGCTGGCCAGCTTCATCAGCCATCTTGTTTCAAAATGGCGGCCATTAAATTAAAAAAAAAAATTATATTTAAAGTGAGGTGCAAAAAAAATTAGAAATTGAAAAAGGTTTCTTTCTTAAGTATTTGATCTTGATATAAGGATTCAGGAGCATTTTTTGTTTGTCTTTATCTTAAAAAATGGCTCAGATATAGAAATTTCAATTTCAAATGTGGGTGACATTTTGAAAAATCTGAATTTTTGCCTGCGACAGCACTCTTATATATCAACCGATTCCGATGTGAGTGAGCATGTGCGCAGCAATTACTAAGGTCTCGACCAAGTTCACTGGTTAGCCTCATCCACCATGTTGTCTTAAAATGGCAGGCACTTTAAGAAATCGCCGAATTTGGCAGCCAAATGTAAGTTACTTTAAATAAAACAGCTTGGATAAAGCTCACTAATTTCGCGAAATTCTCATTCATAATGATTTAGCATTGATAAAAATTAGTATTGAATCTCCTATATTCGGTTTCCACTAAATTGAGCTTCCTGTGTTTGAATAATATAAGTTGGCTTTTTTAAAATAAGGAATATGAAAGCTACCTCTTCCTCACGGCACTGGCCGGAAGGACTTTTTTGAACTCATCCATCTATAATATAGGCTTCTTTTTTCTGTTTTATAGTCTTTTCAATGTCTTCGTCCCACCAAAAATTTTTTGGGGAAGTTCTTCCCTTCCTTTTTTGTCCCAATGCTTCATTAGCAGCCTGGTGTAAAGCTAATTTAATATGTTGATATAGTTCAGCTGTATTAGTATAATTTCTTTCCTCTAATTTTTCATCTAATCTTACTTGAAAGAGTCTTTTTGTCTATATTTATTCCATAATAAAAATATTTAAAAAGAAATGAATGAAATATAACTAAAAACAATAATTTTGACTGTTTGCTTTGAGTCTCATTTTTCAGGAAAGTTAGGAAAAAGAACTTTTGCATTGCCCTCGTACCCTTTAGACTCAAAATTGATCTCTGATATTTAAGTTTTTATAAGACAAATTTTTCTATTTTAATCATTCGAAATAAATAATTAAGTACTCAGCTAGAAAAAAGGGACTAATGTATCACTATGTCAAAATTCCTACATTTATTGATTCAAAAAAGTTCAATTGTTTAAAATTTCTTCCTTTAATCATTATTTTAATATGAAAATACCATACAAAGGGTTTCCATATGTGACTATTTTTATATTCTAGTATCTAAGTCTTACTACTATTTAAAAACAATTCTTTGTGGCAGATTTCTTTTGCTGTCATAGTAGAAACATATGACAAGGATTATAGTATGGAAAAAGTGGTAGGAATCATTTGAAATACAATGAGTCCAGGAATTTTTAACCGAATTTCCGAACGCGGCACCACCAGACAAGAGAAAAACCGGTTGTCACATGACAACAATCGTTTGTAACTCAATAAGAAATTTATTTATCGAAAAATGGAAAATACTTTGAATAAAACCTTATCAAATTTACTGAGATTAGAGATATTCAGTATAGAGGCCGAAATTTCCAGGTCCGGGCCCAGACCAACTCATAGAAAAAAAATTCGGCCCGACCCGTAAGAAAATAATATTGGCCCGGCCCGGTAAAAGAGCTAAAAGTTCGGCCCGGCCCGGAAAAAATTTAAAATCTCGGCACGAGCCCGAGTAAATTTCTACAAAACATTGATTTTTATGTCGATTTGGTTAAAAATTTGTCTCGTACGAGGAGTTCTGACCAAAAATATTTATCTTTCCTTTTTTTTTTTTTCATGTTTAAAACCTTCATTTTTATAGAAGTGCCACAGGCTGCGATATTTATTTTTTTAACGAATCTCTATTTCTTGTATGTTTCAGTTGCCACTAATATCTCATTAATTCAGTGTCATGTTTCCGTTATCATTAATATTGTTAATCCATATTCCATGTATTGGAGTGTTAAACATCTGAAAAATGCTGTACAGTAAAATCTTCCAAGACGAAATTGCATAGAAAGGGGGAAAAAATGCGTTATATACAAGTTCCCTTCCTAGCAAGTGTATTATATGATATATTCTTTTTTTTACGTATTAGTATATTAATTTTGCATGGATCAACACATTTTTCAATTTAAAACAGGATTCCGTTATCGGCAGGTTCTTTTTCACACGTTTTACTATATTTTAATTTAGTTACATTTTAACTCATTAAAGCCGGTTGGCAAGAAAACTTGCCATGTAAGGTGAACAAAACTTTTAAATTTCAATACCAGTATTTTAGTTTGGAAATTTTCACATTATCTAACCTCACATTTTGAGCGATTTAATATATCAAAATTACAATGTGGAAAAAACTGCTGTCGAAAAATTAAAAGAAATGTAAAAGCGGCTCGTCTTCAATGGGCTAATAAGCGTAGAAATCTACCATTCTTTAAAAAGAATAAATTTTAGTGTTTAGTTATAAAATAATAGCGATTTAAAAATGTATGCATTTTTTGTAAAAATTTTCGGGCCAGGCCTAATTTAACTGACCTTTGAACAGACCTGGCCACGCCGAGAAAATGATTTTCATACGGGATGGGTCAAAACTAGGGCTGAAAATTTTGGGCCGTGAAGACTAGGAATGAAACCAGTCCCGGCTCTGTACAGAAAAAATAAGTTTGGTCCGGACCGACGCGATCCTTCAGGAAAAAAGTAAGGCCCAGTCCAGCCCGGCCTGTAAAGTGTACTCACTAGGCCCGGCCTGAGCCTTCAGAAAACAGTATGACCCGTGCCCGATCCGACCCAAGTGACGTGAATGAAAATAGGCCTGAGCCCGGCCCGTGCGGATCTCTAATTCAGCATGTTAAAAATACCACCTTAGTCTTGTAATATTGTGCCACAAAATCTTCTTAAATTCTAAGACATTTCTCTTTTGAAAAACGGCTACATTTTGCATAGCATAAACAAAATTTTAGTAAATAAATCAAGCAAGATAGTCAAACTTTAAAATTCCTCTTTCTGGAGAACACTAGAAGCTTAGTGTAATTGCAGTTTTAAGAAAAAGATACGAAATAATCACGAGTTTGTGACCGCAGCGTCTGGGTCAGAAAAAGAAATGAACGTTTTTTACTGTAGGTTCAGAAGGAAAGCCGCTGACAGACAGTCTTGACGCTGTGCGTTGCATTCAGACGTATAATTAAGCACCAAACTCCAGCTTCCTTCTGCAATCATTCATTCATTCTAAGATGGATCACATGACAAGTGTCTCTCCAACATAATTCAATTCTGATGCATCATAACATTTAAATTATACACCGAGATTTGTCATTCTTCAAATGAATTAATCCCTCACGTTCTTTCTTTGGGCAATATAGGTAGAAAAGAAAACATAGCCATTTATTACCAGTTCTTCCGTGTAATATTTTTATTTGTTTTTAAACATGACACTTTTGATGTTTTTTGACCTCTGGTTGCGGTGAAGGAGGTTCTCAAGTCCCCTGCTCAACAACCCGAAACTTTCTGGCACGTTTTCGCACTCATTTTTAAAGCTGTTCTCAAATCGAAAAGAGAAACTTTATGACATAAGTTTTAATTTATTTTTGTTCGGAAATGCATAAAACTAGCAGTTGTTGTTGTCCAGAAACAATATAATCGAGCTGGTTTTTTTTTTTTCGTTTTTTTTTTGCAAACGCAATAGATCTTTCAGAAAATAGTGTCAAAGCCGTTTTGAACCGTTTCGAACGGAATTTCCGCGCGAAAGGAGAAGAATAACTCAAGAAAGGGTCAAAAACTTGTTTGTCACGTGATCAAAATCGAATAACTCAATACGAGTAATCGTAACTCAATAGGTAATTTATTGGTCAAAAAATGGAAAACACAGTTCGATTCCAAATCGCTTCCATGGTCAGGCTTTCCAATTTTATATCTTCCTGTTAAAAAAGGAATTTGTAAATGTAACAAAACGTTTTGCGCTTGTTGAGCAGAGCAGTTGAGAACAGCCTTAAACATAAAGGCATAAAATTGCAGGCCTGACTATTGAAGAGATTTGGAATCGAAATAGGTTTTCCATTTCTTTTTTTATATATGTAAACAAATTATTTATGAAGTTATAAGCAATTTTGATAACGTGACCACCGGTTTTCCTCCTCTCTCCTGGCATCGCATCCAGAAATTTAGTTCAAAACGCCAAGTTTGACAGTATTTTCTAAAGAATTATCAAAAAAAAAAAAAAAAAAAAAAATGTGTTTTGATTACATAGTTTCTGAATAACAACACCTGCCAATTTCATAAGTTTCCAAACAAAAATGAGCTAAAATATGTGTCAGAAATTAGCTGCTTTGGAAGCCTCGCTCAACAACGCGAAACCATCGTGACATATTCACGAACTCATTTTTCTAGGTAAATGCATGTATTTAATTGCCTAAGAATCTATAAATAGAATATTTGTTTTTAGGATAAATGTGCTGCGTCTTGGTTAGTAAGATTCCCCTTCATTTCGAGCTTTCCTTTATTCTCGTGTTTCGAAAATGAGTTCACCTGTTTTATATCAATAATATATTCAAAATGAAATAGCGATCGATAAAAATTATTTTATGATTGCAGCTCGAACTACATTTAAAAATATATGTTTGATGTATGAAAAACCTCATTTTCTTAAAAATTAGGAATTTAAAAAATTAGATAAAATGAGTTGCATAATTACACACTCTGAAGATTAAAATTTTTAAATCATACGACGTTTGCAGTAAGTTTAGGGGGTCTTCTCGGGACGCTTAAAATTGGAAAAAATGAAAAAAGAGACTATTTTCAATATTTAATATCTTAAACTGTAAATGATTTTAAAACGAAATTTTATTGGGATGAAAGATACAATTCTTTCATTTCATGTATTTAAAAAAATGCAAGATGCAGAATTAGCATTTACAGGGGGCTCCAAACTGTCAGGCATTTGACGAGCAAAAAATTGGTATAATGGCTTACGCGCAGGATTACGAAATACATTTTTATAACTAGAATGCAAATTTTGGTGCCTAATTATACTTCAGATTATAAAACTTAACCCGAACCTAAATAAATTTGTATTTCAAACATTTTTATATTTTTAATACAAAGTTGTATTTAGCTAAGGCAAAATTTTGAAATTTTCAACAGTATAATCACCTAAAAAGTAGTTTTTTAAACAATAAAAAGGAAATTTTAGGTTCCGTTTATACAGACTAACATAAAACATATATTTTGAAAATTTCATGAAAAAATATTCAGAAATTTTTGAGATATCGTGCGCGTTATGCCCAAAAGCGTCACTTGGAGAAAAATGACTTCAAAGTTTTGGAAAGGCTGTTTCAGCTATTGAGCGGGTATAATTCTAAAAGCCATAACATATGTTCTAATGGGAATTTCAAGGAAATAATTATATCAAAATTTTCAGAAAAGATAGTAGTTTAACATCTAAAAAAGTTAAAATTTCAAAAATTTTGAAGCTTTAAGAGTCCTGAGAACATTAGTTGAGTCCCTTAAGGCTATTCTTAACTGCTCTGCTCAACATTCATTTTTTAACGGAAAGATATAAAATTGGAAAGCCTGGCCATGAAAGCGATTTGGAATGGAACTGTTTGTTTCCATTTTTTGATCAATCAATTACCTATAGAGTTATAAGCGAATTCGATCACGTGATAAACCCGTTTTTCGCCCGCTCTTGAGTGCTCTTTCTCCCTTCGTGCGGAAATTCTGTTCAAAACGCTCACTTTGACATTATTTTCTGAAAGATCTATTGCGTTTGCAAAAAAATGGAAAAAAACGGCTCAATTACATAGTTTCAGAACAACAACACCTGCTAGTTTCATGCATTTTCAAACAAAAATAAATTAAAACTTATGTCATAAAGTTGTCGACATTTTAAGTATCTAAGATTTGTAGAAATGGGTGGATGAAAATTATATCATAATGGGTGACTCTGTCTAGTCTCTATCTTTATCTCAATCTCAATTTTCTGAAAAATTAGTCATTTTTTGAACTACGTAAAATAAACTTGAAGACTATAAACTGTCAAGACTAAAATTCCACAGTCACGCCACGTTTCCTCTTCAATGTCTTACGTTAAAAGTCCCCTTCATTCTAAAAACTTATAATCAGCCTTAGATTTTATATTTCTCAGAACCTTAATTTTTCTCCTGCCAATCAATTCTTATCATCTTTTACTATCTCACGTCGGTGAACGTTCTTCTAAAAAACTCCACCCAGCAAATTTGGATCTCTAGGACCCGAGGAAATGGGTGTCAAACTGCAAAGGAGGAGTTGCTCCGAACGCACCTCTTGTAATTTGCGGACGTCCTAAACGCCTGGGCATTACAACAAAAAACTTGAAACTATTTGCTGGTAGGCACGATTCCCTGTCACATTTGATAGACCTAAAGTATAAATTTATGGGAGTTATAATCATAGATGCCTCCGGAGGAAAAAAATCTAATTAATGAGCTGTATCTAATTAACAAAAGATGAGGATAATTTGGATGATAGTCGTTTTTTTAGGAGGGTGGAGGGCATAATACACCTCTAAGAATCTATAGAAACTCATTGATAGAGGAGGTACAGACAAGTTTGAATGGCTTTAAGATATACTGTTGCTTAATCTGCCGGTATTTTATTCATGAATACAGGGATAAACTGGTGAGAATTCAGACAAAGAGCTTGCCGACAGTTTTAATGCAGTGCCATTTGCAACTTATCAGTTCGTTTGGAGATTTGCTAATGATGTGTTAAATTTGTAACCAAGCAGGTATGGTTCGTGGAATCTAAGTATAGGTTTCACCTTTAAAGGTGTTCCCAAATTTATTTATTAACATTCACATGCCTAGGAACTAAACAGCGAATTTTATGTTAGATTCTTCAGAAAATTCTGATATATATCTATTATTTATTTTTATTTATTTATTTATTTATTTATTTATTTATTTTTTTGGCGCCATTATGTGTTTCAAAATAATATTTACACCCTCACTTTTCTACTTGCCTGAAATTTTCAGGTATTTAACTGCAAATGCATAAGAATTATTTAGAGTTCTTCGTTTGCCTGTAAATTTGATAGTTAGATCTCCAGTTATGGCCGCATTACCACCCAGCTGCCAAGCCAAGTATAACATCATTTTCTGAAAGCTTCGTTACTTTTACATAATAAAGAAAGGCATAGTCCAATTGCACTTTAGAACTTGAATTACAATGTTTATCCCATTACGTGATTGCTACATCTTATACCTTTTGTCAATGATGAAAGGCTGCTATACTAGAAGATAGCCCGTCAGAACGACGTGTTTGCATTTTTAAAAGAATAATAGAGCATTGCATTATAAAAAGAATTATGAAGTAATGAATTTTATCTTAAAAAATATATCTAACAAAAACATAACTGTGGAAAAAGGGAGCTAAGTTCCGTAAAAAAAGAAAAAAAAAACCTGCCAAGAAAAAAAGTGATATGTAAGTGGGTGCCAAGTTCAAATAAAATTCACTCAAACTTATCTACTGAAGTATTATCGCATTAGTTTTAATTGTTTAAAAATAAAAATTATTAATAGCATATAATAATAAATCTAGAACTTAGCAAGTTTTTACCTACGAGTTATTTATTTTTATTAATGGCATTATTATATCAAAACTTGATATTTCATGTTTGTAGGCCTTAATTTGAATATATTGAGAATGCTGAAAGGGGTGGAGTTTCTAGACTGATGACCAAGGACAAGCGCAAGTGTATCTGTCTCTTTGTTAGGCATTAGTCTCTTTGTAATGAGTTTTAAGGGGGATCGCTAGAGTGATAATCAAAGACGAGCGGAAGGAATATCTGTGTATGTATTTGTTTATCAAATCTTTAACATGACTCATTTGTTTATTATAACAGCAGTATTGAAAATTATTATAATTAGATTTATTATTAATATGCTATCAATAATTTTTATTTTTAAACAATTAAAACTATGCGATAATACTTCAGTAGATAAGTTTGAGTGAATTTTATTTGAACTTGGCATCCACTTACATATCACTTCTTTTCTTGGCAGTTTTTTTTTTTTAATTTTTTTACGGAACTTGGCTCCCTTTTTCCACAGTTATGTTTTTGTTAGATATCATTACTTTTTGTAAAGTTACAATATACTTGGACACATTTCTTAATGCATTTTAATGTTAGTTGTAAATTTCCAACTGGGCCAAAAATCTCCGGACCAGGATTCGAGGATCTAGTGCATTTTAATGTGTTTACATGTGACAATTTTATTCACCAAGCAATGTTCAATTTTAATTTAAATTTCCTACAACAAAGTATTTGGCTGTAAATTTGCGGCAGAAATCTATATTTTAATACTGCTATATTAAATGCATGTTTTGAAACGAAATGCATTGATTCGAAATTTTTATTGTTTCTGAAACAACAATAATCATATTGACAGTATTTACACAATTCAAAAGAAGACATTTATTTCTCAATTTTTTTAAATTTTGGACTGTCAATAAAACAGTACAGACGTACACAACCATGCAGGTCAAGTAGATTTTCATTAGAAAATTAGTGAAAACAGCTCAAAATGGTTCGTGAAATATAACACTCGTCTGCTAATATTTTTTTATACTAACAATTCACATTTTTTTTTCGACGTTTACGATGTTTCTTTTCATCTTCTTAATTTTCTATGTTTTATAGTATAGATGAAATGTTTGAGCGCATAACCCATTTGCGGCCGGTACATTTTTTCACAAGTTTTCTATTTATTGTCATTGTTTAACAAATCTGGCCGGTATAAACTTCTCAATCTGTTATATTCCACTATCGAGATTTCCTGAGCAAAAGCAAGCAGGATACCATCTTGATATTGATAAACCTCAATCTTAATGTAATACAAATGTGCGACTGCTTTTAATTCAGAAGCACCTCCAAATGTAGACAATTGAGTCATACTTCCACAATAATCCATTTTCGAATTGAATGTTTCACGTTTTCATTACTCGTCAGTTGAGAAAAATTTCGCTAATAAATGTTATATATTCCCGTGGCCGCCATCTTTAATTTCTAGGCGATGTTTTGTTGGCGTTTATATATAAGACAACCCGACGAGTGAACGTGTTCTGGCAACCCCGTTAAGCCTAACATGCGCATAAATATTCTTGGCGACATTTACTTGGCGGGAAAAGGGTTTTCACGCCAAGAAAAATCCAAGAGGGCGGCCGCGTGAATATATAACATCTGGACACAGATGTCATATACGCCCGATGTCATATATTGGCGCGATTTTTTTCCGACGCCAATTTGGCGAAAACATCAACAGCATAAACAACAACATCCGGGTTACCATATCAAGAAAAATAAAGACACTTTGGCGCCAGTTAAGTACCCGTTGCGTACATGACATTGGCGTCAGAAAAAAATCGCGCCAATATATATGACATGTATATGACATGTGTGCCAACATCTGTTCCAAAAATTTTTCCACTTTGAAAAAACATAATCCGTAATTGATAATCTAATTTGATTTGATCTTTGGTTATCCAGCGAATCGTGCAAAGAAAAATCTATAGTGCGGAACAGGCAAATTCCATCGCCTGGCATGACAATAATAGGTACTACTTAGTTATCCCGTCGACCAAAAATCTATCGCCAAACTATAAGATTAAATGCCAATAATGGTTGATCGTAAATGTCACATTCACTTGACTTTAAGCAAGTTACACGTGTTTAGGTCATCAAGAGATTTTCATTTCGACGTTTTATTTGTATTTTTTATTAATGTTATACTAATTTATTTGTTCTTTCGTTATTTAAAATAAAAATTATGTCAATTTCTATAATTTGCGAGTGGTTTGGAGATTTATATAATTTGGCGAAATTGGTCGACGGGATAACTAAGTAGCACCCAATAATTTTATGTTTTACCATTACAGACTCATTAACATATAAATCAACAGTCTGATTCATATTTACAAATAAAATGACGAAGTTATCCAAATAATATCAAACAAATAGTATAAAATTTAAACAAGCACTAACAAGGAAACCCGAGTAACTTTTAGCCCTTATTAATGTAGGTTTGTAGTCTGGTGAAAGAAAGTATTGGCTCAAACTGTAATTAAAAACAACATGCTAATGCACCTTTTGCTTTATTATAACATTTATTTGACACACAGCATATAAACTTGAAAGTAAACAGACAGTAATTATTCAAAAATGTAAACAAAAGAATCATCCCTATGATTCAAATAAATATTGATGGTGGATGTGCGGCTACCATAAGTCTAATAAGCAATAGTCGGCACTTTCAGAGGCAGAAACGCGTCATTTATTATTCCAAATTCAAATATTTCAGTGCTACATTCTAATTTTGTTTTAATATTTCAAGTTTTCTTTTAAACTGACGTCATTTTCACCTATAGAAAGAAAGCTGATGTATTAAAGGGCGTGCTACCATGAAAGTCGCTACTAAAATCAAAATAAAATAAAATAAAATAAAAATAACGTGCTTTCCAATGTGTTTGCTTAATTAAATTTCACATGTTCTGTTTATTCCATTTGATTTTAGTTTGCAAGAGTTTGCCCATTTCTTTAAGTAAGTGTTTATGGGACTTTGAAATGATGAGTTTATTTGAAATTTATCATTTTAGTTTTTGCGTTAACCAATTTTTATGATTAAATCATGACTAAACGAAAAATTGATATTGAACGCAATACAAGAAATAGTAAAAAGAAAAACGAAAGTCACGTGTCCACAGCTAGACAGCCTAGACCCATGGTGGTCACACATCCATGATCAATATTTATTTGAATCATAGGAATGACTCTCTTTTGTTTACATTTTTAATTCTAGGATTAGATGAATTTCAAGTGCGGATGCCTCGAAATATATGCGTATTTCGACAAATTTTTTCTTTCAAGATGTTTTTGTTTTTTCACAAGGTGTATAAAAAGGTAAATTTTATGCACCATTATTCAAAAAATTAATTATCTGAAATTAACGGAAAATGGCTGATATTCAGGTGATTTTGCTGCATGGTCAGGCCGGATTACACATTTGGCGCTTTTTTTGCAAATTAAAATTTCGCCTAATAGACGTAATGTTAAAGTAAAAATGGACACCCACAAGTGGGTAATTAATAGATTTTCACGAATTTTTTTTTTCGATTCTTTAGTTCTATAGTGTAAACGAACTTCGCACCAAAATTGAAGTCTGTAGGTGCAGTAGATATATGAGATCTTTTTGATGAGTGAGTCAGTCAGTCAGTGATAAAATTATCGATTATCAGAAATTTTCAAATGTCATTATCTCGGAAACTAATTATGCATTATTTATAAAATTTTGAATTTTGTGTAATTAGGAGGGGCGGGGGGAGGTCTTACTATGTACTTCGCATTACAAGTACGTAGGTCAAATAGATTTTCAGTGGTAGAGTGTCGAAATTTGGCGAAAACAGCTTGAAATGGTTCGTGTAATATAACACACTACACTGTTAAAAATAAAGGTTTAACTTTTCTCCAAAAAACTGGAGGAAGGAGGAGGTTTCACAATGTTTTTCGTTCAAGTAAAAATGACTGGAAAAGATAATTACATGCCGGATACACTATATCCGAAATTGTGGTTCAACTTTTGTTATCCTTGAGTGGCAACACTCGATAAACTTTAATGGCGTCTTCCGCTCTGCCGATGCTGAATCAAATGGATATCTCAAGCACAAACGTGGATACGGGTATCCAGGTTTAGTTTTTCGCCATGTCAGTCCATGAAATACTCGAAGTAAGTGCACTAGTGATTGTTTATTTTACTATTATACACATTATAATGTTTTACTGAAACTCTCGTAAACAAAATTTCGTATCAGCGTATTTCTTTTACTGGTAAATGCTGAATATTTTGCTTAAGCCTAAAATATTTCCGATCTGCATTATATCTGAAGCGACTGTCGTTTGAATTATTGTTTTAATGTGTGATATAAATTCTATTTTGTGAGTGAAAATGTGCATTCATTGAAACAGTAGAGACTCTTAATTATATTTCATAAACATTTCAATCTGATTAATTGCGGTCGCTCATAAAAATTCAAAATCGTAGAAACGAAGCATATTGAACTTTTTAAATATGCCACTTTACTTTTAAAAACTTATACTATATATCTCTATCGGTATCTTATACATGACTTATCATGTTTAAAGCAATTTTTACAAACAAAATAATAAAAAAAAGACATTTATATGATTTTTAAGCATTGTTTTTAAAAGTTACATGTGTCCAGATTTTTTTTTCTATTATTGTCTGTATATTTGATATAGCATCATTTATATTCATGATAATTTTGTTTTGTGAGGGAATTACTGCATTCCTTGAATGAATAGAGTGTCTTAATTCAATTTTATAAACATTTGACCATGATTAATAAGATTGGCTCATAAAAATTCAAAATCATAAAACGAAGAGTATCGCCTTTTCTAAAAATGCCACTTATTACTTTTAAAAACTTATAATATATATCTCTATCAGTATCTTATACATTATTTATCATGCTTAAAACAATTTATACAAACAAAATAATAAAAAAAGAGATTTTATATGATTTTTAAGCATTGTTTTTTAAAGTTACAATGCATTCAGATTTTTTCTTTTTTCTATTATTGTCTTTATATTTGATATAACATCATTTACATTCATGATAATTTTGTTTTGTGAGAGAATTATTGCATTCCTTGAATGAATAAAGTGTCTTAATTCAATTTTATAAAAATTTGACCATGATTAATAAGATTCGCTCATAAAAATTCAAAATTATAAAACGAAGAGTATCGCCTTTTCTAAAAATGCCACTTATTACTTTTAAAAACTTATAATATATATCTCTATCAGTATCTTATACATTTGATATCATGTTTAAAGCAATTTCCACAAACAAAATAATAAAAATAAGAGATTTATATGATTTTTAAGCATTGTTTTTAAAAGTTACATGTATCCAGATTTTTTTTCTTTTATTGTCTTTATGTTTGATAAAACATCATTTACATTCATGATAATTTTGTTTTGTGAGGGAATTACTGCATTCCTTGAATGAATAGAATGTCTTAATTCAATTTTATAAACATTTGACCATGATTAATAAGATTGCCTCATAAAAATTCAAAATCATAAAACGAAGAGTATCGCCTTTTCTAAAAATGCCACTTATTACTTTTAAAAACTTACAATATGTATCTCTATCAGTATCTTATACATTATTTATCATGCTTAAAACAATTTATACAAACAAAGTAATAAAAAAAAAAGAGATTTTATATAATTTTTAAGCATTGTTTTTAAAAGTTACAATGTATCCAGATTTTTTTTTTCTATTGTCTTTACATTTGATATAACATCATTTACATTCATGATAATTTTGTTTTGTGAGGGAATTACTGCATTCCTTGAATGAATAGAGTGTCTTAATTAAATTTTATAAACATTTGACCATGAAGATTCGCTCATAAAAATTCAAAATTATAAAACGAAGAGTATCGTCTTTTCAGCAATTTCTACAAACAAAATAATAAAAATAAGAGATTTATATAATTTTTAAGCATTGTTTTTAAAAGTTACAATGTATCCAGATTTTTTTTTCTATTAGTGTCTTTATATTTGATATAACATCATTTACATTCATGATAATTTTGTTTTGTGAGGGAATTACTGCATTCCTTGAATGAATAGAGTGTCTTAATTCAATTTTATAAACATTTGACCATGATTAATAAGATTGGCTCATAAAAATTCAAAATTATAAAACGAAGAGTATCGCCTTTTCTAAAAATGCCACTTATTACTTTTAAAATCATATAATATATATCTCTATAAGTATCTTATGCATTAATTATCATGCTTAAAACAATTTATACAAACAAAATAATAAAAAAAAAGAGATTTATATGATTTTTAAGCATTATTTTTAAAAGTTACAATGTATCCAGATTTTTTTTCTATTATTGTCTTTATATTTGATATAACATCATTTACATTCATGATAATTTTGTTTTGTGAGGGAATTACTGCATTCCTTGAATGAATAGAGTGTCTTAATTCAATTTTATAAACATTTGACCATGATTAATAAGATTGGCTCATAAAAATTCAAAATCAAAAAACGAAGAGTATTGCCTTTTCTAAAAATGCCATTTATTACTTTTAAAATCTTATAATATATATCTCTATCGGTATCTTATACATTATTTATCATGCTTAAAACAATTTATACAAACAAAATAATAAAAAAAAGGGATTTTATATAATTTTTAAGCATTGTTTTTAAAAGTTACAATGTATCCAGATTTTTTTTTTCTGTTGTCTTTATATTTGATATAACATCATTTACATTCATGATAATTTTGTATTGTGAGGGAATTACTGCATTCCTTGAATGAATAGAGTGTCTTAATTAAATTTTATAAACATTTGACCATGATTATTAAGATTCGCTCATAAAAATTCAAAATTATAAAACGAAGAGTATCGCCTTTTCTAAAAATGCCACTTATTACTTTTAAAAACTTATAATATGTATCTCTATCAGTATCTTATACATTATTTATCATGCTTAAAACAATTTATACAAACAAAATAATAAAAAAAAGAGATTTATATGATTTTTAAGCATTGTTTTTAAAAGTTACAATGTATCCAGATATTTTTCTCTATTATTGTCTTTATATTTGATATAACATCATTTACATTCATGATAATTTTGTTTTGTGAGGGAATTACTGCATTCCTTGAATGAATAGAGTGTCTTAATTCAATTTTATAAACATTTGACCATGATTAATAAGATTCGCTCATGAAAATTCAAAATCATAAAACGAAGCCTTTTCTAAAAATGCCACTTATTATTTTGGTTTTCTAGTACTTCTGTTCATCTTAGATTTTAATAATTTTGTATGTCATTTTAAAATTTAGAAAATTTGTGTTTTTAATCAATGATTTTCAAAAAAAAAATCAGTTGCTTAAAATCATGATTTAATCGTTGATTTAAATCAACTGATTAAAATCGTTGACACCCTATTGCAGCCAAATGGCAAACATCAGTTTTTGTTAACCAGAATTGACGAATTTTTCCCTCAACCAGCTGACAGTTTTTGCAATATTTTTCCACATTTGATTTAAGAATTTCACAATATTCTCCTTCTACCTAACAATTGGAGAATTTTGCAGTTTTTTCTTACAAACTTACTTTGCAGTTATCCAAAATTTTCAACATAATAAAATGTAAAATTATAACTAAAAATTAAATAAACAGTACATAAAGAAAAACTATAAAATTATTTAGATATTTCCAATATTTCAATTGACTTAGGTTTACGTTTAATGCAGTTTTATTTATTTATTTTTTAAAATAAATTGTGTGATTTTTGCTTGGTTGTGGTTTTCTCTGGGACGGGAAAATTTGTTTACCTGTGACCCTGTGAGAGAAGGGGGAAAAAGGTTACTGGTCCTGCTGACCACTAAAATTTTCAAATTAGTGGTCCATGTCCAATTTAATTTTTGGTGTTCTCAGACCAGCGGACCATCAATGATTTCGAACACTGATTGATTTTTCAAATGCTGAAGATTTCCTTGTAAAAGAGATTTGAATTATATGCTGTTTAATTTTTTGATTTTATCCCCTGTGTGAAATTTGATTTTTATTGTTATGTCCGCACAAGAAACAATTTTATGTCTTAAAATATTTACTCTTTCATTTAAAACAGGTGGAGGAATTAACCTGATGCTTGGATCTCTTCCATTTTACCTGACTGAAATCCTGATTCAGAATAGAGTTAGCTTCAAGAATTTAAATATTTGATGACCTGAATGATTAGACAAGGTGCAGCACCCTCCTAAAACTGTCTGAGAGAAACTCTATGTAAAATGATATTATATTACAGTAAATATTAGTCTGACATACTATACATATAATCTAATGATTATATAATTTGTATTTTCAATAAATGGAGCGGCATACCGCAAACCAACTTAAATGTGTTGCTATTTAATTGTGTTTGTAACCATTTCTTTTTTCAGCTATTGCAAGGCTGCTGTTGGTGAATATTTTTCTTCTCTACGAGTAGTGTTAAAAAATAAATAAATTGTCATCATAGATTATCATTTAGGAATACTGAAAAAATATATATGTAACAATAATTAGTCGCTTGTTGGCGACACTGCTGTTATTAAATTAACCCTTCAAAGTAAGTATTTAATATACTATGGAAGTACATTGTGTATTTAAAAAAAAGCTTTAAAATTTAAAGTAATACTTTTGTATTAGCTGATATTAGAGGTTAAATGGATTCTGCTACTTATAGCTGCCTTTTTTATGCTGATTATTTCAGTGTTTACGCATATACTTTGATTATGTATCCGTTATGTTTTGTCTTTATTTATTGAAAAGTGTTATATTCATTATTGAATGTTAAACAGAAACAAATGCTGAGCTTTTTTTGTAGTTTTTTTATATTCAAATGAGTTAATTTTGCATAATCGAGCTGTGTGCAGTATAAATTTTTAAAAGAATCATGCTTGAAAATTATTTTTAAAAATATGAGAAATCAGTAAAATGAAATACAGATTTAATTTAATTGCATTTCAAATTGTAATTCCCCCCCCCCCCCCTTTTAACGACGTAAAAATGAAAATTATGTGACAATAATTCAATTTGAGGAAAAGGGGACGTGGATTGCTTAGATTGTTACTGTCGATATATGCCAGCAATAGTAGGGAAAAAAAAATTAATACTAATTTAATAATAAATTCAATAGTGATAATTTTTCAGAATTGTGATTTTGGACAGGACATGTTAATTTTACTGTTCAAAAATAGTACTTTTAAAAATTATATAACTTAAAATAGTGAAAATATGTGAAATTTTCATATGTGTAAAAATTGTACCTTTATATTAAGTATATGCAGAAAGGTCTAAATATCTTTTTTGCTAATTAAAATATTTTTCTTTTTCTTTTTTCTTTTGTGAAAAGAAGGTAAAAATTTGAAAACTGTATAATATAAAAATTTCAGCATCTATAGATTCACAACAATTAAAGAAAAAAAAAAAACAATTACAGATCATGAAAGCAGCGGCTAAGTGCATTGTGGAAAAAACTTTTTCAAACCTGTGCAAAAATTAATATTGGTTGAAGAAATTCATTCAGCCATTGTTTAAATTAAAATATAATGAAAACTGGGTATGCATTTAAATCTAAGAAATTTTTTTTTAAATATTTTTTTGTTAATAAACAAACACTAAATGGACTAAGTGTAACTGAGTGCAGAGAAATATTCCAAAAAGTACAAGGACAGAATGGTAATATTTGTGAAAAAAAAAAAAATGCAGTTATTTTGTGAAATCAGATTAGATCAAACTGGTTTACATTTGTTTTTTAAATATGTTTCAAAGACAATAGAATCAATAATTAAAAATTTAATAATTTTCGGTTTAATGAAAAAAAAAATATATATATATGCTTTCCCTACTGCAATATATAATCTCGCATAATCTGAAATTTTGTTTATTATTACACCATAAAATGATAAATTGAAAACCAAAGTGAGGGGAAAAAAAAAAGAAAGAAAGAAAACTACAATCCGGTGTAACCTTTCCTCATAAAGATGAGAGAAAATCCTGAATCGTGGTTCAACCTTTTACCAAAAAATTGGAATAGAGAAAACCTTGAATTATGATTTAACCTTTCACCAGAAAATTTTATTTAAAAAAACTCTGAATCATGGTTAAACCTTTCACCAGAAAATTGGATTTAAAAAAAAATCCTGATTTGTGGTTCAACCTTTTACCAGAAAATTGGATTTAAAAATAACTGAATTATGGTTCAAACTTTTACCAGAAAATTGGATTTAAAAAAATCCTGATTTATGGTTCAACCTTTCACTAGAAAATTGGATTTAAAAAAATCCTGATTTATGGTTCAACCTTTCACCAGAAAATTGGATTTATAAAAAACCTCAATCATGGTTTAACATTTCACTAATATAATGGTATTTATGAAAGCACCAATAAACTGGTGAAACTTATCACCAATATCTTGGTTGCAGCTAAATTTCAGCGACTTTTAACCATTTTCTTGGTGAAACATCACACTTTATTTTTAACAGTGTAGTATGTCAGACGAACTTGGCTGACACACTGTCGTGTGTCTAGATATATATTACAATTCATCAGAAATACAAGTAAAAATTACATAGATACATTTAATACTATTAAAAATCAAACGTTTCGAGCTAAATTTTAGCCCCATCAGTGCAATAAATAACATTCAAATGACCAGAAAACTATATATCATGTTTACAGTTAATAATTATTAGCAGTTAAAATTAAAGAAAGTAGAAAAATATCAAAGCAGTGCTGTGTATTCAGGTAGAAGTGCATATGATTCATTAATCGGCAAAGCTTGCTTACGTGTGAACCACACCTTCCAGAAAACTCTATTTTTAACATTATTACAATTGGATTTAGTCCGGATACCGAAACCTGGGATATGGTCGGTATCTAAAGAATGCTGTACAATTTTATACTGTACAATTTTAACCGCTAATAATTATTAACTGTAAACATGATATATAGTTTTCTGGTCATTTGAATGTTATTTATTGCACTGCTGAGGAGCTAAAACTTAGCTCGAAACGCTTGCTTTTTAATTGTATTAAATGTATTCATGTAATTTTTACTTGTATGTCTGATGAATTGTAATATATTTTTTGTTTTTAAATCGTATATCAGACGTTCAACGATGATTATTTATTTTAATTTTATCTTAACTTACTAATAGGGTCAGGTGGGGTAAAATAGTTATAAAAACCGCTCATTTTTCCTTTTAACTTACTTGCAAGAAAATTATTAATTGAATTGGTAAAATAATGACATAGAATATGCAAATAAACTTGATTCAGAAAATATGAAAATCTATTTCACAAAAAAACATACAAGTTAGTACTAATAATGCTATTTTAAAACATATTGTCTTCTTGCAATGGGACTTTCGTCTTCGTTCATTGCAAAAAAAAAAAAACTGCAAGACTTCAATTCCTAATAATTTTTTTAGCTAATAATAAAAAAGAACACACGTTATAAGATTGAAAAATCAAATCTAAACAGTAAACATTCACCCGTGATGTCACTTGAACGATTATATTTTTTAGGAATAACAATGGAGTCATTCTCAAGAGTCATTCACGGCGCTGTGAACAAAATATTAAAACAGTCCGAATATAAAAATTCTACCAATATTGCATTTAATACAATGCATGGAGTTCGTTCAGGTCGCTATATTGCCAATGAGCACCGTATGGGTCTATATTTTAATGAATCTCAAAGGAATGCATCGGAAACATTCATAATTAAATATTGCTTTTGAAATCATGAAAGGATGACAAAAAGCAGCAAAATGTTTTTAGTTTTGTATATTTTATAATACCACTGAGAAAAATTATTGCATCCTTGGTCTATATTTTAATGAATTTCGAAGAAATGAATCGCGTATTGTTTACCATCGGTGATTGCTGGGTGATACCATTTTCAACGCAAGACATATTGAAACACATGCACATTTCGATGCAGCTGATCACTCAAGTTGTTTTTGTTTTTCACAATTTTTCTAAAATGGTTAATCTTATGCAGCTTTATTCAAAAAATTAAATCGCTAAAAATTAAAAAAAAATGGCTGATTTTAACGAAAGATTATCGGGATCCGGATGAGTTCACTCCGGAAGTGTTATACACATAGCTCTATAATATAGTATATAATTGCAATCTGAAAGGGCATCTTCATGACTGGTGCTAGTTTTACGTAAAATTGGATGATTTAAGTTCGATGACTAAACTTTGATTGTCCTGTTTATTATTATTTTAGTGCATTCTTAACAAAAATTTATTAAAAATAAGTTAAGTTACAGATTAGAAAAATAGACGTCCAGAAATTATGTAGTCGTTATGCACTTTTCAAAAAAATTAAGAGAGCAAGCAAAAAAGTGGAGAAAACGATGCGAGACAGACATGCATGTAAAGAAAATGGGAAGCACATACATATATAAAAGTGTGGTGATGGTGTTTCGGCCGATTATGCAGATATATGTTGAGACCCTCCGTGTAGGTCTTTCTAAGGGAATTTAACCTGTATTTACGCAGCGTTAAGGCTGTTCTCAAATCCAAAAGGGCAAATTTCTGACATAAGTTTTAATTTATTTTTGTTCGGAAATACATGAAACTAGCAGTTGTTGTTGTTCAGAAACTATGTAATCAGGCTGTTTTTCCGTTTTTTTTTTTTTTTTTTTTTTTTTTTTTCGCAATAGATCTTTCAGAAAATAGCGTCAAAGTGGGCGTTTTGAACCGAATTTCCGCGCGAAAGGAGAAAAACCCCTCAAGAAAGGATGAAAAACGTATTTGTCACGTGCTCAAAATCGCTTATAACTCGATAGGTAATTTATTGATCAAAAAATGGAAAACACAGTTCGATTCCAAATGACTTTTCATAGTCAGGCTTTCCAATTTTATATCTTTCCGTTAAAAAGTGAATTTGTAAATGTGTCAAAACGTTTTGGGCTTGTTGAGCAGAGCAGTTGAGAACAATCTTAAGCAAGATCGAAGAAAACCATGGAAATAGCAACACGGTTACGAGAGCGATTTGATTACAAACCCAGCACTTTCCGTCAATCAGCTATGAGAGCAGAATCAATTCAATCGCAGGGGGCATATGAAAACAGAATACAGAAAACAAAATACCAAAGCATAAATTTGGATACCTGTAAATAACAACACATTGTTTGAAGAGCATGAAAGATTTTTAATATGGTGTGTGGTCCTATCAAACACCTAAGAATATTTCACACCTGTTTTTTCATAAAAACGATGAGGTTGTCGATAAGACTTTGAAAGTTCTGTTCACTGTTAAAGAAGTGCAATCTTTTTGTCTGGACAGTCAATGAAGATATTGATCTCCTGCAATGCGTCGTCTGAGTGCGTTCCAGACATGCTCGACCGGATTTAAGTCAGGAAAGCATGTTGCCTACACGATTCGCTTTATTGCCTCCCTTTCAAGCATGTTCTCCGCTAGTTGAACTGTATGAGGTTTGCCTTTATCATGCATTAAATGAAAGACCTCAATCTCTAATGGCTGCAGAGTAAGACATGAGATCTGAGTGTATGTAGGTCCCTGTGGCCCTGTGGCCACCTATGTTGATTCCGTTCAATACCATCCATCCACCTCGTCTGTACTGTGATATTTCCTGAACGAAATTAATGTTACTTCGAGTAGCCCTTCCTCCCATACCAGATCATGTCCAACAAACTCCAGACAGAATTGTGTCAATGAAAAATACTTGATTCCAATCACGTTTTATCAAATTTTGATGTTCAATGGCAGAGGCGGATTACCCATGAGGCTGAGTAGGCTGAAGCCTAGGAGCCCAGAAGAAAAGGGTCCCCTGTGCTAAAATAAATTTACGAGTTTTTTTTTTTTTTTTACATTAAATTAGCATTTAATGCAAAAGAGACATGATGTGCAGTATTCTTTGTTTCACTCCATTTATTGAATCTTGAAAATTATTAATTGATATAGACTGTAGTTCAAACATAGTATTGTAGTTCATATAAAGAAAGTATTGAATTCTAGAAATTTTTCAGCTTTCACTTTGGGGAAGATTTATACAGATGAGATTAGTAGCCACGGCGGCCTGGGCAAGATTTTGACAGCACCTCTGCGAATGATATCTTTTAAAGAAACTTTTAAATATTAATCAAGCATTTGTCTACTCATAACTCCTTACATTTTAGCAACATGGTCAGTGACCCAACCTCACACCTTTAAAGCTAGACCGAAATTTACACGTTTTGAGATATCCTAAATGTGATTTGATTGCATTTGAAAAAATAAATCTTTGTTAAAACTGCGTGAGTGCTGCTATCAACAATGCATACAATACAAAGAAGTTAGACCGCTGACGATAGAAACATACTTCCAACCGCAAAAAATATAAGTACAGACTTTAGGTATGGCATCAGTTTTAAAAAGGCCAGTATACATATTAAAATACGAAACTTCATATTTTATATAGTCCCTGCAGGGGTAGTACTAGTCCCAGGTGATGTTTCGGGACATATTTTTTTCAATATTCCAGAACACATTTACCCAGCACACTACTTTTTTGCCGCAAACGATCCTTTGTGAAATTCGCGATTTTTCTCCGCAATCGTTTGCCGAAATTCGCGAATTATTTCCGCGATTGTCTGCCGAAATTCACGTTTTTCCCTGATCAGTTCCCGAAATTGGCAATTTTCTTCTGCGATCGTTTGCCAAAATTCGAGATTTTTTTCCGAAGTCGTTTGCCTAAAGTCGCGTTTTATTCCGCGATCGTTTGCCGAAATTGGCAATTTTTTTCCGCGATCATTTCCCGAAATCGACAATTTTCTTCCGCGATTCTTTGTCGAAATTCGTAATTTTTTCTTCGATCCTTTGCCGAAATTCGTGATTTTTTTCCGCAATCGATTGCCGACATTGGCAATTTTTTTCCGCGATCATTTCCCGAAATCGGCAATTTTCTTCCGCGATCCTTTGTCGAAATTCATAATTTTTCCTTCGATCCTTTGCTAAAATTCGTGATTTTTTTCCGCAATCGATTGCCGAAATTGGCAATTTATTTCTGAGATCGTTTGCCGAAATTCGCTATTTTTTTCCGCGATCGTTTGCCAAAATTCGCGATTTTCTCCTCGATCATTTTCTGAAACGTGTGATTTTTTCGCGGTCGTTTGACGAAATTCGCGTTTTTTTTTAGGCATCGTTTTTTAGGCATCGAAATTCGCAATTTTTTCTTCGATCGTTTTCCGAAATGGGCGATTTTTTCTGCGATCGTTTTCCGAAATTAGCTTCTCTTTTCTGCGATCGTTTGCCGAAATTCGCGTTTTTATTCTTCGATCGTTTGCCGAAATTCGTGATTGCATTCCTCGATTGATGGTGAAATTTGCGATTTTTCTTCGGGAAAAACGCGAATTTCGACAATGGATCGCGAAAAAAGAAAACACATATTCTGCCAAAGAGCCGCGGAGAAAACCGAATTTAGTCAAACCATCGCAGAAAAATGCGAATTTCTTCAAAGGGACGCGGATAAAATGCGAATTTCTTGAAAGGGTTGCGAAAAAAATCGCGAATTTTGATAACGCAAATTTAGACAAAGGATCGCCAAAAAAATGCTAATTCTGTCAAAAGACCGCAGAAAAGATGCGAATTTCGTCAAAGGGCTGCGGAAAAAACGCTAATTTCGTCAGAAAGCCGCGAAAAAAATTTCGACAAATAACACGTATTTTGCCAAAGAGCCGCGGAGAAAACCGAATTTTGTCAAAGCATCGCAGAAAATTGCGAATTTCTTCAAAGGCTGCGGAAAAGCGCGGATTTCGTCAAAGGGCCGCGAAAAAAAGCGGAATTCGTCAAAAGGCCGAGGGAAAAAGAAACGAATTTCGTCGAAGGATCGAGGGAAACTGCGAATTTCGTCAAAGGCTCGTGATAAAAATCCGAATTTCATTAAAGGGTCGCGGAAAAAAAACACAGCGGTCTCTTTAGAAAACAGCACATGTACAAACAAGTATGTTTATTATTATAGGTATAGTTTTTAATAGTGCTCGCGATTATGCGTATACTACGTATTATACCGATTCGGAATTTTTAATAGGTGTAATATGGTAAAAACGGTTCTCTACGTATACGTTTTATAGGTATTATACGTATAGTCGCGAGCACTAGTTTTTAAACTGAAATAATATAGTGAATTAACTTTTTAAAAGTCTGTTTAACACGAACCCAACTTGCAGGAATCTACACTCAGCCTTTGAAATTGACCTGAAAGGAAAACAGAGTTAACCCAAACTGCAAAAAAATAACTAGCGCCGGGTAGGAATATCCCTACCCCTTCCCCTACTCAGCTGTAACCTTTCAGAAAATTTGTTGTGAATTTCAGATTTTTTTTTTTTTTTACTCAGAATCACCTTTAGAGGAGCGGGAAGGGGTAGGCATGGGTCCGATCCTGAGGCCGCCTGACACCGAAATAAATTGAAAAGTGTTAATGATTTTTATTTTCTAATATACTTTCATTTAAAAGAAAGTCATTGTAGCTTAAAACCTATAAAATTGTTCTCAACAAAAAATAAAATCTCCTTCACCTTTTTTGGGTACGCTGTGATGTCTATGCGGGCGAATATGAGACAAACGAGAATGACTAATCCGCAAGTAAAACAAAAAACTAAATTACAAATTTATCTCAAACAGAAATGGGGAAAAAATCAGCACCTTTTTCATTTCATTTTCGACTATTGCACCTGTAACCCCATCAGCCCCCCTTCCCCTCGTTGGGTATGTTGTAACTATGCGCTGATATGGGATTAACCAGAATGGCTATTTCGTTATATTGCAGAAAACAAAGTTGCAAATTTATCTCAAACAAAAAAGAAATAAAATCAGCATTTTTAAAAATTTCATTTTCGACTATTTTAGGAGGGGCTGTAACCCATTACCCCCTTCCACTTCTTTGGGTATAATGTGGTGTCACTGTGCACTAATATGGAACTAAAGAGAAGAGAGCGGCTAGTCGTTGAATGATAGGGAGAGAAATATAAATTTATCTCAAACAGAAAAAAAGCACTATTTTTTCATTTCATTTTCGACTATTTGGAAGGGGTCTGTAATCCCCATTACCCCCTTCCATTCTTTGGGTATAACGTGGTGTCTCTGAGCACTAATATGGAACTAAAGAGAAGAGAGCGGCTAGTCTGTTGAATGATAGGGGGAGAAATACAAATTTATCTGAAACAGGTAAATTTTTATCAGCACAATTTTTTTATTTCATTTTCCTATTTTGAAGAACCCCCTCCCCTTCTTTCCCCCTGTGTGATGTCAATGTGGATTAACACGGGACTAACAAGAATGTCTATTTTGCTGTATGACGGAAGAAAAAAATTACAGATTTATCTAGAAAAGTAAGGATTGCAGAAAACAAAATTACAAATTTACCTCAAACTTAAAGAGAAAAAAAAATCAGCATTTTTTATTTCATTTTCGACTGTTCTGGGAGGGGTCTGTAACCTCATTAGCCCCTTTCACCTCTTTGGTTATAATGTGGTGTCACTGTGCACTAATATGGAACGAAAAAGAAGAGAGTGGCTAGTCTCTTGAATGATAGGGGGGTAAATACAAATTTATCTCAAACTAAAAGAGAAAAAATAAACACTTTTTCATTTCATTTTCGACTATTTTGGGAGGGGGCTGCAACACAATTAGCCCCCTTCCAACTTTTTGGGTTTAATGCGGTGTCACTGTGTCCTAATATGGCACTAAAGCGAAGGGAGCGGCTAGTCTGCTGGATGATGGAGGGGGGGATGCAAATTTATCTCAAACAGAAAGAAAAATAAACGGTCAAGTGCGAGTGTTACTCGCGCACAGAGGGTTCCATAGAATAAATATATGAATTTGTAATTGTATTATTAAAAAACAAAAAAAAAAGTTGCTAAAAGAATACTAACACTTTGTAAAAAACAATACAACGTACGGTTCGGTATAACTGTATATATTAGAAATGTGTAAATGGATATACCATGAAAGTTCAAAGAGATATGGAACATAAATAATTTCAAATATAGCTATTCGTATAACTCTTTTTTTAATATTATCCTAATCTGTTTATGATGAAATTAATTCGGTACTGACAATAAAAGCAGTGCATATTTAAACTTCATTTGGCATTTCATAAAACTAAATTCAGCGTAGTAATAACCTTTATTTCTACAGTGTAGCTAAAACAAAACCTTTGTTCAAAGTTTAAATTTGGCATTGTGCTAAGCGCGCTTCGAAAGGAGGTCTCAAAATTGCAACGCCGCCTTGGTCAGTGCCGCGTTTTCCAGATAGGTTTTTAATTAACTTTTAAAGTCACTCGAGGCGTATTGAGAGATGCACTCAATGCAAACTATCGCGAATCCCACAGTATTTATGCGATTCCTTCTAATTAAACCATTCGAGGGCGGTGCCCTTAAAAAAAGGACACCTAATTTTAATTCCAAAACAGACAAACGGCACCAAGAATATTTAATTAAAATTTTCCTTTCATCATGTACGTGAAAATAAGCAAGTTCGCATTTTCTAATAAATTCGTTTATAAATTCTGGTGTCTGTCCATTATTTCATAAGTTTATAAATAGAATTACTCCGCGCCAGAAAGGGTTAAGTGGTCGCAACATTGCATTAAAAGTATATAAAAAAATTAAATACAAATTTATTTACGTTCAGGGAAATTATTACAATCTGAAGTATAAGTAAGCACCAAAATTTTCATTCTAGTTGCAATATTTATTTTGTAGTCCGTAAACTGTTATGCCAATTTTTTGTTCTACAAATGTCTAACAGTTTCGAGACCCCTATAAATACTAATTCTGCATCTTGCAATTTTTTAAATACATGAAATGAAAGAACATACTTATATCTTTCATCCCAATTAAAATTGTGTTTTAAAATCATATACATTTTAAGACATTAAATGTTGAAAGTGGTCTTTTTTTCCTTTTTTCCAGTTTTTAGACCCCTGAGACCCCTTAAATTAGTATGTTTTTAACAATTTGACGTTTATTGCTTTTATACTGTTACTAGACATTACATTACATATATATATCATTAAAAGTTGTTAACTAGGCATAGAGTACATCGCCCCTGTCCTTGTGTATGTCCAAACTGGCCGTATCTTTAAGGGTTAATATCTCGGCGAATTACTGATGATTTTTTTCGAAAATCCTTATCAACAATGCTTTTATACTTCTGCAACGATAGGTACATCCAGCGATGCTCAACAATTTTCCCGAATGCCCGTAAATCGAAATTTGTGTATAATAGAAAAATGCTAATTTCTCAAAAACTATGTGACCTAGGATAATCGCTATAATTTTCCGGCAAGGTTTATATTAACGTCTACTACCTCTAATTTTTTCATAATTTTAGTTTCAGTAGATTCGGAATTAGATGGGGGGAACATATTTTTGCGCTACATTTTCGACAATATCTTTAAAAATACCTAAAATTAAAAGAAATGTATTTTTGAGTTCAGCGTTACGACAGCTTTCAGAGGATATCCCATATGATATGCACAGAAAAGATTTTTTTTTTCGACTAGCTTAATTAGCCCCTCTACATTTCTATTAAATATATATATGAATGTTTATTAATCTGAAAATATGTGGGTCAATGGTCTTTATTACTTCCCCGAATTTGAACTTTCCTAGCTCTATAGTTTACGAGTAAAATGGCTGTGACAGAGAGACAGACGGACAGACACAGGAGTGATCTTATAATGGTTCCGTTTTTAGGCGCGTTCGTAATTATATAAATACGTAGCACCTATAGTCGTCGTTCAGTCGGTCCGTCTGTCCGTCCGTCTGTCTGTCCGCATGTAACAGAGCAAAAACTACCCAACCGAATGGTCTGAAATTTCAAATATATGATTGTAGCAAAATTTTGTCGAGCCATTTCAAATTTTATGAAAATCGGATGTATAGTTTAATTACAGGGACAGTCAAAAGTTTTTCTTTACATTACGGCCAATGGGAAAAATTACTGCAAGTGGATTTTAATGATATTAGAGCCTTCCGAATGATCTGAAATTTTAAAGATATAACTGTTGCAAAATTTTGTCGAGCCATTTCAAATTTTAGAAAAATCGGATGTATAGTTTAATTACAGGACAGTCAAAAGTTTTTCTTTACATTACAGCCAATGGGAAAAATTATTGCAAGTGCATTTTAATGATATTACAGCCTTCCGAATTGTCTGAAATTTTAAAGATATAATTGTTGCAAAATTTTGTTGAGCTATTTCAAATTTTAGGAAAATCGGATGTATAGTTTAATTACAGGGACAGTCAAAAGTGTTCCGTTACATTACGGGGAATGGGAAAAAATTATTGGAAGTGCATTTTAATGATGTATCAGACTATGCGCTTTATGAAGTGCAAAAAATTATACATTCAGTACAATATGGGGTGCAAAAAATAATTATAAAACTAGTTATAGTATGAACGCACCTCATTTGCCACGTTTGATGAGCAATTTCCAACTTGTTACTTTTTAAGTACGGAACCCTAAAAATCAGCACTATTTTTTCATTACATTTTCGACTATGTCTCATTCGATCTACCAAATTCGAAAGAGATAAACATAAGCATGACGACTTATGTAGGGACTCTGAAAAAACTGCATTGGTGTATTGGTGTATATCGAGATGAGGGCGCTGTAATTCCATCAGCCCCCTCCCCATCGTTGACTATGCTCTAACGTCAATGTGAACTACACTAGTTATCAAAAATTAAGGAAAAGTCACAAAATGCTAATTTTCAAGTACCCGAACACTCAAAAGGAAATAATATAATTCGAGTAATTACTATCTCTACAACACAGCTAGCCCATATAACATCTCATTCATGTCACACATGGTCACAAGTGTCACAGTCACTACGGTGAAGCAAAAAAATAGGAAATTCCATACATCACTATGTGTGACTCCACTGAGAAGTCAATGTGACTGCTGCTTTGTGACGAGTCACCAGGTGACTTTACAATGTAGTTAAATTGTGACTCTCATGTGACTGTCATTTTGAGACTCAATTTCATAGTCATCATGAACGTTGCATTATGATAAGTCACCAAATAATACCATATTATAGTCACATGGAGACTTTTCCCAAAAGAGCACGATGGTGACTTCACAGTAGTTTCTCTGTCACCTGAAAATCATCATGTGACTTTAATGTGACATTATTTGGTAACTTATCACAATGCAGCGTTCACGATGACTTTGAAATTGAGTCTACAAATGACAGTCACATGAGAATCACAATGTAACTACATTGTAAAGTCACATGGTGACTCGTCCCAAAGCAGCAGTCACAGTGACGTCTCAGTGGAGTCACATATAGTGATCATTTGAGACTCATAATGAGATGTATGGAATTTCCTATTTTTTTTGCTTCACCGTAGTGACTGAGGCATTTGTGACCATGTGTGACATGAATGAGATGCTATATGGACTAGCTGTGTTGTAGAGATAGTAATTACTTGAATTATATTATTTCCTTTTGAGTGTTCGCGTATTTGAAAATTAGCATTTTGTGACTTTTCCTTAATTTTTGATAACCAGTGTTCTATGGGGTTAACGAGAATGGCTATTTGGCTGTATGACCGAAGAAAAAATTATAGATTTATCTAAAAAGTAAAGAAAAAACACTTTTTTCATTTAATTATATTTCGGGAAGAGGGGGGGGGGTGCTGCAACACCATCAGCCCCCTTTATCTTCTTTGGTGTCAATATGTCTAATATGGGACTAATGAGAATGATTAGTACGCTGTATTATAGAAATTTTTTTTTAAAAATTCCAAAAAAGAAAGAAAAAAAATCAGCACTTTTTTCATATCATTTTCGAAAATTTCGGGGGGGGGGGCTGCAGCCCCATCAGCCCCCTCCCCCCTTTGGGTACGCCCATGTTTCGATTTTTTTGACGCGTTCCTCGATTTAAGGATAACCGCGACTTAACGATGATATTTGAGCCGTTCAGTGCATAAATCGATTAACTCCACCAAATGAAAATGTTTAGTTATAAACAGTTAAAGTTATTGTAACTATAAAAATATTGTATCTATATAATATTTTTTCTCGCGACATTTTGATTCAACTCATTAATTTTTTTTAATCAAGGATAACTTTCTATCACTGTATAAATATATAGAAAATTTTCAATGTTCCTTTCTTTAAAAAAACGCCACTGAAAATGGAGTCAGTCGGATTGTCTTCTGAACGCCTCAGAACCTTTGCAATCGTTAAATGGAAATTCGACTGTAATTTTTTTTTCATTCTTGTTTTTTAAGTACATAATTCAAAGCTGCCAACAATTTATCAGATAATTATTTTCTGAACCGCCCCACTCAATCTTTCAGACGCGAAGTCCGAAAATTTCAAATATTCTAGGCGGGGATAGAGGAAAATTTTCTCTAATTCGTCAGTTTAAAAACGTTATATTAAATCTTCAATCACAGGCATTGAGATCAGATATCGTCTGCGAAGCTTGGATGAGGAAATTTTTAAAACGTCGCTGAATAGCTGTCGAACGTGGATTGCAGGAAAAATATCCTGACAAATGATTTCTCATTAATTTGAGGCTAAAGAGGGGATGATTGCGATTCAAGAATTTTCTGTTCGTGAGAAGATTAAGAAAATCACTTTGAGAAGGGGGAGACCTAAGGTTACTATTAATTATATTTTCGTAAGGAAATTTTATTTAAGGGGTCTCAAGATTCTTAAAATTAGAAAAAATGAAAAAAAAAAAGACCACTTTCAATATTTAATATCATAAAATGCATATGATTTTAAAACACAATTTTTATTGGGATGAAAGATATAAGTATGTTCTTTCATTTCATGTATTTCAAAACTCTCAAGATGCCGGTTTAGCATTTATAGGGCTAAGGAAGATCCAAACTGTCAGACATTTGATGAGCAGAAAATTGTTGTAACAGATTACAAAATAAATATTGCAACTAGAAGGAAAGTTTTGCTGCCTATTTATACTTCAGATTGTAATAAATACCCTGAACTTAAATAAATTTGTATTTAAAATATTTTTCTATTTTTAATACAAAGTTGTATTTAGCTAATACAAAATTTTAAAAATTTTAACAGTATAATCACCTAAAAAAATATTTTTTTGAACAATAAAAAGGTAATTTTAGGTTCAGTTTATACAAACTAACATGAAACATATGTTTTGAAATTTTCATGTAAAAATATTCAGAAGTTTTTGAGATATTCTGCGCTTTATGCCCCAAAACGTCATTTGGAGAAAAATGACTTCAAAATAGCGGAAACGCTACTTCAGCTATTGGGCAGATGTAATTCTGAAAGCCATAACTTCTGTCCTAATGGAAATTTCAAGGAAACAATTATATCCAAATTTTTAGAAAAGATAGGTGTTTAACATCTAAAAAAATTAAAATGTCCGAAATTTTGAAGCTTTAAGAGTCCTGAGACCCTTTAAAATAACCTTGTAACTGTTCTCAAAATCAGAACTCGCTACTTTTTCAAACAATCGTGAAATCATCAATCATAAAAATACAAAATTTGCATATATTCTTATTGAGGTTCTGAGAAATCAAATAGCATTTTCATTTTTCTTATAAAAGCAAGGAAACGGTCAAAAAATAGCGTCGAAATTCGCAATTTAAACCATTTTCATGCATGTGATAATGGTGGAATGAGTCAGCGAACAGCAATAAATTATAACTCAAAAACTTTTGAATCTATCAAAAAACAACAACAAAAAAAAAAAAAAAAAAAAAAAAAAAAAAAAAAAAAAAATGGAAAGGAAAAGGAAAAATGTTTTTCGTATCTTGGAATATTGAATGTTAATAACTGAAATTTCCGCCTGTTGACGTTTTGGAACTTCACCTTTATAGAATGGTGGTCATCAGGTAACAATTTAATATGATTCAAAATACACAGATTAGAATTTATTTAAAAAAAATAGAATACTATTCAATTTTAATTCACTTGAATGTTTCCTGAAATGTTCCTGCCAAATAATATTTTTTAAAAAGTAGCATTCATGTGTATAAGGAAAAAATAAAAAATTCAGAAAATCCTTAAATTTCTCCACTTCTAACCTCAAAATTACTAAAAAAGTGGTTTAAGACTTTTAAGCACTTTTTAATAAATTGTGTGATACGAATAGAAACAATTTGATAGCATATTATTTTTAAAAAATTAATTTTCTGTAAGATTTTCACGACTTAGTCTGACTTGAAATTCAGCGGATTGTTATCAATTTTTGCGCTGTTAGTTGCTCTACGAACAAAATTAGGAAATTTAACAAGGCGAATATGTTTGAAACTTTAAGATAGTTTAGGATGTGTTTGCCAAAATTTAGAAGGTATTCCATAGCGATAAATGTACTGGACGTTTTGAAAGAAAGTGTTTTGAAAGAAATATTAAACGAAACCCTTTGTGCGATCTATGATCACACTTACCCACTTGTTTTCGTATATCATCGCTTAGTGAATCAGGTTCTGCGCATGTGGGAAGCGCTTTTCCCTGTTCGGAATGAAAGAGATTAATTTTTGATGAGAATGCGTTGTTATTTTATTTATATCTCGGCAAATTATCGAAAAATTAAAAATCTGACCCTCAAGTGCATCAGAACCTGCTTTGAACAATCCTCACCAAATTTTTCAGACTTCTAGGTGCGCTTAGATTTCGCAATCCATTGCAGACACACAGACAGACAGAGCGAAACGTTCTTTTATTAATACTAGTTGCGTAGCAACCCGTTGTGTTGCTTTTGAATTGCATGAGACATTCGATCTTTTTTCGAAAAATGAAATCTTAACTTTATTGTAAATTTAGAAATCCATTGCAATATTAATTTTATTAAATACAATATTTCAAATAATAAGTTATATTTACAATTTAAGTCAAAACTTTCCCAATAAAAATGCACATATTCTATAACTTTATTTGCCTAGAGCTTTTCGCTCTTCCAAGATTTTGTTTCGAATTTCGGAGTTCGTAGATATGATGTCATTTGGGTCAACTTATGCAAAAGTGAATTTGTTTGGACGAATTTATTCAGAAGCATTTTATATTTATGAATTAAAATAAATATTTAAGGAATTATTTTTTTTTCTCGCTAAAACTTTTCTCTTTTTTTTTCTCGCTTTTTCGCATTTTTAATGTCCGCTTCTGAAATGTTTTATTAGCCATAATAAGGCAATGGTTGAAAATCTACTTTACGACTTTAAATTAAATGAAAATATCGTACGATGTTTATTTTTTTCTTTTGACGTCAACAGAATTTATCTCAATGTTCCAGTCGAGAGTCGAATTTGTGTTTCTAAAATAAACGGATTCCTAAAGCTTGAATATGTGAGAGTTCGTATTTCGTGAAATTTTCTTGAAAACTACAATCATTGTTTCACTAATTATTCAAATATACGTTAATTTGAATTTAAAAATGATTTCAAACAATGATACCTAATAATCCTTGTCATTTTCCCTTTTGTCTCTTTTATCCACAAAAATGGAGCAATTTTAGTTTTCATTATTACAGAAATGTCATCAAAAATAACGTAAAAATCTATATCTCGAAAACTAAACAAATTTTAAAATTCTACGACCAAGTTTAACATCCTCGGACCAATGCGGATAACTGGCGTTAATGTTATCACCCAACATTCCATATTCTAGGAGGAGCAGCTGTGAAATGCAAATGGACAGTCACTTTTTAATATAATAGATTGATGAAGTTTTAATTTCGCTATAAAAAATTAGTCAGGGACAAATGCTGAATTAATTATATTATTTTAAGTGCAAATGGCGTATTCCGTAATGGAGCTTGTACGCAATGGATATATATTAAAAAACATTATTCTTGAAAATTATTTAAAAAGACATAATAAATAAATCAATTAAGATAAAGTTTTAAAGAAAATTGCATTTGAAAGTAGATTTTTTCCCTATATAACGGTTGTAAAAATTGAAGATGCGCGATGTTTAGAAATTATAAAAATTGCTGTAGCAAAGATTGCAAATCCGACATTTAATCGTCAAGCGTTGCCATTCTCAAAATGACGTCAGCCGTACGCACGGACATATTTTTCCTTTATAATATAGATAGATTTTCAAACATGAAGTTCCGTTTGTCAGCTAAAACTTTGCATGCGAAAATGTATTCTTTTGGCTTGAGGGTCTAATTTCAGTACCGCGGAAGTACAAATTCCAGAAACTGATGTCTTTTAGATGTATTCGTGTAAAAATATATAGTTTTATCAAAGAAAAGGATTGTTTTCTTTTAAATATGGCACTTACTGAAAGCATTACGCCAAGTGTCTCAAATTCGGTATCAGCCGAATGAAAATATATAGTAACATTAGCTTTATGAGCGGAAATGTTTTTTAAATAGTGACGTCATTTTCTGTTCAGACTTAAAATAAAGTTATTAACCATTTGGAAAAATGGTTATTGTTCTCGTCAGGATGGGAAATCAAAAGCATATCTGAAGGTTTTCATTGGTTTAATCTGCAATTTATTCGTTTTCTGATTGGTCTATACAGTAATCTGTATTTCCCTTTAAATTCAACAACGATGGATACTTTCTATTGCCACTATGACAAAAAAGTAATAAAAACTACAAAAAAAAAATAATAACTCAGAAAAAAATTGAAATACAGCTTTCAAACAAATTGCATTTAAAAGTAGATTTTTTTCTCTATCCGACGGTGTAAAAAGTAATATTATCGGATGTTTAGAAGTTTAAGAATGAAATTTCATTTAAAATTGGCCGTCAGATTTCTTGGAAATCTGACGATGGAAAAGCCTTTTCCCGAACAGCCAATGAAATGCTTGGATATTTAAGTAAGTTTCAGGTGGATAATACTTAAGTTTCATGAAATCAGGCGATATTTTTGGCTTGCAATTTTTACGTGTAATAACACTATTAATGTTTAATTCATGGCGTACGTAATGTATGATCAACTCCGTGCGATTTTTTATGTCTTAAATTTTAGTCTTCAAAAAAATCGTTTTCCAAATGGTCGTTGTAATTTGATAAATTGCTTTTTTTATTTTTTTTAATTGTAATGAGTAAATGGTATCAATAAGGATAAATAAACCCCAATATTTCTTTTTTTCTGCAACAGTGGAAATAATACGATTGCTACCATTTTGATGAAATTTCAAAAAATCTTTTCAAATTAAATTAAAAATATAGAAGTGAAAATATTTAGAAAAATAGCTAGTGCGAGGACATCTACAAATGAACAGCTTTCATTTAAAAAAAGAATTATTAGCAAAATTGGTACAGTAGAAAATTCAAGGAAGATGTCTAAAAGAGCTATCTTGTGTTTTCAATATATAGATTATTTTTTCTCTTTTACTTTAACAGTTGCCTAGCAACTCTATTTCATACAAATTACATTTAAAAGCACATATTTTTCCCAATTCGGCTCTAAAAATTTAAATTATTCGATTACATATATGTTAAATTCGTGCTTTTTTTAATATATTATTCTTTTATTCATTTATTGACGAAGCTTTAATTTCGTTGTAGAAAATTAGCGGGAGTGAAATTCTGAACTTTTTTTTATGTGCAAATGGTTTATTAATATTTCGCAATGGAGCCGGCACGGCAAAATCATTTAATAGATAAATAAAAACGAAATAAAGCCAAAACTCACTGGGTTTTATAACAGATGATATTCTTCACATAGCACGTATTTTAATTTCATTTTTTTTCGGTTTTTATGAGAAAATTGCAACAAAAAGATACAGCAATCTACTATTTTCATTTTTTCCCCCTTTACTTTCAACAGAAGTGGAGCTGCCACAATTACAAAAAAAGTAATAAAAACTTCAAAAAAATTAATATCTTAAAATTAAATTGCGATACAGCTTTCAAACAAATTGCATTTAAAAGAGCATTTTTTTCGTTATACGGCGGTGTAAAAATTTAAAATGTGCGATGTTTAGAAGTATAAAAATTTGCAGTAGAGAAAATTACAAAACCAAAATTTTATTTCAAATTTCAAAGTGTTGCCATTCGCAAAATGACGTATGCGTTACGCACAGATATGTTTGTCCTTTATAATATAGATAGCATAAAGAAAATAATGAAATGCGAATGCAAAATGAGGACAGACATTACTACCAAACCTATATATGTTTGAATCCACATAAACCGTTTGGTATCGTACTCACGTTCATATAAATAATCACATCTGCTTCTCTTGCTCATTAAGAGGTGATTTTCAAATTCCTTGCTCCAGCACCGCGAAAATTTCTGATACATTTTCTGACTCATTTTTAAACGTAAAGGCATAAAATTGGAAGAGCTGACTATCGAAGTGATTTGGAATTGAAAAGCGTTCTTCATTTTTTGATAAATGAATTACTTATCGAATTGTAAGCGAATGTTGTAAGGGATCACGTGAGGATAGACTTTTCTCCTTTCTGGCGCAGCCGCGTCGGGAATTCAGCTCGAAACGACCATTTTGATAGTATTTTCTGAAAAAACTTCTGCCTTTACCAACAAATGGAAAGCGTCATACGATGACACAGATTCTGAATAAGAACACCTGAGAATTGAAATGCGCTTCCGGACAAAAATGAGTAGAGAAATCTATCAGAAAGTAGCTGCTTTGGATTTGAGGCTGTTCTCAAATCCAAGAGGACAACTTTATGACATAAGTTTTATTTTTTTTTTTTTTTCGGAAATGCATGAAATTAGCAGGTGTTGTTGTTCAGAAACTATGTAATCGAACTGTTTTTTCCGTTTTTTTGCAAATGCAATAGATTTTTCAAAAACACTCAAGAAAGGGCGAAAAACGTTTTTGTCACGTGATCAAATTCACTCATAACTGAATAGGTAATTGATTGATCAAAAAATAGAAAACACAGTTCGATTCCAAATCGCTTCTACACTGTATAAAAAATCCGACCAGTTTTCCTGTAGGAATCGGAAAAATAATTGCCCTTATCGTACTGGAAAATTTTCCGACCCAGCTCGGAATAAAATCCGTAAAAAAAAAGGATATAGTTGATAAAATGGTATTTTACGGATTTTATTCCGATTTTACGGATTTTATTCCGAGCTGGGTCGGAAATTTTTCCGGTACGTTAAGGGCAACTATTTTTCCGATTCCTACAGGAAAACTGGTCGTATTTTTTTTTTTTACAGTTTATGGTCAGCCTTTCCAATTTTATGTCTTTTCGTTAAAAAATGAATTTGTAAATGTTTCAAAACGTTTTGCGCTTATTGAGCAGAGCAGTAGCAGTTGAGAAGGCGATAAAAGAAGAGTCGCCAAGTTCTCAAATCCAAACGGCAACTTTACACTGTAAAAAAAATAATGCCAGTTTTCCGATAGGAATCGGAAAAATAGTTGTCCTTATCGTACCGGAATAATTTCCAACCCAGCAGGGAATAAAATCCGTAAAATACCGTTTTACTGACTATTTCCTTATTTTTACGGATTTTATTCCGAACTGGGTCGGAAACTATTCCGGTACGATAAGGGCAAGTATTTTTCCAATTCCTACCGGAAAACTGGCAGTATTTTTTTTTACAGTGTATGGCACAAGTTTTAATTCATTTTTGTTCGGAACCGCATGAAATTGGCAGGTGCTGTTATTCAGAAACTATGTCATCGAAAGATGTTTTCCATATTTTGGTAAACGTTAAGAATCTTTCTGAAAATACCGTCAAGACGTTTTGAACCAAATTTAGGGATCAAAAGAGGAAAAAATAGCTAGATAGAGGAAAAAAAACGGTTGACACGTGATCGAAATTGCTTATAACTCGATAAAAAATTTATCAAAAAACGTAGAGCTCATTTCGATTCCAAATCGCTTCCATGGCCAGCCCTGCCAACTTTGTGGCTTTAAGTTTAAAAATGAGTTAGTAAATGCGTGAGAAAGTTTCCCCGCTTGTTGAGCACTACACTTGCAAGAATCGCCTTTGTACAGAAATCACAATTCTTATGCTTAATTGTTAAGCTTTCATTTTTATATTCGGCATATAACGTGTGTCAGGTTCTGAGAAACATCTGCTATTAGAACTATGGTTCTATATTATTTTTGTCTTAGTATATTATATATTGTGTGGTCTGTGTACTGGAAATTTCAAAGTAACATTCTTTCCTTGTCTGAAACCGGATCCGAGTAGGTGAGTTGTACAGCTTGGATAGAGAGATAAAGATGGATGGAGAGGGGTTTACGCGACCTTTTGAGATGTCTGTTAGAGATGGGGAGACAAAAGAATTCCCCGAATGAGGGAAAGAGCTAAGAATGTGGTCAGGGTGGAAACCCCGGATTTGACGCGGAGAAAAAGCAGAGGATTGCTAGAGAAGCAGTCGCTTCTGCTGGGATAGGGGGAGTTGGAGCCTAGAGCGCAAAGTAGTAGCTTGTTCCTGTGTATAGCTCTTAGATAGATCGTAGAGTTGAGTGAAGCTCGCCGAGCTTAGAGCCCATGTGTTGGGAGTTTAAGAATAATCTCCGGTAACACTAATTTAACGAGTGTAGGGTGAAAGTGATATAACGTAGTTTAACAGTACACAGCCAGCATTTACTGTATTTAATTAATGTTGAACCGGATCACCTACATCCGAGTTTTTAAGTGTAAATAGTGTTTTGCGATTTGTAAATAGTGTGTAAATAAACTGTTAATTTAATTAATTGAACGAGTTGGTTTTCAATTAAACAATCCTCTCAGAGCGTGACCGATATCACGTAATCATATCGGTGGTGGCAGCATATAAATAGCAAAGGATTTTCTTCAAAGTTGTGAGGACTAAGAGGAAACTCCGACAACGTGTATCTGTATATTCTGATAGTTTCTTTTGTTTCAAAACTGTGCTTTATACACAGAAATATACACTGAAAAAAAAAAATGTTGATTTTACAGTATAATATTGGCAGCTGGAGCGCCAGTTTATAACTGTAAAATAAGCAGTATTATACTATATAAATGAATTAAACGGTCAATTACTTCTTAATGGTATATTGCATGCTAATTTTACTGTTTATTACTGTTAATTTTACGGTTATAAACTGGCACTCCGACTGCAGTATTATACTGTAAAATCTACATTTTCCCCCCCGTTTTTTCGGTGTAGTAGTGTTTAAAATTAAATATTATTGATTTATCTTCACAAATCTTTTGCGTAAATAAAATGTGTCAAAAAATCATTTATTTTTTATGTTTATCAAAGGAATGTTCTAACACTTTAACGGATGCAATAACTTTTTGTGTGTGTGTGAAGAGGCGTCGTCTATATCGATGAACTTTGACATGCTTTTCGATAAAACAGCATTTTAATTAATTAACCGACTTTCATCAATTTAAGATGATGCCAAGCTAAAAAATAGCGATTTGAAAGCGGGCGGGGGTAATCAAAAAGTATTTATATCCTGCCTTTCGCAGCAAGAGCTTGCCGAGAATATTTCAGTTCATAAAAAATTAAAGAGGTGGATACACTTTCGACAGTTATGGATTAATCTTTGTTTTTTTACTAGCATATTTAGGTGGAGACTGGAATTTATATAAAAACAACGTACATAAAAAAAAGGACGCGGACACGTGACTGACGTGTTGAGAGGTGTACAAATTCCAAAATGAAGTGTGATGTTAGACATGTAACTTGTATATCGAATTGCCGCAAGGAATGTGTAAGTGTTGAAATGCGGAAAATTTTCGATGTTTATATGTCAAGTTTAGGAACGTTTTCCTTTGACAAATAGACTTATCAAGCGGCATGTCTGATTTTTTTCTTTTTTTTGTAAATAATATTTTTTTTTTATTAAAAAATTCTTCTGTTATCTTTCCTAATTAAAAACTTCAATTCCAGCTGTCAATAAGATATCAGCTTCTTTCGAACGCCATGCTGACAAATTTTATTGACTGGTTCTCTACGGTTGGTTTTAATATAAACACTTATTACATTTGAGATGCAATCACAAAATAATATTCATCTACATACGTAATAGAAGTTTCAAATGTTCCTGTTCAAGTACTAAATGACTGAACTGTTCTCCTGTTGTTTTTATCACTATTTTCACTATCATAGGCGTAGCGTGACCAGAAATTTTGGGGAGCACGAAGGCCGCGGGAAGTAAAAACGGCGCCCGGAGCGAATTTTCAATTTTGCGGCCCCCCCCCCCCCCAAAAAAAAAAAAAAAATCTTTTTCTTCGGGATGGGTGTAATAAAATTGATAAAGTGCAGAAACATAAATAAATTCTATCGAATAAATATTTCGTGTTTATTTTGGAGCTTTAAAAGGTTTAATTTTAATTTAGGAATTCAGAACAACTAAATAACCCCTGGGGAGCACACTAGGGGTCTGCACGGACCGCAGTTCCCGGGCCCGTCCCGTTTACATTTTCACAGTTTGCGATCAGGCCCGACTCGTACAAAAATCAATGAAAACAAGCCCGGCCCGTGAAAAAATCAATTAAACCAGGCCCAGTTCGGCTCGACACAATTTCTCAAAAAATTCCGATTTTTCTTAACATACAATTGCAGGGCTGCCACTTGCTACTAAAATGCTACTAACAGTGACTATTTTAGGCCGAAAACCATTAAAAAGCGACTATTATTACAAGAAAACAGGCGACTTTTTTCGGATTTCAGCGACTATTTTTACTGAAAATATTCGATCTTTTTCTTCAAAGCGCCTGTAGAGTCATCGTCCAAAACTCACTTTTTCAACGGTTGTTTGAGGAGATTCGCGATTTTTTCCGCGACGAATTCCAAAATTCGCGATTTCGCCTCCCACCTCCCAATCGATTGACGAAAATACCCATTTCTTTCCGAGATCTTTATATACTATCGTTGAAGGAGATTTTGCGATTTTTTTCCGCGATCATTTGTCAAATTTCGCAAATTTTTCTACGACAGATCAACGAAATTGATTTGTTTTCCGCCATCACTTGTCCAAATTCGCGATAAAAAAATTTCGCGACCGATTGATGGTAGTTACTATTTGTTTCAGAGATCTTTTGACAAAATTCCGGATTCTTTTCCAGATCGGTTGTCAAAATCGTGATTTTCTGTTCACGACCGAGTTACAAAATTAGTGATTTTTTGCGCGATCATTTGATTAAAATCTCATTTTTTTTTTTACCAAATTTGTGTTTTTTGACCCCCACCATTTCACGAAATTTGCGATTTTTTTTTGCGATCGTTAGACGAAATTCGCAATTTTTGGCCCATTCTTTTGACGAAATTTGCGATGATTTTTCTGCGACCGAATGACGAAAATCGCCATTTGTTTCCGCGACCTTTGGTTAAATTCAAGATATATTTTACGGTTGTTTGAGGAGATTGGCGATTTCTTTTCGCTATTATTCTGCTACGATCGTTGAAGGAGATTTCGCAATTTTTCCTATGACCTATTTCAAATTTCCCGCTTTTTTTGGGCGACCGTTTCGCGGAATTCACATTTTTTTCCGTGATCCTTTGCCAAATTTCACATTTTTGTTATCGTTTCATGGAACTCGCGATTTTTTTCCGCAATCCTTTGCCAAAATTCGTAAATTTTTCTGCGACAAACTGGCGAATTTTTTTCTCCAGTACCACTTGTCGAAATTCGCGATATATATTTTTTCCGCGACCGATTGATGGTATTGGCTGTTTGTTTCAGATATCTTTTTACGAAATTCGCAATTCTTTTCCACTATAGTTTGTAGAAATTCGTGATTTTCTTTTCCAAAATGATTTTCGAAATTCTTGGTTATTTGCGCAATCATTAAACAAATGATTGCGCGATTTTCGATTTTTTACGCGATTATTTGACCAAATTGTCGTCTTTTCAGGTGTGATTCTGTTCTGAATTTTCTGAAAATTTAAGGCATTCGGTTCCGAAAATTAAAAAAAATCGGTCATCAGTCCGAAAATTCGGGCATAAAAAATATCGCGAATTTCGGCAAACGGTCGCCGAAAAAATCCATTTCGACAATCGTTCACAGAAAAAAGTCGCCAATTTCTTCAAAGGATCGAAGACAAAACGAATTTCTCTAAAGAATCGCGGAAAAAACGCGAATTTCTACAAGCGATCACGAAAAATCGTAAGCTTCGTCTAGGGATCGCGAAAAAAAAAACCACACATTTCACCGCGCAAATTTCGTCAAAAGTTCGCGGAAAAACGCGAATTTCGCCAAAGGACCAACGTAAATACTCATAATTGGCGCCAGGAGATTGCCCCCCCCCCCCCCCGTTTCTCTCCTCTGCTGTAACCTTTCAGGGAATTTGCTGTGAATTTCAGATCTTTTTTTTTTTTTTACTCAGAATCACTTCTGCTGTCTTTTTGTCCGCGACCATTTGACGAAATTTGCAATTTTTTTTCTCTTGGTCGTTAGACGAAATTCGTTATATCTTGTGCATTCTTTTGACGAAATTTGCGATGATTTTTCAGTGACAGAATGACGAAAATCGCCATTTGTTTCCGCAACCTGTGATAAAATTCAAGATATTTTCCCATGGTCCTTGGAGGAGATTCGCGATTTCTTCGACGATGAATTACCAAAATTCGCATTTTTTCCCCCGCCGATCGTTGCATGAAATTTACGATTTTCTTTACACGATCCTTTGCCAAATTTCATGAATTTTTCTACGACCGATTGACGAAATTGATATTCGGTATTTGTCGGAGGTTTTTGACGAAATTCGCGATATTTTTCACGATCTTTTGTCGAAATTCGTCTTTTCTTTTGTCGACTGTCTGAGGAAGTTCAAGGGCAAGGAGGCAAAAAGAAGAGAAAAAATCATTTGGGGGATAAAGGCAGGCGCGAGACTTCATGAGCTATGGCGCCCAGTGGGAGATTTTTTACTGTACCACTGCAAATGCTATGCTTATTTTTTTTCTTTTAAAGGGTTTTACTAAAGCATTTTACTTTGTGCACTCCTTCCAGGGCCGAAACTAACTATATTTTTACCCGGGGCAAACATGGATTTTGGCGCCTCTCTCCTTCCCCGCAAAATAAATTTACAAAGAGAAATTTGCGAAAGTTTCTATTAGCGGACTTATTTTAAAATTTAAAATGTGTAACAGTAAAATACGTAATATTGAAATATATAACCATCTTTGTCGAATATTTATTCATTAAAACCTGTAAAAAAAATCAAAAGGAAGCGGAAATAATTCCGCTTTATACAGGTTTCCGTCTTGGCAGATATAACTGTTGGTATTCATTCTGTTGGAACCATGCAGTTTTTTTCATTTAAGACAAGATTCCATATATATTTCATTTTTCCAGATTTTACCGTTGTTGTAGCATTACAAATTATTACAAATGAGGTACTTTAATGTCATAGTAATATGATCATATTGTTTTAGGAACTAAAAACCAGGATTTACTGTAGGCATAAAAATGAATTCAGCATTGTAAAATATCTTCCTGTACTATCTACTCCAGTTTTGGGGAATTGTGACTTATACCACTCTTCTTATGTATAGATTGTTATGTCTACATACTTTCCTCAACCTAATGCTAATTTTCAAATTTATGTGTGTATTGCTGTCTTGTATATTGTAGGCGAATCTTTTTATCTATTTGGCAATTTTAATGCTCTTTAGTCAGCTTTTCTTTTTTATTTTTCGGCTAAAAAAATTTTCTTTACACAAATTGTACACGCACATATATATATTGTATAAAACGGCAAACCAAATTTTCATCTGGCGCCCCCTTCGCGTGGCGCCCAGGGCACATGCCCCCTCTGCCCCCTTTAGTTTCGGCCCTGACTCCTTCTCCCGTTTGTTTTTATTGCCCGGGCAGCCACCCGACTTCGCCCGTATCAAGACGGGAAAAATGAAAACTCAACGCTTCTCAGGGAGAGAGAGAAAAGAAACTGAACAGCCTTCATGGAAGCTTTTTATCAGAAAAGTCGGAGTCAAAGAAAATCTTCATTTGGCGCTGCCTTCACATTTTGGTACATTTGGAATTGGAGAAAGAAAATAGCCTAAGAGAACAGCTCTTTTTTCCATTTGCAGACTTCTATTATAGATGAATCTTTTTATATATTTGTAAATGTTAATGCATTTGGTTCAGTTTTCCTTTTGGATTTTCCGGCTGTGAGACATTTTTAAGCAAATTCAATATAAATACATACATATTTTTGCATGTAAAGACAAAAGAAAAATCTTCATTTGGCGCCCCCTACGCTTTCTGTTCTGGCGCCCGGGTTGTAGAAGATTGGCGGGGTGCCCCCCCCCCCCCCCCCCCTCGAACGCTACGCCTATGTTCACTATTATTATCACTTTATTATGTAACCCCAGCCAGTTGTTTAGCTATATATATATATATATATATAAACAATAATAGGTTTTTTACATTTAATATATATTTTTAGATTTCCCCACTAACAACACCAAAAAGCAGTTTTATTTTAAGGGTGTTGTTCTCAAATCGAAAAGGCCAACTTTCTGACATAAGTTTTAATTTATTTTTGTTCGAAAATGCATGAAACTAGCTGGTATTGTTGTTCAGAAACTATGTAATTGAGCTGTTTTTTCCTTTTTTATTTTATTTTATTTTTTTTTTTTTTTTTGGCAAACGCAATAGGTCTTTCAGAAAATAATGTCAAAGTGGGAGTTTTGAACCAAATTTCCGCGCGAAGGGAGAAAGAGCACTCAAGAGCGGGCGAAAAACGGGTTTGTCACGTGATCGAATTCGCTTATAACTCAATTGGTAATTGATTGATCAAAAAATGGAAGAAACAGTTCCATTCCAATTCGCTTTCACGGCCAGGCATTCCAATATTCTATCTTTCCGTTAAAAAATGAATTTGTAAATATGTCAAAACGTTTTTCACTTGTTGAGCAGCGCAGTTAAGAACAGTTTTAAAAGTATCATTTACATATTCAAATAAGGTCTTAAAATATAGTAAAAAATATTCTTGCGTATTAGCCTTTTGTCAGGAGTTAACAACCGAAAAAATCGCCAAAGATTTCGCTACTTACAGTAGCCTTTGTCGACTCTGATAATTAAAACACATATAAAGCACAAATAATAGAAAAAAAAATACTTTCAGGTGCATAAATATAATAAAATATATTTAAAATACAAATTTAAAATATCTTAAAATACCTCAGAAAACCTAGAACGTTTTCAGCCGTTATAAGACCGTCATCAGTAGGATTTAAATGTTGTTATTATTTTCTTTGCGCTTATTCGAGAATTGTCCAGAAGAAAAACATTGTAATTTAAATTTAAATGTTGTACGTCATACCTGATTCCAGATAAAGTTATTCAAATTTTCAACATAACAAGCTTTCATCTATTATGATGCAGCAAATATCTCCATACTCCATGGATATCGTATGATAGTGCATCGTTACAAGTTGTATCTTTATTAGGAATTATTTCAATTGATTCTCTTATGATGGCTTCCTGGTAATTATTTATACGAAAGATAATTTTTGATTTATTAAAATCGACTTTTATAGGTTGAGTTTTAGATAATCTTGATAAAACAGTATGTGGTCTGTTCAATCTGAGACGTAAATGTGTCAAAACGTTTTGCGCTCGGCTGTTCTTAACTGCTCTGCTCAACAAGCGAAAAACGTTTTGACACATTTACGAATTCATTTTTTAACGGAAAGATATAAAATTGGAAAGCCTGGCCATGGAAGCGATTTGGAATTGAACTGTGTTTTCCTTTTTTTGATCAATCAATTACCTAGTGAATTATAAGCGTTTTTGATCACATGACAAACAGGTTTTTCGCCCGCTTCTGAGTGTTTATTCTCCGTTTGCGCGGAAACTCGGTTCAAAACGTCCACTTTGACACTATTTTCTGAAAAATCTATTGCGTTTGTAAAAAACGGGAAACATCAGCTCGATGACATAGTTTCTGAACAACAACACCGGATAGTTTCATGCATTTTCGAACAAAAATAAATTAAAACTTATGTCAGAAAGTTGCCCTTTTGGATTTGAGAACACACACAAAATTGCTGTGGTTAATGTTCCTACATTGGGTATGTGTGCGGACTTTGCCCTGTGCATCTGTATCGCTTTTTCGCGCGTCTTCTATCATGTATCTTTGGAAAGGGAAGAGGTGTTTTTCTTTCCCTCCATTTCCGTTACTAATTTATTTAATCAAGAAACAATTAAATGATCTAAATGAAAAGTAATCAGCTTTTATGGTTCAACCCCGCACACAATGGATTTAAATGAAAAAAAAAATGCAATATATAAAACAACTTTCTCTCAATTACACTATAGGTTTTTTAAGTGAAATATGCAGAAAACTTAACTGATGACGATCAACCAAGGATCTGGGCGGACCCTGGGATATTCTGAGGTAAGTGAAATTTCTTATCTCTTTTATCTAATTTTGTGAAAATGATTTATTTGAATGCATATAATATCTAAAGAGGTCACTCCATTTATTCGTATTAACAGAAACTTCATTTTTTAACATGAGCAGCACGATAATTTGAACAATTTTTAACATTTTTTGATAAAATTTTCCCTCATCTATGCATAATTAAACTGTCTAAGGGCCAACGAGCCATATTTTGAAATTTTTAATTTTTAATATTTTTCCAGTAAACATAAAGGTCAAAATTTTAAACGGAAAAAGAACTTTTTTTTTTTCAAAATAGCGCAATTTTCTTATTAAAAAAAAATAAAAAAAATTGTGTTGATTGCCTTTAGCTGCAACCTATTTTACAAGAAGAAACTGAGATTTGAAAAAAAATTCGTTTCTAAAGGAAGTTAAGATACTGCCCACGGAACCCGGATATTTTGGTGCAGGTGAACGCGGCTGCAGGTTTCCGACGTAATATGTGACTAAATTTAACAACAAAAAATAATTTTAAATACTTGAAGCAATAGAAAACAACGTGGAATTATTAGTTTTTCAATTAATTTGACTTCCTTTCTAAACAAAATTCCAAACTAATGTAAATTTTTCGCCGCTGAGGACGCATGTAACCCCTTATTCAACAAAAGTGTTTGTCACATTTATATATATATATATATATATATATATATATATATATGTAACCATTAATTAAACATAACCTACATATGTATATATATAAACCTGTTTTATGGATTCTCATTTATAGGAAAATATGAAAAATCATTCGATTCCTTGTCACTCCAACGAGAATACTTGAACATTATTCACATATAATAATGAAAAGAAGTTCGTAAAAGTTCGAAAAATTTTCGCATTGTCGAGCAGGAAACATAAAAAATTAGAGAACACTCTTAATTATCTTATTAACAACTATTTTTTCGAAGAACTAATGTTCCATTTCCGGCAGGTCGAATCCTTAAAGAAGACAGGAAAATCCGATACATCTCTCACAACTTATGAATGGGCCGACACTAAACTACGTATCTAATTCTGGAGAAGTGTAGTATTGACACTTCAGTATATGATCGCGCGTATGTGACTTAATATTCATTGAAGAAAATGTTTATTTTTGGAGCGTGGGAAGCACTTACACATTGACGGCGACCGCTCTTCACTGAAAGGAAATGGCGAGATTCTGTTACCCATTCATCCAAATTGGAGAGTCGATTAGATTGGTCCTTAGTTGCCCTCTTAACAACGACAAAGATCTTTTTCAACGAATTCGTTTAGAAAAATGGATTCTTATTAAAGCGACAAAGAAGACTGCTCCAAGCGATCGTGGGAACAACTTTGTCTCGATTGCTGGTCTGTCTTCTTCAAAGAAACAAGATGATGTTGGGTTTCTAAAAGAGAAGGTTTCAACGGACTGCGCTTGTATGCATCTATATTAGTTCGGATAGATGTGAGGATGCAATATTGAGCTATACCTTAAATAATGATGGATTTTAGTTTTTTTTCCTGTTTTTTTTTTTCTCTGAAATTCTTTAGCAACAAATTCCTATTATTTTCCGATGAGTCCGATTATATCTCAGTGATTTCTTTTGCTATTAGGGATTTTTATTATAAAGTATTTTCCTAGCAGCAAATCATACCCTACCGACGTTTACAACTGTGTTCCGATCATTTACCGACGGTCTTCTTATCAACTGCGATTATTCATTAACTTTATCTACGAAAAAAAGCTTTTCGCAATCATACACCACCAAAGTAAAGACAATTTTTCAGTGTTTCTGATAATTATAGTTATATTTCTTTTGCGAATTTTCTTTCTGTAAGGCTCTTTGCAAAGAATTTCCATAGTAACAGTAACAAAGAGTACGCTGGCGATGTTTAGCTAACTACATTACGATCATTTTCTGATAAGTCTGTCTATCGACTGATAATTAAATGACTTCTTCTGGTATTACGATTCTATTTAAATAGTTTCCCTAAAGAAACATTAAACATTACCTACATATTTAAATTGCTTTCCAATCATTTTCGTGGGTTTATTTTAATGATTATTATCCAATATTTATCTTATTTCTTTGCCTATTCATGTTTGTCTTAATCCTTTAGGAGCTGACCTACACAATAGTGTAGGTATGATCCTACAGAAAAAGAAAAACAATTTCCTCTTTTTTGTGCGATTTAAAGCCTATTCTGCACCAACACAATTGTGTGGGTCCACCCTTGGCATAATCTGACGTCGGCTATTTTTTAAATATTTTTTTCAATCAAATATGATTCTATTAATTAGGGGAAACCACCAAAACTTTTAATTTCAATTAAAACTCTTCTCATGTTTGTCTTATGTGACTTTGTCATTGATAGACGATTTTATATGAGACACTTGGAAGAAATGTTTCTTTAGACACTGGACACAATTTTCCTTTATCAAACCTCTCACATCTTGGTATTTGCAACGGCAAAAAACTAAGTATCTAATTATGAAGAAATTGCAGTATCGACACTTCAGTATGATCGTGTATGTGACTTAATATACACTGAAGAAAACTTTTATTTTTGGATCGTAAGAAGTGGACATTGACGTGGACGGCTTTTCGTTGAACAGAAAAGGCAAGATTCTATTACCCATTCATTAGACACTGGACACAATTTTCCTTTATCAAAACCTCTCACATCTTGGTACTGCAACGGCACAAAACTAAGTATCTAATTATGAAGAAATTGCAGTACTGACACTTCAGTATGATCGTGTATGTGACTTAATATACACCGAAGAAAACTTTTATTTTTGGATCGTAAGAAGTGGACATTGACGTGGACGGCTTTTCGTTGAACAGAAAAGGCAAGATTCTATTACCCATTCATTAGACACTGGACACAATTTTCCTTTATCAAACCTCTCACTTCTTGGTACTGCAACAAGACAAAACTAAGTATCTAACTATGAAGAAATTGTAGTATTGACACTTCAGTATGATCGTGTATGTGACTTAATATACACCGAAGAAAACTTTTATTTTTGGATCGTAAGAAATGAACATTGACGTGGACGGCTTTCCGTTGAACAGAAAAGGCAAGATTCTATTACCCATTCATTCAAATTGGAGAATTGATTAGACTGGTTTTTAGTCGCCTTTTTAATAGCAACAAAGACCCTTTTATAGACGAATTCGTTTAGAAATATTCTTATAAAAGCGACAAAAGAAATTGCTTCAGCGATCGTGGGAATATTTTTTTCTCGATATCTGTCCGATGAGACGATGTTGAATTTCTCAATTAGAACGTTTCAACGGACTGCGTTTGTATAATTTGGATAGAACTGAAGAAAGAATATTGCGCTATATCTTAAATATTATGGTGCACTTTTCACATTTTTTCTGTACATTCCTCGTCAAAAAGAATGTTAGAGCATGGAAAGTGTTCTAACTTCCGTTTTTTTTGGCCAACTTGCAAACGAAATTTGAAATTATGTAAATCAAGAGAACTAAATATGACAATATCCGGTTTACCAGACAATCGAATTAATTATTGCGATGTGGGTGGGACTTCGCTGATTGAACCACACAGGTAAGACGACAAAAAAAAAAAAAATGTCATGGCTGTTCTCAAATCCAAAGGGGCAACTTTATGACATACGTTTTAATTCATTTTTGCTCGGAAACGCACGGAACTGACAGATGTTGTTATTCAGAAACTATGTAATCGAAAGACGTTTTCCGTTTTTTTGTACACACAATAGATCTTTCAGAAAATACTGTCAAAATTGGCGTTTTGAGCCGAATTTCCCGATGAAACGAAGGGAGGAAAAGTCTTGTCACGTGATCCAATTCGCTTATAACTCGATGGGTAACTTATTTATCAAAAAATGGAAAAATCATTTCGATCCCAAATTGCTTCCTTAGTCAGCCCTGCCAATTTTGTGCTTTTATGTTTAAAAATGAGCCGGTAAATTTGTCAGAAGGTTTCGGTCTTGTTGAGCAGTGAACATGAGAACACCCTCAAGAGAACGTGAGGGGGAACGAACATTAATGTGAGTTTGTTTTTCTTTGTATAAAAATGTTAAATAGTTATTTTTGTCTTAATATGTATCAAAAATTCTGCACGAGAAAGTTTTGAATTTCTATGAAGCTTCCAAAAGTTTTTCGGAAACTTCTTAAGCTTCCGGTATACCAGAAATGATGGTACTGTGATGGATCAAAGGACAAACGGACTTTTCTCGTTAGACTCTCAAGAGGTGTGGACGCAAAGAAGATACTTTCAAGGAAAGAGGTGACGAGAGTTAAAAGAGAAATTAGAAAGTTACCATAAGAGAGAACGCGTTAAGGCAGCAAAAGTTCCGAACAATTGCGAGCTCAATCGGGTTTCTACAGGGACAATGCAGAGGACCATGAGAGAGCTGAAATTTCGATACTGTCGGTCAACCAAAAAAATTGCATTATCAAAAAAAAAAAAAAAAAACATAAGAAGAAACGACGAGAGTTGGCACAACGATGGGTAACGGACGCTCACGACAGGTTTTCAGCAGTTTTCACGAACAAAGAAAGGTTTTATTTTGACGGGCCAGATGATTTATACATTTGGATGGACCCAGAGCAAAAACTGATTAAAAATTATCGCCAGAATAAGGGTGGTAGCATTATGACGTAGTATATGATTATATCGAATGACTATCTTCACATTCAAACTGTTGAAGGTCGGGTAAATTCCCGTGCTTACCAAAAATTTATCTGCCAAGATATCAAACCAATACTTGATCAATGGTTTGGTAGCAAAAAGTATCTATTTCAACAGGATAATTTCCATGTCACGTCTCGAAATCAACTGTGAAACTTTTCTGTGACAACCAATTACGTACTTTCGATTACCCTCGAAGACTCCTGATCATTGAAAGTGTGGAAATTATTTACGATATCATTTGGGAAAAGCAGCTGCAATGTAATAAGTTGGATGAGCTCTGGCGAGCAATGGATGACGCCGTGATCGAGATCAACACGAATAGCATCGAATTTATCGATAACCTGTACAAATAGATTCTTAAACGACTGATCGATGTTATTACTTTAAAGGGAAGTATAACTAAATATTAATTCATGTTAATTCCTCGCCAATGATCACTTTTTCAATTTATAACATACTTTTTGACATTTTCAAATTAATAAAAACTTTATGTTTTGTTAAAATTATTCCATTTCCCCTACCCCTATTTTTGCGTTGAAATATCGAATATATCTCTTGATTTCTGTCTTATTTGTAGTTCTGAACTTTCTTGCTTGTCGAATTTTCTGTAGCCTTGGCCTTGCCTTTAGCGGACAACATCGCCTAATATTCATTTTGTCTGCAAGAGCATATGTAGAGCATATTTTTAACAGTAAATTTCGATCATTTTTTATTAGTCTAATTCTAATCCACCGATTTCCCTTACTATTTCTTTTACTATTTTCTTTTACTATTTTTATTTCGATTACTATTGGTATTAGTTATAAAGAATATTCCCTTAACAACAAATCATACTCTGCCGATGTTTACAACTGTGTTCTGATCAATTACCGATGTGTCTGCTTAGCAATTGATGATTCATCAATTACTTTTGAAACTAGGATTCTTTACAGAGGCATTCTCTGTCAATAATTTTTCATGCCTTGCCAACGTTTAGCATATTTTACACTGTCTTATTGTTATAGTTGATATTTTAGGGATTTCCTTTGCGATTAAGGGTTCTTTGCAAAACACCTTACAGCACATCATATGCTGGCTACGCGACGTTCAGCCAATACATTAGGATCATTTACCACCAACCAGTTTTACTATCGGTTGATATTTGAGAAACTTCTATCGCTACTAGGAATCTACAATGTTAAAAAAAAAAATTAGGGGAGCAAGCAAAAAAAGGAAAAGAAGAGTGCGAGACAGCCATGCATGGGCATAAAATGGAAAGTACATGTTTATTAATGCGGAATATAAAAAAAAAGGCGAAAAAATTTGCAAGAGAGCTTTAATTCTTTGAAACGAAGGATAGGACATAAAAGGATGGTTTAGGGCAACAATTTGGTTACATATAAACGGCAAAAAAATTACTGTTTAGGAATGATGCAAGGTGTTTAATATGGTGTGTGGTCCCCTCGAATAGATAAAACTGCCGCACACCTGTTTTCCGTGGATTCGATGACATTATAATAAGACTTTGGGTAGTACTGTTCCACTCCTCAAGAATTGCAATCTCCAAGTCCCGGACAAGGAGTCCTTAGTCTTGCTGCATTGCGTCGTCCGAGTGTGTCCCAAACATGCTCGATCAGATTCAGGTCAGGAGAGTATGTTGGATTGGCTATTCCATACGCTGTATTGTTTCAGTTTTAAGCATGTTCTCTACAAGACGAGCTGTATGCGGTCTGGCGTTATCATGCATGAAAAAAAAAGAATCACCAATTGCTGCAGCGTAAAATGCAACATGAGGTCTCAGTATCTCGTCTGTATAACTTTGTACCGTAAAAGTGCCATTCCGAATGATATGCAGGTCCGTCCGTCCACCTATGCTGATTCCAACCCATACCATCTACCCACCCCGTCTGTAATGTGATCTTTCACGAACGAATGTGGTATTATTTCGAGTGCCCTTTTCCCTCCATATCAAAACACGTCAGATGTCACATCCAGACCGAACCGGGACTCGTCTGTAAACAGCACTTTACTCCTAGACTCCTACCACGTTTCCCCCCCAATTTTGATGTTCAGTTGCCCACCGTCTTTGTGCCACACAGTTGCTTGAGGTCAACGGAATACAGACCACTGACTTACGTGTGTAGAGACCACCCTGATGAAGCTTATTTCGGACTGTTTGGTTGGACGCCCTTCGTCCTGTGGGCAAGAACAACAGTGTTTGCAGATGAGTAGGTATGTCTGCGTTCCGTCTCGATGAGCTGTTAACCGGATATATCGGTCATCAGTTTCTGTGATAGCATATGACCAACCTTGCCCTGGTCTACGTCTAACATTCCAAGTTTCTTGGAATCGATTCCACAGCCTTGCATTGCCACTTCTTGTGACTTCAACAGCTTCCACTACATTTCGTTGTATTTGTCTGTATTCAACTGTCCCGGAATACGCCAAGCCATGGATTCCGGTAAATCACATTGTTGTGACATTGTAAAGTCACCTTTTCTCAAATCACAAGGTGAGCAATGAATTTCACAACTGAGACAGTGAAACAGACGCACAGTGGGGTATTTTACAAATCTGGGCGGCCAAAAGTCGATTTCATAAAGTACAACGCAGGATCGAATGGATGGATATAAGTTGAAACTGAATCATTGGGGAATCACGTGATGCGATTTTTATCTCCTTTAAGTGAACGATGACCTCCTATTATCAGTTGAAAGTGGAGTGTTGCGTTAAGTGCATGAGTGTCAAATCGTTCTTCATTGTGACTTTCTATTTTTGAATTTGAATAACTTTAGTTTTGGAAGTATTTAAAATCTAATCGTTATGGATAGTGACGAGGCAGGTATGTATCATTATTTTTTTTAGCTTTGAATGGAGAAAGAAATAGTTTTAGTATTTACAAAATTAATTTAAAATAACGCATATTTTTCTATTATTTTTTCCCTTGTTTCCCAATTCACGAAGGGTTTAGTTATATTTCCAAACATTTCCAAGCAAAGTTACTTATTGTACCAATAAATATACACCCTTCTATTTGTGTTTTCGTTTAAAGTAGTTCCAACTTTGTCCCCTTTTTAAAATGAAGGCGATATAAATATGCTCTTCCAAAATTCTGAGTAAGCATACGAAATTACTATATATTGATTTTTAACTGATATTTATCATATAAATTTTAATATGAAAAAAATTGTTATGATTCAATAGAAAGTGATCAGATTTGTTTATTTTTCAGTTATTCTGATTGAAATTAAATTTATATAATTTTTTAAAAAAAATTGCTTTAAAGTAATGTATTCATTCCCTTTTATCTCTTTTTAAGCTCTTTTCAGATAATTGAAATAATTTATTGCTCGTTATTAACATTTGTTTATCTAAAAAATAAGTCGAGTCCCCAATTTTCATATGTTTTTGTTAAAAGTTAGCGAATGATTGTGAGATTTTTTTAAAAATAAGTGATAAAATGATGTTATCTATCTAAATTGCATATAATTATTATGCATTCTTTTTTGTTCATATTTTGTATTTATTTTTATTTAGGGCCTTCAAATGTCAGAGTAATGACTCGAAAAGAATTTTTAAACATTATGCAACAGCAGAATTTGCCAAACATTAATCATAGATTAAATTTCCTTGAAAATTACCTTCTTAATGGCGATAATTTTGATGATGATGAAATTAAAAACCAGAAGCACAATTTCTCCCAATTTAAATCTCAGTTCAAGAGCAAATGGATCGAAGCCCATTATATGTTAGATAAATTTGTGAAAAATAATAAAGAATGGCTTGAAGGTACAGTAGAAAATAAATCGACCAGGAAGGCAAGCAAAAGCTTTCACTGAATCAAGTGACAGGTCAAAGCGGAGAAAGTCTGAAAGTTTGAGGAGCTCGACTGATGTGGAAGTACGTACACATACTTTACACAGAAGATTCTTTACTGCCCCATCTCTAGCAGCGGAAATTACCGGCATTGATGAAAATTTAATATATCGATTTAAAGTTATTCTTGAAACCATAACCAGTGGCCACAAAATTCACCTTGATAAATTTAAGAATATACAGAAAAAACAGCAGAGCTCTACGTCCAGTTATATAAATGGTATCCAATGTCACCCACAATGCATAAAATATTAATCCATGGACGCATTGTGATAGAGAAAGCTTTACCAGTAGGCCAATTGTCTGAAGAAGTAGCCGAAGCACGGAACAAACATTTTCGATTATTTCGCCAAAATCTATCGCGTAAATTTTCAAGAATTTCTTGTAACCGTGATGTTCTCAACAGATTGCTTTTGAGTTCAGATCCAGTTTTAACTAGAATAAGACCCACGATAACAAAAAAAATCAAAATTGTTCCGTAAAGAAACTCTAGAAATGTTGCTGCCTATGGAATCTTCTGAAGCTCGTGATCCAGAGGATTCTGATTATGAAGAAACAGATTACGATTCTGAATTATCATCTGATTAAAAGATCCCACCTTGGGGATTTACAAACTAATTGTTCTTATCATTAATAATCTGTTTTTATAATTTATTCAATATATTATTCCATTTTTTTTTTTTTTATCATGATTATCATTTATTTTATAATACTATTTATCATGATTATCATTTGTTTTATAATACTATTTATCATAATTATCATTTATTTTATAATACTATTTATCATAATTATAATTTATTTTATGATACCATTTATCATATTATCATTTATTTTATAATACTCCTTATCATAAATATCATTTATTTTATAATACTAATTTTGATCAATATATATCAATACGAAGTTGCAAAACATCCATGATTTTCAAGTTATTAAACAATATTTATTTCAAAAAGTGCATTTATTTACTGCTTTAAACGTTTAAATTAGTTTAAAAGAAAAAAATAATTTTGGCCGCCCAGATTTGTAAGATACCCCACTGTGAGACGTTTCTGTGAAATCTCGATTTCTGCACTTATTTCATTTTTCTAGTTTTTGACGTCTACTAACTTTGATTTGCATGGAAAGTTTTCTTCCTCTGTGATCTACTACGCTTTATATTATGGATACTTTATTTTACGTTATTTATTGGTGTAAGTATTTGCGTAATTTTATTAAAACCATGTTGTCAGGTTCTGAGAAACATCTGCTATTAGAACTGGGGTTCTATATTATTTTCGTCTTAATATATTATATATTGTATGGTCTGTGTACTGGAATTTCAAAATAACATTCTTTCATTGTCTAAAACTGTATCTAAGCCGGTGAAAATGTATAGATGAAATGAAGGGGAAAAAAGATACAGTAAAACCTCCCTAAAGCGACCATGTTCCGTTCCAGTAAAAATTGGTCGCTCCGAGAGGTGGTCTCTTAATGGAGGTCATGTTTAAATCTAGATTTTAATTGTTGAAAAAAGGTAACAAATAATGTTACTAAAATCTGTTTTTCACATTACATAAAAATAATAAAATTTAAGTATCAAAACAAAAGTTAATTACATAAGTTAATTACTGTGGAGTTTAAAAAATGAATACATTGACGTTTGCTTTAATTTCCGGGTTTTATATTTTATAACTTTTATCTCCAAGTCCTTTCGAAGTTCAGTAAATAAATGCAATTTTTTTTTTTTTTTTTTTTTTTTTTTTGGACGGTAACAAATAATGACGATTTCATTAATTTATATTTTTATTTTAGTGTTTCAAGAGAGAATAAGGCAGGGGAGTTTATTGACCGTCATCCTTACTTTATCATCAGTGTTAAATTCATTGCCTAAAAAGGCACAAAGGGGTTTAAACACTGAAAAGTTACCTGAATAAATAAAAATTCTAAACTTAGTTTAGAAGTTTGATGAATAATTCGCTCTGCAGAATAATTTTTCTAATGAAACTTTCTCTAAGCGACCAGGAAAAAACGGAATTTGTTTCATTTTCTTCACAGAAATGGGTCACTTTTGGAGGGAGTTCAATTGGGATGGTCTCTGAATAGAGGTAAAATTAGTATTGAGCCTATAGGAATAAATTTCGCTCCATGAAAAAATGGTCGTTCAAGGAGGTGGTCTCTTAATGGAGGTGATCGCACAGGGAGGTTTTACTGTAGTTGGAGAGGGATTTGCCCAACCTTTTGAGATGTCTGTGGAAGATGGGGAGACAAAGGCATTCCACGAACGAAGAAAAGAACTTGGAATGTGAGCCAAGTAGAAAACCCCGAGGGTGTTACGTTGAGAAAAGGCAGAAGGTTGCTAGGGGCAGGCTCTTCTGCTGAGACAGTCAGTTGGAGCCGAGAGCGCAGGGTGTACAGTAGTTCCTGCGTATAGCTCTTAGATAAGAGCGTAGGGTTGAGTTGAAGGCTGGAGTGCTAAGCGCAAGAGTAGTTCCTTGGATAGCTCTGAGGGAGAGCGTAAGGTTGAGAGAGACTCGGAGAGCTTAGGCTTAGAGCCCATGTGTTGGGAGATTGAGATTGAACTCATGTAAAGTTGATTTAACGTGTATTGAGTGAGAGTGAGATAACGTAGTTTTAACAGTACACAGCCAGCATTTACTGTATTTAATTTAATGTTGAACCGGATCATCTACATCCGAGTTTTAAGTGTAAATAGTGTGTTGTGTTGTGTAATTAGTGTGTAAATAAATTGTTAAATTAGTTAATTGAAAGCGTTGGTTTTCATTTAAACAATCCTCTCAGTGCGGGACCGATATCACGTATTCATATCGGTGGTAGCAGCATATAAATAAAACGGCATTTCTTCAAAGTTGTGCGGACTAAGAGGAAACTCCGACACATGTGCTCCCCTAATTGTTTTGAGCAGTGCATTTAAATCGTTTGCCTTAGAGAAAATTATATCATAACCGATACATTATGATTTACCGATCATTTTCGGATGAGTCATAAGATCATTTTAATGACCATTATTCAATATTTATCTTATTTCTTTGGCACTGAGGTTTGTCCGCGATAGATTTTCTTGTATGAGGCATTTTAAAAAATATTGCTTTTAGTTACTGGAGAGAATTTTCTTTAATTATGCCGATAGCATTGAAGCATTAACTGTCCAGAATTTTAAATTGTTGAATTAAATGACTGGTTTCAGCAGCAATAGTAGTTACTTTAATCAAGCTAAGTACTATATACGTACGATCAAGGTAGTGAGCAGGTCTGACTATAATTTTTCTTACCTGTGATGAGGTGATTGGAAATTTCCCTCGTCCGGGGAAGTGAACTGTAAAATGTTTTACCTCGAAGCTATTAGGCTGTTTTTAGCATTTATGGAGTTTGAAGAATTCAAGATCTTTGAATGTCGCCTTAAGTGATGTGATTGTATTCTGTGTGATTCATCAATGTAGTAGTATTTATAAAAAAAAAAAATAAATACTGAATTAAGTATACTAAATAAAAGCAACACGAAAAGAAACTTTTCACTCACTTCTCATGTGTTTATACTCAGATTAGGTCTGATGAAAATTGAACTAAAAATGATAGAAATTAACTATCTGAATTTGTTCATTTGCTTGTTTTTAATGCAAAAAAGACAAACTTAATGCTATTCTCGAATCGACATTAGCTATTTTTTTTTGTAACGTTCATGAAATCATTTTCATTTTTAAATGCATAAAATTTGTAGAAAGAGTTTCTTATGCAATTAAATAGTACTTGCAAATATTTTATGATTTAGACTATTTTTCACGCGACTTTCTGAAATGTTTGAATGTACAGTAAACTTCTGATTATCCGCCACTCTATCAACCGCTACCCTCGGTTAACCGCCAGCCCCCTTTACAATATTTTAAAATCAGAAACGCATAAGGAAAATTCAAATGTACATAAACCCGAGTGAGACGGTGCAATTTTGAGTAAAATGTTTGTCTAACATCAGAAACAGCAGCTAGAAAATATTTTTTCGGATGAAATCACAGTCTGGATCAATTGTTACAAGAATGGTATTAGTTGTGAAGAATTAACGGGTCCCGAAATGATTCAGAACGTTTTGAATCCAGAGAACCCTGAAGTGTATGAGTGTGATAAATTGGGAAATTATCATCCAGGACCAGGAGTAAGTCATTCAGATTTTGCTCTCTAAATGCATTAATTGGTTTGAGATGCAAGCGGAAGCCGATGCGATACAAGTACTTTTATTTCGTTGAATTCGTAATTTTGGTGCAGTAAAAACACAAGCAAAACGCAAACAAAAAGTATAATGGATTACTTTAGGGGGAAAACAGGTATTACTTATCTACTTATAATAAAATCTGAGTGCAAGAAACCGTCAGAACGATGCCGGTGCGAACCACTCTGGTCCGCGAATCGACCGTAGCTAAACGCCATGTTAGACTTAATGAAAAACATATCCTACCATATGACGGCTAAATGATAATTTTTTCTATTTGAAATCGTGTCTGTTCAGCATATTTTCACATAAAACATGTGTATCATATCCATTTATAATGTATTAAGTTCTAAATTAAAATTAAGCCATTATAAACATAGAAATCAGATCTAAACAGACGATACTGTTGCCATTCCTATTCAAATTCCAGCAAATCTACAAACCAATGAAGGATTCTTTAAACGCTTCCTTTAAAAAAAAAAAAAAAAAAAAAAAAAAAAAAAAAAAAAAATACAGGTTAAGGCCGATGCTGGTCTTAAAATATTTGTAATATTTTATTAAAACCTTTAAATATTTTAACTTTGTTTAAAACCTTCAAAAACTATTAAGTTCTAAATTTAAGTTCCAAATCATCATCACCACCAACAACAACAACAAGTTCTGAATTAAAAATAACGGATAACTATCGCCATCTGGTGGAGAAAATATATAATTTTCGCTCTAAAAGGGTAAAAAGCTCCGTTCAAGCACATTACATTACATTTATTTTTAATTTATTCAGAATGATTAATCTTTTCCACAGTTTCACATTTCCTGTGACATTTGTTTTCTGTCTTATATGGCAAAGTAAAAATTATCCGAATTTGAATATCTAAAACTTTCAAATGCATTTACAATAAAGAATTATTTCAATGGCATTTTTTCATTATTTAAAGGGAAATTAACCCTTTATGTACTGAATTATGAATTGATGAAAATTTCATCTTCTAAAGCTTTTTTCTTGAATTTTTGAAACAAAATTAGAAGATTTACATAATCATTTAATAAATTTTAGAAGGATTGAAGGAGTCATTAAATTTGAATTTATAGGGATTTTGCATAATATTTATAACCCCACTCAAATATTTTATTTTAAATATTTTTCTTAGTATTTGTAGGAATTAGCAAATCTACAAATATAATGTTCATACAATAGAAATATAGAAATGTTTCTGAATTGAAAAATCCCTTACCCCCCACCAACGCCAAGAAAGCTGAAAAGATGCAAAGGCAAAAGAAATTATCCTTTTCAAAATATTTTTGTTTTGTGTAACCAATAATGCTTTTGGAACAAGATAAAGGAATGCATCTATAACTCATTCTAAACTGTATTACTACTAATCGATGTATTAAGTGAGTTTTATAACAAGTTATTTTAATGGTACTTATAAGTACCGTCAGTAGATAAAGGGTTAAAGGGACAATTTTTTCTGTACCGAAGGCTGCAAGCAGCGCCTCTGTAGGCCGTGCTAATTCCTAATAAATTAGGAGCTTAAGTTTCTTGCTAATTCTTTTGCCGTCAACTTTCTATTGTAATCGTACTTTTTTCTTACAATGCATTTCATCAGATTTGAAGACATTGCAAATAAAATGAATATTTCTTATCGGTACAACATATTTTAATTATCTTGCAGATAAAATTATGAATTTTAACATAGTTTGTAGCGGAAAAAAAAACCCCGCTAAACAACAAATTTTTAATGTAGAGGGAACCTAAACAAGCATTTTCGTCATAGAATGTGTAGCTGGAAATGGCGCGTTTAAGCGCTGGTGACTAAATTGTAGTTTACATAATTTCTTTGTTCTAATCATAAAAAATCAAAGGATAATATTTTTCGATTAACAAAATGCATGAGGCATCTTTTTTTTTCTTTTTTAAGCCAGAGAAATATTTTTTTAACTATTGTTTTGAAGATTTATATCATTTACTTTCCGTCATTTTTCGTTATAGAATGTGTAGCTGGTAATGGCGCCTTTAAGCGTGGTGACTAAATTGTAGTTTACATAATTTCTTTGCTCTAATCATAAAAAACAAAAGGATAATACTTTCTGATTAACAAAATGCATGAGGCATCTTTTTTTTTTTAAGTCAGAAAAATATTTTTTTAACTATTGTTTTGAAGATTTATCATTCACTTTCCGTCATTTTTGACGGGGATTATATACTAATTTATTTAATAAAATTCGAAAATTGTATGATAAATAGATTTCCTACTATCTTTTGTTCCTATGCTTTTTGTTAACGAAAGTACATAAAAAAATCTTTTAATTATTCTTATTTATAAATTAACATACAGAAATGTAATCTTAGTTACTGACTTGTGTTGTCTTTCGATTATCCGTCTATTTTTATTATCCGCCGCACCGTCGATCTCGTAAGTGACGGATAATCCGAAGTTTACTATATTTTTAAAAATGTACCATTAAACTGTACATAACGCTAAATTATTGTCGTAAAACATTAAAATCGTTAAAAAAAATTTTTGGAATGACCTCTTCACTCTTTTTTTTTTTTAGTTTTAAGGCAGGCATAGGGCAAAGAAACCGTTAATGCTGTTCTTAACTGCTCTGTTCAACAAGCGCAAAACATTTTGACATATTTACAAATTCATTTTTTAATGGAAAGATATAAAATTGGAAAACCTGGCCATGAAAGCGATTTGGAATGGAACTGTTTTTTCCCATTTTTTGATCAATCAATTACCTATTGAATTATAAGCGAATTCGATCACGTGACAAACCCGTTTTTTGCCCGCTCTTGAGTGCTCTTTCTCCCTTCGCGCAGAAATTCGGTTCAAAACGCCCACTTTAACATTATTTTCTGAAAGATCTACTGTGTTTGCAAAAAAAAAAAAAAAAAATGGAAGAAACAGCTCCATTACAGAGTTTCTGAACAACACCAGCTAGTTTCATGCATTTTCGAACAAAAATAAATTAAAATTTATGTCAGAAAGTCGTCTTTTTCAATTTGAGAACACCCTTCTCAAATAGAAAAAGACAACTTTCTGACATAAGTTTTAATTTATTTTTGTTCGAAAATGCATGAAACTAGCTGGTGTTGCTGTTCAGAAACTATGTAATGGAGCTGTTTTTTCCATTTTTTTGCAAACGCAATAGATCTTTCAGAAAATAATGTCAAAGTGGACGTTTTGAACCGAATTTCCGCGCGAAGGGAGAAAGAGCACTCAAGAGCGGGCGAAAAACGGTTTGTCAAGTGATCGAATTCGCTTATAACGCAATAGGTAATTCTTTGATCAAAAAATGGAAAAAACAGTTCCATTCCAAATCGCTTTCATGCCCAGGCTTCCCAGTTTTATATCTTTCCATTAAAAAATGAATTTGTAAATATGTCAAAACGTTTTTCGCTTGTTGAGCAGAGCAGTTAAGAACAGCCTTAACCGTTAACAGGGCCGGCGCCAGATACCAGGCAAGTGAGGCAGTCATCTCAGGGCGCAGCCATAGAAGGGCGGTAATCGGAGGGCGGTATACTGAACGTATAATCCAGTATGTTTGTGGAAATTTAAGGGAAAAATGAGAGAAGGAAATTTAATTTTTCCTTATTTTAGAATAAAAATACGGAGTAAATTTCATATAATTACAGTATAATCAGTATAAGATACAGATATATTACAGTATAAGATATCTAAAACAGTGTAATGGCTCAAAAATAAATAGGTAATGGGCCTTGTGTAATGGGTCGTAATTAAGTGGGTCAAAAATTTCGCGATACTATAATTTCAAAAGTTAAAAATCAAAATATTATAGTTTAATATTAAGTTGCACTACAAGTACCAGTAGGAGTGAACAAATGTTGCTTGTTATTGGATGAGATGTGCATGCCTAAGGAATATTTTGTTAATTTTTTGCCTTAACTAATTCAACTGGGGCTGGATTAAATGAACTTGAAAAATTAGACCTCAAAATATAAAATATTCATGATCTGGGTCGACAACGGAGCAAATATGAAAGGATCCCATTCAAGTCTGCAAAAACTCATTTTAAATGAAAACCCTAAAGCTCTTTATGTCCCTTGTTCCCGTTATTGATTGAAATTGGTTATAAACGATGCTGCTAAACAATCCGGAAATTGTGCGTTTTTTTACTTATTCAAGTTTACTTATTTCGTTTCCTTTTCTTTCCGGTATTTAATGTTAAAAAAGCACATACATTCTTTAACTTTGAAATGTACTAAACCGACTCGATGGGAAAGTCGGATTGAAGCTGTAAAATCTTTGAGGTATGATTTACTCAATTTATATGATGCATTGGTAGAAATTTCAAATACACTGGCCTCCAAAAGTTAAGGTACAGGGACTGAATGCTTTCGATTGCACACGTTTTGTCAAATATCTACCAACATTATTGGCGAATTGTTCTTGAACTTCTGGGATGAAAAGAACATTTTTGATTTCATATTTCTCGGTGAAGATTTAGTCGGGAGGACAATTAGGGAGCTAATAATAAATTTAATAATAAAATAATATTTGCGATCACCTATGCAACAGAAAATGCTGGAAATGGTTTGTCACTGTGTTAAATGACTATTTGGCTCTTGTTCAACGTTTATGTGCATTTGTGTAAGCATAGCACTCATATTCTTGAAGATGTTATTGTGTCGGTGAAAAATTCAAACGTTTTTTGCTCATAGCATACAGAGTTTTCAATCAAATTTAACACAACTTTCCGAAGACTTGCCAAAGAATAGTAGCAACAGTATACTGCAATTAAAACATGAATATATTGAATATTTGACGAGATATGGGCATTTTTATGAGATAATTTTTAACTGCGCAATCGCGGAAGATTTCAAAATTTTTATTTCATAATTTGGTAGTCAGTATTTTGGGGCAACTTCTATAAAAAGTCCAGTCAAATGTTATGAAAACTTAGAAAGATATAGCTAGCTGATTGAAAAGTTGTGGAAAATCCCTTATAATAAAGCTATTTTTAGGAAGGAACTCACTATATCGACCCTATCTTTGTGAATCTTTTATGTTTAAAAATTAATTAGAAAGTTTCGCGTTGTTGAACGAAAAATATGTTTTGAAAAAATGCTGATAGAATTTACAGATTTATATCGAAAATTAGTGTTAAGATTGCTTTGGAAAAAATTCAAAACCTGTTTTTAGGAAGTCACTGGAGAGATTCCCATGAAAAACTACAAAATGAAAGAAATTCAGCTCGGAGCACTTTTGTAAGGATAATTCTCCGTTATTAGTTGATTGATCAAAGAAAATCCTGTTTCACATGATATGGAAACTGTTTTCGTTTTGTGTGGGAAGTGGAAAACAACCTCTCTGGAAAACATGTCTTCAATTACTATCATCACCAGAAATAATAATGCCACAAGTCCTTTGAAAACTTTCATCTTATACAAATCGTGCTACCACGCTTTCCCTAGAAACTATTATTATATAGCAGTACTTTGTGAGAACAAAGTTTTCACGTCTGAAGTAAAAATAGAGCAGTGGTTCAAAGTAGCTATCGTAAATAAAATAGCTATTGCCCTTTGAACTGTAGTAGGGGATCTTTTCCCAGACGTGATTGCTAGAATTTTCGTTAAAAATATTAATTAAAAATGTTTATTCGTTCGCATCGGAAATGAAATTAGGTAAGAAGACACATAAACGAATAGATGTTCATAAAGTAACACGTTTAATAAAAAAATGTTTTTTTTTTTTTTTTTTTTTTTTTTTTTTTTTTTTTTTTTCTCATTAGATTTACGAGATTTTTATTTTGTCAAATCAGGAATTTTAGCACGTGATAAATAAATAAAAAAAAGAGGAGGGGGACGGAATTTCGGCAAAAAAAAAGCGAGAAAAATTTAAATGAACACTTAAGAATTTATTTTTTTCATTTATTTATATGAGCGTAATTCATTTTTAATTAACTTGTAATATAAAACACGAACTAAGGAATTATTTAGCTGCTGAAATAATATTATTAAACAAGAGAGAATTGCTCAAAAAATATAACTAATTGTACTTTATAGAAAATTTTATTTCTTTGAGAACTTTTCTCAGTCTCTTAGTGTAGTATCAGTGAGTACTTAGATAGATAGTAAAATATTTTCAACGAAAAATAAGATCTGTTCTTTGCGTTAGACCTTTTAAAATATATTTTAGAAAAAAAAAAAATACCAATTTGCCATTATCGAAGCTAAAACGCTTTTAAAAGTTAACATATATTTCTAGTATATATATCTTTGTATGTCTTAAAATATTGATTCCATTTCCATGCTATTAAATCTTTTGGAATTTTTTGCAGTTACATTAAAGGATAATCTCAGAATAGTTATTAGCCTGTTATTTCAAATGCCTGCAAGTTTTATGCTTTTCATTTAAAAATTAGGAAGAAAATATGTCGAAAATTTTCGCGCTGTTGAGCAGGGGATTTGAAAATGAGAACCGCCTTAAGGCTGTTCTTAACTGCTCTGCTCAACAAGCGCAAAACGTTTTGACATATTTACAAATTCCTTTTTTAACGGAAAGATATAAAATTGGAAAGCCTGGCCATGGAAGCGATTTGGAAATTAACTGTTTTTTCCATTTTTTGATCAATCAATTACCTATTGAGTTATAAGGAATTTTGATCACGTGACAAACACATTTTTTCACCCGCTCTTGAGTCTCTTTCTTCCTTCGCGCGGAAATTCGGTTCAAAACGCCTTTTTTGGCATTATTTTCTGAAAGATATATTGCGTTTGCAAAAAAATGGAAAAAACAACCCAATTACATTGTTTCTGAACAACAACACCATCTAGTTTCATGCATTTTCGAACAAAAATAAATTAAAACTTATGTCAGAAAATTGCCCTTTTGGATTTGAGATCATACTTAAGGTTGTTCTCAAGTTCACTGCTCTGCAACACAAGACTTTCTTCCAAATTTTCGGGTATCGAGTTATAAGTGATATTTGGCACGTGATAACCGGCTTTTCGTCTTTCTCGAGCTGCTGGGAATTAGGTTCAAAACACCAATTTTGACAGTATTTTCTGAACGATTTTTTACATTTATCAAAAAATGGAAAACGTCTTTATATTACATAGTTTCTGAATAAGAACGCCTGCTAATTTCATGCGTTTCGAACAAAAAATAATTAAAAAATATGTCAGAAAGTAGTCCCTTTAGATTTGAAAATAGACTTAAATTCTCGGTATGCATCAAGTTTCTTTGAATGCTCCAAACGAAATTATGTGCCATGCTGGATGATTTATGCAGTGAAAAAATATACAAATCTAGCCAAATAAATATAAAAGAAAACACTGTTTTAAAAAATCTATGTTTTATTATCATTGTTTATCTTAAAAATCACGCCTAGTTTCATGAATGCAATTGATGCACAGTTGAGTCCCGGTTATCCGAGTTAATATGGACCAAGCTCACCTCGGATAAGCAAAAAACTAGAATAAACCGGATTTACACAAATCGTCACCAACTGAGGAGATGAAATACAGTAAACTCTCTGTAAGGCGCACTCTGTGTAAGACGGAAATCTGTCTAGCTCGGAAAGATTTTCAAGTCCCTGTGAATCCATAGACATAGAGTAAAATTTGTCTAAGCCCGAATATTGTCTACTGCGGAAAAATTTCTTGGTCCCGATCGCTTCCGCCATAGACAGAGTTTACTGTATAAATTTTCACTTAATTCATTAATTTTTATGGTACTAGTAACATTTCTTTAATGTACATTTCCGTTACTTTTAGAAAAACGGGGAATGAAATCGTTTATTCGAAAAAGCTTTTGATAGTTTTTTATTTGTTGAATGTCAATTTTGCTCCAGTTTTTTCTTTTTTTCCCTGTACTAATTACGTTAATGCATAGCTACCAATTTCTAAGATTTTTTTCTTACCACTAAAACTTACCAGTAAATTTTGCCTAATTCAACCGCAGAAATTTAATAATTGTCAACGATTAAATATGGCAAAAAATTTTCTTAAATTTTAGAGGTAAGAAAACCGTACAAATTGGCAGCTATGTGATTCTATTAGTGTCATGAAAATTGCAGGTGTAGCTTTTTCTTTATTAAGTAGAGTATTAAATAGTTTCAAAGTATTAAATAGTTTCAAAGTATTAAATAGTTTCAAAGTATTAAATAGTTTTTTCAATCGAACTTATAACTTAGGAAAGGATCATTTTCTTCCAATGGACTGATGGCTTCCGTTATTATGAAACAGCCACTATAAATGAAGTGTTATGTGAAGATGAAAGAGCTGTAAAAAGTTAGAACTCTGACTTTCTGATCAGAATGGGAGGGGGGGGGGGGGAGGGAATGGTCATATATATATATATATATATATATATATATATATATATATATATATATATATATATATATATATATATATATATATATATATATATATATATATTTTTTTTTTTTTTTTTTTTTGAGTACTCGTGATAAAAAGTTTTCACTGAAAATAAATTATCATGGTGTATCAGGGTACATGCGCTCGCTTTTCTCATTAGTGATACTAAATATGAAAGAAATAAAACTGTGGGTTGAGAAACTAAAATGTTAAATAAAATGAGTTCAAAATAAAATCACCACTAAAAGATTTGACGCTGCGATCCAATCTTTCTGTCTCTTCCTTAATTCAATGCAAATTTATACATTGGACAGACATTTCGTTATATAAATAGATAACAGATCAAGTGCTAGCTTAAAAATCTTGCAAAAAAAGCCCAAAAGATGTTTTCAGATTTGAAGATTTCCATTTACCTACTATGTTTTGGACAATAATGATAATATTTCCAGTAATAATAATTTTTTATGTCAGCCAGGTATCGTCCGGATAGCTTAATAGATAAAGCATTGGCACGGTAAGCCAAGGTATACCCAAGTTCGATCCTTGGTCTGGATATTTTTTCGCTCTGTTGGAATAAACTACAACTGCTCTACTCCAGCTATGAATCTGAAAATGATAACAGTGCTCTCTCTCTCTCACACACGCACACACAAAAGTGGCACAATAAATAATTAATTAAATTTCCTTTTTACGTTCCTTATTGTTCAAATATAACTCCTTATTGTTAATAATACTCCTTATTGTTCAAATATAACGTCTGACTTAAGGCTGTTCTCAAATCCAAAGGGTCCACTTTCTGACATAAGTTTTAATTCATTTTTGTTCGGAAACGCATGAAACTAGAAGGTGTTATTCAGAAACTATGCCATTGAATTATTTTTTCCGTTTTCTTGTAAACACAATAGATCTTTCAGAAAATACTGTCAAAGTTGGCATTCTGAACTAAACTTCCGAACGAAAGAAGAAAATCCAGTCAGTAAGAGGAGAAAAATGCCGTGTCACGTGATCAAAATCGCTTATAACTCAATAGGTAATTGATTGATCAAAAAAGAAAAAAAAAAAAAAAAAAAAAAAAAAAAACAGAAAACACAGTTTGATTACAAGTCACTTCCATGGTCAGGCTTTCCAATTTTATATCTTTCCGTTTAAAAATGAATTCGTAAATGTGTCAAAACGTTTTGCGCTTGTTGATCAGAGACGTTGAGCAAGTGCATTAAGTGCCTTAAGTGCATTATTTAAGCCTTAAGTGCATTTTATTACTGGAAAAGTGCAATAAGGGTAGTTTTCAAGAAAACGTCAGACTACTAAATTGCCCATTTACCACCATAAAATGAGAGCAAATTGCGCAGGAATGTAATTTTACTACTCAATTCTCCAAACCTCCAAAACACCTTCATTCCATTAGTTCTGAATTTCACTGCTCAACAACGCGAAATTTTCTGACGCGTTTTCTGACTCATTCTTAAACGTAAAAGCAAAAAGTTGCCTGAGATTTTCCTTTTTCTCGAGCTACCGCGTCGGAAATTTTGTTCAAAAATGTGCACTTTGACAGTATTTCCTGATAGACCTTCTGCCTTTAAAAATGATTGGAAAACGCCATTCCATTACATTGTGTTTGAATGAGAAGACCTGCCAATTGCATGCGTTTTCAAACAGTAATTAATTCAGAAATGTGTCATAAAGTAGCTCCTTTGGATATGAGAACAGCTTTGAGGATTTTAAGTTTTTATGCGCGTTTTTACAACTGCATGCAGAGCTAAGTGCTTTTATGTTACAGTAAAAGCACGCGAATCTCCTTTTGCGTCTCTTATTATAGTGTTTTGTTAGTTGTGACACTTTTCTTGCAAGTGAGCAATATATTAAAATTTCACAGGGTTCTATTCTGAATCACTGAAGAGAGTTCCGACACTCAATAGTCGTTTTAAATCACTTTTGCCATTTAGGCTATTTTTTATTGTTATTACTCAGTTTGCTTGATTGATACTTTTTTTTTTTTTTTTTTTTTTTTTTTTTTTTATTCGCCTGATTTAAATTATCATTAAACAAAGCGAATATTTTTATTTAAAAAAAGAAAAATGATAGCAGCAAACTGAATTTCTAAAAAGGAGCCCAACTGGCAACATTGTTTCAAGTGTTAATGTTCTCTCCAACATCTTAAGAAATCCCAAACTGTTCTTCTTAATGGCCTCTCTAGCCTCATTAAGATCTTTAAGTGATGTAAATAATAGAACTCAAAACAGTTTTCTTGCTTATCTTTCCAGCCCAGTCAATGAATCGAGGCACTTTTGGTGTCCAAATTGGCGGCAGATAAAGAAGCCGCAAGGTTGCTTTCTTAATTCCTTCTCTCATTAAGGTTCTCCAAAGAATAATCTTAAAATGCAGGTATTCATTTTTTCCTATACAATTTTTCCCCCTCTCCCTTTAGTTTCTTACATCTGGTGTCGATTAGGTGATAAATAACGTTTTCCGTGTATAATTTTACACAAATTACAGAATAATGGTTTTTTTGATTCACAAAGCAAAAATGAAAAGTAGCTAAATGTACAGCATATAAAACGATCTGGGCGTCATTTGACCAACTGCTAATGATAGCTGAAAGGCCGTCCTCTCAAGTTATCAAAGTAACAGAAAAATGTAAAAAAAAAAAGCTACTTATAATGGTAGCTACGTATTTGTTAATAAGCGTTTCTCGCACTTGCATTCTTCACGAATCCCCGAGGGTTCCATGTTTCTTTCAAGTGCTCCATCACATTTTTATAAAACGTTAATATCAGGTATTTTCAATGCTGTTGAAGTTGAACTTAGGAAGACAAATCAGGGGAATCAATCCATAATATAGGAATATAACGAAAAGCAAATGAGTAGGGACGAATAACTTCAGTTCGGCGCCTCAGAGAAATTTCCCCAGAAGTGCCCCTTGCCGGGGCTATAAATTCTACACTTAGGGTATTTTGAGCAGACGCCATGTCATTTTGTACATCGATTAATGAAAAATGAAATTATGGGGCTCGTCATATTTTGTGGGTATCGACAAGAGTTTTAGTTGCTTGTATGATAATATATAACTAAGCGAATGAACTAAAAGTATAAGCATAACTTCTCTCTCTCTCTTTAAGGCTGTTCTCAACTGCTCTGCTCAACAAGCGCAAAACGTTTTGACACATTTACAAATTCATTTTTTTAACGAGAAGGTATACAATTGGAAAGCCTGGACATGGAAGCGATTTGGAATTGAACTGTTTTTTTTTTTTTTTTTTTTTGAATTTTTGATCAATCAATTACCTATTGAGTTATAAGCGATTTTGATCACGTGACAAACACTTTTTTCGCCCGCTCTTGTGTGCTGTTTCTTCTTTCGCACGGAAATTCGATTCAAAACGCCCACTTTGACACTATTTTCTGAAAGACCTATTGCGTTTGCAAAAAAAAAAAAAAAAAAAATGGAAAAAACGGCTCAATTACATAGTTTCTGAACAACAACACCAGCTAGTTTCATGCATTTTCGAACAAAAATAAATTAAAACCTATGTCAGAAAGTTACGCTTTTGGATTTGAGAACACCCTTAAGGCTGTTCTCAAATCCAAAGGGTCAATTTTCTGACATAAGTTTTAATTCATTTTTGTTCGGAAACGCATGAAACTAGAAGGTTTTGGTATTCAGAAACTATGTCATTGAACTATTTTTTCCGTTTTCTTGTAAACACAATAGATCTTTCAGAAAATACTGTCAAAGTTGGCATTTTGAACTGAAGTTCCGAACGAAAGAAGAAAATCCAGTCAGTAAGGGGAGAAAAATGTTTGTCACGTGATCAAAATCGCTTATAACTCAATAGGTAATTGGTTGATCAAAAAACGGAAAACACAGTTCGATTCCAAGTCGCTTCCATGGTCAGGCTTTCCAATTTTATATATTTCCGTTTAAAAATGAATTTGTAAATGTGTCAAAACGTTTTGCGCTTCTTGATCAGAGCAGTTTAGAACAGTCTTAAGGGGACCGGAAAAGCCCTATCTCCGCCATATTAAATTCACCAACTTTATGTTTTATTCACCAACCTTTTTCTCAAATAGAGATTTAGATTTTTTAGAGTAGTTAAAATAACATGATTTACGTATTTTAACAGACCATTTTCTTTTTAAGTGAACTCAAAATTAATTATTAATTATTTATTGAAAGTCATTTTTAAATTAGTATTTTTTGTAAGATTTCACTGCCTAAAATAAATAATTCTCAACAAATCATTAAATCCCTGTATTAAAGTATACAATATAACATAATATAAGTATTAAAAAAACCTGAGTTCTTAAGTTGGATAGATACTGAAAAAAAGGAACATAAACATACAAGATATTGAAAAATCCAAATTTTGAGAAAAAGTCAATTGAAGATTTAAATGGCCATTAATCTGTGAAGTGCTCTTAGAAAGAATGAATAATTTCAACACTTATTTTTTGTTATACATATATAAACCTGTGTGACACATCGTTCGAAAGATAAAAGTTTAAACTATTTAATGATATGAAAAAATAAAAATCGATTTTTCGGTTAAATTTTGCTTTCCCGGTCTCCTTAAAACTTTTAACTAAAGCCGATTACAAATGAATAGTAAAAAACAGGCAAATAATATCCAGTAGAAAACATGCTTTTTAAAAAAATTATACACACATACAGACATATTTCGCTCACACTTTATTAAAAAATTACCTCTACCACTTTTTGAAATTTTTGAAAACAGTCTCAGCTCAGCTACATATTTCATACATAAATTAAAACTTTTTGAAACATTAAAAAAAAATTTGCAACAACACATTTAACATGTAAATAAACACTTGAAAAATTTAAAAAGGTTTTGTAACAGCAAATTCACATTTTATACATAAATAAATACTTATTGAAAATTTTCGAATTTTTCGCAATAATACCTCGTAAAACCAACGCAATTTATGTACAGCAAAACCTCCTAAGAGAATAATCGCCAAGGTCCGGAAAAACATTTCGTATTAGACAGGTTTCCATCTAAGCAGATGTAATTGCATGGTATTGTTTTCGCCGTGACAATGAAATTTTTCTATTTATGCAAGGTTCTGTCATAGGCAGGTATTACCTACACATTTTTCTGCATAATTTTATATGTTTTCGAAAATTTGGAAAGTAAATTGTAGCAACATATCGTAATACACGTAAATCAACAAACACTTTATTATTTTTTTAAGTTTACGTAAAAGCATCTTGGATGCATGTTTTGTGTATAAAAGAATGCTTTTTTAAAAACTTCAAATAGTTTTGTCAACACCACGGTATATTCATGTTTCACCCGCAAATCAACACTTTTTGAAACAGGTTTGTAACAGCCTAATCGATTCCCATTTCCCATGTAAATCTTTTTTTTTTTTTTTTTTTTTTTTTTTTTAATGTTCTATTCAAGCAAAAAGTCTGTTTTCTGAAAAATAAAAAATGAGTTAAAGTGTGCAAGTTAGGTTGTGGAAGACTGTTCCCAAACCTAAAATTTCTGACACATGCGTGGGATCATTTTTATCGATTAAAGCATAAAACTTAGAGATATTTTTACCAAAGAATCATTTCCTTATAAGGAAACACATCCTTCAGATAATGATCTCAAAGCTAGTGTTTTGAGCCGATTTTCGGAATATGACAATGACGGAATTGTAAGCACAGTGTGGCAATGTATGGTTATAACTGAATATCGAATATCAAAGAAGAAGATTGTTGGTGCGTGCTTATTTCACAAATTTGTGATTTAATTGCTTATGAAAGATATCTTTTCCGTTGGCCAATATCAAGTAACAGTTCCAATTACAAAAATGTTTTATATGTTGTTCTTCATTATATATGAAAATCCATTCCCTTATATTCCAAAAAAAAAAAAAAAAAAAAAAAAGTAACTAACATTGCTGCTGCCGTAATTGAATTTATTGTGGTCAGGCTCTTTCTCGGCATCTATTAAAAAACTATTGCATATAAAAACGTTGAAAATGGTAGTTTTAACAGAGAAATGTATGATGATTACGCTGACGCGCTTTGCTTGTTTTTAAGGCTGTTCTCAAATCTAAAGGGGCAACTTTATGACACAAGCTTTAATTCATTTTTGTTCGGAAATGCATGAAATGGGCAGGTGTTGTTATTCAGAAACTATGTCATCGAAAGACGTTTTCCATTGTTTGGTAAACTTTACGTTTACCAAAAAATGGAAACGCATCAAAAAAGAAAATACCATGAAAGTGGGCGATTTGAACCGAGTTTCCAGAGGAATGGAGAAAATCAGCTAGAGAGAGGGGAAAAACTGGTTGCCACTTGATCAAAATTGCTTATAACTCGATAAGTGATTTATTTATCAAAAAAAAAAAAAAAAAAAAAAAAAAAAACCTCATTTTGACTCCAAATCGCTTCAATAGTCAGACCAGCTAATTTTGTGCCTTTACGTTTAAAAAAGAGTTAGTAAATGAGTCAGAAAGTTTCGCGTTTGTTGAGCAGTGCACTTGAGAATCGCCTTACATCGAAGAATTATTTTAAGCTTTTTTTTGTATTGAAATCGGTCAAATTAGTTCAGTTAGATAAATTCTATAGGACAAAAAACTATGTATTGCAGTTTAAACATTTTTTGCTGGCGCTTACTTGGCTAGATTGTGGTTTGCAGTGTCCAATTAATTTTTTTAATTTGTCTTATTTTCTAAGTTTTTTTTTTTTTTAATTCAGAATTTTATTTTTTGAATAGAGATTTAATTCATAGTTTGAAATAACCGAATTTTTACCTACTGTTGAAGATTTTAAAAAGCCCAAATAATAAAATTTAGAAACACGTTTCAATGGAAAAATATATTTACACGTGAATAGATGTTAAATTATGGAGGAGGGAGGAGTTGTCTGAATAATTTATTCGCAAATGTTGATTTAATATATATATATATATATATATATAAAGAGGGGGGGGGGGTTGGTACGTTGATTTTATGAGTTTCTAAGTTTATTTTGTTTTGGTCCTTATGAATTTGCTGTCCTTAGTACTGTATAAAAAAATATATATTATATTAATTTACATAAATTTACATCACTTTTATTGATTTACATTAAAATATTATAATTTATAATAGTGGACGCTAATACAGTTTATGATACATATATTTATCAGTATGTAGAAATGTTGTAATTTGTTTGTATATACCCCCCCCCCCCCAATCTGTAAAGAAACAATTTAAAATTTATAACATTAAATTAATTAAGTGATTAATAAAACCAAACTTTTATATTATTATAATTGTAACTTATTTGAAATTATTATTAAGTTACTTAATGTTAAATAAAATAATTAAAATAATTATAAACATCTATATATTTAAAACGCTAAGCGGTTTCTTTCGACAGTCCGTGAGAAGAAACTACTGCATCAAATTGCATCACTCTTTTTCTTAATGAAAGATATTTGGCCACAGATTTGTTCATTCGTTTGTACAAAAATTTTATTAATTAGCCGTAATTTTCAATTAAAATTTTACTTGTGCGCATGCGTAGTACATGTCTGCGACTTGGAGCTACGCGTTTCTGCGAAGTAATGAATCTTAAGATTCGTGATTCATTCACATTGACATTGATATTGCATGCGATACGCCAACATTAGGATATACTGCAACAAAAACGGTATATTATTGTGCTTTGGAAAAACAAGGTATTTATTTTATTTATTTATTGTAATTTGTACCGGATTTCATTTCGATCGCTCATTATTTCAATTTATATAGAATTTTAGCCTTATTTAGAAATCCTGTTTGTCATTTAGGCTTAAACTTTATATGCATCTTATAATGTTCGTGGCATTCTGATGCAGTTCATTTCTTTTTACTATTCTTATTCATCACTGATAATTTATGTAATACTGTTTTGCAAAGTAATTTACCCAAGTAGTGTGTAAATATCAGTATTGGAAATGTTATTCCATATTCGGCGAAATTTTGACTTCGTACTCGGCCAATAGTACTGAGTATTTCTAAAAATTTACTTTCTTTTTGCTTTACGTATCAGTGTAAAAAATAATAAATTTATGAAAAAAAAGTGAGGTTTAAATAATAAAAAGGGAGCATGGCATTATTAGTCATTATTTACTTACTACCATATCTCATAAAGTTTCTATGCACCTTTATTAAAAAAAAAGATTGAAATATTTAGAGATACTTACTATTTTATCCATACAGTTTAAATTGAGTTTTTGTGTAATTATTTACTTTAAGCATATATTTCTTTTGATTTAATAAAAGAGTTTGTGAAAGTCTGTAATTTTTAAATGTTCACTTTTGCAACCGCATTAGTTATTTTGAAATGTTACATTTGGTGTAATCTATTATCTAACAAAAACATAGCTGTGAAAAAAGGGAGCCAAGTTCTGTAAAGACAATGGCAAGAAAAGAAGTGATATCTAAGTGGGTGCCAAGTTCAAATAAAATTCACTCAAACTTACCTACTGAAGTATTATAGTATTTTTTAAATTGTTTAGAAATAAAAATTATTGATAGCATATTAATAATAAATCTAGAACTTGGCAAGTTTTCACTTACAAGTCATTTATTTTTATTACAAGTCATTTATTTTTATTAATGACATTATTATATCTAAATTTGTTATTTCATGTTTGGAAGCCTTCATTTGATTGAGCTCCTTCCCCTTGAAGGATGGTGGGATAAAATATATCCCACCTAATTTTAACTGCAAAATGCCACATTGACACTAGAATTCAGGACTAAAAAGTTTAATTTTATTAAATACGTGAAAAGAAGTTTTACCCATTTTGAAATAAATTTGTTTTTAAATTCTGGTGTGATTGAATCATTTCAGCATGTCACGAATAAAAGCTATTTGCCCCTGAAGGGTTAAAGGGGTGCAGTCTCTAGAGGGATGACTAAGAACAAGCGTAAAGGTATCTGTCTCTTTCTCAGGCCTTTTAGTCTGTTTGCATTGAGGTTTTCGAAGGGTGAGTGCTAGAGTGATAACGAAAGACGAGCGGGAATGTATTTGTGTATTTATTGGTTTATCAAATCTTTAACATGAGTCATTTGTTTATAATAATAACTATATTAATTTATACTGACATTGTTGTTAATATTAACATCATCATTTTATTAAGACATGAAATTGATAGGAATAACATTTATCAAAAACTTGCCAAGTTCTAGATTTATTATTAATATGCTATCAATTTTTTTTATTTCTAAACAATTAAAAAAATGCTATAATACTTCAGTAGGTAAGTTTGAGTGAATTTTATTTGAACTTGGCACCCACTTAGATATCACTTCTTTTCTTGCCATTGTCTTTACAGAACTTGGCTCCCTTTTTTCACAGCTATGTTTTTGTTAGATATCATTACTTTTTGTAAAGTTATAATATATTTAGACACTTTACTTAATGCTTTTTAATATGTTTACATGAGACTATTTTATTCACCAACCAACATTCAATTTTAATTTAAATTTCCTACAACAAACTATTTGGCTGTCAATTTGCGGCAGAAATCTATATTTTAATACTGCTACACTGAATGCATGTTTTGAAACGAAATGTATTGATTCGAAATTTTTATTGTTTCTGAAACAACAATTCATATTAAATTCCTATATTAAATTTTCCTATTAAATTTTCCAATTAAATATCCTATAATTGGGCCTGCTTTTTTGTACTGAAAGAGAAAAATAAAGTTATGTGCTTATGCCACACTATCTATCATTCATCCATGGGTGCGGGCAAACAGGCAGTGCAGAAGAAGGACATTGCCCCTCCCTGGTTTTTCAAATTTAATTAACTAAATAAACTTTTCTCTGATGATTTTGAAAATAACAAGTGGGTAAGTGTGATCACAGATCGCACAGAGGGTTTCGTTTAATATTCTTTTCAAAAAACTTTATCCTTTTGAAAAATCTGTTTATTCCACATTTCGCAACCAGGGGCGAACTCTATTCTAAGCAAACCTCTATCCGAACGAAACTCCGTTTTACATACTATCCGTAGATATATTAGTCGAGGGGATTGAGCCCATAGCACCCGAGATAAGTAGGCGCCCCTGGCGATAAAATGTGAAACTAAAATATGTAAGACTATGGTGCATAATATGAAAGAATGGTCAAAGGGGTGTCGGCAAAAGTTGGAAAAGTGCTCCCCGGGTGAAAAGGGCAGAGGTTAGAAAAATTGCTTAAAATATACAAGTTAGAGCCCGGAGGAGTAAATAATATAAGACTTTTTGAAAATTTTATGATCTGAGGTATTCAGCTATACGTATGCAAAAAGTCATGTCTCCAACTTAATTAGAGACTCCCTTAGAAAGAATTGCTTAAAATACATATGTGGTAGCTCAAAGGGTTAAGCGTAAGACTTTTTCAAGATTTTATGATTTGTCTCCTGGCCTCAGGTGTTCTGCTATAACTATTCAAAATTTCAAATCTGCAATTTAATAAGGGACTCAGTTAGAAAGAATTGCTTAAAATGCTCATGTGGAGGCCAAAAGGGTTAAATGTACGACTTTTTCAAAATTTTATGATTTCTCGTTTGATGTGAGGTGTTCAGCTATAACTATGCAAAATTTCACGCCTCCAACCTAATTAGAGGCTCACTTTGAAAGAATTGTTTAAAATACACATGTGAGAGCGCAAAGGGTTAAATGTACGACTTTTTCAAAATTTTATGATTTGTCGTTTGATGTGAGGTGTTCAGCTATAAGTATGTACAGTTTCACGCTTCCAACCTAATTAGGGGCTCACTTAGAAAGGATTGTTTAAAATACACATGTGAGACCCCAAAGGGTTAAATTTACAACTTTTTCAAAATTTTATGATTTTTCATTTGATGTGAGTTGTTTAGCTGTAAATATGCAAAATTTCACGCCTCCAACATGTATAGTTTCTGAGAACGGACTCTGTGACGGACAGAATATCTCAATTTGTTGATTTTCTGCAAGCAAGTAAACCTAGATAAACCCCCAGTAAGTAGATAGGTTAACAATGGAAGTCTATGGGAATTTGGCGAAATATTAGAGATATCGCCAAGGTGGCATCACTTTTGGCGACTAATTTTGGTCGCCAAATTTGGCGATATATCGCCATGTTGGCGAGAAACTTGGCGGTATTTGGCGACAGAACAGCGTCCCCTCCTACGGCTAATTAAAATTTCGCCTAATAGACGCAATGGTAAAGTAAAAATGGGCACCCCCAGGTGGGTAATTCATCGATTTTCACAATTTTTTTATTTTTTTCCTTAGTTTTATAAAGTAAACGAACTTCGCACCAAATTTGAAGTCTGTAGCTGCAGTAGATATACGAGATCTTTTTGATGAGTGAGTCAGTCAGTCAGTCAGTCAGTCAGTGGTAAAATTATCGATTATCAGGCATTTTCAAATGTCATTATCTCGGAAACTAATTATGCGTTATTTATAAAATTTTGGATTTTAGGTAATCAGGGTGGCCTTACTACACATTTCGTATAACAAGTACGTAGGTCTCATAGATTTTCAGTTGTAGAGCATTGAAATTTGATGAAAACAGCTCGAAATGGTTCGTGTAAATAACACACGGCTATTTCAGGCGAACTTGGCTGACACACTGCCGGTGACAATGGTGTTGGTATAGCTGAAAAATGCCGTAATGGTCCCTCCCAGAGATGGGAATGCTCAAATTAATTTCAGGGAGTGCGGGTTTTCTGTTCTGTACAGGGGCTTTATTTCAACTTGGAAAAGTTTGTTTTTAAATATTTTATTTAACTTTTTTATGATAACTACATTTTCGTGTTTTTATGAATTTAAATTTGTGTTGTTAGTTCAGTCATTATATTTCTCCCTTCTTTTCAAAAGCTATGGATGGCTTATAATATTTAGAATTTTTGGTACTACTTAGTTATCCCGTCCACCAATTTCGCCAAATTATACAAATTGACATAATTTTTATTTTAAATAATGAAAGAACAAATAAATTAGTATAACATTAATAAAAATGCAAAGAAAACGTTGAAAGGAAAATCACTTGACGTAAACACGTGTAACTTGCTTAAAGTCAAGTGAATGTGACATTTATGATCAACCATTATTAGCATTTAATTTTATACTTTGGCGATGGATTTTTGGTCGACGGGATAACTAAGTAGTAAAAATTTTTTTAATTATAGAGTCAGTTTATGTGAAGAATTGACCCATAAAAGTTATTTAAAACAATGTGCATGATTTATTAAATCCCCATAACAATAATATAACTGATGAAGCGTTCAAAATTTGAACGGCAAACAACTTTATGGTACCATAGATGCATTGCAGTACTTTTCTGTTTAACCGACACCATTTTTGCCAAACGTAATACTAATATTTTGCACCAAATGAAAATTAAAAAAAAAAAAAAAATGTTGTTGTGGAAGGGATCATTTGAAAATTCTAGCCTATCACAAACTCTTTTAAATCAATGCACAAATAGGTTTAAAATAAAATGAATAAGTATTATACCCTAAATTTAAACTGCATGTGTGAAATTGTAATTGTCTCTAAACATTGCAGTAAACATTTCAATATATTTTAAATAAAGATGTCGCATCGTCACATAAATTTTATGAGATAGGGTGTAAATAATGTGTAATAGTGCTATGCTGTCTTTCATTATCTGAAATTGCGTTATGTAAATAATATATGTCTCTATATATAATGATGCTTTAAGCAAAAAGAAAGTACATTTTTAGAATTATTTCATATTGACCATGTACATTGCAAAAATGTGGTCGAATACCGAGTACTCAGTACACCCGTAATTAATATCCACAAAAGTATACCTAATGAAAAAAAACAAAAAAAAAAAAACATAAAAGTAGCTATTAGAAAAATTTAAATAAACTATTTAAGAAGTGAAATTTAATTTTTTCCAAGAGTAAATAAACCCTTTTCTGAAAAAAAAAATCAAAACGTTTGAGCATTCTTTTCTGTGAACATAGGTATGTGGTGGTGGTGGTGTGTGTGTGTGTTGGGGGGGGGGGGGAGGTTACTGTACTTTTCTATAACAGACATGCTACTGTTCGGCAAAAACATGGAATTCCACTTTCTCGGCACTTAATTTTATCATCCCTGAGATCTATAACAACATGAAAACACAGCCACACACACACAACTAATGTCTACTTTGCCTGAAAAAACATGAATTTTGTTTGTCTGTTAAATTCACCAGAATTTTTCAAACATTTTATTTAAAATTAGAAAAATGAAAATTTGCACTTTTTTTTTATCAAAGTTATAAAAATTGAATTTCATTAAAAAATTCTGGTACGAACTTCATTAAAATTAAGTGGGATAAAATATATCACACCGCCCCCCAAGCGGTTAAGCAATAGTGGTGTACCAAATAGTATTTTGGCAAAGTACTGAGTAATTGTGTGTAAAAAAGAATCGCTGATTCGCATATGAAGCCAACTTAGAGTAAGACAACCCTTTGAGTGTGTTTAAACATGTACATAAACTTGCATCTTGAGTCACATTTTAAAATAATAATCACAAATAAGTAATTGTTAAATAATATATATTTTTTAAACTATCTTCAGTTTGAAATTTCAGTTATTGTCACCCTTTGAAGACTATTTTTGTAAATTCGAAGATTTAGCAACGTTATTTAAATATTATGAGGAAAAAAGATGTTAAAAAATGAATTTAGCCAAAAGGTACAGTTAACCATAATGTGTAATTAAAACTGATTTTTTTAAATCATCATTCTAATTCTGATGCTTGAAATGTCTATTAAAAATGATTATTGCTTGCTATAAAAATTTATTGAATAATGCAAAACATTTCATATTTCCTAACAGTAGCTTATTTTCTTTTGATTATAAAATTGTGTTGGCTTTACCGTTTCTTCTCAATTTTGTTATATGTACAGTATACAAAGCAGTGAAGCATTTTTTCTTGCAGCGAAGGCATTTTTTCTGAGGCAAGCCAAATTTACAATAATAAAAGTAATGCCCTATATCTTGAAAATGCCCAAAGATTGATGTTTTTACACCATAAATTGAACTAAAAAGAAAATATTGTATTTTCTATTTCTACAAACTGTTTCTTTACCCAAAATTCTAACTTTTATTTTTATAAATAATAAATATAAAACTAAATTAATTTTAATTGGTTTTGACTCTAGGCCAATTTGGCTGGCTACAGTATCCGGTGGCACTTTTAAAATAATTTATGCAGTCTGCGGCCCTTTTTAAATATTTTACATAATCAGGGGTCCTTACTGCTCTTTTTGACGTACCCTTTCAAGTTTCAATCGATCACACACGTAAAAAAATTTAGAAATTTCTTAGTCAGTTTCGGGAAAAAGCCGTGAAATTCATCTAATTATCACATGTAAAAGAAAAAAAGTTGTGGAGCACTTATTGAGAAAAAAAAAAAGTAGTGATATTTGTCAATCAGTCATGAAAAATAAATCTCAAAATTCGTCTGTCGACTGCAGAAAAAAATGTGACATTCACCGATCGTTGAAGAAAAAAATCCGTGATTTTTGTTAATGGAGGAGAAAAATCGTAAAAATTCGCCGATCAGTAGAAAAAAAAAAATTCACAAAATACCATTCGGTTGCAGAGAAAAAAAAAAAAAATCATGGTTTTTACCAATTAAAGAAAGAAAAAAAAGTAGTAAAATTCACTGATTAGAAGGAAAATATTACAAAATTCTTCAATTGGTTGCAGGAAAAAAAATCTCAAAATGCATCGATCGGTTGTGGGAAAAGATTGAGAAATTTGTTGAGTGCTAGCAGGAAAATATTCCAACATTTGTCAATTCGTTATGGAAAAATATAGCAAAATGCATAAATCAGTCACTTATAACAGGGTACTGTAAACAAGCGATTACAAAATATGTTTTTTGAATAAGCTGCAACAGTGTCCTTTTGGAGAAGGATACTTTTAAAAAATAAGTGCCCTTTTTAAAAGTCCCCCCCCCGATGGTCCCCCCTTTTCTAGAGTTAACACTGTTAGTTTTACATGGGGTTTTTCTGTATTTTGTTGGTATATTTTTATGTACTGAGTGTGAATAACTTTACAGAATAGTTATAAATATCAAAATTTCTTCAAATTTCTTTAAAAATTAAATTCTTAATACTACTCGGTCAAAATTTTCTTGAATACTGAGAAGCAGTGTTGAATTTAGGTAGTGGTTGGTTGGGGGGGGGGACGCAGTGAGATGTACCCCCCTGGAAGGCTTGAGATATTGTGTTTTCAATGGTAAAATAAATGCAATTCCCCCCTCTCAGAGAAAAGTGTGCGAATTAAACACTGCCAAGGAGAGTACTCAGCAAATTGGCCGAGTATTCGATACAGCTGTATTAAGCATTAAAATAGGTAATGCTATAAACAAATGTGCAAGTAATGATTTTCTGTACTTGAATAAGCTTAGGACTCTCTTAATAAATGTAATGAATTAAATAATGAGTGATCAAAATGGATAAATCAACAAATTGCAATATATAAATTAAACAAATATCTTATTTTTCTCAAAGCAGTAGCTACAGTATACTTTATACCAAACAGAATCCTTAGAGCATTTTTCCATTAACCGACACAATATGAATGAGTTGTAATTGATTGTTATTATATGACATTCTTTATATGCAAAATGTACTTATATACGCTATAACAGAATCAGCATAAAAATTGATAGGTAGAAAAGAGGGTAGTACATATGAATGCATTTTGCATGCACTAATGTCAGATAGCGCAGATGTGTACAATATATCAGTGTTGTGTCAGCTAATGGAAAGGCGCTTTTAAGGAAGTACAACAGATATACAGTAGACAAATGGACGACAAGCATTTCTGACGTCAAAGAACGTCACGATGGATTATAGCTAATCAGTTTCTCGATTTACCCCACAAGTGTTTACCAAAAGCCAATCAAATATCGCAAAGCTTGTGGGAAACATTGCAAGCTCCGCCCATTCCGTGTGGTCAATTGCATTCTTGAAATATATAATATATATATATAGAAAATTTATTATCACATAACAATCTAACCAACACGATGCTAAAAAGTCGCACACTATTGTTGCTATCTGACTTTGGTGCATACAAACTTCATTCATAATACACTATGTTCTTTTCCACCTGTTATATAGATGATGATTTTGACAAGCAGAAAAATTCTAATTTTTATGTTCCTATTTAAAATAATTCCTATTTATTTGAATTTTTGATAAGAATTATTCTTTAAAAGTTTTTAACATTTTAAAGCAGCCATGAACTTTACCGTCAAGTTTTGACGGGTTCCATCTAGTTATATTAAAGATGCTAAATGATTATTGTCGATATTCTGTTGAGCTGTTTTAGAATGATATTGCTGTGCTGTTTTAAATAAAATTAATGAGGTTCAAATATTTACAATTTACAATTTTTCTACAGTTATTTTTGGTAATCTCCAATAGATGGCACCACGACAAATTATTTTTACTTCTGTTAGCCGTGATGGTGAACACGTATTTTTAATTTTTTGAAGTTCCGGTAGATGGCAGCATTAAATAATTACTTATTTAGTTCTAAAATAATTTTGTTTATTATATTATATAATATATCTTATTTATTACCTGCTTATTTTAAACATCTAATTCTTTTTTTTTTTTACTTTTTAGTAATAATTTGTTCCTGGATCCTTAAAATAGCACAAAATAATTTTTATTATATAGACTACTTAAGTTAATTATAATTTTCTTTATAAGAATGTTAACATTATCTGCAAGCTGTGATGATTTGAAACCGTAAGGATTCGCTTTTAACTATACCATTTAATTAGGCGGTATTTTTCCTATTCTAAAATGGGATACATGTTTAAGTTTGTGATATGGTCATAGCAATTCTATTGCTGTGTATCTCTTAAATTTAAATGTTACAAATTTTGTTCATATTGTTCATTATTTACGGATCTTGCATTGATTTATAATTTATTTATTTCAATTTATATGGCATGGTGAATTTATACTTTTTGGTGCATAGTCGATCGGGTACATAATGGAATTCAATTTTTAGCTTATTGCTGGATTCTATTACAGAAATCGACTATGTTTTTACTTATATTTGTATTTCATGTACCCCTGAAGAAGTGAAATGCTATATAAGCTTTCTGCTACATCCATACATTTGATCTATTATTTGTTTACTATACGTCTTTTAATGGTTCAACATTATTTCGCTGGTTATTTGTATCTTTTGTCTTTAATAGGTTATTGTATCAAAATTTTGTGTTTTTTCATATGTTTTATATGGATTAATCGTCCGCAATGTACTAGTGAATTAATGGCAATGTGCTTGATTTTGTATTACAAGTTAAAGGTTCCATCTTTATTTTGTATAATGTTAGTGTTATGTATTGAATCTAAATTTATTAATTTAATTTTAGTAATTGGAAATAGATGATGAATTGTAATTATAGAATGGTTATATATACAGTGTGTCCACGTCTAACCTGACCGACCTTTATTTTCGCAACCGTTGATCCTAGATGCATACTTCCAATTACAAAAATGATTTAAATAAGGTAAATAATTATTTTTAAAGCGATTTGGGTCAAGGAAAACATTTATTAAAAAATTACGAAATTTAAATTTTTATACGGTCCTCCGGTTCTATAAGTGATATTTAATAAAAATTTACTGTGACACTAACAAGTAGGACAAAAAAAGTCCCATTCACCTAACATTAAAATTAACCGAGTTATGAAACTTTGAAACGCATGACTTATGCCACTTTTTTGCAGCTCAAAACAGATTATTTTTGACATGCTTTCCGGGGTCGTATATAAAGTACTTAAACTTATTTCAAGGTATCTGCACTTTGAAAGCAATCGTACAAATATTACGATTAAGTTTTATTAGTTAAGTTTCAGATTAGTTACAATAATTGTATTTTAACATATGTTGTATTTTGTAAGGATTTGAGGCAAGGATTTTCTTTTAACAAATATTATGTTATTTTCATAAGGTTTTATTTAACTTGCAACGATCATCTTTCCAGTTTAAATGTTATACTCAAACATTAACTCACTTTCAAATGTCCGATCGAAGTTATAAATTTTACATACTGACTTAAATCCGATGACAATGCTATATTAACATGATTTTCGACACTTACCATCTTATACATACTTATATTAGAGGATAACACAAAAAAATTCGGATAGATTACAGTCAGCAAGTTTAAGAAAGAGTTTTAGATTAGATAACATAAGCCTGTGATGGTTGTGTTTTTTAACTTTTATAATTACGTTTTATGTACTTTTTAACGCTGAATAAAAAAATTACCTTCACTTTTAACCATCATGTCATGATTTTTCGCAAATCGTAAATTTCAAGGTTAAAAAATAGCGAAAAATCTAATACTATTAAATAGATATAAGACTTTTTAATTCAGTTTTATTTTATTTTATTCAATAATTTATTCAATTTTTTGGCTTATACTGGGTTTCTTAAAGCTAAATATCTCAGGGGTCCGATGAGGTTCGAAGGGGAGAGGGGGGGATCAATTTTAACTTTAAGCTTTTAAACTTTGAATTTTGCGATTTGAGAAAAATCCTGACGTGATGGTTTAAAATGAAGGTCATTTTGGGATTCAGCGCTAAAAAATACATGAGAATCAATTTTCAAAACCTAAAAAACGTGGCACAACCCAAAATTTGAAAGACAGTGTAATGTAACAGCATTTTAAAATATGTATGATTTTGTAATGAATTGAGGCTGTTGTTTTCATCCTTTCATTTAACAAAAATTCTGTTTTTTATGTCCTTATTATACGTTTATTACAAATTGTGTATTTCACAGTAATATTTCAGAATGATTAAAGATTTCAAATTTATATTGCAATATCAAATTTACTCTCAACCATTTTTGTAATATATCTGACGCAATTATATTTCTACTAAATTTGTGAATGACCTCTAATTTGCAGCAAAAAGTATGCTCCAAATTTAAACAGGTATTACTCGGTCATTTTTAATCGCAGAATAACGGGACTTTTTTTGTCTTACTTGTCAGTGTCACAGGAAAATTTTGCTAAATATAATTTATAGAACCGGGGGACCGTGTAAAAATTTAAATTTCGTAATTTTTTATTAAATGTTTTTCTTGATCCAAATCGCTTTAAAAATAATTCTTTACCTTATTTAAAACATTTTTGTAATTGGTAGTATGCATCTAGGACCAACGGTTGCGAAAATAAAGGTCGGTCAGTTTATAAGTGGACACACTGTATATATACAAATATAACTTTAAAGCTTTTACATGCGAAAAGTATTTAACGGTGAAAATTACGTGGTATTTAAAATGATACTTATAAAGCGTCTTATTTAAAATGATTTTCTTATAGCAACATTATAAAAGTCCGAGATGCGGTGGCATTTTTTTACTTAAACATTTTATAAAGGCTGATTTTAAAGATTGTAATTTATTTTATTGAGTTAATCCTGAAAATAGCCGTCCGCTGTCACGACAGTGGTTTATTTGGCCTTAAGAAACGAAACATGCTACATTCAAAAGCAAGTGAAGGGCAACCCGATTACGAAGATCTCCACTGGTCGTTTTAATATCGTTCAATCATCTGGGCTGTGTAATAGTTTTAAAACAAAGTAAATTAACGTGTTTTTAGAGCCTGCGTAACTCGAGGGGGGAGGGCATAGCACCCTAGGTTTTTCTGTTTTAAAAGAAATTTAAATTTTTATACGGCCTGTAATCCTAATAAGAAAGAAAATAATTTGGAAATTTCTATACTAATAAAAGAATAAATCTGTGTGTGTGTGTCTGTGTGTCTGTGTGCGATGGCTAGCGAAAACTACCGTAGAAGTCTGAAAATTCAGATGTGATTAGTCCAAGACAGGTCCTGATACACCTGAGGCTGGGATTTTAAATTTTTTAAGGGCCGGGGCCCCTGGGCCCTTTTCAGTTTTTATGCACTAAAACGTTAATAACATGCCTCTTTTCTATCCGATCTTCTTCGTTTTTGGGGTGAATTCTCCTTTTAGTTTCTACCTCATTTCAACATTTCAGTTAAGACTCTGGCACCCTGCCCAGGGGCCCGGTACAGGGCCCTTGAAGTTTTAGTGCACTAAATTGCTAATAACATGCTTCTTTTCCATCCGGTCTTCGTCGTTTTTGGGGTGAATTCTCCTTTTAGTTTCTGCCCCATTTCTACATTTTAGTTAAGACCCTAGCACCCTGTCAAGAGGCCCAGTACAGGGCCCCTTGAACTTTTAGTGCATTAAATTGTTAATAACATGCCTATTTTCTATCCGATCTTTTTCGTTTTTGTTCGTCCCCATTTCTACATTTCAGTTAAAACCCTGGCCCCCTTGCGTGGGGTCCGGTACAGGGCCCCTTGAAGTTTTAGTGCACTAAATTGTTAATAAATTGATTCATTTTTATCCGATCTTCATTTTTGGGATACTTCCTCCATTTAGTTATACTCCTATATCTACATGCCAGTTAAGACCATGGGCTCGTCTAGGGTCCTGTAGGGCCCAGTCCACGGCCCCTTTAAATTTTTTGTGTTCCATGCGTTTTTCACACCCTAATTTTCTCCCCTTCGCAATGCGTAGTTTTAAAGTTGAGTCTTGAACTCTTCTCCTTAGACCAACACTCACATATATTTATTGGTGCCCTAGGCCCCTTTTTTAAGCATTTCTCCAAATTTTAGCACATTTCTTTTAAATTATTTTCTAATGATTAATTCGTACACTATGCTTAATCTCAACTAATCGAAGATCTAAAACGCTAAGTACTAAAACGTTATAACATGTTTTCATGTTAGGCCTTTTCTGAACTATCAGTTGGCCCCCTATTATAATTCCCTTAAAAATAGTCCGATTCACTAGCTTTTTTTCTAACAATATCTTAGGTTCTCCCTAATTTTCTCACCTTCGCAATGCGTAATTTTAAAGTTGAGTCTTGAACTCTTCTCCTTAGACCAACACTCACATATATTTATTGGGGCCTTAGGGTCCTTTTTTAAGCATTTCCCTAATTTTTTGCACATTTCTTTCAAATTATATTCTAATGATTAATTCATACCCTATGCTTAATCTCAACTAATCGAAGATCTAAAACGCTAAGTACTAAAACGTTGTAACATGTTTCCATGTTAGGGCCTTTTCCCAACTATCAGTTGGCCCCTTTTGGGTGCCCTATTATAACTCATTTAAAAATAGTCCGATTCACTAGCCTTTTTTTCTAACAACATCTTTGGTTCTCCAGCTATTACATGAACGACAAAAAAAAAATATTTCAGTCTTCAACTACCACCAATTTTGAATATAAATCGTCTTCTTAGGGCTCTTGGTGCATCTTCTTTAAAAAATATCCGAATTCCTTGCAATTTTCTTTACCATAGTTCTAGCATACTCACATTACATGAAAAACTACTAAAAAGTGTATTTATACCAAACTACATTATTTATACCAAACTACATGCCACTTAAGTCCCTTCCCCCTACGGGCCCGGTACAAGGCCCCTTGAAGCTTTTGCACCATAAATTATTAATAAATTGCCTCTCTTAATCTGATCTTCATTTCTGGAACCATTTTTCCATTTAGTTATTCTCCAGTTTCTATATTCCACTTAAAATCCTGGGGCACCCTAGGGTCCTGTAGGGCCCGATCCGGGGCCACTTGAACTTTTTGTGTGCTATACATTTTTTACACCCTAATTTTCTCACCTTCTCAGTGCATGATTTTAAAATTGTGCCTTGGACTCTTCCCCCTAGACCATCACCTTCATATTTTTATTGGAGCTCTAGGACCCCTTTTTAAGCATTTATCCCATTTTTTCTCATTTGTTTAAAATATTATTTTAATGATTATTTTATACCCTATGATTAATTTTGACTAATTGAAGATCTAAAACATTTAAACATGTTTACATGTTAGGGCCCTACTCTCAACTAACAGTTGGGCCCTTTTGGGACCACTGTTATAGCTCCCATAAAAATGGTCCCAATCACGAACTTTTTTTTTCGTAACAACTTCTTCGGTTCTCCAGCTACTACAAGAATGACAAAAAAAATTTGCAGACTTCAGCTACCACCAATTTTGAATATTAATCGTCTTCATGGGGCCTTTGTGGCAGCTTCTTTAAAACCTATCCTATTCTATTGCAATTTTCTTTAACATAGTTTTAGCGTCTTCCAGCTACTTTAAAACCCCTAAAAAATTTTCTTATACCCAACTACATTCCAGTTAAAACCTTGGCCCCCAGGGCTCGGTCTTTCTTTATACCTCAGCTACCACCTTTTTCGAACATTAATCTCCTTTTTCAGCATTAACCTACGTCTACTCACTACAGCCGTAAATTAAAAATCGCGTTACTTTATAGGTAAATTTAGATAAGGGATTTCATCCGTTTATTAAATATTGTGTTAATGCTAACAGTGATTCATGAAATTTACAAGGTGAGAAGGTATCATCCACCGCTTGGTGGCACATTATTTCCTCGGGTTTAAGGGCCCAATTTCAACGGGATTTGCTTCCTTCAACTTAGATTACAATTCAGCTACTTTCTGTATTATGAAATTTTATCTTAGACTTTAGTTACCAACATTTTCTAACATTAATGGCGCATTCTTTTTTTTTTTTTTTTTTTGGTTTCTGTAGGCTTGATTCCTACGGGGTTTGGCTCACTCAACTTGGTCTTCGATTGTCTCCGGCACGTGCGTTCACTTCCGGTAAATGCTACCATATGTAGTGGGGATCTAGATTACAGGTTCGTTCGGAAGGAAGTTTGATGGGAACGCATTAGACACTGCGGAAGGCAATGGAGCCTCCGAAATTAGGTTCATTTAAAAGAATTTCCAAAGATATAAAATCATACAAACTTAAGTTTTATTTAAGGTTATTATTTACAAACCCCGGGCAACGCCGGGTGGGTCTGCTAGTTTAGAATATTTCGAAAACTTTTCTCCATGCTTTAGGAAGTAAAACAATAAAATTTTCCTGTTTTTGCGACCAAAATTCACTTTGCTTTAAAATTTATAAAATTTCGGGGCGTTTCAGTACTGCTAGTGGTAAGGCGCCGTTCTAGGGCAGGACATTTTCAAACTTTTGTGACATTTAAAACATCATATCTCGGTCAGTTTTGTTCGTAGAAGAATGGAATATTTACTATTTTACTTGCTACATCATAGAGAAAAGTTTTCTTACTATAACTTATATTATAGATAAATAAAGGAACCAAAAAAATTTAATCTCATAACTTTACTTCACTTCATTATTATTATTTTTTTTTTTTAAGTAAATAGATTTTCGTATTATGAAGAACAACATTTGAAACAATTTTTCACTATTTGCAAACGCTTAACACATTTGAAAATCAAATTTCAGCAGTTAACATCGATAGCTGGAAAATTATTCGAGTTCTTTTGCGAAACCCTGTATATGATCTATAGAATTTATACACACCAAGTAATATACAAAAAATTGAATTAAATTTAAAAACGCGTACCACAACTTAGAAGCACTTCCAGCAATTGCTGCTTATACGCAGTGCTATAACCGAATTATTTTGTGTGTTAGTGTAAAGGAAGGATAAATGCTATACACGGCATACTCTACAGTAAATATCTTTGAAAAAAACTAAGTACTGTATATAGGGATTACAATCCCGGGATCCCGTATCCCGAGATCCCGGGATCCCGCATCATTTTTAATCCCGAAAATCCCGCGATCTTCTCTGTCAAATCCCGGTATTTTCGGGATTGCCCTTTTCTTAAAAAATGGAACAATATTCAGCTGAAATAAAAAAAATATATTTATAGACTTTCTCTTTTGAAAAGAAAAAGAATTAATTTTTATGAAATTTATATATCCTTGAAAAAATATACATATTTCAGAGCGATTAAATCGTTCAACATAAAAACCTTTTGACTTTCAAACAGATGTAACCCGCTCGGCTATTATTCGGGAACAATGAAATCATTTGTTTATTTTGATTTCGCCGCGTTTAGAAAGCCGGTCGTTTCAGCAACTGGGAATCACAAAATTTCGAATTAGAGTTTACTGATAAGCGTCGCATTTGAGTTTCATAGTCATTATTATGTGCTAACTTCTTTTGCTTTTCGGGCGTTTATACTTATTTTGCTTTAAAAATGTCTAATGAAAAGGATTTTGTAGCTCATAGGAAAGATAATGATACATCTTCAGTATGGCACTGCTATTTAAGGTCAAAAGATGAAAAAATAGCTAAACGTAAAAGATGTAGCCAAATGCTTAAAACGTTAGGTGCATCAACTAAGGATTGCATGCAAATTTATCGAAGAAACATGATGCTAAAGTTTAGAAAGAATTTAATACATCATCTCTTCCTTCCACACGTCAAGATTGCATAGAACATGCATTGCTTTCTAAAAGGAATATTCTGAATATTAATAACCATTCAAGAAATTTAAATTTGAGCAAATTCAGGAATTTAGGCCTTATACGATAATATGGATTTAATGTTATTTAATGTTATTACAGCAAAAATGTGCATTGAAATGCTAACAGAGTGCTTAAACGAATATGACATTTCCCTAAAAACAGACAATGTTACAACTGGGACTTGGAGATGAAACTTTAGATGCCGTCATATTTCTTAGAACATATTTTCAAAGGAATACCGATTAGTTAGGAAACAGTGAACTATTCAAAATAATCTTTTTTTTTCACGAGGTACGTAATAATTTTTTATATTATGCAACGTTTTCGAATTTTAACAGCTATTGCTATTTAGAAATTTAAACTATACATCTATGTATTATTTTATTCTATGTGTGTGTGTGCTAAGTTCTTTTATTTCAAGAAAAAAATCGTCATGTTAGGGAAAACCTTGCATTTGCAATATCCTAGAATTATAAACTTTAATTACGTGGGTATGAGAATAATTCATAATTTAATTCGTGATATTAATTAGTTTTTAATATTGTAAATATTAAACTATTCAAAAACTTGTTTAACAGGAAATAAAAGAAATTATCTAGAAGATGAAGCATAGACATTTCATGATTTTTGTTGCATTTTCAAACATCAACAGCGTATTTCTTTTAATTTTCAATTGTTCTAATTTATCCTATAAGTATTGATAATTAATTGAAGTTATTTTTTTTTTGGTATATTTTCATATGTAAATTAGGCTGTAATTTTGCTTTGTCTTTTCTATAGTATTATGATATTTAGCTATTGTAAAAATTGATGATATTACAGAAATTCTAATTTTCCTAATCCCGGGATTGAATCTAAGCAATCCCGAAATCCCGGGATTGGAAATTAGTCTCGGGATTGTAATCCCTAACTGTATATCAACTTCATTATGTTTGAAGTATTGTTACATCATTAAAATGCATTGCAAACTATTTTCCTCTTAGCCCATAACACAATGGAATTCTTTGAGTACCATGATAAAAGAACTATAAATGCTACACACTTTATTTTCAATACTGAACATGCTATAATAAACCTCAATAACATTTATAAATTACATGAAAGTCCGAGTATATTTAGACCTGTTAGAGTTCTGGTAAATAGACAGCCAGACAAACCGAAGTCGTAAACAATTTTCAACAATGATGGGAAGTGTTAAAAAGGAAAACATTGACACAAATGAAAAAAATGGTAAAATTGAAGGTAAAATTTTTTTAAAGCAAATATTATTTTTTTCTAGGAGATGACAGAAAAAAAAACATATTTCGATACTTATATATTAAAAATCCATTACAAAATTGAAAAGTTGTGGACATGAAAAGCTCATGTAAAATTAGTTTCATCACTAAACTGATGCCATTATATATTGCTGCAGAATTAAATATTAGTCCCCTAAACAGTTTCAGGGAGGTGCTGTGCCCTTCATGCCCTTTGATTTACAAAATAGCACCCTCCTTGCCCCTCATAAAAAAAATTAGCATCCTTCTTGGCTTGGGCCCTTATTCAGAAAATTAGCCCTTACTATTTTTTTGTTTTAAAAAATTTCTTTGCATAGTAAAAACTTCCTCATTGTGGTTTGAAAATAGCCTACTGAATTTTAAATATTAAAAAAAGGCTTTAAAAATTAAAAAAATGCCTAAAAAACACCCAAAAAATCACACTTTAGAATCTTACAAAATACCCTTACAAAATGCCTTTTAGAATAAAAAAGTGCCCTTTCTAAAGTAACCTATCTCTTAGTGAAAATAGTACTCTAAACTACCTCTAAAGATGATGTTCATTTGAAAGGACAGCTTTTCAAAACTTTTAAAGCTGTTCTCGAATCCAAACTTTCCTGGTGTATTTTGAAAATTATTTTAATGCATAAAACCAGAAAAAATAGTAGTCAATTCTGTTTAAGAAAAATATTACTCATATCAAATTATCATAAAATAATTAAAATAATGTCAAAGTGGACATTTTGAACGGAATTTCCGCGCGACAGGAGAAAAAACACTCAAGAGCGGGTGAAAACGTGTTTGCCACGTAATCAAAATCGCTTATAACACAATAGGTAATTTATTGATCAAAAAATGGAAAACACAGTTCAATTCCAAATCGCTTCCATGGCCAGGCTTTCAATTTTATATCTTTCCGTTAAAAAATGAATTTGTAAATGTGTCAAAACGTTTTGCGCTTGTTGAGCAGAGCAGTTGAGAACAGCCTTAAGGCCGTTCTCAACAGCGCTGCTCATCAAGCGTGATAATTTCAAACACATTACTGACCCATTTTTAAACGAAAACACGCAAAATTGGCAGGGCTGACTATGGAAGCGATTTGGAATGGAAATGAGTTTCTCGTTTTTAGATAAATAAATTACTTATCGAGTTATAAGCAATTTGGATCACGTGACACCCGGTTTTTTTCCTCTCTCTAGCTAGTTTTTCTCCTTTCGTCCGGAAATTCGGTTCAAAACACCAACTTTGACTGTATTTTTCTGAAAGATCTTTTACCAAAAAATGGAAAACGTCTTTCAATGACATAGCTTCTGAATAACAACATCTTACCAGTTTCATGCGTTTCCGAACAAAAATGAATTTGTGTCATAAAGTTGCCTCTTTGGATTTGAGAACAGTCTTAAGATTATTTAAAAAAAATTATTTTCCCAGCTCAATAACGTCTTTCTGGCCGAAACTCACTTTTATGCGTAAAACCATGAAATTTATAGATTATTATTAATCAAGTTTTTGGAAACGAACAGTGTTTTTCAATTTTCAATAAATATATTGCATCTGGAGATATAATTATTTTTTTTTCCATTGAAGAAAGACCTTTCTCTGGCGGCTGTGTCTTTAAAATTAGCTTAAATCACTAAAATTAATTATCCTTTGCCTTATTAGAAAAAGAAAACTCTATTCAATTTTTTATATGGATATCAAAACCTACAAATTTCGTTCATTTAGGAATAAAAATGATTTTCTATATGTAACAGAAAGTAACGAACACTTTTCAAGTGTTCACCTTTTCAAATAGTGAACACCTTTTCAAACCCAAGGTTAATTTCTGAATTCATTTTTATTCTTAAACCCATGAAAATGGCAAGCGTCTGTTTCAGAAACTCGGGCTCGTTTATTGCTTTTCCATAAAGAAAGTGTGGATATTTCAGAAAGTGCTATCAGAGTTTAGCCCAGTGGTTAGGGTGTTGAATACGGAAATAATTAGGCGAAAGCTAGAAATTGTTTTAACCCCTTTAGTTTAAATCTAGAATGAATATGCTACGTTTTCCCCCTCGCACTAGTTGAGCGTTAGGAATTATACATTGATTAATAGTAAAAAAAAAAAAAAAAAAAAAAAACACGTTTTTTTTAAAAAAATCCCTGCCGGCCCGGCCTACAGGCAGAGGTAGATTTCGAAGTTAAGTATACTAATTTCACCAACAAAAACTAAATCATTATTAGATATAAATCCACTTTAACAGTTTTAACTGTCTGCTTTTGACAAGATTTTATTTCCTTTTTATAAAATAGCTGGTTTTATCAGAATCATGTTAAGGCAATATTAAAAAAACATATTTTTCCATACTCAACAACTCGAAATTTTCTGGCACATTTTCAGATTCATTTTTAATAAAAAAAAAATATGAAACATGCTGACGTGATTTTTGATAAGATTTATAAGCGACCTGTTTTTTTATTTTTCTTTCAATTAATTAAAACGTGATTAATAAACAACTATTTTCTCAGTAGGGCAATATTTTTTCGTTTCTAACACAATACCTTCGGGAAATTCTGTTCAAAATGCCCACTTTGACATCATTTTTTGAAATATATTCTGCCTCTATCAAAAAATCGATCATTACTGTACATTATATAGTTTCTGAATAAGATAATCTAGAAATTGGATGCATTTGAGAGCAAAAATGAATTTAAAAAAATGAATTTAAAAATGAGTAAGAAAATAGACAGTTTGGATTTGAATGCACCCTTAATAAGATGATATTTTTCTTCAACCGCCATGTATTTTTAATTTGTTTTTGCTGTAAGAATTGGCCCTATCAAAAACTTGCCTATATAAATGTTGAAGACAATATTAAGAAGATATATGATAAATTCATGGAGATTTTATATCTTGTGAATTGACGGAGTTATGAAAATTTTTCTTTTTCAACACCCCTTTTTTGTTTTCGTTTTTATTTATTTATTTATATATATATTTTTTTTTTTTTTTTTTTTTTTTTTTTTTGTGCTGTACGAATTGGTCCTATCAAAAACATGGGAATATAAAAGTTGTAGATAATATTAAGGAGATGCATAATAAAATTATTGGATTTGATATCTTGAGAATTGACGAAGTAAGGAAATTTTTTTCTCCTAAAAACCATATTTTTTACGCCCCTTGCGCATATTTTAAATTTTATCAAAAATCTGTGATGCATAATTTTTGGCGCTATTTTTAGAAGTAACAAAAACTTTAAACTGATTTGATATGCACAAAAATTAAGAAGTTATGGGGTTTTTTCGATTTTCACAAAACCCTTCCCTATTTCCATCCCTTTTGTCCGCTTTTGCCCATTGACGAACTTGACCGAGATTTTATGTCCCTTGATTTTATGTATCAGTTTGGAAGAGATTTGTGCAGAATTGCGGAAGTTATCGTGTCCAGAAGAAAGTGATAACACAATTGCTTCGGGAAATTCCGTTGAAAATGCCCACTTTGACATGATTTTTTGAAATATATTCTGCCTCTATCAAAAAATCGATCATTGCGGTACATTATATAGTTTCTGAATAAGCGAATCTACCAATTAAATGCGTTTGAGAGCAAAAATGAATTTAAAAATGAGTCATAAAATAAGCAGTTTGGATTTGAGTGCATCCTTAATACAATGATTTTTCCAACGCAATCCGCTTCGGGAAATTCGGTTCAAAATGCCCACTTTAACAGCATTTTTTTTAATATATTCTGCCTCTATCAAAAAATCGACCATTACGGTACATTATATAGTTTCTGAGTACGAAAACGTACCAATTGGAAGCCTTTGAGAGCAAAAATGAATTGTAAAATGAGTCAGAAAATACGCAGTTTGGATTTGAATACACCCTTACTTAGATGATTTTTTTTCTTCAACCGCTATGTATTTTTAATTTGTTTTTGCTGTAAGAATTGGTCCTATCCTAAACTTGTCTATATAGATGTTGTAGACAATATTAAGAAGATATATGATAAATTCATGGGGATTTTATATCTTTTGAATTGACGGAGTTATGGATTTTTTACTTCTTCAAACCCCCTTTTTGTTTTCGTTTTTAATTTTTTTTTTTTTTTTTTGCGGTACGAATTGGTCCTATCAAAAACTTGTGAATATAAAAGTTTTAGATAATATTAAGGAGATTTATAATAAAATTAATTGGAATTGATATCTTGAGAATTGACGAAGTTATGAATTTTTTTCTCCCAAAAACCCTATTTTTTGCGCCCCTTGAGCCCATTTTTAACTTTATCAAAAATCTGTGATACATAAAATTTTGGCCCTATTTTTAGAAGTAATAAAAACTTTAAACTGATTTGATATGTACAAAAATTAAGAAGTTATGGGGGGTTTTTGGTTTTCACAAAACCCCTCCCTATTTCCATCCCCTTGGTCCGATTTTGCCCATTAACGAACTTGACCGAGATTTTATGCCCTTTGATTTTATGTATCAGTTTGGAAGAGATTGGTGCAGAATTACGAAAGTTATCGTGTCCAGAAGAAAGTGATATATATATATATATATAGATAGATAGATAGATAGATAGATATATAAAGTTTTTTACTGAGGGTGGTTTTGGGTTCTAGGGGTCATGATCGGTGTAGATCTGCAAAAATTTTTCAGAAATTCCAACATAGGAACCATCCCAATAGGTAGTATTTCATACGAAATCTACCTAAAAATACCATAACACTACCTCGAAATCACTAACTTTTTCAAAAACATTGTCAACTATAACTATATAAAAAAATTGCCAATGCAGATGTTGTAGAGCTTAAAATTTTTAATAAAATGAATACTCACATTAATATTTTTGTTCAAAATGAAGGTCGCAATTTCAGATATTGTTAAAAATTTTTAAAGAAAAACATGTTTTTCGAATGTAAATGTGTACATATTTCCTAACGCTCACATAGTACGTGGGGGAAAACATAGAACATTCATTTTAGACCTAATCTGAAGGGATTAAAACGATTTCGAGTTTTCCCCTAATTAATTCTGAATTCAACCCTCTGGCCACGGGGCTAAAACTTTAAAATAGAATTTTGACCTTAATATTCAACAAAAGTATTAAGTGTAGGTACTCCTTTTATTCAGAATTTTAAGCACTACAACATTTGTATTGACAATGTTTTTGAAAAAGTTAGTGATTTCGAGATAGTATTATGGTATTTTTAAAAAATACGTATTTTTTTACTATAAATCAATGTATAATTCCTAACGTTCACCTAGTACGAGGTGGGAAACGTAGCATATTCATTCTAGACATAAACTGAAGAGATTAAAACAATTTCCAGCTTACTTTTGATTATTTCCGAATTGGGCCTTTTTTGCTCCCCTACCACTGTTCTAGTTATGGTGTTTTGAACCGTATTTCCGGGCACCACAGGCTGATAATGATCGTCGTGAGACAACAATTGCTTATGACCAATATGTAATCCATTTATCGAAAAACGAAAACCAGTATTTGATTTCAAATTTCTTATTACCCAATAGCTGAAAATGCCTTTTACTTTTAAAAATCTATCCGTGAAAGTGTCAGAAAAATTCGCATTGCTGAGCAGTTAAATATACATACAGGGTGTCCATTCTCAAACGGTTGTCCTACGGGCTGCTTTCTAAAGCGTTAGTCACAGACATGTAGTTCCAATTACAAAAATGTTTTAAATGAGGTAAAATATTATTTTAAAAGTCGTTTTGATCAATAAAAACATTTCTTAAAAAGTTATGAAAGTTAAATTTTTATACGCTCCCCGGTCCTATAAGTGATATTCAGTAAACATTTCCTGTTACAATAGCATGTAGACAAAAAATGTTCCCTTCATCTAACACTAAAATTAAACGAGTTATGAAACTTTGAACTGCATGACTTATGCCAATTTTTTCCCATCTGAACACAGGTGAGCTAGGTCATGCTTCGAGGGATCGTACACAAAGTGCTAAAAGTTTTAGAAGGATTTATTTCGCGTACACATTTCTGAAATGCAGCCGAAAGGAGTCACTTCGAGCAAGTTTTAAGATAACTTTGATTTTTATTAAGTTTTAGATTAGGTAATACAATAGTTTTTTTAAAATACATCAATTTGTAAAGAATTGCGACTGTTACTTTACATCATTTCATTTAACAAAATATCTGGTTTTTTGTTGTTGTTGTTGTTTGTTTGTTTGTTTGTTTTTTTACTTATATTTTCAGTACAAGCTGTACATTTTTCTTTAATAATGTCAGAATGAAAATACGTTTCAAATTCAAACTGTAATGTCAATTTTACTCTCACCTAATAATCTGAAGATTATTCATATTTCTAGTAAATTTGTGAATGTCCTCTATTTCACAGCAAAAAAGATGCTTCAACTTTAAGCAACTATTACTCGGTCAGTTTTAATCGTACAAGAATGGGACTTTTTTTGTCTTACTTCTTAGTGTAATAGGATATTTTTACTAAATATAACTTATAGGAACGGGGGACCATATATATTTTTTTTTATTTTATAACTTTTTAAGAAATGTTTCTATTGCCCCAAATCGCTTTTAAAATACTTCTTTGCCTCATTTGAAACATTTTTGCAATTGGAACGGAACTATATGTCTATGCCTAACGGTTTAGGAGTTAGCCATTGGTACCGTTGTGAGTGGATAACCGGTATATATATACGTAAGAACAGCCTTAAGGCTGTTCTCAAATCCAAAAGGGCAACTTTATGGCATAACTTTTAATTTATTTTTGTTCGGAAAGGCGTGAAATAGCAAGTGTTGTTGTTCAGAAACTATGTAATCGAACTGTTTTTTCCTTTTTTTTTTTTTTTTTTTTTTGCAAATGCAATAGATATTTCAGAAAGCAGTGTCAAAGTGGGCGTTTTGAACCGAATTTCCGCGGGAAAGAAGAATAACCACTCAAGGTAGGGGGGGGGGGGGACGTCTTTGTCACGTAATCAAAGTCGCTTATAACTCAATAGGTAATTAATTTATCAAAAAAGGGAAAACACAGTTCGATTCCAAATCGCTTCCATAGTCAAGCCTTCCAATTTTATATCTTTTCGTTAAAAAATGAATTTGAAAATGTGTCAGCAACAGCTTTAAATGGGGGAATTAAAATAAATGAGAACATCCTTAAATACCCTTTTCCCCTTCAGGACGAGCGTTTTTTACAGTAATTTTTAATCTTTTATCCCCGGTTTTTCAAAGCAGGAATTTTTGCCTAATTTAATAGGGAAAATGCCCTGATTAAACAAGGCAAAATTTACAATAAAAAATAAGTGATGGGAATAATCAAAGACCTTATGTGGCACGTATACGTAACGCTCGTCCCCAAGGGGTTAAAAGATAACTGCGTTCACAAAGAAGCAGAGGCATGTAAGACTACCAAGTGTATTCGGGAAGCTGCAGAGTAGATTTGTTTACTTGCAGATTGAATATCACATTTATAATTAATGGATGCAAGCATGAACTTTCGTAGTCTCGCATTACGTAACACTACTGATAAGTTTGCATGCTGACCTGAATGCAAACTTACTCTGTCATTATTTTTATTTATGGCTTCAGGATCTTTCTTGGGTTCTTCTCATATTTTTATCTACATTTATGTAACATGAAACGTAGTATCCTTATTTAACAAATAATACAGGGTGGCCATAATTAAACCGACAATACTCAACGAGTTCTGTGGCGCGATCTAATTGGAGAATAGAGCCAAATTTTGTAGGAAGATTGAAGCTGTTCTTAAATCCAAAGGAACTGTTTTCTGACACATTTTTAGTTCATTTTTGTTCGGAAACGCATGAAATTGGCATATGTTTTTATTCAAAAACTATCTAATATGAAGACATTTTCCTTTTTTTTGGTAAAGGCAATCTTTCAGATAATACTGTCAAATATAACATTTTGGAACCGTATTTCCGGGCGATAAACCGCGAGAGGGGGAGAAAAAAAAGGGTTGTCACTTGACCAAAATTGCTTCTAACTCGATAAGAAATTCGTTTATCAAAAAATAGAAAACTTATTTCGATTTCAAATCCCTTGAATACAGACTATCAATTCAGTCACCTGCCAATTTCATGCCTTTACGTTTAAAAAATGAGTCAGAAAATGTGTCAGAAAGTTTTGCGTTGTTGAGCAGGGGATTTGAGAACCGCCTTACATGCAAAAAACAGCGCCAAATATTCCCTTAATGGTGGCTTTTGGAACTATTTTTCCTCATAATCCTTCAAACTCCATTTTGTTTAATTATCCTACAAAATTTTGCTCCATTCTAGAGTCATGCCCGGCTCGGGTTGTGTCCGACCCGAACACGAAAATTCAATTCGAAGTCAACCCGTAACCCGACTCGAACCTGATAGTAAAAATTCTTCGACTGGCAACCCAACTCGATCCCGCAAAAATAATTTCGGTGACCCGCAATCCGACCCCGAACCCAACCCGAACTCGCAACGAAAAAAATTAAATCATGCTTCAATGCCATTATATAAAAATAATATAAAATTGTACCTCTAATACCATTTTTATGTTTTACACAGAAGAATGAACAAATCTATATTCTTTAATATTCAAATATAGTAAAACCCCTGAATAGCGGACACCTTGGGATCATTCAATAGAATCAAACATCGGGTCGGGTTGTCCAGATTTTTTTTTTTTTCTTTCTGCAGTTCGGGTTTACATTAGAAGACTTTTGCAGGTCATATTTAGTTTTTTTAGAACTCAGAGGTTGTTGGAATTTTCACAAAAAGTTCGAGCACAACTATGTTTTATATGAAAACAAATACATATTTGAATATGAAATGAAACAAACAAAAAAAAAGGAAACGGGGAAGACCACGAAAGAACTGGATGGATGATATTTCAAAGGCAATGAGGGACAGAGGTCTGGAAGAGTAATGGACCCTTGACCGGAAGAAATGGAAAAAGACTCTTGTAGATGATGGACATATATCAAGCTAAATAACTGTGCTAAAGATAATTTATTCAGTTACATAAATAATATGTCGTTTCAACTCAGCCATAAATCTCTTCAAATGTATTTAACCTTGAAAATCCTTTGATAAAGATAATGACTTGTTGAGTGACTGCATTAAGACTCATAGACTACATTAAACTGATTTATTATTATTATTATGATATTATTATTACAATTATTATTACTGATTTATTATCTTATAATGTAAACATTTTTTTTATTTCTGAACATGTAGTTTATCCAGAGAAGAGGCATGTAAAATGCTCTCTCTTTTTTACAATTTAAACAATGTGAATTAAATAGCTTAAAGTGTTACCGCTGCTTATTCATTTGAGATAACAAATAGTCTACAATTTCTTTTGTCAAAGGAGGTATGAAGAGTGGTGCATTAAAAATACGATAACAAACACATATTGGATTAAAATAAAGTGTGGATTTACACCGAAACAGATAAGTATCCTTAAAAAGGGTAAGTCCCAATTTATCACTTACTCACGCCTGATTAACCGGATTCAAAATCCCAACAAGATTATGATTACTGATCACTGAATAAAAATATAAAAATAAATAAATAGCCTCCACTGAAATCTGAAATATCAGATATTTGATAAATAAACTTTTAAACTTTCAAAAAGAAAAGTTGGAAGAACTTTTTACGGTAACACGTAATTAATCAAAAGTTAAGAAAATGGCAGCTTCTAAAGATAATTTAGCAATTGAAAAACTCACAGATACGAACTATTCGGTGTGGAAGTTTAAGGCAGAAATGATGTTAACTAAAGAAGACTTATTTCACGTAATTACGGAAGAACCGCCTAATCCAATTACGGACGCTTGGTCCTAAAGTGATAAGAAAGCCCGTGCTCTAATTAATCTAACAATTGATGATAATCAGATTACACATGTTAAAAATTTACAGACAGCCAGACAAACTTGGCAAGTTTTGCGTGAAATCCATGAGCGACATAATTTGTCTAGCAAACTTTATCTCTTAAGAAAACTTTACGGGATTAAATTGGCGGAAGGTGGCAACGTTGTTAATCATATTACAAAAACAATGGAATTAGTAGATAAATTAGCGGCCATAGGAGAAGTTATAAATGATAACCACATTTCTGTACTGTTATTATGCTCCCTACCCCAATTTTATGATACTCTTATCACTGCCCTTGAATCGAGAGAAGAAAATCAACTTACACCGTCATTTATTAAGTCTAAACTTATTGACGAATATAACCGACGATATGATAATGATGAGAAACCAGAAAATCCTGCCAGAGCATTTAAAGCAGAGAAAAATTACAACAACAAAACAAGTAATGAATACTGCTCGAATTGTCGGATGAGAAACCATTATACCCAGGAATGTTGGCATAACAAAGCCAAAACACAAAATACACCACAAAATCAACACATTAGACCAAACAAAAAACATTACTCTGCATCACTAGTTTTTCAAAAGAGCGAAAACAATTTTAGAAGTGAACAAACACCGGAATCAAACCGTAGGTACAGTCACTCTGAAAATGAAAACAGTACATGGAGGGCGAGCGACAATAAAAATTACGCCTTTATAACGCAAGGAATGGAAAACAAAACATTTATAGTAGACAGTGGCAGCTCAAGCCATATTGTGTGTTCAGAATCAATGTTTACAGAAATAAAATCACGCGAAAAAACAAATGTAACCATCGCAAACGGAAAAAACTTATCAGTTACCGGTCAGGTAACGTAAATATAAACACGCGAACATCAGACAACAAAGTTCATGAAATAACACTTAAAGATGTATTACTAGTACCTGAAATCGAAACAAATTTATTATCGGTTAGCAAAGCAACGCAAAATGGATGTGAAATTATATTCAGAAATGACAGATGTATGTTCAAACTTAACGGAGAAATATGCTTAGAAGCGCGAAAAGTAAATAACCTATACGAAGTTCAGTTGGGATTCGAAAAGTATGCAAACGTAGCACAAAGCTGCAACAACAAAAATTGCCTAGAATTATGGCATCGTAGGTTAGGACATAGAAATCTCACATCAATTAAAGAAATTACGCGAAAGGAATTAGCTAGAAGAATCCAAATAAACAACTGTAAGCATAACATAGATTGCGAACCGTGCATTAAGGCAAAATTAACCGACGAACACTATCCAAAAATTGCAGAGTATAGAGCAACTAAAAGACTCCAGCTCATTCACTCCGACGTGTGTGGATGTTTTCAAACACAGACAATAGGTGGGAAATCATATTTTTTTACTTTTATTGATGACTACTCACGATTTACGATCATATACCTATTGTCTAGAAAAAGTGAAGTTTACGTAAACCTTAAAGAATTCATCGCGTTAATTAGCAACAAATTTGGAGAAAAACCGAAAGCAATTAGAACAGATAACGGAGAGGAATTCACATCAGATGAAATAGAAAATTACCTCAGGGCTAATGGGATAAAACATCAACACACAGTCCCATATTGCGCCTGCCAGAACGGTGAGGCAGAGAGGGAAAATAGATCGTTAGTTGAAATGGCTAGGACAATGTTAAGTGAATCAAATTTACCATTAAAGTTCTGAGGGGAAGCAATTTGCACAGCAAATCATTTGCAAAACAGACTACCGACAAAAGCAAATGAAAAAACACCATACGAGTTATGGACAAACAGACAGCCAAACTTAAGTTACGTTAGGGTATTTGGCTGCAAAGCCTATGCATATATCAGTAAAGCCAGACAAAAATTAGACGATAAAGCTATAGAGGGAATTTTCGTCGGATATGATAATGAATCCAAAGGATACAGGATATATGTATAGGAGGAAATAAAATAAAGATCGCGAAAACCGTTAAATTTCTCGAAAACAAATTTAAATATAGAAACGAGAAAGTAGAAAACAAACCAAAACAAGATGAAAATCGGGTTAGTGAAAACCTTGTAGAAATAGAAATTTCAAATAGCAATGAGACACCATCGACGTCCAATCAACCAGTAGCAGAACCTAGACGATCAGAAAGAATTAATAAAGGTGTACCTCCTGATAGGTTAATATACATGGTTAAGAACGAAAACGCTACTGAACCAAAAAATTATGAGGAAATCGAAAACATGGAAAATTTTAAGGATAAACAAAATTGGATAGATGCGATGAAAAGCGAAATGAACTCCCTTATGAAAAATAAAACTTGGTCAATTGTAGAACCTCCACCAAATAGGAGAATAATAGGTTGCAAATGGACCTACAAACTAAAACGCGACAACACAGGAAAAATCCAAAAATATAAAGCACGTTTAGTTGCAAAAGGATATTCACAAAAATTCGGAGAGGATTATGATGAAACTTATGCACCAGTCGTGTCATATACAACAATAAGAGCATTATTAATAGCAGCATTGCATCAAAATTTAAATGTAAAACGTACTGATATTAACACCGCGTTCTTACATGGAGAGCTTGAGGAGGAGATATATATGTCACAACCAGAAGGTTTCGCTGAACCAAAGTATACAGGCTAAACAAAGCCATATACGGACTTAAACAAGCCGCGAGAGCGTGGCATAATAAAATTACAGAAACACTAAAAAAGATGAATTTCAGTCAGAGCAAATTTGACTTATGCCTTTTTACGCGAAAAAGGGGCGATAACACAACATACATAATAACGTACGTAGACGACATTTTAATTGCCGGAAAAGGCGAAATAATAGAGGAAGTAATCGCGAGCTTAAATAAAGAATACGAGCTAAAGCATTTAGGTGACATCAGTAACTACCTATCTATGAACATTAAAAAAGTAAATAAAAGCTACATGATAAATCAAACTCAGAAAATAGAGGAATTAATCAATAAATTTAATTTGCAAGACGCAAAACCGTGTAGCACACCCATGGAAACAAATTACACACGCTTTAATGATGAGGATAACATTTTACCCAAACAACACATATTACAGACAAGCCATAGGAGCACTTCTATATCTAGCAACTATAAGTAGACTTGACATCTGTGCAGCAGTAAACATTCTTAGCAGAAGAAATGAATCACCAAGAAGGAAAACTGGAATGCAGTAAAAAGAGTGATGAGATATTTAAAGACTACAAAAAATTATAATCTAGTTCTAAGCAGAGAAAAGAAACCGATACTTGAAGTTTATGCTGATGCAGATTGGGGAGGAGATGTAGATTCACGAAAATCAACGAGTGGGAACCTATATCTGTTAGGGGGAAATCCCATACAATGATCGACCAAGAAACAATCCTGCATTGCATTATCATCGGCAGAGGCCGAGTATGTGTCAGCAGCAAATGCAGCAATTAAAAAATAGTGGCTAGTCAATCTACTGGAAGAATTAAACCTAAAGCAAACCTTACCTATAGACCTATATGAAGACAACCAGTCCACGATCAAGATGATAGAATTAGAAAAGCACTCAAGTAAGACTAAACATATTGAAATTAGGTTCCACCTGATAAAACAACTAAAGCAAGAAGGGACTATCAACCTAAAGTACTGCCCAACCAAATTGATGATAGCAGATCTGTTTACAAAACCTGTTCCCAAACCTGTTTTTCAAACCCATAGAAGGAACTTAAATTTGTGTGACAATGAAACTTCAGAAATTAAGGAGGAGTTTATGGACATAAATCAAGCTAAATAACTGTACTAAAGATAATTTCTTCAGTTACATAAATAATATGTCGTTTCAACTCAGCCATAAATCTCTTCAAATGTATTTAACCTTGAAAATCCTTTGATAAAGATAATGACTTGTTGAGTGACTGCATTAAGACTCATAGACTACATTAAACTGATTTATTATTATTATTATGATACTATTATTACAATTATTGTTACTGATTTATTATCTTATAATGTAAACATTTTTTTCTTTCTGAACATGTAGTTTATCCAGAGAAGAGGCACGTAAAATGCTCTCTCTTTTTTACAATTTAAACAATGTGAATTAAATAGCTTAAAGTGTTACCGCTGCTTATTCATTTGAGATAACAAATAGCCTACAATTTCTTTTGTCAAAGGAGGTATGAAGAGTGGTGCATTAAAAATACGATAACTAACACATATTGGATTAAAATAAAATGTGGATTTACACCGAAACAGATAAGTATCCTGGAAAAGGGTAAGTCCCAATTTATCACTTACTAACGCTTGATTAATGGGATTCAAAATCCCAACAGTAGATTCTTCGGATGGCGGCATCTGACGCCATAAACCGAGTTTATATATATATATATATATATATATATATTCAATTTACTGCATGAGAAATAAAATGCATATAAGAAATGTGATCATAGATTATTCTTTCTTTAAGAACCATTTTTTCTTCTTTCGAAATGATGAAAAATATTTCATCATTTTGTTTTTGATACCCACAAAAACACATGTATAGTATTAGTGATAGTTTATGCACACATACACATGTTAGGTTTGTGTAGATTGAGAAGTGCCCGATATTCAGTGGTAAAAGCGCTCAAATATATAAATGTCAGGAATTGAAAAAGTGTTCGCTGAATAGAGGTGCCCACTTTTCGGGAGAAAAACCATTATGGAAGTCATACTGTATATAGATTTTTAATATGAAAAAAATTTTTGGACATTCTTTTGAAATTCGGGTCAACCCGAGCCTGACCCGCAAGAGTCGAAATCCAAACCGACCCGAACCCGAAGCAATGAAAGTCGACCTGAACCGAAGGCGACCCGCAACGATAAAATATAGCGATAACCCGACCCGTTCGGATCTGGATAACCCGACTCGATGCAGGACTCTACTCCCTTCTCTATAGATTGCGCTATAACGGTATGACTTTGCTTTTCCAGCAGTTTCCAAGCTATTACTACATTTCAATCAGAGCAAAGTAAGTTTCTTCACATTTTCAGTATTATATCTTCTTTTTTCTGAAAGTAATTAAGGCTGTTCTCAAATCCGAAGGGTCAACTTTCTGGCATAAGTTTTAATTCATTTTTGTTCTGAAATGCATGAAACTAGAAGGTGTTGTTATTCAGAAACTATGTCATTGAACTGTTTTTTTCGTTTTCTTATAATCGCAATATATCTTTCAGAAAATACTGTCAAAGTTGGCATTTTGAACCAAACTTCCGAACGAAAGAAGAAAATACAGTCAGTAAGGGGGGAAATATATCGTGTCACTTGATCAAAATCGCTTATAACTCAATAGATAATTTATTGATAAAAAAATGGAAAACACAGTTCGATTCCAAATCGCTTGCATGATCAGGCTTTCCAATTTTATATCTTTCCGTTAAAAAATGAATTTGTAAATGTGTCAAAAGGTTTTGTGTTTGTTGAGCAGAGCCGTTTAGAACAGCCTTAACAGAAAATCGACTTCGGATAGAATGGAATGGTTCATAATCAAATTATTTTACGCCTCATACTTACAAGTTATATTTTTTGCAATAAGTTGATTGCAACCCCATGTTTCTATATTATTATTGCTTAGTTTTGTGTTCCTGACCGCCTAGTAAATTACTGAATTATAGTATCCCTGTAACGTTTAACCTTACCTGCAATTTTTTTTTTTTTTAAATCCCTGTAATTAGTCTGAATCACTCTGTATAATACAAATACATCTGGAATTTTATTCGGCAATAACCTTTGTCCCAGTGCCCTTGTCTTATAGAACAATAGGCAAAAAGAACAAAGTTGAACCAAACCATATTTTGGTTAAAATATTTCTATAGTTTGTTTCATGAATAATTCCGCGCATGATTTGTGATAGGAGTGGCATTGTTTTTGGACTTTCAGCAGCATCTGGTGTCGATCAGGTGATAAACAAATGTTTCTACAAGGTACTTATTTACAATCATTTAGCTCATAAGCGAGAGAAGGAGCAGATTTTGATGAATGCCTTTCATAAACCGGGCTGACAGATTTAAAGGTGGTGTTAAAAAAGGATATATTACTGCTAATAAGAGAAGCGTAAAATGATATGCTTCTTTCATTTTCCTAGAATTTGAAATAGGTTTGCACTATTCATGTAACTTTTTTTTTTCTGATAATGTTTCTGTGCAAGGATAATATATTAGAAAACTCGTTTCTTGTAAAATATATGCATTGCCAATAATTTTACATGCCGTAATCGACATTCACCTTGAAAATTAAGGATGGGCCAGATTTTGGAATTTTCACTCTCTGTTAAAGAAACCTCAGCAAAAGTATCATTATTGTGGACATATATACTGTTTATGATTTTTTTTTTTTCAAATGATAAATATGTATAAAGATTTTAGCAATAAATCAAAGGCAAAATTTTGAGCGACAAATCTGCATGCAATAGCAAATTTGCATGTTAGAGCAGCAAACATGTATCAGCTTTGCAGCTTAATATTTACATTGTCAATATTTTTTCATGTCACAATCGACATTTATCTTGAAAATCGGGGATGAGCCAAATAGAAAATTCTTTGTAACAAAATGTTATTACTGTGGGCATGGCTTACGTCTTAAATTGATTATTATATTTATTTTGAATGACTAATCTGATACAAAGATTTGAGCAACAAATTAATGGCAGATTTGTGGCGAATTTCAGCGAGAAATGTTCAACCGTACTCATATTTTTAACTTTGTTATAGTGCTCTTTTATACAGTCGAACTCGCTTATAGCGGGCGTGAAGGGATATTTGCTCCTTATAACCGGGTGCTCGTAAAAAACGCGTTCGTAAAAAAAAATGTAAAATTCATGCCTACTTACTTTATTATATATATTTTTTATTATTATTATTTCTGTACATCACACAAGAAGTTGGTTAATTTGCTTTGAACTTTTGAACTGTCTTATTGTCTCTTTCTTGTGTTATTGCTCTCCAGAGAAGACTCATGGCCCGAAAAACTTCGTCATTTGCTATTTGCACCCCTGGCTTCGAAAAAAGTTCAAAGATTTTCTGCGCACTCAAAAGCCATTAAGTATGTTGGGGTCGGTTCAGCTTGAAATTCTTCACATTCGTCTATATCATCGTCGCTCTCAAGATTTATGACTCATCACTAACTTTCGGTTGACTTCGGAATGTTAAAGGTATTTTTCCAAGAAACGATTAGCTGAGCTGGAGAGGTGAAAGTCAATAGAAATTTTAAGAATCACAAAAATATTACTCGCTATAGCCGGGGTTTGCTCGTTAAATGCGAGTTATGATACCATAGACATAACATTGTACCAACCAAGTATTTTTGACTTCCTCGTTATAAGCGAGTTCGACTGTACTGCTTTTGTTAACTTCACATTTTAATTACACTTTTCTTGCATTATTATACAATTTCGTTGAGGTCCGCATAAAGTCAGAAACATATTTTTTCGGCCCGCGAAAAAAAAAAAAAAAAAAAAAAAAAGGTTGAGTATGGCTGCCTTGAATGGTTTAAACTGTTCGACTTACAGACTGAAAAAGAAAAAAGAAATCAATCGACAAAATAAAGCTACAAATTCTGAAAACGACATAATTTTTCTTATTCTATTCAAAACAGTTCACTTTAAGCCTAATCTGTTTTCTTACTCAGGTTTCATTTTCTTTCTATAAGTTCTATAAAAGTGGTCAGCCAAATACTTCCGACGACAATATTTTTGACTTATTGTCCCAAACCCTGTATATTGTAAACTCCAGCAAAAGGTATTGATATCAAAAGAACCCTTTGACGCAAGCAGGCTTTCCTTGTTTGATCAATGAAAAATCCTCTAGGTTTTGGCTATTCAGTGATATTCCACTGATTGTCAAGAAAGTCCCATGATTTTCGATAATAAACCAATAAGAGAAAAAATATATAAAAGGGCAGTCTCTGAAGTGAAGTGAACGAATGACTGGTATAGTGGAGTGAGAGTGGACAAGCAAAGGGATTATGCGGTAGTATTGTGGTAATGTTACGCATTTTGAACGTGAAAAGAGTGCATAGCTCCGGGGTTTGATTTGTGAAGCGAAAAATGTATCGTGAAACAGCTCTTTTCTGTCCCAAAGAAGAGAAGATGTAAAGAATAGTTGTTTGCTGAGTTTAGTAAAGGCAGTTTTGTTATTGAACTGCGCGTATTTTTGAACGTATATTCTATGTCTCAATAGACTATGACCGTGACAGAAATTTCTCTATTCGAAAGTGCTTCCGTTGTATTTAAAGTTTATGCACCAATAACTTGACAGTTGCAAAAAATGGAGATAGCAAAGCATTCTGCTTTCGCGTGGAGTTGAAAATTTGTACAAAAGTTTAAAATTTCAGGTCTTTCTGGAAGTATGAAAGGACATGCATAATCGGCTAGTTCCTTCACGAACATATTTATTCCCCTCCCCCCTCCTTTTTTATGTGTGTGTGTGTGCAAATGTTGAAGTTTTAAGTTTTCAGGTCTTTCTGTAAATCTTTAGGCAAAAAACTCTGGATGAATGGCAACTCTCATGGACTCAGTCGACAAAGGGTCGCGATACTTACAGTATAATTAATAAAGTTGACATACAGTTCATCTGTGATCGCCCTACGTTACCTAACTATATCACTGGTCATGGAAGTTTCCCATCATTTCTACATAAAATTAAAAAAAGAGACTCACCACGTCTTTCTGTAAGAATGAAAAGCTTTGAGTATTTGACTGATTCCTTCACAAACATATTTTTAACTTTTTGTACGAGATTGAAATCTTCATGTCTTTCTCTAAGAATTAAAAGACATATTCAGAAACATATTTTTATTTTATAAATAGTTTCTGAAAGGCAGTCATTCTGGAATAAAACTTAACTTTATAAATGAATGTATACAAAAAGTCAGTATCAACTTTCAATCAAAACTCAATCTCTGGCTACTTTGTATTAGAAAATAAAAGTAAAAATAAGATAATTATAAATGTAAATGATTCAACAAATGATCCAATAAATAAACCTACAAGAAATTACTTTTCTAGCTGCTTAAAAAATAAATAATAGAGAACTACAATATTTTTATCTTATGGATGGTGTAAGGCAAACAATGCCAATAAATATTTTTCTAATCATCCTATATTAGCAAGAAAAAGAAGGAAAAAAAAGGAAAGGAAAAAATGAAAATTCAAATGATTATTGAAAAAATTTAATGCCGATAATTGTTCTTCATATTTTATACTTTCAAAAACAAGATAAATTACAAACTTGTTTACATCATTAATAGGAAAAAAAGTGATGTTAATGAGTGTTTTGCTTTCTCCTACTTCATATAGGTTATCCTATAAATCTGCTCACATGTAAAAAAGTCATAGAAAAAAAAAAGGAGCTATCAAAGTACGGATTTGTACCATAAGACTTAAGTATCAGAAAAATTAGTTCACATTTTCTTTGAATTATTCGCCACAAAAATTCCAACTGTTTAACAATTCTTACGGTGCAAACCACATTTCGATACTATTTTTTTTTTTTTTTTTTTTATGAAATTTTGAAATGCGAATTGTTTGAACTATTGTTTTTTTTTGGCCGCAAAAACCCGCACACTTTGACATGATGCAAACTGCATTCTGGTATGACACTGGTGATCATGCGTTAGGTCAACACCGAAGCTATTACAGCGTCGGTGTTGATTAGGTGATGGTTAGGTTAACCACCTGACCAGGACAATGTTGCAAAGCATCCCAGGCCTATGGTCAAGAACGTAGAGTTGAGCACTGTAGGGCAAGATCCCTAAGGGTTGTAGAGCCACAGAGCTTTGTTTCAGTATTTCAATCCTTGCATTCACTACTAAAAAAGCGAAAATAACACTTTTGTTTTTACCTATTTTCATTTTTTATTTAAATACTAACACTGCTATGTGTATTTTTTCTATGTGTGTTGTGAAGAAAGGGGTGTTGTGCCTACCGACTTGTTTAAATTAAGTAATACTTCTGAAATTATTATTATTGTTATATTTAAACTGTTTATTGGGGCCGAAGATAAGTACTTTTCATTCCCCTCCTTTGCTAACGAAATTCTTGCGTACGCCTACGGGCATTGGAAAGTCTTATATTTTTTCTAAGTGGTAATCAGAAGCCGGATAGATGTTAGCTTTTTTTTTTTTTTTTTTTGCCACACATTCATGTAATTTATCTTTGATGGAACACTTCTGATATTTCTTGCTGGCAAAACGTAAAACTGATCCGCAAAAGATAAATCAGCTCCGGGTTGTAACAGCTGAATCCGCGAATGTCCGTGCACAAATTCACAAAATCTGTGTGTAATTTTTTACGACATGCGCACGAACGTAACTGCCTAATCGATTACCGATGATTGCTATCATGTCAATCTTTACAATGTATCCACTATTACACAGGAATTATTGCATTAGTAATTACCTTCATAACGCAGACAGAAAGGGGGTGTATGATAAAAAGAGATAAATGTGACTTCTTAAAAAAAAAAAAAAAAAAAAAAAAAAAAAAAAAAATTGGTTTACTCGCCTTATCCTGAGGGATAGGCGTTAACCCCCCTGTCGATCATTTCCATGACGCGTGGGTCTTCTTTTTTTGATAACGCCCCAAAATGATCAAGGAATTCGATCATCGAAGCTGGATATTGCGGGAACAAGGGGGGGGGGGGGGTATAACGGAAGCACGTGGTTTGCCTGCCAGGGCGTGATGTGAAGAATAATTTTTTCAGGGAGTCTGTCGTTGAAGTTTCTAGGATGATCGATTAGATAAAGTTTCCGTCAGCGAATCCGCTGTTATTTTATATAACCTTTTAATGATATCCGATGTGATTAAAAATGGAAGTTTTATGTAGGAAACCTTCCTTATGTTATTAAAATAACTGTTGAACTCTGTTATAGCGATATCAAAGAGACCACAGAATGGGGCTGGTTTACGTTTACCGTTTACCACAGAGCAAATGGGATAAGCACTTCCCCCAGTTGAAAGATAGCCCCAAAATTAGCTATAGTAACTAAATAAAATCATGACGTATTTTTGTTTAATTCCACTTTGAATATCAAAAAAATCTTTATGGAAAAAAAATTCTAATTTTAACTTATGCATATTCGGTGTTGACTCTAAAATTTTATTATTTCAGATATTTTTCTCTTATTTTTCTCTATTTCAGATATTCTTTCTTTTTTTAAACTATCATATTCCTTGTGTTCAAGCGATCCTTTCCGAACTACTAGTACATATAAATACTTTTGATCCCCTTTCTTAGAATTCTTTTGAATTAAACTTGAGCTCCCGTAAGCTGCGGAGTGGAACGAAAAAAAACGAACAAATTAGCAATTTCGAAGCTTTTGAATGTTTTTCAAAAAATTTGGCATAGCTATAGTAGTAGAAAGGCTGTGATACTGGTGAACTAATAATATTAAAAAACTCTGTGATAGAGCTTCAAAGCAAAGGCAATCAAAACTGCGACAAACAAAACATTATTTTAAAACTATTATGAAATATGTAAAAGGTACTTAGTTTCAAAATTAAAATTCAGATAATTTATTCCTGCTTATATTTTGCTATTGCTTTATTTTTATTAAGCAATTGTTATCATAATAAGAAATAGCGCATATATTTTCCCTTAACCTTAAAATTGAAATATTCTCGATTATCCAAAAATTTCGATTTTCCGAAAGAGGGTCGGCCCCTATTACTGCGGATAATCGAGGTTCTGTTGTGTTTTAATTTCTCAAAAAAGTTTGGAAATATTCTTCAATATTTTCCAAGTGTATTGGCCGTAGGATCCCACAGGTAGCGTAATTGTAATTTCTTTCCGCAAAGCAACAGTTTTTGACACACAAAATAATTTTCACTTCGACAGTCACCAAATTTTCGTCTATTTTTTATTTAGAAGGGCAAAAGCATTAAATAATTATTTATATTTTCGAATAAATACAACACATTTGAATTAGAGTAACATTCATAATTCATACCTCCTTCCATAATTTCCATGTCAAGTAGTGGGAGTTAAAATTGTTACTTTGATAGTATTTCTGTGTGTGTTCTACTTTGAAAGAGAAATGAAAAGCGTTGTTTGCCACAGCAAGACCTGCATAAAATTTCTGAAAATCTTATGGCATTCACCGGAGCTAATGTTTTCGTAATTGCGTAAAAAACTTCTTAATTCGGATATGATAACAACCTTCATTTTTTTTTTTTTTTTTTTTTTATAACCAACAAAGCCGTAAGAGGACTTGTCTGGTGGAGAAGATAAAAGTGGAATCCCATGTTATCCTATGGGAAACTTTGGGACGTAAGTTTTAATTCATTTTTGTTCGGAAACGCATGAAACTGGCAGTTATTCAGGAACTATGTAATCGAAAGACGTTTTCCTTTTTTTTTTTTTTGTAAACACAATAGATCTTTCAGAAAATGCTGTCAAAGTTGGCCTGTTGAACAGAATTTCCCGACGAAAACAGAAAAACCAGTCAACTAAGGGAGAAAAACGCCTTGTCACGTGATCAAAAACGCTTATAACTCGATAGGTAATTTATTTAAAAACAAGTAATATAAAAATTTTGTTTTTTAAGTCAATTCCTACTTAGCTCATCAAAGAAAAATTTAATATAATCCCTTAAGCTAATATTAGCTTTTGTTGCATTAAAATATCTCAATTTGTTGATTTTCTATAAGCAAGTAGGTTTACAATGGAAGTCTATGGGAATTTGGCGAAATATTAGAGATATCGCCAAGTTGGCGTCACTTTTGGCGACTCACTTTGATCGCCAAATTCGGCGATATATAGTCAAGTTGGCGACAAACTTGGCGGTATTTGGCGACAGAACAGGGTCCCCCCTATGGTAACACCCCCCCCCCCCCCTTATAGATACGAAGATGCATTAAATGCTGTTCAATAACCAATGGCCGCCATTTTGTCTTCCATATAAAACTGAAATTAATTAATTAAAATTTAATTAATGAATTAATATTTGAAAAATCTGTATTAACATCAATTGTCATCCAGTGCAAGTTTAAAAAGAATTATTTGAACTTGATAGGATGAATAATAAGTATTTTATTAACGATTGAAAATTTGAACAAGATATATAAATAAATACATATAGGGAGAGTGTGAAGTGAGAGTGTGTGAAGCAGGAATTGAAAAAATGGAAAAATCATTTCGATTCCAAATAGCTTCCATAGTCAGGTCTGGCAGTTTTATACCTTTACGTTTAAAAATGTCTACGCCATTGTGTCAGAAAGTTTCGCGCTTTAGCAGGCAATAGGGAATTTTACCTAGCAAAATTAATGGTAGTTCTGGAAATCTGCTTACTTTATGTTTTTTGGGTCACTGAATCCGAATTTGTAACTTCCCACCAAAATTTCCCCCTGCAACCCCCCCCCCCCAAATTTTGTTAAAAAGCCCCCAAAAAAGGTTTTTATTAAAAAAATCAATTTCTTTATTGTTTTAGGGGAAAAGTATCTAGAAATTCAGAAAGTAGACAAAATTTACAACAAATTAGATATATGACATTATGACTTAGGATGAAGGGGAAGGGGGGATCTGCCTCGAAACATGCGCGCGGTGCTGCGTGAACTAAGTTGCACAATTCCCCTTAACCACTCACACATTTACATTCGCCCTCCAATCTCCCCTCCGAACTTTCTCTATAAGGTTTACTTTAAGTTTTTTGGGTCGCTGAATCCGAATTTTTAACTTCCCCCCAAAATTTCCCCCTCCCGAACCCCCCCCCCCCTCCGCAAATAGTTGTTTTTAACTTAAATTCCTTATCGTTTTAGGGGAAAAGCATTACGAAATTCAGAAACTAGACAAAATTTGCAACAAATATAATATATGACATTATGACGTAGGATGAACGGGGAGGGGGAGGGCTGCCTCTGAACATGCACTGCGGCGCAACGTGCAATAAGTTATGAAGTCCAGGCAATAGGGGATTTTACCTTTACCTGGAAAAATTAATACTAGTTCTGGATTTCGACTCACTTTGTGTTTTTGGGGTCGCTGAATCCGAATTTGTAACTTCCCACCAAAATTTCACCCGGCAAACCCCCAAAAAATTGATTTTTTGAAAAAATTTGGTTTTTGAGAAAAGCGCGCGGGGAATGTTCCGAGGCAGCCCCTCTCTCCCCGTTTATCCTACGTCATAATGTCATATATCCTATTTGTTGCAAATTTTGTCTAGTTTCTGAATTTCGTAATGCTTTTCCCCTAAAACAATAAGAAATTTCAGTTTAAAACAACTATTTTGGGGGGTTTTCTGGGGGGGGGATGTGCGCGGTGCTGCGTGGACTAAGTTGCGCAATTCCACTTAACCACTCACACGTTTACATTCGCCCTTCCATCTCCCCTCCGAACTTTACTTATAAATTTTACTTAGTTTTTTGGGTCGCTGAATCCGAATATTTAACTTCCCCCAAAATCCCCCCCCCCCACACGAAAACCCCCCAAAATAGTAGTTTTTAACTGAAATTTCATATTGTTTTGGGGGAAAAGCATTACGAAATTCAGAAACTAGACAAAATTTGCAACAAATAGGATATATGACATTATGACGTAGAATAAACGGGGAGAGAGGGGCTGCCTCGGAACATTCCCCTCGCGCTTTTCTCAAAAACCAAATTTTTTCAAAAAATCAATTTTTGGGGGGTTTGCTGGGTGAAATTTTGGTGGAAAGTTACAAATTCGGATTCAGCTACCCAAAAAACATAAAGTGAGTCAAAATCCAGAACTACAGTGAAACCCCGATTTTACGTTTCTCAAGGGACTGAGTAAAAAAACGTAAAATGCGGGAAAAACGTAAAATACGGGAAATACACAGAAGGCAAAAAATTGTAGAAAAAAAAAAACAAAGGTAGTAAAGATGACTCTCTCAGAAGGTATTACAATCTATATTTTACGAAAAAAACATTATTATACATACCATTTTAAGATCATTTTACTAACACATTTAATTGCGAATTCTGGCGTTTAGGTTGAAAATAGTCCGTAATAGTGGATTGTTTTTTAGTCATTGAGTTTAAAGTGAATGCAGCATCTTCAGGACTGAAATACTTTGCAAGTTTTTTATGAGAAAGAAAATAGTCTTTCACTGTTTGTAAGATCTTCAATGCAATATTGAAAGAAGGGACAGGCTGTACTTCTGTTTCTTCTTCTTCATCTTCATCGGTGGACGAAAAGTCCATAACGTCGGCTACGGATGGAGCAGTAGCTCTTTCAGCTTCACATGTTGCTAAATTTTCCGGGATGTGATCGTCGAAATCATAGATAACTGTTTCGTTATCATTCTCCGAGTGTACCGCAGCTGATTCCTCATCTGTTCTCGGCTCATTAGATGCTACGAATCTGCTTTCTTCAAAACAATGGGAAATGCACAGTTGTGTAACGTTTCTCCACGACCGACGCAGAAATAAATTGCATAGCCTCTAGAACACTTAACTTTAATTTGCAGGCGTCATTTAGGTTTCCATTTTCTATTTCAGCTACAGCTTTCCGACAAGTTGCTTTCAATAAAAAACCTTGAAAGATCGAATAATGCCGAGATGACAAGGCTGCAATTTGCCGGAAAAAACTCGACATGCACATTAGACAGTTGCAAAACCGGATGTGCACTGCATTGATCAATGAACAAAATTATTTTACGATTTTGCAACTCCATTTTTTTGTTTAATTTGCGCAAAATGTCTTCGAAAAAGGGTTTGGTTATCCACGCATTTTTGTTTGCTTCGTACTTTGTCGGATAACTTCTCACGGTTTTGAAGCATCGTATGTTGCGCGACTTTCAAACGACAAGAGGCGTCAGCTTCTCACTTCCATCAGAATTACAGCACAGTAAAACCGTAAGACGCAATTTAGACATCTTCCTTCCATGACAGGAGTTTCCTTTAGCAACATAACTTTTATCCGGTAGCAGGTTAAAGAAAAGTCCGGTTTCATCCGCATTGAATATGTCCTTTGGCTTGTATCATTTGGTCAAATTTGGTAGATTTTTCTTCCAATCTTTTATTGTAGCTTCATTAGCACTTAATGATTCTCCCGAAAGCAATCTATACACAAGATTATGTCCTTTTTTGTTCGGTCAATCCAGCCATTTGAAGCTGAGAAATCATTCAAGCCACCAAGCCTAGCGATTTCTAGAGCTTTTTCTCTTAGTATCGTGCTATTTACAGGTACACTCACGGCACGCGCTTCTTTAAACCACTTTAATAAGATACCTTCCAGCTCGTAGTATGGCAATTTTTTCAATGTTCTCCGTTTCTTGGCATTTTTTTCTCCCACATTCTCGATGTTTTCTTCAATGCATTCTTTTCCTGTAGCATGGATTGCAGAGTTGTCATGGGAATTCCTTGCAATTGAGCGAACGCTACTTTGGTTCCACGGAATTCATCAAATTGTTTAACAATTTCGGCTTTCTCAGCAACAGAAAAGTTTTTGCGTTTTTTACTCGTCATTTTGGCACAAAAAGGTTAGAAATGCGACCACCGCGTGCTAAACAGCAACTGAATTTGAAAACGGGAAGAAGGGTAAGGACCCCTTTCCCTAACTCGACGAAAGAAATGAGCCACCCCATCTGACTGGTAACAAGAGTGTCTCTTCTCCTGCCCATCTCATTCCTACACCAATAAAGTGTGTTGTTTCTTTACTTTGCTCCCCCGCCAGCTATCCGGGGGGGGGGGGAGGAAGCAGTCCGCGACAACAGGTGTTCAACAAAGGAGGGGGGGGGGGCACAATGCGTTTCTGCTTTCATAGATTGCATAACTTTCAACAACGTCGATTAACTTAAAAAAAACGCAAAAGGAAAAAATATTGCTTATTTTAGAACATTTTTTTCTTTTTTTACTTTCCAGAGAAAACGTAAAATGCGGGAAATTCCATAAATAACAAACTTACGATCCGGGTTAAATTAACATTACAATTATACGGAAAAACTGGGACCTGATGAAAAAAACGTATAATGCGGGAAAAACGTAGATTCGGGGGACGTAAAATCGGGGTTTCACTGTAGTATTAATTTTTCCAGGTAAAATCACCTATTGCCTGGACTTCATAACTTTTAGTGCACGTAGCGCCGCAGCGCATGTTCAAAGGCAGCCCTCCCCCTCCCCGTTCATCCTACGTCATAATGTCATGTATCTAATTTGTTGCAAATTTTGTCTACTTTCTGAATTTCTAGATACTTTTTTCCTAAAACAATAAAGAAATTGATTTTTTTAATAAAAACCTTTTTGGGGGGCCTTTTTACCAAAATTTGGGGGGGTTGCCGGGGGAAATTTTGGTGGGAAGTTACAAATTCGGATTCAGCGACCCAAAAAACATATAGTAAGCCTTTTTCCAGAACTACCATGAATTTTGCTAGGTAGAGCCCCTATACGGTCTCTATTGCCTGGACTATTGTTGAACAGTAAATTTGAGAACATCCTTAATTGTTCATTCAAATTTGGAAATTTCAATAATATTTTTTTTCGACACATAGATATGAAGATTCTTTATCCTTCTGTAAGTTTAAAATATTTTAAAGATAATTATGAGTGTTTTAAAATTTGTGTTAAAGTTTTTAAAAAATTCCGAAAAGTACAAAAAGTACTCTTTATTCGGTTGTAACTTTAGACTGGAAAAAGTTATAAAAATTTGGAGCTTACAGAGGGATAAAGAACCTTCCTATATACGTGCTGAAAAAAAAAAAATATTGTTGAAATTTCAAATTTGAATGAAAACAAGAATGATAACTATTTTTCCCATAGGATAACACGAGATTCCACATTTTTTACTTCCCCACCAGATAAGTCCCCTTAACAAAATAAATGAAATAAAACACACGATGCAATTCCAGAAGAATAGAGCAAAAAATGTTTGTTAAATCCCAGGCATCAACGACCTTTTAGTTCTACCACACCCAATTCCGATGCAATTTTTCCTCCAACAAACTGACTCTCAAAAAGTACAGTTACTGAATTCTCGGACGAGTCGATGTTATTATCTTCGATAAATAATTTATCGGTAAAAGTTCATTTACGGCCATAATATGTTGTCAGTGGTTTATTTAATAGAAATGACCGTAAGCTAATGACTTCTTAAATGAATTAATTCGTTCCTAACGGGTGACCCAGGTGTTAAAATATTGCTTTCGGAATTGCAATGAGGATACTAAACGGGTGTCAAGTATTAAACACATAACATGAAAAAGTTATGAGTACTGTCTTGTGATTAATTGTATGTGGGAATTACCCGGAGCATCTTTGTATCTGGAAAGGAATGAAGAATATTCATGAACCCGTGAGTGTGAGAAATACCATTAAAGGAATATTAAGGAAGGCAATATCATTAGGCATAGTAATCACGAGAGGGGCCGACATGAACTGGAAATTGGGAAAATTATTTTGTTATATACGGACATATAATTATTCAAATTAGCTTAACAATAATGCGGAATACACAAGATTGATGGTTGATGATAAACAAAAATAAATTTTTCAAATAACAGAAGCTAGCTATCAACTGTTTGAAAAGTTTATTATACCTGTCATAAAAGTTCTTCTCAAGTGCAAATCATTTCCCTCTGGGCTTGAAGCTTATCATACCTGTACAGCTGGTGAATCCCATGAAAGGATAATAGCTAAAACATCAGAAGTCATCATTTTTGCAAAAAACACACTATCATTTTAATCTCCGTAGGCATAATTTTTTTAGGATATTCTTATTCAGATTTAGAATAGTCGAATAATGTTTTCAGCTTTCCTTTGAAAGTAAAACGTTCTTCAGGAAATGCTATCAAATACAGAATTTTTAGTTCACGAAGTTTACGAAAATGTGGTAATCAAATTACCAATCGACTATAATCGAGCATTTACAATTTTAAAGAGGAGAAAAAAAATGCTTTTTGATTTTTTGGTAAATAGATGAGAAAACTTGGAAATGTCATGCATGTAGGAACGAAAATGATGTTATAATTATATTACAAAAGTCCCATTTTGTCAAGTGAAAGAAATGAAAAATTTGAGCTTTTAGTAGCTAAAAGTGAGACATCTTAGATTACGGTAAATTTTTATTTGGTGACCACAATCGGTAAGGCGCGTTCAGCAATTACTTTCCACAGACGGTAATTTAGCCGATCTATGTATATATATGAAACGATAAAGATTAAACCTTTTTTAAAACTTAAACCTTTTTAAAATTTAAAGTTTAAAAGTTAAGTTCAAAATTTAAAACTCCCAAATTTTATTTAACTTTTGAAATGCCGTAGTCTAAGTCTGATTTGCCCCTGTTAACTTGATTTTCCTACCCAACAATTATTACTTTCAGGCTTCAAAATTGATCTATCTTTAAGAATAAAAATGCTGAGGTAAACGCAATTCTCCGTTTTTGTGGTGAGGCAAAAGATCCCAGATGCCGAACCCATATAAAACGTCATTATGCCTGGATAATTGTTAGCCTATGAAATTAGATCACCTCCCATTTCTGTAGTGCCACACTCTAGAGGCAATATTCCATATTTAAGACGGGACAACGAAAAACCCGTGGCTTTTTACGATCATGAAGTGCCAAAATAACTGCCGCCCCTCGGCAGCGCAATTGGGACGCGGGCCGCGACATCTCTCAAGTCATCTGGACCTGGGCTTTGAAGGATCATATGTAATTGGAATAAGGTCCAAACGAATTCTATCTTCTTTACTTGGACTCTCAGTTACTCACCATGAACTGGCCACGACTACCAGAAAACCATGCCGTTCGACGAACCAGCCACGGTTCGCCCCTGCACAGTACCAGCCGTCCGGAGCGGGCCGCTATGCTCTAAAGCGCCCCGTAGTTGCCCCCGAGTCGGAGCTCCCCCGATGACGGCTCACAGTGTATATTACATATATATACATATATAGACCAACAGTAGCAGATCAGAGACAGTTCTGAAGGGGATAAATAAATACAACTTCAAAGAGCGTTATCTGAAAATTCTCTGATGGATAGCATTGAGAATAGTTCTTACTTTATTTGTTTTATTTAGTAACGGTTAAAAAAAAAAAAAAAAAACCCAGAAAATAATAATTATTATTTGAAATCAAGTATGAGTCAATAAATCGAATAATGTAGTTGTTATTGCACTTTTTAGGTGCGTTCGTAATCACATATTGCGTAATCATATATCATCTATACGTTGCACCTATAGTTATTGTCTGGTCCGTTCGTCTGTCTGTCCGCATATAACAGCGCAAAAACTACCAAACCGAATGGTTTGAAATTTAATATATATTGAAAATCGAATTAAAACGATATTAATAAAAATTTTCTTCATTCTATTAAATCCTATCATACGTAATGAGTTCAATGATATCCCATGATAGGTAATTATTCTAGGTTGCCATGGTGATTACGTCCTATTTAAGATGGAGTCCTATTATTTCCGTATTACTGAATTTAAAATATATATTCGTAAAATTTTGTATTCATTCATTTTTGTATAAGAGTGCAACAGCTATTGCACCAAGATCTGAATATTTATAAAAACTAGTTATTGTACGAACGCACCTCATTTGCTACGTTTGACGTACAATTTCTGACTTGTTTATTTAACTCATCCTGATTTTTGCATGTAAAGATGGCATTTTGCAGTCGATTTTTAGCCCAATTCTTGATATGCTAGAATTGTAAAAATTATGTATAAAGATGTGTTTCTGATGGCAATGCAGCATTTTAAAATTTCTAGAACTTAATTATAAATGGATACATTAATTTTACGGCATTTTTTCAATTTGCCCATCACAGGTGATAAAACGCCAAATATTCTCAGTTACTCGTACAATTCTATGGGAGTTGAAAAAACTATGTATTTATGATGCGCCGATAAACGCTCGCTAAAATATGCCAAACCGCTGTGAAACAACAACAAAATTATTTTTCATAATCTTATAATAATTCTCATATTCCAAACTGTAAGATACAAAATTTAGTCAAAATCGTTAGAGCCGTTTTTTAGATAAGATTAGCTAGACCTGTAGTGACCCAAAAATGACTCACTAATCGAATATTCTCGAACATGTGACTTAGCCTAATGGCGGTCTCAAAATAATTTAGTCAAAATAATTTCGTACCCTACCTCAAAATGGTTGGGTACAAAATTTATTCAAAATCATTAGGGCCGTTTTTAAGACGAAATTAACGTGACCCTGACCCGTAATGACCCACAAATAGAATTTTTTCGAACCTGTGGCTTAATCCAATGGTCTTCTAGTAATCTAAAACAGTAAAATACAAAATTTAGTCAAAATCGTTAGAGCCGTTTTTAGATAATAGCAGCTTGACCCATAGTGATCCAAAAATGACCTATTAATAGAATTTTCTCAAACATGTGATTTAGCCCAATGGTCTTCTCGTAGTCTAAAACGGTAGGATGCAATATTTAGTCCAAAATCGTTAGAACCCATTTTTAGATAAGATTAGCTAGAGCTGTAGTGATCCAAAAATGACCCACTAATCGAATTTTCTCGAACATGCGACTTAGCTCAATGGTCTTCTCATTATCTAAAACTGCAGGATGCAAAATTTAATCAAAATCGTTTGAGCCAATTTTAAGATAAAATTAGCTTGACCCTGACCCATAATGACACAAAATGACCCACTAATAAAATTTTCTAGAACATGTGACCCAGCCCAATGGACTTTTAGCAATCCAAAACGCTAGGATACAAAATTTAGTTAAAATCGTTTGAGTCGATTTTAAGATGAAATTGGCTTGACCCTGACCATTAGTGACCCAAACTGATCCACTAATCAAATTTTTTCGAATATGTGACCCAGCCCAATGGTCTTGTAGTAAACCAAAACGGTAGTATACAAAATTTAGTCAAAATCGTTTGAGCCGATTTTAAGGTAAAATTAGCTTGACCCTGACCCGTAATGACCCACTAATCGAATTTTCTCGGACATGTGACCCAGCCCAATGGCCTTCTAGTAATCCAAATCTGTACGATACAAAATGTATTCAAAGTCGTTAGAGCCATTTTTCAGATAAAATTAGCTTGACCCACAGTAACCCCAAAATGACCCCTAATCGAATTATTCTCGAACATGTGACCTAGCCCAATGATTTTCTCGTAATCGAAAACTGTAGAATACAAAATTTGGTCAAAATCTTTAGAGCCTTTTTTAAATAAATTTAGCTTGATCCTTAACGACCCAAAAAGGCCCACTAATCGAAATTTCTCGAACATGTGACCTAACCTATTGGTCTTCTTGTAACCCAAAATGATGGTACGATACAAAATTTAGTCAAAATCGTTTGAGCCGTTTTTTAGATATAATTAGTTTGACCTTGACCCATAGCGACCCAAAATGACCCACTAATCGAATGTTCTGGATCATATAATGTGGCCCATTGGTCTTCTCGTTTCCGAAAATGGTAGGATACAAAATTTAAACAAAATCATTAGAGCCATTTTTAAGATAAAATTTACACACACACACACAAGATTTGTTCTATTATATCTTATACTATAATGCGAGCAAAAATTGTGTGTGTGTGTGTATGTAAATTTTATCTTGAAAACGGCTCAAACGATTTTGATCAAATTTTGCACCCTACCGTGTTCGGTCACGAAAAGACCATTGGGATGGGTCTCGTGTTCGAGAAAATTCGATTAGTGGGTCATTTTGGGTCATAAAGGGTCAGGGTCAAGTTAATTATATCTAAAGAACGGCTGAATCGATTTTGACTAAATTTTGTATCTAACCATTTTCGGGCAAGAAAAGACCATTGGGATGGGTCACGTGTTCGAGAAAATTAGATTAGTGGGTCATTTTTGGGTCACTATGGGTCAAGCTATTTTTATCTAAAAAACGTCTCTAACGATTTTCACTAAACTCTATATTCTGCAGTTTTGGATTACGAGAAGACCATTGGGCTAAGTCACATGTTGAAGAAAATTCGATTAGTGGGTCATTTTGGGTCACCGTGTGTCCAGCTAAGTTTATCTAGATAACTGCTCAAACGATTTTGACGAAATTTTGCAGCCTACTGTTTTCGGGCACGAAAAGACCATTGGGATGGGCCACGTGTTCGAGAAAATTCTATTAGTGGATCATTATGGGTCACAATGGGCCAGGGTCAAGCTAATTGAATCTAAAGACATGCTCAAAACATTTTGACCAAATTTTATATTATACCGTTTCTGGGCATGAGAAGAGAATTGGGCTAAGTTACATGTTCGAGAAAATTCGATTAGTGGGTCATTTTGGGTCACAATGGGTCAGGGTCCAGCTAATTGTATCTAAAAAATGGCTTAAACGATTTTGACTAAATTTTGTATTCTATCGTTTCCGGCTCGAGAAGACCATTGGGCTAGGTCGCATGTTCAAGAAAATTCGATTAGTGGGTCATTTTGGGTCACAATGGGTCAGAGTCAAGCAAATTGTATTTAAAAAGTGGTTCAAAACATTTTGAAAACGTTTTGCATAATATCGCTTCCGGACATGATAAGATCATTGGGCAGGGTCGCATGTTCAAGAAAATTCAATCAATGAGTCATTTTGGGTCCTAATGGATCAGGATCAAGCTATCTGTATCTAAAAAACGGCTCAAAAGATTTTGACAAAACTTTGTATTACACCGTTTCTGGACAAGATAAAACTATTTGGCTGGGTCGCATGCTCAAGAAAATTCTATTAGTGGGTCATTTTGGTGATAATGGGTCAGGGTCAAGCTAACTGTATCTCAAAAAGATTGAGACGATTTTGACAATTTTTTTTTATTATACCGTTTCACAGTACAAAAAGACCGTTGGAATAGTTCACATGTTCGATAAATTTCGGTTAGTGGGTCATTTTTGAAATAACGTGGGTCAAGCTTATTTTATCTAGAAAATGACTAAAGATTTTCACTAAATTTTGTATTCCATCGTTTTCAGGCTCGAGAAGAGCATTGTGTTAGGTCGCATGTTCGAAAAAATTCGATTAGAGTGTCATTTTGGGTCACTATGTCTCAAGGTCAAGCTAATTGCATCTAAAACAGCAAGATTGATTCAGTGGGAATAATATATCGAGATAAACACAAAGCTAATTTTGACCGAGCTTAGCTCGGTCATTCCTGCTTGTTATAAAATTATACGTTGAGAAATCAATATAGAAATCCTAAAAATATAGTTGAAATAATGTTTATTTTTTTCCCTGTTCCCTTAACTTAAAAAAGGAAAAGAGTAAATATTATATATTTTTTAATAAATTCACTTTATAGCGCTTTCTAACCATGTGTGAAAAAAAATAAGTAACTAATTGTTTCATAATTATGTTCGATGCTCAAACCAAATTAATGTATTGAGACGGATATTATGAGGGAAAACTTGAAATGGTAAAGAAATTAGACGGGATTTTCAAGATGAACCTTGAATGCTTACAAGAAAGAGTGTTTTAAAAAAACCATTTTTACTTTTATACTTATTTCTATTGAAAACGACATTGTTTATTTAATAGATATTGATGAACAATTTGAGAAATTCGCTAAACTAAAAGCTCACTAGGTCCTTTTCAGATAAATTAAACGTTCCTATGATAGATAATATTAAGATTTTATTTTTTCTTATTAGAATCTTTATTACAAAGGAGAAAATATGCCCGTGACTAACGCTAGCGAAAATGAAATGAAATGAAAAAAAAAAAAAAAAAAAAAAAAAAAAAAAAAAAAAAACAAGTAAAATAAAAATAATGATATATATATATATATGTAATATATCTTGAGCGTTCCGGACTTGTATAGAGGTAGTGGCAAGCCGTTCACTTTCCGGCATGTGTCCGTACAGCCGGCTTTACATGTAAGGACATCTTGAGGTGACATTACTTGTGAAATAATTGGACTCGGGAACCTTTTGGTGGATCGAACTCATTTATTTCGTGCTCCATCGTACAATCCGATCGCGAGTCCGGTCGGAGGTCCTCGAGCCCGTTACGTTGATGATTTAGGAGCTACATTGGCATGGGTTTTGCAGGCTTCTCAAAATTGCAAGTTCTCCAGTTTTTGGCGCGGGTTTTAGCTAATATCTTGGGGTTTATCATATTTTCCAGCAGAGGGCATAGTTGTGAATTTGGGAGAAACATTTCTTTAATTGGTTGATTAGCTTTTGATTGATTGCCCAGTCTCAGATGCCAGTCCTTGGCTTGGCCGGCCCGGGAATCGGCCAACCACAACTGAATGAGAATATTCCGAACGTCAGCATTTTTACCCTTAAAGATCGTCCGAAAATGATATCTGAAAGTAATAAGATGTATTGCTGGGAAACAAAGTTACAAGGGGAGAAACTGGTTTCAGAATGAGATTTAAAGTTGGGAGAAAGATACTTCGCATTTTAATTTAAATTTTTGAAATTTAATTTGGAATTTTAAAGGGTTTTTATCCTTTCATATATATATCATTAAATAAGCATTACCGACCACCATAAAAAATTGTGGTTTATATATATATATATATATATTTACAACAATTTTAATTCTGCTTCGATATTTTTATTCCCTGCATCTTTCAGTTTCGCGTATTAATGGTTTCTGTTATAATCTTCCTATCTTCATTTTTTATTATTATTATTCTTTAATATTGCTTATTACTTTAAAAATAGCAAAAAAAAAGGGGAGTGGGTTAAGACGCGTTTGTTATTGTTATTATTATTATTCAATAATAATTGCTGTTGAAAATAAAATTTTAAAAAATGTATTTTATTCATTTTTTGTATTAAGTTGTCGCAGGAATATTGAATTTATTATTGAATATCAATCGCCGCCTTCAAACTCTACTTTTGTGCCTAAGAAATAAAACCATCTACAAATCGGCATCCGCTATAAATATTTTATTGCTGGAAAAAAAGAAATAATTTTTTAAAAGACTCCAATCAGATATCACTGATAAAAACAAAATTGTTTTTTACTTTTATTACTTCAGATTCAGCAATGCACATCAGGCGTGCCAGTCTGGTCTTTTTTCATTCAGAAGTTTCGAATATATACCAAGAATTCTGAGTAAAAATTTTTGCTTTATTTATTTTCAAACATTTTGTGAGTGCCTAAACTAAAAATTCTTCTGGCGATATTTCTCAATGAAAAAAAAAAAAAAAAAAAAAAAAAAAAAAAACCCGCTAAACTGGCAACTTTGGTGCACATACACACGAAACCTTACGTTTAAATCACAGGGATTTAATACGTGAACTTAACTGAACTTCAAAATCAAAAGCTTCTGAAAAAGAACCTAACAGGCAAACAAACAAAAAGCATCATGGAGTCGATGAAAAGGAATTCTGATTACTTTTCTTTAAAAAATATAGATGAAATTCCACATTTTTTTCTTTTATTACGAAAACGGCTTTTAAATTTATTATTTATTTCCTTTTATGCTAACCTATCATCTCGAGCTATTATTTGTTAACGACTTACAAATCTGAAATGTATATATCAATAAATATAATGCACAAGAGTTAATAATGCTAATAAAAAAACTGATATAAAGATATCATCAAAAGTCATTATAGACGGAAGAAAACAAGAATCCAATAATTATTTGATTGCATTTTAGAAAAAATAAACACATCAAAATACGTTTATTGCGATTTCCTCTATTAAACAAATACCTGGTTGCTTAAAGATATATTACGGAGAGGTCACTTCAAGCCATATAGAAACGCTATAATTCAAGATCTTTTGGAAAGATATAATCATTCTTATAAACGTAATGTTTGAAACTCACGCTAACTGCAAGAAGCAATAATACAACTCAGCCCATCTCTGAAATAAGGAATGTGGTGAGTGATCACTAAATCGCTGTCAGCCAATGTTCTTTCCCTGATGTAATCAATTACATTAAAATTGAAAGACTTATTACATGAAATGATTTATTTGGAGCAGAGTAATTAAAACTACGCATGATGTGGGCAGCCATTAATTTTCAAAGGGTTATACCTAACCCTTGGGCTTTTTTGAAAACTCAATATATTTTACATGTTTGTAAAAACATGATGATTGAATCGTTTGATTTATAGGTAAACTTACGAGAAAACCTCACGGGAGAAATCAAACTAATTAGGGCTTTTTCATTACATCAAATCACTTCAAACGTTTTATTTCATTTATTTATTTTTTACTCTAAAAGTTTGTATATTTAATTAAAAGCTATTTTACAGAGAAAAACTTCTATGCTTTTACAGAAATTTAGAAAAAAAATAGTCTTCTAAGCTGCACAGTTAAAATTTATAACAGAGAATTTATTGCTAAGTACAGGGTGGCTATTAAATACTGATACAAATATTTAGACATTTTATTTTACAAATATAAAATAGAAAAAAATAATTACACTAATATGATGAACATCATACATGAAAGTTTACCTGTAAACAAATTCACTCAAATCGACCGCCATCTTTATCAATTACCAAAGATAATCTCTTATGCCATTGTCCGAGGGCGGCACGAATCATTTTAAGAGGTAATTTGTCCCATTCACGCAATATGGAAGCTTTGAGAGAGTCCAAACTTCTGTGTTGTTTGCTATTTACTTTAGCCTCTAAAATCCCCCAGACACAATAATCTAAAGGATTTAGATCCGGTGAAGAAGGTGGCCAATCTTCGTGCATGATAAAATTCGGACAATTGACCTGGAGCCAAGCTTGTGTTGATTTAGCTCGGTGTGAAGGTGCAGAATCTTGCTGAAATATCCAATTCTTTTTTGGATACAACCTGCCAGCATGTGGCAATAAATGTGCAGCCAATATGTTCTGTTTGTAATATTCCGCATTGATTTTTACCCTTTTATCTATGAATTTCAAAGGCAATTTCCCATTGTTTGACACTGCAGCCCAAACCATAACAGAATTCTTGTTCTGAAAGCGTTTAACAGTTCGGAGAGTTTCAGGTATATCCTCAAACGTTGCTGAATATACGACATCATTTTTAGCATTATAACACTGTTCAGTGCAAAATAGCTTCTCATCAGAAAATATCATTCTGTCAATATTTTTCTTACCGTGCCGCTTCAGCAATTTCTTGCATCTTTGTAATCTTTTGGGCATCAGTCAAACCTTGAACTTTTCTTTTCCGATAAGGACGAAAACCCAGGTCTTCATTTATAATAACTTGCATAGTTCTGCGACTCACGTTCTCTTCTGCAGCCATTTTATTTGCAGACCGTTGTGGATTTCTTCGTATCTTTTCACGAATTCTTTTGATGCGCTCTTTTGTGCGAACTGATCGTGGGCGACCAGACCTAGGTCGATCTTTACAGCTATTAGTATCCAATAATCGATTTATAGTTCTATATATAAATAATCTATTAAAACCAAGGCATTTCAATTGTTTAAATATTTGACCTGCGGAAAGCCCGCGATCAAAGAGCTGTTTAATCATCATTCTTTTAGCTTCCATTTTAAAAATAATTCTAAATATTTGATTTTTACAAAAATCATCTGCACTAATAGAAAATTGCCAAACGCTGAAATACAGAAATAAATTATTTTACCAAACGATTAAAATTAATTCTTATTTTTTGAAGTGTATCAGTATTTAGTAGCCACCCTGTATTTATCTATCCAAGCTGGCTTACTTTCTGACGCATTTTTTTTTTTTTTCGTTCACAAACATATAAAATTTGCAGGTGCATTTATTCAGAAACAATGCAATCGATGTTTTTTCCGTTTTTCGCTAAAGAGAAAGACACAAGATTTTTTAGAAAATGCTGTTAAAGTTGGAGTTTTAAAGCGAATTTTCGGGCAAGACAACGCAAAACAGGGAAAAAACTGTCATCCAGGGAAAATTATGACTTATAACTCAAGATGTAATACATTTATCGGAAAATGAGAAGAAAAAAAACTGTTCGAATACAAATCACTTCGATAATTACCCCGTCAAGTGTCCTCTGCCTTTATGTATAAAATGAGTCAGAAAATGGGATAAAAAGTTTCCTGTTGATGAGCGGAGAAAAATACTTTTCTTGAGAACCGACCGCCTTAAATTATAAAATGCCGTTGAGTGTCAGCCGAGAATATTACATGTAGCCATGCACTTTTAGTTGGGAGTAAGGGCTCACAGACGTGAAGCTTGAAAGGATTCAAAGTTATGTTCGCATAGGGCACTTCATATATTTCTATTTCTGTTTCTATTCTAGGCAACCCAGAATAGAAACATTACACTTTTAGTTGGGAGTAAGGGCTCAAAGACGTGAAGCTTGAAAGGGTTCAGAGTTATGTTCGCATAGGGCAACCCAGAATAGAAACATTACACTTTTAGTTGGGAGTAAGGGCTCAAAGACGTGATGCTTGAAAGGGTTCAAAGTTATGTTCACATAAGCCAGCCCAGAATAGAAACATTACACTTTTAGTTGGGAGTAAGGGCTCAAAGACGTGATGCTTGAAAGAGTTCAAAGTTATGTTCACATAAGCCAGCCCAGAATAGAAACATTACTCTTAAAGTTGGGAGTAAGCAGTGGCGCAGCCAGAATTCGGTTCTAGGGGGGTTTTGAGTTTTTTGATAAAGGTGTTCGTCGGTTATTTGAATCACCGGTTAATATAATCTGTCTTTTTAATGAATCAAATCGTAATGCTTTTTACCCGCAGTTACATTGGTTGTGTTTCATTTAAACAGCGTTTACAGTATTAGAGTTAGAAAACATAAAATGCACCAATGAAATAACCCCAAACTAGGTTAGATTTAAAAAGTGTTTAAAGATGATGAGGCAAACTTTAAGAGTTGTAAGTGTACAGTCCATTAAATAATTTTTGCATAGAAAATAACAGAATTCCAATCAATCCACTTGTTCAACCAAAAATACACAGGATTTCATTCCAAGACAATCTCGAATTCTTGTTTTTAACTTTAATAATAATGAAGCCATTTTAACAAAAATTTCAATATACTTACTGTGCTTTTGTCAAATGTAACATCATCACGAAAATTGGTGGAATTTATCATCATTTACGTCCAATTAGTGCTCAGTTAGATAATCCATATTTTGGAATGTAGTTGATATTAAACATGGTATTTTATTGGTTTTTTTTTTTTTTTTTTTTTTTTTTTTTTTTTTTTTATTTGTGCACTTCCAGTACTTTACATGACATCGAATTTGCCATTACGTAACGTAAATCTGTTGAAAGTTTCGTTAAAACATCTTTATTATTGTTAAATTTCTCTAAAAATATCCGGGTTCAAACTGAAGTCGTACCTGTACTAATATTATAAAGAAGTAACCTTTTTTTTGTAGGGGTTACTTTTGGAACTACCGAACGGATTTAAAAAGATAATCGGTCATGTGCGAACTTAACTCGCATACAAAGGTTTCCATACAAAATATCAGAACTATTCAAAGATAATATTTACTTGCGTACATATAACAATACCACATGCCATAATTTAATTCTACTGGAATGAAAACCGATGAATATTTCTCCCTCTAAAACACAGACTTTGTACAAAGTTTAAACTTGGTAGAGAACCAACCACGCTTCGGAAAGAGGTCACATAGATTCTCACGAAAAGTCACTTGTAAATCATATTTCATGTAATAGTGGACAATTTTAAAGGAATAAAAAAAAGTACACTTAATAACGTGAAACTTTTCTATTCATTTTTAAAAATAAAGGCATATTCAGACATAATTATTGAAATGATTTCTAATCAAAAAGTTTTTTTCCTTATAAATGAATTATTTATTGAATTATAAGCAAGTTTTGTCTCAAAATTATTGACTTTTAATGTCTTGGAATTATTATATGAATTATCTTTTTAATATTTGCCTTCAATAATTGAATTCATTTGGAATAAAAAGTGCTTATCACTATGTTTCACCTTACCTAAAACAAAGATCTTATACAAAGTTTAAACTTGGCACTGTGCGAAGCACGCTTCGAAAGGAGGTCACAAAGTAGCAACACTGTTTTGATCCGTACCGTTTTTTTCTACATGGGTTAATTAATATCTCGGCAAATTACAGACACATTTTTTCGAAAATCATTACCGACAATCCTTGGAAGATTCTACGTCGCTTAGGTACACCGAGTGCCCTCAACTCCCCCGCTAACCGCCAGAAAAATAAGACGCACGAATGGTCTTATAATAATTCCGATTTTACTTTTTAAGCGTAGAGTGGAACTTTAATAATAATGGCAAAATGATGGTGACTATCTCCGTTTCAACATAAGCTATATTTTACATCGGTAAAACAACGGCTAGAAACATGGAATTTGGCATGGTTGTTAATTTAGAGACTTAAAAGCATGCCCTGAACAGTTTTTTAAGAATTCGAAATTTTAAAGGGTGCAAGAGCAAAAAAAATAAAACTTTCTAAAATTGCGATTTGTGTGATACATTTTGTATAGAAGGTTAGAATCTGGCATGGTGATAACTTTTGGGATGTACAAATGCTCAAGAACGGTTCGTAAAAAAAAATTCAATTTAAAAAGGATGAAATGAGCGGAAAGCGGTCTGAAAACGATCTAAGGCTAATGTCAGACGGACGTCTTTTTGCTCGCTTTTTTACTTATGTATTATCCCTACACAATGCTAGCGGCATTATATATCCTTAATTATGATTTATTAGGAATTGTTAGAGCTAGATACATTAAGTCTGGCATGGCTGTTACTCTAGAAACGTAAATGATCACCAAGAACAGTTTCCAAAAATTCGAAATTAAAAGGATGCAAGAGCAAAAAACGTTCTAAAACTGCGGTTTGTGCGATATATAATATATGGCCAAAGGTGACCGGTCACTTGCGATTTTAGACGTTTTGTTAAATATCTAGAAAAATGCATGAGGAATTAACCTGAAACTACAGGTGTGTAAAAGTATAGTATAGGTCATATATTTCCGCGAAGATTTTTTTCGCGAAACCCCATAGGCGACCGTCAACAAATTGAAAAGGAACTAATATCTTTTGGATAACTCTGTAAAAACTAATGTAGCAAAAACCTTCAAACTCGAGGTTATTAATAAATGGCTTATTGTAATATACTGTGTTCATTTTTATGAGGATAGCATAGACTCGTAGAGAAATTAAGGTTTTTATAAAAACAGTCCCATATTTCGCCAAGTTTTTTGCTTATAATTTGCAGAGTTCTTAATATAAAAAAAAAGTTATTTTCAGAAAATATGACAAACAACATTGTACATAATACTCTGCAATCAGAATTGAAAAATAATAAAAATTGGATGAAAAATTAGGAGGTTTATTAAAAAATGTTTCACTACGCATGCGCGAATGCAATCAAAATATAATGTGCATAATGTATTAGCTAATTATATAGAACAAGTTTTGTGACAGTCTCAAAATCATAGAATGAAAATTCTGAAAATTATCGTCGATAGAATAAGCTCGAAATCCATTGTTCCCAAAAAGAAACAAAAAGATGAGGGGTTGTATCAAATATCTGTTGATTAGTGCGAAGATAGCGTACACAATATTGCACATACTACTATATTTGGATACAACTCCTCATCTTTTTGCTTCCTTTTGGGAATAATGGATTTCGAGCTTATTCTATTGAAGATAATTTTCAGAATTTTCAAGCTATGATTTTGAGACTTTCACAAAACTTGATCTATATAATTAGCTAATACATTATGCGCATTATATTTTGATTGTATTCGTGCATGCACAGTGAAACATTTTTTAGTAAACCTATTCATTTTTCATTCAATTTTTATTATTTTTTAATTCTGATTGCATGGTATTATGTACAATGTTGTTTGACATATTTTCTGAAAAGAACTTTTTTTATAATAAGAACTCTGCAAATTATAAGCAAAAAACTTGGTGAAATTTGGGACTGTTTTTATAAAAACCTTAATTTCTCTACGAGTATACATGCTATCCTCATAAAAATGAACACAGTATAATACAATAAGCCACTTATTAATAATCTCGAGTTTGAACGCTTTTGCTACGTTAGTTTTTACAAGGTTATCCAAAAGATATTCGTTCTTTTTCAGTTTGTTGACGGTCCCCTATGGGGTTTCGGGAAAAAATCTTCGCGGAAATATATGACTTATACTATACTATTTACGAACCTGCAGTTTCAGGTTAATTCCTCATGTATTTTTCTAGATATTTAACAAAACGTCTAAAATTGCAAGTGACCGGTCACCTTCAGCCATATAGTGTAGTTGGTATAAAAACTCGGTTTTAGACATGGTGGTTACTTTTAAGGTATAATGAGAATGAGAATAATAAAAAATAATGAGAATATTCCATAATATATTCAAGTAACCGTTTTCTATAATAGCGAGTGACTATAAAGCTAAAACTGCAGATTTTTAACAATGTGCTTATTAATTTAAATTAATGCATGATTAGCATAAAATTGTGTATAATTATATTTTATACAGTCTAAGAAAATGTTCTACATTTAACCCCTCACTTTTCAAAATCCATACTCACAGACATATTATCTATAACTCAATGATATTACAATAAATGCTTCTTTCCTACGTGACACGGGGGGCAATGCTCCTCCTAGAGCAAGCACAATTACTCGTTGCTACATTACTAACTAATGGAATACATTCTTTATTTTTGTGTACAGATCTCCTAAGGAACAAATGGTTCGAACGACACACTGATTACGATAATTTGTTCAATCACAATCAGAAACAGCTTTTTACAACTTTATAGTTACTACTTTTTTCATTCTTATTTTACAAAGATTTTTACTTAGGTACGTATATAATTGGGAGCAAAAAGCGTAAAACAGAGCGTTTGAAACCGAGAGAGATCTGCAAAGTGTATGTTTCATGTTTTAACTGAAATTCGATGGTCTATTATTGTTTCGAACATGTAACAAAGACAGAAGTGCAATTAAGAAATGGCCCATTGTATAATACTTAAACTCAAAGAGTCTGTGTGGCAAGAAATGACCATTCTTTTAGCATAAGACGTTTCGAAAAAGTGACTTAGTCCAAGTAACCAATTTTCACAAAACTAATGCATGTAATATGCGCTTTCACAGTTTTAAATAGAATTTTCGCCGTTTAATTGAATCACTTTGTTGAATAGAGTTTGATTTCTCAAAGCAGCGGATTTCGAAAAAGGCCAAAACGTTTAAATATTAATTTTGGTTTTGATTCATATAAGAGGCAATTATAGTAATTTTTCTTAGCTCTGGGGGGTGTTTTAACCCCCAAACTCCTCCCGTGGCTGCGCCACTGCATTTTATGATTAGTATATATCTATATATTTATATCTTTGTGATACATTCAGGGGTGTGAATAGAGAAGACAACTGTGTCGGCTGAAAAGGATCATCTGAATTAAAATGTTTATACTTTTGAAAATATTGTCAAAGAATGGCAACCTTTCGAACTTTCGATAGATCATTTTCTCTGAGTGGGTGGTGGTAGAGGAGCAGCGCATGAATTTAAAGAATATATAGTATTAGCTGTAATTTTTAACTCGAGCATTTTTCCGGGTGCGGGAGGAAGAACAACAGACTTGCTGAGATGTTTCATGTTTTTTCTGAAATTCGATGGTCTATTATTGTTTTGAACATGTAACAAAGACAGAAGTGCAATTAAGAAATGGCCCATTGTATAATACTTAAACTCAAAGAGTCTGTGTGGCAGGAAATGACCATTCTTTTAGCATAAGACGTTTCGAAAAAGTGACTTAGTCCAAATAACCAATTTTCACAAAACTAATGCATGTAATATGCGCTTTCACAGTTTTAAGTAGAATTTTCGCCGTTTAATTGAATCACTTTGTTGAATAGAGTTTGATTTCTCAGAGCGGCGGATTTCGAAAAAGGCCAAAACGTTTAAATATTAATTTTGGTTTTGATTCATATAAGAGGCAACTTTAGTAATTTTTCTTAGCTCTGGGGGGTGTTTTAACCCCCAAACCCCTCCCGTGGCTGCGCCACTGGGAGTAAGGGCTCAAAGACGTGATGCTTGAAAGGGTTCAAAGTTATGTTCGCATAGACAAGCCCAGAATATAAACATTACACTTTTCGTTGGGAGTACGGGCTCAAAGACGTGATGCTTCAAAGGACTCAAAGTTATGTTCGCGTAGGACAACCCAGAATATTGCATGCATAGACATATACATTTAGTCAAGAGTAAGGGCTCAAAGACGCGATGCTAGAAACGGCTCAAAATATAGGGCTTTAGTAGGGTTGCCCAAAATATTTTATACAGACATACACTTTCAGTTGGGAGTAAGGACTCAAAGACGTGATGCTTGTGAGGGCTCAAAGTTATGTTGGCATAGGGCAGCCCCGACCGGTGTTAGTAAACTGAAGCCCGCTTCTAAATATGAGTCAGTAAATGTGTCAGAAAGTTTCGGACTTGTTGAACAGTGGACTTGAGAACCACCTTAAGGCTGTTCTTAACTGCTCTGCTCAACAAGTGTAAAATGTTTTGACACATTTACAAATTCATTTTTTAACGGAAAGATATAAAATTATAAGGCCTGACTATGGAAGCGATTTGGAATCGAACTGTGTTTTCCATTTTTTGATAAATAAATTACCTATTGAGTTATAAGTGATTTTGATCACGTGACAAAGACGTTTTCTCCCTTCGCTGACTGTTTTTTTTTTTTTTTTTCTTTCTTCAGGAACTTCGATTGAAAACGTTAACTTTGATAATATTTTCTAAAAGATCTACTGCGTTTGAAATTAAAAAAAAAAAAAAAGAAAAAAAAGAAAAAAAAGAACTGAAAAAACAGCTCAATTATATAGTTTCTGAACAACAACTAGTTTTATACATTTCCGACCAAAAATAAATTTAAACTTATGTCATAAAGTTGCCCGCTGCTTTTTTCCACTTACCGTATTTTATGGAAGAAACGCCGAGGCGTTTACGAGTTTAAAAGTTTTTTTTTTTTTCCAAGTGCGGCATTTACGATTTTTTTTAAATACCAACTGAGTTTCCTTAATTTAAAAATTCATAAAAATATTTAAAATCGGATTTAAATATTTTAAATAAAACTTCAGACATCTTAAGATATTAAAAACGAGGCATCCTACACTGCTCAGAAAACTTTGATTAAAGTTAGGTCAATGTGACGCCACCGACAAAAGTAGTGTTCCGATGGATGCGGCGTTTACAACGGGTGCGGCGATTACGATATTTTTAAGCTTATTCAGGCAAATTTGTGGAGTGTGGCGTTTACGACAGGTGCGGCGTTTCTTCCATAAAATACGGTATATTAGTTACGTCAAACAAGATTTTCTAATTTTTTGTGTAATCAGAAATCAGGCATGTATGTGTAAGTGTGATCAGGGATGGCCAACCAATGACGAGCTTGCGCAAATTGGCAAGTACGAGAATTTCCCTCTCACAAAAAAAGAAAAAAAATTAAATTTGATAATCATTATATAGATAAAATCCAATTTCCTTTTTTTAAAATCACTAAAATTTTCTTTAACACATACTTACTTGTATTATCACAAATAATGCCGGTATTTTTGAATGAATTATCGCATAATTTTTTCCCCCCTGTAATGCTTCGTAGCGTTTTCGAAATGTATTTTGTTTTATTGTTTGAATATATTTTTTTTTTTTCCTGTTACTGGGTAAGTTTATTTTCATGTCTTCAGAGGTGGATTTTTGGCAAATTCTTAGAAACTTCATTAAGAGTTATTTAAAATATTTGTTCTTTAACATTGTGCTTTATTTTACATTAAATTGCCGTTGATATATTCTATTATTACTTTAAATAATTGTTAGATATAGTACAAAAATTTTAAATTTTAATATTTTATTAATTTAAAGAGGTGTTCCGCTTTTGAATCATTATTTCTTAAACTGTACCAATAGTGAGCATGCACTGCAAATCCTGGCAACACAATACAAAACCCCAAACTATATTTATATGATGAATAACAACATTTGACATATTTCTAGCGCTTAATTGACCCACTATCGCAGCATTTACCTTATATCGATTTAAACGTAACAAATCTTGGAAAAATATATTCTGCAATAAATGAACTTAAATCCTAGAGGAAAGCGCGACTAGCACAGACATTACAAGGTAATAAGTGTTACATATTTTGATTTAATTATCATATTTTCATACATAGAATTTGCGCCATTTTATTTCCTAACTCCGCAGAATTTTTTATGACCCAAAAATAAAAAGTTTGATTTTTCGAAATTTTTATTTCTGGACTACTTTAACAATTGGACTCCACACTTCGTTTCATCACGCGCGCACTAAACACTAGTGCATTTTAAGATTTTGTTACTCAAACTCCATACAATTCAATGGAGGATCTAAAAAAAGGGGGGAGGGAGGTACCTTTTACTAGCCAAGGGGGCTAGTAAACGGTCTGCAAACCGACATTAGAGGTCTGCACGGGAAATGGCTGGCCCGAAGCTCGATTACGGTTCGGTCCGTGAGCCGGACCAATTTTCATTCAGGAGACTCGGACCGTACCTGATTCACTCTTTCCTGGATTGAAACGTGGGGCTGGCAGACTTCTTTTTTTTTTCTGGTCGAGTCTAGCATGGAATTCATTCTTCCAAAGAGATCTAGATCCACGGGCCGGAATTTCCAGCGCCGCCCAGTATGAAAGCTTAAGAGTTCGGCCCGGTTCTGACCCAGCATTTCTCGGACTGTGCATACTCTAAATTCTTCCTTCCCACGTTGGGATAGCTTTTTATTTATTTATTTTACAAAAAGTATCGTGTTCATTTGTTTAGCGTAATCGTTAGAAATTTAATTTGGCTTAATAAATCAGAGATACATTTTTAAAAAGCTACTTTTTTTTTTTTTTCTTTCCTTGTAGAGATTATGATTTTCTTTTATCATCTGTTTCTGTCATTCTAAAATACATTGATTTTCTTATGTAATTGTCTAAAACATTTGAAATTTTAGTCATGCGATTTCGCATTAGTGGGGGGTTTACGGTTTAATCCATTGAGGGGCGGTGGGATATATTATATCCCACCTAATTTTCATGAAGATTCGCATCAGAAACTTTTTATTAAATTTTACTTTTTTAACTTCGGTGGAAAAAATTTAAAAAATTGCTTTTCCTCCTTTTGAGGTAATTTTGATCAAAAATTCCTATGAGAGTTCAGCATTATAAGAAAACAATTGCTTGCGCATGAAAGGGTTAAAATAGACAAAATATTTAGACAAATGAACGAATAAAATGACTTAGATTATATTTTAATTATTGTCTTAAGTTATATTTTTAGTTTGAAAATGTGATTTCATCGTATCACCAGCTAAAGTACTAATAATACGAAAAAAGTATATGTATATATATTTTAATCAAATTTTCTTCCTTGACCCAAGGTCATCAAAAAGAAAGATGAAATAAACTTCAAAGACAAGTTACTCTTACGGTCTTTAAAATAAATACCAAAATTATTATTGAGTCAAACATAAATAACATTAAAAAATTGTTATATTATTAATAACATAGTAAATGATTTTCTTTTCTCTTATTCTTTTAAACAGGCAATCATTTGAATAGATTACGGCGTAATAGCTGACTTTTGTATTTACTATCGATCTCAAATATTGATTTTATATGGAGATACATAAAATGACAAATGATAACACTTGAAGTAACAGAAAGAAACATTGTAGCATAATTTTTAATATAATGAATAGCATTATAATGCAGCTGGTAATAGTTCATGACAATCGCGTTCAATATATTTTTATCTGTATCATTAATCCTTTTTCTTCCCTCTGTGTTGAATGACCTCACAAAATATAAATAAATAAATATCCATTTATCATTTTTAAAACTTAATGATTACCTACATGTACCTTATGATATTGAATTAGGAAACCAAAATTCTAGATTAATATTCAGTTTATTAATTCAAGTTATGTTCTAGTTTTATTATTATTGTTATTATGTTGATTCTTTTCTGTGTCACTTCAAATTAATTTATTCTTATCACTCATTCTGTTGCTTCTATTATTAGGATGAGCGAAGCGAATCCTAAATTACATTTTGTCGTACACTTTACAAAAAAACTATTCAGTATTTTGACTTAAAATTAAACATAAAAATAAATTATGATCTGTAGATTTGCATAATATTATTTTTTTTACAGGATAACCTTAAAAAATCTATTATTTTAATTAATTTATTTTAAATGTTTTTTTTTTCATCGCGGACACATTTTTTGCAAATAAAAAATGAAACACGTATTTTTTCAGAAGAAACAATAAATCATGGAGTTAGTAATTATAGATAGAATCATGATCAATTAAGTAAATAAAATATATTTTCCTTATTCCGACAATATATCTCAAAAACTGTTTTTGTTTTAAATTTAATTAAGGAAAGAAATATTTTTCGACTTAATAGAAATAAAATATGATCTGTGGATTCTGACAATATTATTTTCTTATCGAATGATTTAACAAAAAGCATTTTTTATTATTTTTTTGAATATATTTTTCCATTATACGGATTTATTTTTGTAAACGATAATGAAACCTGCGTATTTCTTGCAGTAAATAAACATCATTGAGTCAGTAAAAATAAATAAAGCCATGAATGATTAAGTACGTGAAATATTATCGCTGCATCAAAATTTCTCATTTATATATATATATATATATATATATATATATATTTAAGGCTGTTCTCAACTGCTCTGCTCAACAAGCGCAAAACATTTTGACACATTTACCAATTCATTTTTTAACGGAAAGATATAAAATTAGAAAGCCTAACCATGGAAGCGATTTTGAATCGAACTGTGTTTTCCATTTTTGGTCAATGAATTACTTATTGAGTTATAAGCGATTTTGATCACTTGACACGGCATGTTTCTCCCCTTACTGACTGGATTTTCTTCTTTCGTTCGGAAGTTCGGTTCAAAATGCCAACTTTGACAGTATTTTCTGAAAGATCTATTGTGTTTACAAGAAAACGGAAAAAAAAGTTCGATGACATAGTTTCTGAATAACAACACCTTCTTGTTTCATGCGTTTCTGAACAAAAATGAATTAAAACTTATGTCAGAAAGTTGACCCTTTTGATTTGAGAACAGCCTTAAACAAGGAAAGGAACCTATACATCTGCATTTTGCGAAGACAAAATATCTTGAATATTGAAAATAACTGCAGAATTTATACTTGAAACTGTAAAAGAACATTAAACTTTCTTATATTAAAAATGTACGTTATTTGAGAGGAAAATATACATTTTAATAAAATACTTTATTAAGATTGGTTGGAAATAGGACATATTTTGGTGTTCATTCCTTTTAATCATATAATAGTTTCACGATTTCTTTTGTGAAATTTTTAAAATACCTTTTTTATAAAAGTATAGCATATTTTTAATTAATTAAAATTTGTGAAAATTAAATTATTTACATTCAGTTACAAAAGTATTTTTCAGTGTTAAGAATTCAAATACGCAATTTATTCCTATTATGTGAAACCATTTACGCAGACAAACTTACGCATTTTAAAAGAATTATATTATGATTTTTTTTTCTGTAAAATGGCAACAAAAGAATTGTAAACAAATAAAATTAATTGTTGTTATTAATAAAACGTAAAAACAACTTTAAAGGAGCTTTTAGTTACTTACTTACGCATTTTAAAAGAATTATACTTACGCATTTAAAAAGAATTATATTATTTATTTTTATTTATTTATTTATTTATTTATTTTGTAAAGTGTCAGCAGAAGAATTGTAAACAAATAAAATTAATTGTTGTAATTAATAAAATGTAAAAACATCTTTAAAAGAGCTTGCAGTTGAAAATTTAAAAATATTTTGTAAAATTTTGCTTCGAAAAAAAATTTTTTTATACACTATATGGCCAAAGGTGACCGGTCACTTGCGATTTTAGACGTTTTCTTAAATATCTAGAAAAATACGTGAGGAATTAACTTGAAACTCCAGGTGTGGAAACAAAATAGTACAGGCCATATATTTCCATTAAGATTTCTTCCAGAAACCCCATAGGGGATAGTCAACAAATTGAAAAATAACGAATATCTTTTGGGTAACCCTGTAAAAACTAATGTAGCAAAAGCGTTCAACACAGTAGATTATGATTACGTGCCTTATTGCAATAAACTGCGTTCATTTTTATGAGATTAGCATGTATATTCGTAGAGAAATTAAGGTTTTTATAAAAAGAGTTCCAAATTTTGCCAAGTTTTTTTGCTTATAATTTTAAAGTTCTTAATATAAAAACAAGTTCTTTTCAGAAAATATGACAAATAACATTGTACACAATACCCTAGAATCAGAATTAAAAAATAATAAAAACTGGATGAAAAATGAGCAGGTTTACTTAAAAAATGTTTCACTGCGCATGCGCGAATGCAATCAAAATATAATATATTAGCTAAGTGTATAGAGCAACTTTTGTGAAAGTCTCAAAAAAATAGCTTGAAAATTCTGAAAATTATCGTTGATAGAATAGGCTCGAAATCCGTTGTTCCCAAAATGAAGCAAAAAGATGAGGGGCTGTATCCAGATACGTGCAATATTGTGTAAATATATGGATACAACTCCTCATCTTTTTGCTTCATTCTGGGAACAACGGATTTCGAGCTTATTCTATCACCGATAATTTTCAGAATTTTCAAGCTATGTTTCTGAAACTTTTACAAAAGTTGCTCTATACACTTAGCTAATACATTATGCACATTATATTTTGATTGCATTCGGGCAGTGAAACATTTTTTAGTAAACCTGCTCATTTTTAATCCAATTTTTATTATTTTTTAATTCTGATTGCAGGGTATTGTGTATAATGTTGTTTGTCATATTTTCTGAAAAGAACTTTTTTTTTAATATTAAGAACTCTACAAATTATAAGTAAAAAACTTGGCAAAATTTGGGGCTCTTTTTGTAAAAACTTTAATTTCTCTACGAATATGCATGCTATTCTCATAAAAATGAACATAGTTTATCGCAATAAGGCACCTAATCATAACCTACTGTGTTGAACGCTTTCGCTAGGTTAGTTTTTACAGGGTTATCCAAAAGATATTCGTTATTTTTTAATTTGTTCACGACCCCCTATGGGGTTTCGGGAAAAAATCTTCACGGAAATATATGACCTGTAATATTTTGTTTACACACCTGGAGTTTCAAAATAATTCCTCATGTATTTTTCTAGATATTTAAGAAAACGTCTAAAATCGCAAGTGACCGGTCACCTTTGGCCATATAGTGTACCAGTCTTATATCATAAATGAAAAATTCCTAGGAAATTCTTAGTTATTAGTTTGAATTTACATTTCTAAAATTAAAATGCGCCAAAACATAAAATAACGTTTTTGCTTAATAAAGATTCAAAATTAATATAAAAAAATATTGCTACTTTCAAATATTTATCTTATTAAATAATTCTTCGCGAATCGAAATAAAGCATATGGCTTTCGCTAGTTATAACTTGTATTTAGTTGAGTATTTTTCTTACCTTTTATTATTATTATATTGTGTTGTCTTCGGTGTGAAAAATACACGAGATTTTAGAAAAGTGATCATTGATGTTCCTTTTTCTTGAATAAAAAAAAAAATAGGGTGGGGGAGGGGGGATGCCAAAGATCCTTTAAAGGTCATTTTCAGATTTTATTTATTTATTTATTTGTAGGAAGGGAGTGGATTAGCAATTTAATTTCAAATTGAAATCTCCGTTAGATTAGACAAAACGAATTAGACAAATTGGATAGAAGAATTCCATAATAATAAAATTATTCTGAACATCAACAAGTTCAGAACAAGAAAAATATTAATAATCTCTTTTTTCTGAATGTTAATAGTGTTGCTCCGACTGTTGAATATCGGCAAACCATTATTTTCTATTAAAAGTTGTATTATTGTCATTATTATTATCTTTAGTAGTAGTATAGTATTATGATTACTATTATTATTATACAGGAATTATAAACACATATTTAATGAGTCACTTGATCAGGATATGTCTCATATGTAGCTTCATTCCAGATTAGAGGTCAATTATTAAATTGTCTACAATGTTCAGAAGTTTAAAAAATATAATTTGAGAAAAATGCATTTTAAAGTTTTGGAAGATGTATTTCTTAGAACTACAGGGCAGTTTTATTTAATTGAGCGCTGAGAAAGAAGAAGTTGGAAAAGGAATGGGAAGCAGTGTAGAATATTTTAGGCTAAAAAAAACTGTTTTTGTTGTTGTTGTTGTTGTTAAGATTTTACACCGATTGTACACCACCCCCTTAATGAACGACAGAAATAATTATCATTAAGTCTGGTTTTAAATCTAAACTAGTTCTGAAACAATAATAAAATATTTTTTTTTTCTTCTTACGGCATAAAACTTCCAAATGTTATTATTTCCATTATAAGGAATCGAACAGTATTTTCCATTTTCCCTTCAAGTAACTTTCAAAAATCTCTGTTATACTAAAATCTTCGGGTTTTATATTAGCAGAAGCGTTGTTGCGAGCGGTTAGTTATAGGTGACAACTCAAGAAATGTCCAATATCATTAATATAAATTGCTAATCACATATCTACAATTAGCATGGTAGATATCTACTAAAACGAAAACTGTCTGACGCGAAATACTTCTTCAGCCTCTGGCGAATCTTTTTTAAACACGTTTCATTGTTACTTCCATAAATCTTAAAACTTTTTTTTTTTTTTTTTCCGATGCCTTAATTTTCGCCGTCTATGTGTGAATATGATAATAGTTTTCCCGAAATAAAATCTACCAGGAAAGTTATATTTTCAAACTACTGTTTCGTTTGCTTGTTTTGCTTGCCTGAAAATTTAAGAAACGAAAGAAAAAAGTTTTCGTCAAAAGAAAGATTATATTTTACTAGATTTTAGAACATTTTAACTAGGGATTACAATCCCGGGATCCCGCATCCCGAGATCCCGCATCATTTTTAATCCCGAAAATCCCGGGATCTTGTCTGCCAAATCCCGGGATTTTCGGGATTGTCCTTTTTTTTTTTATAAATGGAACAATATTCAGCTGAAATAAAAAATATATATATATTTATAGACTTTCTCTTTTGGAAAGAAAAAGAATTAATTTTTATGAAATTTATATATCCTTGAAAATACATATTTCAAGTATCTTTTACATATTTCAAAGCGATTAAATCGTTTAACATGAAAACCTTTTGACTTGCAAACAGATGTAACCCGCTCGGCTATTATTCGGGAACAATGAAATCATTTGTTTATTTCGATTTCGCCGCGTTTAGAAAGCCGGTCGTTTCAGCAACTTTGTATCACAAAATTTCGAATTAGAGTTTACTGATAAGCGTTGCATTTGGGTTTCTAGTCATTATTATGTGCTAACTTCTTTGCTTTTCGGGCGTTTATACCTATTTTGCTTTAAAGATGTCTAATGAAAAGGATTTTGTAGCTCATAGGAAAGATAATGATACATCTTCAGCATGGCACTGCTATTTAAGGACAAAAGATGAAAAAATCGCTAAACGTAAAAGATGTAGCCAAGTGCTTAAAACGTTAGGAGCATCGACTAAGGGTTGCATGCACATTTATCGACGAAACATGGTACTAAAGTTTAGAAAAAATTTAATACATCATCTCTTCCTTCCACACGTCAAGATTGCATAGAACATGCATTGCTTTCTAAAAAGCGGAAAATAAAAGATTATTTTAGTAGTGATAAGGAATCACTGGATTTAATTTTATTGCGAATGACAGCTAAAGACTGTTTTTCATTTAACTTCAACTGATTTAAGAAACTTACTGATAGCTAAAGGCTATAATGATTTGCCAAAATCTGCAGTATCAATTCGAAATCGTGTAGTGAACTATAATAAAATAGTTAATTACAAGTGAAATACAAACTTTTAAAAATTCAGGAAAAAAATTTAGTTTGACTTTTGACGAATAGACATTTACTGCAAGCAAGCGATTTATGAATATTAATGCCCATTCAAGAAATTTAAATTTGAGCAAATTCAGGAATTTAGGCCTTATGCGCATATATGGATCTTTTACAGCAAAATGTGCATTGAAATGCTAAGAGAGTGTTTAAACGAATATGACATTTCCTCAAAAACAGACAATGTTACAACTGGGAATTGGAGATGAAACTTTAGATGCCGTCATATTTCTTAGAACATATTTTCAAAGGAATACCGATTAGTTAGGAAACAGTGAACTATTCAAAATAATCTTTTTTTTTTTTTTTTTTTTTTTTTCGCGAGGTACGTAATAATTTTTATATTATGCAACGTTTTCGAATTTTAACAGCTATTGCTATTTAGAAATTTAAACTATAAATCTATGTATTATTTTATTCTATGTGTGTGTGTGTGCTAAGTTCTTTTATTTCAAGACAAAAATCTTCATGTTAGGGAAAACCTTGCATTTGCAATATCCTAGAATTATAAACTTTAATTACGTGGGTATGAGAATAATTCATAATTTAATTCGTGATATTAATTAGTTTTTAATATTCTAAATATTAAACTATTCAAAAACTTGTTTAACAGGAAATAAAAGAAATTATCTAGAAGATGAAGCATAGACATTTCATGTTTTTTGTTGCATTTTCAAACACCAACAGCATATTTCTTTTGATTTTCAATTCTTCTAATTTATCCTATAAGTTTTGATAATTAATTGAAGTTAATTTTTTTAATTTGTCATATTTTCATATGTAAATTAGGCTGTAATTTTGCTTTGTCTTTTCTATAGTATTATGATATTTAGCTATTGTAAAAATTGATGATATTACAGAAATTCTGATTTTCCTAATCCCGGGATTATCCCGGGATCCCGGGATTGAATCTAAGCAATCCCGAACTCCCGGGATTGGAAATTAGTCTCGGGATTGTAATCCCTACTCCGGAAGCGTTATACACTTTGCGCCATTATATATATAATTCATCACAAAAAACATACGGCTAATAGTCCGAATGCGGATTCACAGCCAAATTTGACGTCAAACATTTGGCGTATGTGATCTTGGCAACAGTGTGGTTGAAAGAGTATAAATTTACACGAACTGAACTAATTGTATATGGCAAATCGAGGTCGCTAAATTTCGTGGACCCAATTATGAAACTGGGCTTTTAGAGCAGAGTTTCCAGGAGAGACAGCTCAAAAAAGTGGTCATGAGAGAGCGATCGATTATAACCTAAGATGTAATTTATTTATCAAAAACAAAACACATTGTTAGACTCCAAATCACAATAAAACACACTGTTCGACTCCAAATCACTTCCATAGTCATGCCTGGAAATTGTAGACGTTTGAGTTTATAAAAATTATGATCATGAATAAAAAACTTTCGTGTTGTTGCGCGGCTCTTTTTTTTTTTTTTTTTTTTTTTTTTTTGAGCCGCCTTAAGACTGTTCAGACATATTTACAAATTCATTTTTTAACGGAAAGATATCTAATATGAAATCCTGGCCATGAAAGCGATTTAAATTCGAACTGTTTTTTCCATTTTTTGATCAATCAATTATCTATTGAGTTATAAGCGAATTCGATCACGTGACAAACACATTTTTCGCCCGCTCTTGAGTGCTCTTTCTCCCTTCGCGCGGAAATTCGGTTCAAAACGCCCACTTTGACATTATTTTCTGAAAGATCTATTGCGTTTGCAAAAAAATGGAAAAAACAGCTCAATTACGTAGTTTCTGAACAACAATACCAGCTAGTTTCATGCATTTTCGAACAAAAATAAATTAAAACTTATGTCAGAAAGTTGTTCTTTTCGATTTGAGAACACCCTTAAGGCTGTTCTTAACTGCTCCGCTCAACAAGCGCAAAACGTTTTGACACATTTACAAAATCATTATTTAACGGAAAGATATGAAATTCGAAAGCCTGACCATGGAAGCGATTTTGAATCGAACTGTGTTTTCCATTTTTTGGTCAATAAATTACCTATTGAGTTATAAGCGATTTTGATCATGTGACACGGCATTTTCTCCCCCTTACTGACTGGATTTTCTTCTTCCGCTCGGAAGTTCAGATCAAAATGCCAACTTTGACAGTATTTTCTGAAAGATCTATTGCGTTTACTAAACGGAAAAAAAAGCTCTATTACTAAGTCTTCTAGTTTCATGCGTTTCCTAACAAAAATGAATTAAAACTTATGTCAGAATGTTGACCCTTTGGATTTGAGAACAGCCTTAATTGATTGCGGTTTGAGGGAAATTTCTAATAAAGGATTATTATTTTATTTATTATTATTATTATTAAGTATGATAAAAAGATAGTTAAAAAATTTATCAACAGAGGGGATTGCACTAATTAAGGTTAAATACTTCTGCAGTATACAATTTTTTTTTCCATTCGGGAAATTTTTTATAAGCATTTGTAAATGAAAATAACGTTTTTAGGTGCGTTCGTAATTATATAAAAACATCTATAGCGTAGCACCTATAGTCGTCGTTCAGTCCGTCTGTATGTCTGTCCGTCCGCATATAACAGAGCAAAAACTACCCAACCGAATGGTTTGAAATTTTAAATATATAATTGTTGCAAAATTTTGCGGAGTCATTTCAAATTTTATGAAAATCGGATGTATAGTTTAATTACAGGATCAGTCAAAAGTTTTCCGTTACATTACGGCCAATGGGTAAAAATTATTTCAAGTGCATTTTAACAATGTTACAGCCTTTCGATGCTTTCGAACAGTATGAAATTGATATGCAGTTATGAAGTGCTGTAAAATATACATTCAGTAAAGTATGTGAGCAAAAAATACATATAAAACCAGTTATAGTGCGAACGCACCACATTTGCCGCGTTTGACGTGCAATTTCCAACTTGTTTTAATTTTTTAAATGTTAACAAATTTATGGCAATAGCCACCTGGTAGATTTACTATCAAGTAGAAATGCAAAACATTTGGATGCAAAAAATATTTTTTTACATTAGCAATTCAAAGAGCGTAAGTTTTGATACATTGTATTACGTTGTTTAAATCAGCATTCAGCATCTGTCAGCCATTATTATTTTCTCAATTTACAAAAGTTCACGATATAATGCATATAAGAAAGACTAATAATGTCCTTTCATTAATTTATTATAAAAAATACGCATAAAATTTTTCTAAAATTCGTAATATCGTCCATCGTTGACATGAGTTATTTTTCAAAACGCACGTTTAGACCGCGGGCTCCTCATGTATAGCGTTATTAATAGTGTTTATCCATGATAAATAGTGTTTGAACATTAGCAGAAAAAAAATCTCCGTTAGACAATAGAAGATCTAAAGATGAGTAAGTAATTTTGCTTGAGCAAATTTAGTAGTAAGAAGCATGCTTATGTCAACTGGTCTAGGGTTATTAAAGAGTTGATGAATGAACTCCCAACTCTTTTTTTTTTATTATTTCTGAATCATTGAAATCTGCTTGGAGGATAATTCGCAAGCCTTTTCAGCGTATAAATAGTAAAGGATTTCTTCAAAGTTCTGTGGACTTAGAGGAAACCCGACACACATGTGACCACATATGGCTTTATTCGGTAATTTATTTATCAAACAAGTGGGTAGGTGCATAGATATAGGAAGGATATGAACAAATCAATAAAAAGTAATAAAAGTTAAAAAGGAATTTGTATATGTCAAAACGTTTTCGGCTTGTTGAGCAGGGCAGTTAAGAACAGCCTTAACGGAAAGATATAAAATTGGAAAGCCTTGGCCATGAAAGCGATTTGGAATGGAACTGATGTTTTTTCCATTTTTTGATCAATCAATTACCTATTAAGTTGTGAATTCGATCACTTGACAAACCCGTTTTTCGCTCCCTCTTGAGTGCTCTTTCTCCCTTCGCGCGGAAATTTGGTTCAAAACGCCCACTTTGACATTATTTTTTGAAAGACAGCTCAATTACATAGTTTCTGAACAACAACACTAGCTAGTTTCGTGCATTTTCGAACAAAAATAAATTAAAACTTACGTCAGAATGTTGTTCTTAACGATTTGAGAACACCCTTGGCTGTTCTCAACTGTTCTGTTCAAGAAGCGCCAAAAGTTTTGACACATTTACAAATTCATTTTTTAACGGAAAGGTATAAAATTGGAAAGCCTGACTATGGAAGCGATTTGGAATCGAAGTGTAATTTCCATTTTTTGATCAATAAATTACCTATTGATTTATAGCGATTTTGATCACGTGACAAACACGTCTTTCGCCCTTTCTTGAGTGATTATTCTACTTTTGCGCGGAAATTTGGTTCAAAACACCCACTTTGACACTATTTTCTAATAAAGATCCATTGCGTTTGCAAAAAAACGAAAAAAACAGCTCGATGACATAGTTTCTGAAAACCAACACCTGCTAGTTTCATGCATTACGGAACAAAAATAAATTAAAACTTATGCCATAAAGATGCCATCTTAGATTTGAGAATAGCCTTAATTAAGGATGCACCGAAACCGAATTTCGGTAATCTTCCTATTTTCAGCCGAAAACGAAAATGTCGATTTTTTAAAAAGCAATTAATATGTACATAACCATACATGATTATCAACTAATTAAGCGTTTTTATTAAACATACAGAATTATTAATCAACTACACGTGTCGCACAAGTTAGCTCTCTGTGCCTCAGACCAAAACTTTTTATTTTCATGTAAAATAAAATGTAATTATTTCATCAATGGCACAGAATGATTTTATAATTTTACGAATTTCATCTAAATAATTTTTTTTTTTGGTATACATACCACGATAGATATTTTATAATGATTTTTGTAAATAATCTACATCTGATTTACTAAACCTTTCTTAGAGAGCATTCGAAACACTTCTGCTGTTTCAAACTAAAAATTTTATATTACTGTTAAATCTGCAGCTTTTAATGAGCACGTTAAAAGCGTCTTCAAAATTTAGTCATATAGACATTACTTGCTTTATAATTTGTACTCGCGTCTTCAATCGGTCATGACTGATAATTATAAACATTGAAGTTCATAGCAATAAATAAAGAATGTCTCATTTGAGCCGATACAGTACAAATCAATGAGTAATGTTGAAAATTTCCGAAAGAAGAAACGAGATTTTCGGAATACACATAATTTCGGTACAGTCGAATTTTCAACAGTATTTTCGACGAAAACGAATTTTCGGCGAAACTCTGATTATGGGCCGAAAACGAAAACGAATTTTCGGTCGATCTCTAAGTCTTAATTAATTGAAATTGAAGTACACAAAGTAAAGACTGTTTCCTCATCTTCTCTCTATGTGTCTTTTTTTCCCCCTCTCTCTCAACGACGAAAAACTTTTTTACACACTCACAAGTTCATTATCAATCCGTTTACCACAAAAATTTCAGTACTAGAAGTTAGGTGCCTTTCTGACCCTACAAGGTTTATTCACGAAATCATTTTTACTTTCTTCTATCTTCAGTAGAAGAAAGTATTGTAATCGAAAAATTTTTCGACTTCCGGTTTTCGACGGATTTACACGTTTAGGGGTCAGAAATCCCAAAAAACATGTTTATAGAAAATGTCTGTATGTTCGTGTGTCTGTCGCCATTGTACAATCAAAACGTGTATGAAGTTATGAATAGAATTGAACCAATGGTTCTTTTTTTTTTTTTTTTTTTTTTGGCTATGGCAAGCAAGTCCTTCCTTCATTTGGAAAAAATCCGTCGGAAGGGGGTGCTGTAATAGCGATTTTTGTGCGATTTTTAATATTGTACCATTGAAAAGTGCATGAAGTTATTCATAGAATTAAACCAAATTTTTACTTTCTTCTATCTTTACAAGAAGAAAGTATTGGTTTCATGAAAATTTTCGAATTCCAGTTTTCGACGGATTTACACGTTTTATGGGTCAGAGATTCCAAAAAACATGTTTTTACAAAATGTCTGTCTGTGAGTCTGTCTGTCTGTATGTGACACAATTTTTGTGGGCGCTCTATCTCAAGAACTAATGCACGGAATTTAATAAAAATTTATATTCAGATAGTCCCTGATATAGATTGGTGTTAAATCTATTGTCCATGTTTATTTATTTGTTATTATCCTCTCATCTTTATTCTCGTGATACCTTTTATATATGATGTAACGTGAATCAGAATTTGTATTGTTTATTGTTTTTTGAATATTTTTATGGAAGAAGGTAAAAAGCTTTACCGGTAAATAAATTATTTTTGTTTTGAGAAGTTAATTGACTTCTTTATGTACATTTTAAGTTCATAAATACATAATTGGCGTCCGCATTATATTCTGAAAGCTGGGTTGTTAAAATAACATCCTTTTTGAACGCTTTAATTAACATTGTGACGTCCGGCGCGACAGGACATTTTACAATATTTATTTGAAGCAAAATGTTTCAAGCCGTTAAAAATTTTAAAAAGGTCGACTTAAAGTTCGTGGTAGAAGAGCTTGGGGAAACAATCCCGCAAGATTATACGATTGGGACACTAAAGGAAATTATTTTGAATAGTAATGAATATAAACAGGATCCCGCTTTTGTACAAGAAATTTTATCCAATGCTGTTGCTGAGAGAAAGGAAAAAGAAAACGAGGCTAAGAAGTTAGAAAAGGAGAAGTCGGATCAAGAATTAAAAAAGCTAGAATTAAAGGAGAAGTCGGATCAAGAATTAAAAAAGCTAGAATTAAAGGAGAAGTCGGAAGTAGAGTTAAAAAAGTTGGAATTAAATCATCAATTAGAATTAGCAAAGATTCAGTCACAGGGACAAATGCAATGTGAGTACATTTCAAATGATTACGAAACTAATCATTCTAAAAAGAAATTTACGTTGCCCAAGTTGGAATTTCGCCAATTTGATGGTGATTTAAAGGAATGGTTGCCATTTTGGAGCCAGTTTGAACAGATTCACAATGATCAAGATATTGCGCCAGAAAATAAATTCCAGTATTTGATCCAAGCAACTATCACTGGATCTAGAGCGCGAGAAGTTGTTGATAGTTTTCCGCCAACTGGCGCTAACTATGCCAAAGCTATAGAGAGTCTTAAGGCTCGTTTCGGTAGGGAAGATCTTTTGGTTGAAGTGTATGTGCGAGAATTATTAAAATTAATTATATCTGTGCAATCAAAAGGAAAATTTTCTATTACATCATTGTATGATAAACTTGAGTTGTATTTACGAGCTCTTGAGACGTTAGGTGTCACAACGGATAAATGTGCTTCAATATTATATCCAATGGTAGAATCTTGTTTTACTGCTGAATTTTTGAAAGCGTGGAATCGAACACATACGAATTCGGTTAGTTCTGATGCAAAAGAGCGCCTAGATAATTTAATGGCGTTTCTCAAATCTGAAGTTGAAGGAGATGAAAGAATTAATTTGGCAGTGACAGGTTTTGGTTTAGCGAGAAAAGATGACGCGATCTTTAGAAAAAACAAAAGTCACAACGATGGTACTAAATATTTACCAACTGCTGCTACTTTATTAACAACTTCTTCAAGACCAGATTTAAGGAAAAATTGCGTTTTTTGCAAAGGAAGACATCTGAGTTCAGAATGCTTTTCGGCACGGAAGATGAGTTTTAATGAAAAGCAGAATATATTGAAGGACAAAAGATGTTGTTTTTTATGTTTGGCAACAGGTCACACAACGAAGCAATGTAGAGCTATCTTGAAGTGTTTCTTTTGTGATAAAAGACATGCGTCTGTGATGTGTCAAACGCTCGATAAGAATAAGCTGAATGAAAAGAATGAGGAAGACACAGAAAAGTCGCCTGGAAAAGAAGTAAATATGGCCAATTTCAATAGAAATCCTAAAGTGTTCCTTCAGACGATAAAGGCAAAAATATTTTCCGAAAACAAAAAGAAAGATGTTAGACTAATTTTGGACTCAGGTTCTCAGAGATCGTATATTTTAAAACATTTAGCCGAAGAAATGAAGTATTTACCTCTTCGAGAAGAAAAAGTTTCTCATTCCCTTTTTGGCGGAGTCATAACAAAGGATTATAATCATCATTACTACAAGGTAAGATTAAGCGATTTGAAAGAAAATTTTAAATGTAATTTTGAGGTTTTGGATCAAAACATTATATGTGAAAATGTTATGCCAGTAGGAAAAGGATCCTGGTTTAAAGAATTATCGGAAAAAGGCATCACTTTGACGGATGTTGGTGAAACTCCAGAATCTATTCAAATATTGATTGGAGCTGATGTAATGGGAAAATTACTGACAGGTCGTAGAGAAATACTCTCGTCGGGATTAGTAGCACTGGAAACATTTTTAGGTTGGACCTTAATGGGAAAAGTGCCTCAAGATAATGCGTCTAAAGAAAATTTAGCTTTGTCAGTTACGTCTATGTTTGTAAAGGAAGCAGAGATTGCTGATTTATGGAAATTGGATTTGCTTGGAATAAATGATCCGATTGAAAAACAATCTAAAATGGAGATTGATCGTCAGGTTAAAGAGCATTTTTTACAGACAGTAAAAATGAATGAAGATAATCGTTATGAAGTTTCTTTGCCATGGTCAGAAGATACACCACCTTTACCTGATAATTTGAGTTTAGCCAAGAAAAGATTGAGTAACGTTACAAACAAGTTGCTTTCCGATAACATTTATCAAAGGTATGAAAAAGTACTTTTAGGGTGGCTTGATGATCAAATTATAGAGGAAATTCCACAGGCTGAAATGAACCTTTATGGAAATTATTTACCTCATCGACCAGTAATAAAAGAGAGCAGTACAACTCCCATTCGTCCAGTGTTTGACGCATCAGCTAGAATGCAGAACCATCCATCTTTGAATCAATGTTTGCATTGTGGGCCAAACCTTATTGAATTAATTCCTGACATTCTCTTACGATTTAGAAAAAATAAATTTGGTGTTGTAGCTGATATCAAGAAAGCATTTTTACAAATAGCTATTCGTAAAGAAGATCGGGACTATTTGCGTTTCTTGTGGTGGAGTAATCCAGAAGAAAGAAATATTAGAATGTTTCGACATACTAGAGTGGTGTTTGGAGTCAAAAGCTCTCCTTTTCTTCTCGGTTCCGTCATAGAATATCACATTAAAAACGATGATGAATACGACCCCAATCTTAAACAGCAATTGCTGAGAAGCTTTTATGTTGACAATGTCGTTGCTAGTGTCCACACACAGGAAGAATTGGAAAGGTTTATAACTGATTCTAAATCTCTTATGGCTAAAGGTGGATTTGAGTTGAGAGGATGGGAACAGACAGAAGAAAGAAACAATATCGAAAATAGCGAAGAAACTGCTGTACTGGGATTACAATGGAACAGACTTCTAGACGTTTTAAAAGTTAACGTAAGCTGGACGAAAGATATAAATATAGAAAAAATAACAAAAAGAATCATGCTATCAGTTGCACATAAAGTTTTTGATCCAATTGGTTTTACTGCTCCAGTTATGATATGTCCCAAGATGATGTTACAGAAAACATGGAAAGAAGGAATCACGTGGGATGAAGAAGTTACTAGTGATATAAAAAATGAATTTATTGAATGGTTTCATGATTTAAATTGTTTACAAGAAATTCAGATTCCTAGATATATTCAGTTCACCCCAGATAATTTAAAAGGTTGTACTCTTCACACATTTTGTGATGCAAGTCAGTATGCGTATGCTGCTGTTATATTTTTGAGGATAGCAACTAAAGATCGTGTAGAGTTATTCCTTCTTGCAGCGAAATCCCGCATAGGTCCTTTAAAATGTGGAACTATACCTAGAATGGAACTTTTAGCTGCTTTGATTGGTGCTAGATTGGCTAAATCAGTAACTGACGCTATGGGCTGGGAAGATATAGAAAGATATTTTTGGAGCGATTCCACAACAGTGCTTGCATGGATATCCAGGAAAGAAAACTGGTCTGTTTTTGTTAGAAACAGAGTTCAAGAAATAAAAAAATTGACTGATCCTGTTTTATGGAAACATATACCTGGTGAAATGAATCCAGCAGATCTGCCATCTAGAGGATGTAAAGCAAGACATCTGGTATCTCTCAAATGGTGGGAGGGTCCATCTTGGCTTAAAGATTCTAAAGAATATTATAAATATATGGATTTCAAGTGCCAAGACATAAACGAAGAAGAAATTGAAAAAGAAAAATTGAAGTCTACAAAATTACTGGTAAATGTTGATGAAAGTCCAGAGAAAAGCTGGTACTACCAGTATTTTTCCAGTTATGAGAAAATCGTACGTCTTGTTGGTTGGATACTTCGTTTCAGATATAATTCTTCTAATCCAAAGGAACAGATCAAAGGAGAATTGATGAATCTTGAATTTAAGAGAGCAGAAACGAAGATAATTTGGATGATACAAAAAGAATGTTTTTCCCATGAAAGTGAGGGGAGATTGAAAACTCTGGAGACGTTTAAGGATGAACAAGACATAATACGTGTAAAGACTAAGATTACGTATAGACAAGACAATATGAATTTCCTCACACCTATGGTTGTTCCTTCAAATCATGAAGTTGTCAAACGATTAATTTTACATTACCACCGCAAAAATTGTCATGCAGGTCCTCAGATTCTTCTGAATTTGCTTAGAGAAAAATACTGGATTTTGAATGGAAGAAGAACTGTGAGCTCTGTTCTATCAAAATGTACCATTTGTAAAAGATTTAATTCGAAGAATTTAGAATCTTCTCCAGTTTCTCTGCCAGAAAATCGAGTGAAAGATGCAGCTGTATTTCAAATTATCGGCATTGATCTGGCTGGCCCTTTGTTTCTTAAAAATAAACAGAAGGGTTGGGTTATCTTATTTACATGTGCCATCTACAGAGCTGTGCATTTGGAGCTTGTGACTTCAGCTTCTACAGAGTCATTTTTAATGGCTTTGCGAAGATTTGTATCTCGTAGAGGAAGATGTTCTGTTATATATTGCGACAACGGTTCCAATTTTGTTGGTGCATCCAATTTCTTAAAAAGATTGAACTGGAATCGCATACAGAAGTATGGAGCAATAAATTCTTTCAAATGGAAATTCAACCCTCCGACTGCTGCTTGGTGGGGCGGATGGTGGGAGAGGCTCATCAGATTGATGAAAGATCTATTAAAAAGAGTCTTAGGAAAAGCCTGTTTGAACTATGAAGAGATGATAACTGTATTAGCTGACTGCGAAAGTATTATAAATTCGCGACCACTAACTTACATGTCTGAGAAAGAGTCCATCAAACCCATATCACCGGACATGTTTCTGAAAGATATTCATGAATGTGGTTTACCAGACGTTGATGCGGTTGAGGAAGGTTCTCTCACTAGAAGACTTAAATATAGGCAAGAACTGCAAAAAGAGCTCAGAAATCGATTTAGATTAGAATATTTGGGTCTCCTTATCCAACGACCAAATGGGAGAAGATTGCAACGTTCAATTGCTGTAGGAGATATAGTCTTGGTGGGAGCAGATAACAAGAAAAGAATCAATTGGCCCTTAGGACGGGTTACAGAGCTCATTCGGGGCAAAGACGGAAAAGTTCGTCTTTTGAAGTTACAAACGTCTCATTCGCAGATGATTCGGCCTATTCAAAGAATTTACCCTCTGGAAGTGTCATCAGTGGATTTTACTGAAAACAATTTTCCTAAACCAACTTTGAAGGAAAATCAGGTTGAGCCTGCAAAACACGAATCGCAAATTAAAAAGACGAGATCTGGTAGAATGATAAAGGTTCCAGAAAGACTCGATTTATGATGTTTATGTAAATGTTGTATTTATTTAATGTGAAGTTTTGATTATAATATATAATCAAAAGGTGGGAGGATGTTAAATCTATTGTCCATGTTTATTTATTTGTTATTATCCTCTCATCTTTATTCTCGTGATACCTTTTATATATGATGTAACGTGAATCAGAATTTGTATTGTTTATTGTTTTTTGAATATTTTTATGGAAGAAGGTAAAAAGCTTTACCGGTAAATAAATTATTTTTGTTTTGAGAAGTTAATTGACTTCTTTATGTACATTTTAAGTTCATAAATACATAATTGGCGTCCGCATTATATTCTGAAAGCTGGGTTGTTAAAATAACATCCTTTTTGAACGCTTTAATTAACAATTGGTGCTGATTAATTTTTGGTGTAAATCGCCCTGCAGGTGGTGCTGCTATGTAGCATTTTGTAAAATTTCCGCAAAAGCTCTATCTCAAGAACTAATGCACAGATTTTTATAAAACCTCAGATTCCGTTAGTCCTTGACATGAATGGATGCTGTTTACGTTTTGGTGTAAATCGCCCAGCAGGTAGCGCTGCTATGCTGCATTTTGCAGGATTTACACTATTTTCGCAGTAGCTCTATCTCAAGAACTAAAGCACACGTTTTCATCAAACGTCGGATTTAGTTAGTCCTTCATATGAAATGATGCTGACTACGTGTTGGTGTAAATCGTTCAATAGGTGGCGCTGTTGTGCTGCATTTTGAACTATTTCCTCAATGTCTCTAACTCAAGAACTAATGCACGAATTTTCATCAAACTTCAGATTTAAATATAACTTGATTAATATTGCTGCTGATTATGTTTTGTTGCAAATCGCTCAACAGGTGGCGCTCCTATGCTGCATTTGTCATGATTTGCGCAATATCTCTATCTCAAGAACTAATGCACGAATTTTCCTCAAACTTCATATTCAGTTAGACGTTGACATAAGTTAGTGATAATTAGGTTCTGGTGTAGATAACCCAATAAGGTGGTGCTGCTATGCTGCATTTTGCTGGATTTACACGATTACAGCGGCAGTCATACTTGAAGAACTAATGCACGGAATTTCATATTTTTAGAATTCTCATGATGAACATAGATTGCCATTTATTTTGGCACTGAGATAGTGAATTTTGAAGTATTGACATGTATGAGATAGAAGAAAGTTTTGTGATGGCCACAACATACTAGTTTATGTATTTTTTTAGTCATGGCTAGAAGGTCCTCCCTGAATTTGGAAAAATTCCGCCGGAAGGGGCGCTGTAACAGCGATTTTTGTACCATTTTCAATATTGTACCTTCGAAAAGTGTATGAAGTTATGCATAGAATTGAACCAAATTTTTTGTGTATGTTTTTTAGCCATGATAAGAAGCTCCTCCCTGAATATTAGGGGGCGTTGTAATAGCGATTTTTTGTGTAATCTTCTTAATTTTTCGTAGATCTATTGTACACCAGTGGCTCGTGAATCGACGGAATCTTCCCATCCTGATAAGCCGACTATTCGTGATTTTAATAAATATCATGATCGAGATTAACTCGTTTTTACTCCGATTAATTGCCTGAAACAGAAATTTAAGATGAAAGTCAAAGTTGATATAGTATTGAACTAATAAAAATTAAATAGTGACATCTGTAACAACATTTTGAAATATTAAAATATATGAGATATAGAAGAAAGTTTTGGGATTGGCACATACAACTAGTTATCCATAAAGCCGTAAAATGGGCAGACGTTCTTATTTAAGTGCAGAGGAATTGGGCAATATTTTTCATGTTACTATATTCCTAAGAATTATTATTATTATTTTTTTTTAATTAAAAATTAGCTGTTCAAACTGATTTTCGAGATATGACAATGGAGGACATCGAGTAGCATTTGGCTATCCGTCCAGTAACTCGGAATTTGTAGGAAAACAAAAAAACACTTTTCGATTCTTAAAACTCTATGGTTAAGAAGGCTGTTCTTAACTGCTCTGCTCAACAAGCGCAAAACGTTTTGACACATTTACAAATTCATTTTTTAACGGAAAGATATAAAATTGGAAAGCCTGGCCATGGAAGCGATTTGGAATTGATCTGTGTTTTCCACTTTTTTTATCAATAAATTACTACCTATTAGAGTTATAAGCGTTTTTGATCACGTGACAAACACATTTTTCCCCCGCTTTGAGTGATGCTTATTCTCCGTTCGCGCGGAAACTCGGTTCAAAACGTCTACTTTGACACTATTTTCTGGAAGATCTATTGAGTTTGCATGAAAACGGAAAAACAGCTCGATGACCTAGTTTCTGAACAACAACCAGGGCTTAATTTGCGCCGGAGCCCACCGGAGCCCAGCTCCGGTACTTCTCTGTTTTTACTAAAATTTTAAATTTTGGTTGGAAATCACCGGAGCTCATAAATACAGGGCTCCGGAGCCCAGTGCAATAGCGCTTCCGAAAAAACGAAGCCTAAATTACCTTTTCCTTTCCTTCCCATCTCCAAACATTTGCATTCTTTTTTTATCAAAACACTTATATGTGACGTAATTTAGAGGAGGTGAATATAAAACGGACTCAATTTTTATCAGTTTTTGGGCTTGAACTGACTCAAGCTCAATCTGTCTTACATTCGAAATTTTGAAAATGAAAAACATTGTTCCATTCTTCAGCATGTAAATATTAATTTCTGTAAATTTCATTCATTTTATTTTCATAAAAATACGTAGCTGTGAACTATCTCTAACACCTTTTCCTGTATCATAATCCTTACCATATTTAATCGCAGAATTCTGCAATTAATTAACATTAAAATTTGGCAAAGATTACTATTCGGAAGGAGTGATAACTAAAAAGTGGAATTGTTGACAGCTGATAGATATGCTCATAGATTTAAAATTTTTATTTTCCTAAAGAAAAAAAAAATGCTTTAAATTTTGCAAATAATGTACGGAATAAAAATATAAATATATCCAGATTGCAGTGAGGGGGGGGGGGGGCGGTACAGCTGTTAGTACCAGTACCGCAAAATATCAGGGCTCCGGTACTTTTTTTGCTAGAAATTAAGCCTTGACAACAACACCTGCTAATTTCATACATTTTCGAACAAAAATAAATTAAAACTTATGTCAGAAAGTTGCCCTTTTGGGTTTGAAAACAGCCTTAATAACTGAAGCTTTAATGCAAATATGAATGAAAATTAATTTAGGAATGTATGAGAAAAATTCGCATGATTGAGCGATGTCAATTTTCTCGCCAAAGGACCTCACCGCATTATAAATTTAGATTTTAAAACTTGAATTAGATAAATTGAAAGACTAGAACATTTTAAAATTTATAAGAGGCTTTCTATGTTGGGCAAACTTATCAGAAATTCAATGCATTGTTCGAGTTATCCCACCGCGCAAATCCCGTATCTATTTAAAGCTTCATTTTTACCCAGTTGACACCCCATATCCACTTACCCATATCATATCGTTGAGTTCTATTGCAAAATAACAGACCTCTCGCTTCCATGCTTAGGATGATAACAGGGCTTCATATCATCGTCTCTGGTGGTCCCTTGAGTTTGGGACCCAATTCACTCGACCACCAACGAGACACGTGGGCAAGACATCGACCATAACCCCTCTGGTCGTGCCTCTCCACCTGTGTGTTGTTGCTTCAAAAGAACAAAATCGGCGGTCTCAACCTGGGGTGGTCCACACCTGAGAAGTTTTAATAACAGTTTTAGATGAAACAGGGAATTTATTAAAACGTGTAAAATATTTAATAATTATCCCTAAATAATCGGTAATGACCAGGAACGGTCCCTAATGATGCAATGGTCATTTCTAATTCAATTATGCACTAAGACAATTTATAAATGAAAAATTGCCGTCTGTTCATTGACATATATTTATAGATAGACCGTTTTTGAGCTTCGAGCAACGCAATTTAGCCGGCAAAAAATTTATACATATTTAGGCTTACCATAATTATCCATTATGAAACCGGGACAATCCCTGGACCATCCGATTCCATTGGGGAACAAAGCCATTTTAAATATGTGTGGAGAGGAGGGCTGGAAATGAGGAAATGTTATTTCATTGTTTATTGAATATTTATTGAAGTTTGGCGATGAAATGAGCTTAACCTAAAAAGTTATACGTAGTTAGACTTGCTATAATTTTCTATCATGAAACCGGGACAAATCCCTGGACAACCCAGTACTAATGGGGTACAAAGCCACTTTAAATATGTGTGGAGAGGAGGTGTAGAAATGAGGAAATGTTATTTCATTGTTTAATGAATATTTATTGAAGTTTAACGATGTAATTAGCTTAGCTTGGAATTGTTAAGTTAGTAACGGTAATTTGTACTTCAAAATAGTTCAATCAGAAGTTGTAACTACTATAAACTTATTTTGACCAAAGTGCTGATGAATAGCCCTGTTTTGAAAAAATTGCATCAAGCAGACTTATTCAAAATAACTCTATGCGTAAAAAGAAAAAAAAATCGTTTTGTGCAAAATGGGAAATTGTGTTTTTAACATAGGATTGTGATAGATCTTCTTTGATAGTGAAATTTATTAAGGGAACGGAAATATTCATAATAGAAGTTGGCAATGAGAACAGTGTTATCTACATCATGCGTTCAATTATATAATCGGTGAGCTTCTGAAATAGAACACTGTCTCGTGGATTACTTGAAAACAATCGTATTAGATAATTTCATTTTTTTTTTCAAAACATTCATAAATTAATTCTCTCCTTGCATAGAACGAAAACGATTAATTGCATTAAATTAACTCTGTGAACAAAACGTTTTGATACATTTACAAATTCATTTTTTAACGAACAGATATAAAATTGGAAGGCCTGACTATGGAAGTGATTTAGAATCGAACTGTGTTTTCCATTTTTTTATCAATAAATTACCTATTAAGTTATAAGCGATTTTGATCACGTGACAAAGACGTTTTTCACCCTTTCTTGAGTGTTTTTTTCTGCTTTCGCGCGGAAGTTCGGTTCAAAACGCCCACTTTGATGCTATTTTTTGAAAGATCGGAGACAGACCTATGGGAACATTCTTTTCAGAATTCTTGCTTGAATTTTAATAATTATTATTTTTTAGTCTTCCACACTTAAAAAGTAAAAACTGAATTATTATAAGATCTCTCCTGTGTCTGTCTGATACAGCCATTATTACTGCTAAACTATAGAGCATGGAAAGTTCAAATTGGGGGAAGTAATAAAGACTATTGGCTCACACAGATTATTAAACATTTACAAATTTTTTTAGGAAAAATGTAGAGGGGTTAATTAAGTTACTTGAAAAAAAAATCTTTTCTGTGTATATCGTGTGAGGTATCATGAGAAAGCTTTCGTAACACTGAACTCAAAAATGATTTCTTTTAATTTTAGGTATTATATTTTCAGAGATATCGCCTAAAATGTAGTTCAGAAATATGTCCCCCTCCCCCCCCCCCCCCCCCATCTATTTCCAAATCTACTGACACTAGAATTATGAAAAAATCAGAGGTAGTAGACCTTAATTTAAACCTTGCAGGAAAATTATAGCGATTACCCAGGTCACAGTTTTTGAAAAAAGCGCATTTTCCGTTACACACAAATTTCGATTTGCGGGAATTCAGCAAAGATGTTGAGAAGCGCTGGAGGTACCTATCGTTGCAGATGTATAAAAGCATTTTTGATAATACTTTTTGAAAAAAATCGTCGGTAATTACCCGAGATATTAACCCTTAAAGATACGGACGGTTTGGACATACATAATGGCAGGGGCGGAGTACTCTATGTACCATCAGCTTCGAATGCCTAGATAACAGCTTTTAATGATATATTTGTATAATAAAATGTCCAGTTGTAGTATAAAAGCAATAATTGTTAAATTGTTAAAAACAGACTAATTTAATTAGAATTAATCACATAAATACTATGGGATTCGCGACTAGTTTGCATTGAGTAGATCACTAAATACTCCTCCTCTGTCTTTAAAAGTCAATTAAAAACATTTCTGGAAAAACGCGGCACGGACCAAGTCGGTGCTGCTACTTTGCGACCTCCTTTCGAAGCGCACTTAGCAAAATGCCAAGTTTAAACTTTGAACAACAATTTTGTTTTAGCTACACTGTAAAAAATATATATATATTATTACGACGCTAAATTTAGTTTTATGAAATGCCAAATGAAGTTTAAATATGCATTACTTTCATTGTCAGTGCCGAATTAAGTTTATCTTAAACAGATTGGGATAGGATTTAAATAAGGGTTATACAGAATAGCAATATTTGATATTATTTAGGCTTCATATCTCTTTGAACTTTTACGGTATACCCATTCATACTTTTCTAGTGTATATATAGCTATACCAAACACTACAGTTTTTTACAGTCTTATTTTTCTTTTAGTAACGATTTTTTTTTAATAATACAGTTAATAATTCATAATATTTATTGTACGGAACCCTCTGAGAGCGAATAATATTCGTACTTGATCGTTTATTTTGTTTATTTTTATTTTTATTTTTTTCAGATGATACCTGATGTTGATATTTAACGATGTGCATTTTAAAATTTTCGAATTTGGTTGCATTTTTTTAATGAGAATACTTTAAATTTTAAAACAGGTTCCAAACAGTTTTCTAAAAATGAAAGTGTCCGAATATTTATAAAAAAAAAAAAAAAAAAAAAAAAAAAAAGCGACCAAACCCGAAAAAGTATAAAAACACAACATTATATATTGTTATCAGGTATCCCATGAAAAAATTTATTTAAAATTAATAAAGTGCAAGCAAGATATTTGTCAAGAACGCTGCCATAGTTTAATTATAGCTTGCGAATGTCTTCGTGTGACTAATTTAGTCTCATAATTCATATCACTGTGACTTTAAACGCCTAAATTTTAATACTACAACTACCGTAAAATCTTTGAAAATGAAATCTGCCTATACGGAAACCGGTCTTTAAAGAAAAAAATTATATTTTTTCAAGAGACTTCTAAGATGGAAACTTGTTTAAAGCGGAATAAATTTCGGTTCCTTTCGGTTTGGTTTTCAAGGTTTTAATGAATCAGTATTTGATAAAGCTGATTATGTAGTTCAGTATTACGCATTAATGATTACATACTTAAAATTTTCAAAATCTGCTATTAGACATTGTACAATTCATTTCGTGGTAATTTTTTTTAAAAGGGGGTGAGGACGCCAAAATTCATGTTTGCCCCGGGAGGGAAAAAAAAGCTGGTTTCGGCCCTGTAACACATAATTTACTGCTGCCAGTATATAGAAGTTGACATACACTATTAAATCCGGGGGAAACACTTGAATAACTGGTACAGAACTGAATTTTTTACGGTTTTTAAGAAAATTTAAAAAAATTGTCTTATATTTGAAAGGGCGTACCGCTCTTGCTATTGAGTCTATAAAAAAGTTGTAAATATGAAAGTTGTAAAGAATTTTATCCTCTTTAACATTGTAACTGAAAAATAATATGCTACGGCAACGGGTCTCGAGATATTTTTAAAAAATCAAAAAATGTCCCAAAATTGTTTTGTTTGTTGGCCACAGAAAATTCTCTCAAAAAAAAAAACGGAAAACCAGCTCTATTAGATAGTTTCTGAAGAACAACACTTGTTAGTTTCATGCATTTCCCACCAAAAATAAATTTAAATTTATGTCATACTGTTGTCCTTTTGGATTTGAGAACAGCCTTGAGGGTGTTCTCAAATTCAAAAGGGCAACTTTCTGACATAAGTTTTAATTTATTTTTGTTCGAAAATGCATGAAACTATAGCTGCAGTTGTTGTTCAGAAACTATATAATTGAGCTGTTTTTTCATTTTTTTGCAAACGCAATAGATCTTTCAGAAAATAGTTTCAAAATGGGCGTTTTGAATCAAATTTCCACGCGAAGGAAGAAAGAGCACTCAACATCTGACAAAAAAGCGTTTGTCACGTGATCAAAATCGCTCATAACTCAATAGGTAATCGATTAATCAAAAAATGGAAAAAAAACAGTTCAATTCCGAATCGCTTCCGTGACCAGGCTTTACAGTTTTATACCTTTCCATTAAAAAATGAATTTGTAAATGTGTCAAAACTTTTTGCGCTTGTTGAGCAGAGCAGTTAAGAACAGGACGGCCTTAAAGGTGTTCTTCAAGAAAGCAAAATCTAAAAAACAAAATTACTGTAAAATTAACTTAAGAAAAATGCTGTATATTTACAAATTTACTGCTTACCCGTGAAAAACAAAATTGCTGCAAATTTACAACCAAAATTTGCTGGCACCCATATTGCCAGCATTTTTTGCTGTAAAAATACGGTAGGTTTTTTTTTTGTTGTTTTTTTTTTACAGTGCATCACTGGTACACATATGTAGCATAGTTGAATTATAGCTCAGTGACTCAACTAGACCAGTGGAAAGTCGCAGTAGTGCGATGGAACTGAAACAAACCAGTGCCACTAAAAATCTTCCTTTTGTTTGGAGACATAAATCTGGTAACCTTATCTGTCAGTATAACAGCACACTGCTCAAAACAATTAAAGGTTATTGTAAGTCTTACACCAAATAAAGGTATAAGCGATTTTTTTTTTTTTTTTTTTTTTTTTTTTTTTTTTTTTTTTTTTTTTTGCAGAAAATGGAAGAAGAGAGTCACAAATGCAAATTTTTCTCATTTTCAAACTTCGGATTCGGAGTATGCAAATTTTGACTTTGACATCAAAAACGACGCATTAGCGGCAGCGAATGAAATTTGTCTTTCAACTTACTGAAAGAGAAAGCGGAAAACAATGATCGGCATTCAGTAAATACTTTGTTTCGTTGAGTGCGATATCTCAACGATGTCATTTAACCGAATCAGAAGCTTGGAGAGTTTTTGGTCGCTTAGAGTGTTCCTACGTCCGTGTAAGGAAGTTTCAGATTTGGGGTGGGGAAGTGATGGTCTATGCTGGTAACTTCATTGATGGACGCACCGACATCCCACATCATTCGAAATGGAGCTCTGACCGGTCAGCGATATAGGGATGAGATCCTTTAGACCTATTGTAGTTACTTACGCTGCAGCATTTGGAGATGACTTCATGTTAAGGACGACAATTGCAAGCCACATCGTGCTCACTTGGTGGATGGATGAAGAGGGAATAATACAACTGGAATGGCCAGCGTGTTCTCCGGACATGAACCCAATAGGGCATGTTTGGGACATTCTAGGCAGACGAGCTGTTGGCCGCCTACCACCCCCACAAACTCTCTAAGAACTAGAATGAGTTCTTCTGGAGGAGTGGGGCAGAATACCCCAGCTCCTCATTAATAGCCTCATTGACTCCATGCCTCAATGGTGTTCAACGTTGCTGGCCATCCGAGGAAACTATATCCCCTATTAAAAACTTTTTTTTTTTTTTTTTTTTAATGAAACACCTTTTAGATAGATTTCGTAAGAAATACTACCTAATGCAGTCGTTACCATGATGTGACTTTTGAAAAATTCCTTCATAACTTTTATATGAACCCAGAAATCCAAAACCACTCACACCTAAAAAGTATATATATATATGTGTGTGTGTGTGTGTGTGTATGTACTAAACTTTGTCCGCACGATAAAAATCACAATTATGCACGGATCGGCTTCAAACTCGCCAAACACATTGAGATGGCTAATATCTCGGCGGGGATTGCAAATGAAAAAATTCGCCCAAAGGCAGTAGAAATGGGGGAGGTTTAAAAATTTTGAATACCGCCTTAACATGATTCTGATAAAACCAGCTCTTACATAAAAATGACAGGAAAATTTTAAAAAAAAATTGTTATAGTAGTTGCCGACAATTAAAAAACAAATGCAATAAAATTCTTGTCCCAACAATTTCTTTTCTATTGCAAGATTTCCACGTGAAAAATAAAAATCTATATGTATATTACGCTTTCGTATATCCATACATATAAGGCGGGTTACCGTAGGAGGGGGGGGGGATCCTGTTCTGTCGCCAAATATCGCCAAGTTTGTCGCCAACTTGGCGACCATAATTAGTAGCCAAAAGTTACGACAATTTGTCGATATCCCTAATATTTCTTCAAATTCCCATAGTCTTCCATTGTAAACCAATAGGGTTTATGTCGGGTTTCCTCTTAGTTCACACAACTTTGAAGAAATCCTTTACTATTTTTTATGCTGCCACCACCGATATGATTGCGTGATATCGGTCACGTTATGGGAGGATTATTGAAAAGAAAACCAACTCTTTCAATTAAACTGAATTAACAGTTTATTTACACACAATTTACTAATCCCAAAAACACTATTTACACTTAAGAACTCGGATATATCCGAGTTCTTAAGTGTACCTATAGTACCTAGTGTACCTTAAGTCACCTATAGGTGATCCTGTTCAACATTAAATTAAATACCGTAAATACTTGCTATATACTGTTAACTACTTTATATCCCTCTCATCCTATGCTAGTTAGCTTAGATTTATCGGAGATCCCTATTAACCGCCCAACGTATTAGCTCTATACTCTAAGAGCTTCACTCCTAATCCAGCTCTATCCACGAGCTACTCTGGAACGAACTCACCCATTGAGTTCCAGGCATCAACTCTGCTCTGCCAGAAAGCGACCACACTTTCAGTTAAACGCTAAACTGATCTCCTTTCACTGTACCATTCCTCTCCCAGAAACATAAACAGGGTTTCCCTTCTGACCCCAAGGTCCGCTATTTCGCTATCTGGAGAAATTCTTTTGCCCGCCTTATCTCAGGTATGCATCTGAACAGCAGGAAAAACCCCTCTCTGTTGATAAACAACATTCCTTTACTTGCTCTGTATAACTCACTAGCCCGGATTAAGTTTCAGATAAGAAAAGAGTGTTACTTTAAAATTCCCAGTACACAGACAATATAAAAGCAAGAAAAGTAATATATAACCATAGTTCTAATAGTAGATGTTTCTCGGAACCTGACAATTTACTTGCGTACAGAAAATCCACAAATTGAGATATTTTAATGCAACGAAAACTAATATTGGTACTACTTTGTTATCCCGTCGACCAAAAATTTATCGCCAACCTATAAGATTAAATGCCAATAATGGTTGATCGTAGATGTCACATTCACTTGACTTTAAGCAAATTACACCTGTTTACATCGTCAAGCTATCTTTATTTCGACGTTTCATGCGTATTTTTATTAATGTTATACTAATTCATTTCTTTTTTCGTTATTTAAAATAAAAATTTAACTTTTAATTTCGAAATCTACCTGCGATTGTAAGCCGAGCCGGCAAGGATTTTTTTATTATTATTATTCGTTATTTCTCATATGCATCAATTGCGTTTTTATTTCTTTTTGTATCCAAATGCTCAATATAATGCATTTTTCTTCTGCCAAACATGTGTAATTTTTTTCTCCTATAACCTACCACGTCTGTCGATCAATTTTCAATCATCTAAATAATTCCACAGTTGCAAGATCGCTCCACAATCTCAATATCCTTTAACTACACTAGTAGAGAGAAGGACAGTTCTGCCTCAGGAGGAGCAATGAGCAGGTGGAGGTGGGTGGAAGTGGGTGGAATTGCTCCTCTTGACCGGAAGTGTTTTTTTCTGTTGTAGTAGGAGGATGTGAAAAGGTGTACTACAGGAGAGTGCTACTTTGAGCGGAAGTGTGTTATAAGAGGAGGGTCTAATTTTTTTAAGGTTTTAAAATAGAAGCATAAAGAAACTAACGTCTTGTAACATGCATAGGAAAGGGTGGTAATGGAGTTCAAACATGCCCCCCTCCCCCCTTGCCACCCCCTTCCCCCCTGACAAATTAGGATTTTTTTTTTTAATAGTGTTGGCCTCTCTCGATGAGAAAGATTTCATGTGTTGTAACATATTTAATTTTTCGATTGTTTTGAACTTTGTCAAAAATAGTAGGTTAGTTTTGATGGAATTAAACTGAAACTGTATTATTAGATGAGGGTTCTTTTATAAATTTAATTCGTATTCTTATTGAAAGGTTTTTATGAACAACTCTGTTTTTGGAAAAACTTTAGTGAATCTTTGAAAAAAGGAGAAATGTTATGCTTTGCATTATTGAAAAAACAGTAAAAAAATTAGTAGTCTCATCTAGTTTTAAGTCATTTGATGAAGATCTGATTGCAGTGGAAAGGATTAAACACAGTTTAATTTTGCATCGTTCTGTATACGTTGGGTTTGTTACATTAGTACTGTTTTCCTTACGGGTTTCGAACCCTGAAACTCTCCATTATTCGAATTTCTGTAATGAGAATCAAGATGGAAACTTGAAAAATTTCATTTAGAACTGAAAATTGTTAATTATTATTATCCTCTTGTTGCAAGTTCATACATCTCGTTACCTATTCGCCTGGTTTCGAACCTACAATCTTTCCATTATTAGGTTATTTCTATAACAATTGGGCTGGGCGGGCCCCATTGTTTTTTCACTTGAATTTGCTTTTCTTTCAGTTTTGTATCGACTTCTTTTAAAAATGAGCAGAGGAAAGATTTTACGTTAATTAGAAATGTTAACAAAGTGTTGCCATTGAATTTGGAAAAAATGAGAAATAAACATTATACATTTTTATTATCGTGCACTTCGAGAAATTATTTAATTTTCAGATGAATAGGTTTTGCTAACATTTATTCATTTTAGTATTTATTTCAACATTGGGGAAACTATTAACAGCGTGTTGCCCCTGTATTACGTACTAAACGAAATTAAAGACTGTTGCCATTGAATTTAGAGAAATAAACATTCAATTTTTATATATTATGTACTTCGAGAAATTAATTCAATTTCTTAGATTTAATAATGTCTACTTCAACTTCGGTAAGGTATAGTAATTTGAACGAAAAGATAATTTATAAACTGGATTTTAGAACAGTAATGTAATTTTAGCGTAATGATATTTTTTCAATCTGGATTTTCTCGTGCGGTTAATGAACTCTTTCATTATCACTCACCCAGAATGTTTCTTTTTACTTATACTGTAACAAAATTTATGGATTTTAGTTTAAAAATATTCGCCTTTGGATGGATTGGAACCATCATCTTTTGGTTAACAGCCAAACGCGTTATCCAATTGCGCCACAAAGGCAATAAAAGGATATACAATTAAACCAAAACAAGTTTATTCATCAGCTTTTAAAAACTAACCAGTTCTTCGATTTTCAAAGATTTGTGGTCATATCTATTTGTGTGTTTGTTGTTTCGATCATACATAAACAGGATGTGCTGTTTCTAATCTGGATGTAATGATAAACCGTATTTCCGCTTTATATGAAAAACAGAGATAATACTTCTTTTTTCCATTGCATTAGGAAAACAAATTTTCTTAAAGGGTCACTATTTTAATTAACTAACAATTAAGAAATGAATCAGATTTTTTTCATAACACTCGCATTTTAGTAGGATTCACAATAAAGTTAATCATTTAATGATAAAAACAGGTTAATTCAAAAGAAATGAATTTATAAAATGATTCATTTTGTACACTTGCTTATTAAATGAACACAACAGTTTATGTATTAAATCGCTATCACATGATCTTCTTTTTTTTCTGATGCGCCACCTACATTGATTTAAGTGTAGTTGGATTTCATTTCATGTCATTATTCTGTTTTCTACTGTTTACTAATACTGTTTTGAATACACGTGCTGTATTTTTGTCATCACAAAGTTAAATGTGATTTTAAATGAATATGGATGTTATTAATGGTACACAATCGACTATTGTCGACAATTCGGATAAGATGAGTGAACAGGAGATAAAAGATGTGCCGATTTCGAATAGTCAAAGTATTCCTTCTTCATCAGAACAGTTTCAATTGCCTTATATTTGTGGAAAATGTAATGGAGAATTTTACGAGAAACACGAGCTTTTAAAACATATGAACATTCATTTAGAAAAAAAAACTTTTTATGTGCGACGTTTGTGGAATGTTGTTTTTTCGAAAGAGTTCTTTAATGGAACATATGGTTATTCATCGCATGACATCTACCATGTACCAATGTGAATCATGTGGTAAATCTTTTTCAAGAAAGAGTGTGTTAATCAGACACACAAAGTTTCATTTAGAAAAAGGGCCTTTGAGTTGTGACAAGTGTAAGAAAACATTTGTTCAACAATGTGATTTACGAAAGCATTTGCTAATTCATATTAAAGCCGGAAATTTTCATAAATGTGAACAATGCGAAGAAACGTTTTCGAGAAAGATGGACTTAAGGAATCATCTTAAAATTCACACCATTTCGAAGAAATGTGAGCTTTCCAATCAATTCAAATGTGATGATTGCGACCAAGTTTTTCATGATAAATTCGACTTAGTTGAACACAGAAAAAGTCATCTTTCACCCACCCAACATAAATTGGAACAGCGTAATGGATTGATTAAGCAATTAGAAGAATTAACACTTCAATTAAGAACATTGCAAAATGAAATATCTTCATCAAATATCGAATTTTCATTGATTTGAAATAGACATATGTTTTCATTATACATATGCAATCATTTTTGTAACTAACGAAAAATAAAATTTTTCTCAATTGAAAAAACTTGTATGTTTTCATTTTAACAAGATGTCTTAGTATTTTATTGCTCCCACTACAAATGAACTTGATTTTTTTTTTCTAAGTGAATGAAACTCTAATAATATTTCAGAAATACAATTTTTTATTTTTCTTCACTTAACTCACTTTATTAATTTCAAACCATTGCAAAATTGAAGTATATTTTAATAAAGTTAAAATAATAAAGTTATAACGATAAAGTTTTAGTAATATTAATGAGTAGCATTACTAATAATTGTAAATGAATTTAATCATCTACTAATTAATTTAATAAACTATCAACAGTTTTGAGGAGATATATTAAATGAAGTATGTATCCACCCATTATTTTATTCAATTTCATATGAGTATGACTACATCGTAATAAAAACTATTTTAAACAATCAACTTCTATTACTTTTGTTTAGAGGGATTAGAAAATGAAGTTATTTAAATTATTATTATCTTTATTACATATTTTTTAAAGTTTAATTAACAAATAATTAAATTAATTAATTTGAGTATAATTATCATTTTAGTATAATTATCATTTGATTATATTTATCCACTCATTATTTTAATCAATTTCATTTGAGTCTAATTAATTTAATTTGAGTATAATTATCATTTGACTATATTTATCCACTCATTATTTTAATCCATTTCATATAAGTATAATTATAACTTTCACTATATATTTTAATTAATTCCATATGAATAAAATTATTATTTTTAGTGAACTTGTGATTCACTCATCGCGTGTTGCCATTTTCAAGTTTTAAAAATATCTAACATGATGAAATATTCATACTAGCAATAGTCATGCTTTTCAACTCAGTCGATAATTTGAAAATTTAGTAGCTCACGGTTTTTTAATTAATGCGATCGCTTCTAACTGAAACCGTCACTGATTTGAACTTATGTTCATAATCGTTTCGAAATCATCTCAATCAGTTTACTGTTGACTTTTGATCAGACGACACCACATACTGTTTGCTATTTAAAATAGCTTGTGAATTAAATATGCTGAAAAGATCTCCCCTAGAAATGCATTGCGTAGCAAAGTATCAAAGTTTAGAATCATCTTTGGATACTGATATGAAGGAATTAAATCTCCCAAGTTTAGATTTTTGTAATTCAAACGAGAACTGTTCAACATTACTCCCAAACAAGGATTTACATGCTGCAGAACCCAGGCTCGATATGGATTCGACGACCCCAATATTCACTCATAATGATGACGACACAACTTCTACTATGAGTTTTTTGGACACTATTTTTAATGACCTAGATTTTAAAAATTTGGAATCCTTCATTTCCCCCCAAGTACCCCAATTTCATCATCACAAGAACCAACAAATGCTGTTTTGAATACAATACAAGGTCCCATTATGAAAGACATCCCCAAAAGCAAACCACGCAATTTTAACGTGATTGAAATCAAGTTGAGTGATTGTGTTTATTTAATTTTAAAACATCGCATCAAACGATTTTTTGTATATATCGGGGAGTTTAAACACAATGTGGTTAGTAATAAAGAAATGCTGACGAAAAATAGACTTTTGATGGACATTAATACGTGGTACGTATTTCAATTGAAACATTTTGCTTTTAATTTGAAATATAAATCCTCATCATTTATTGCTAATAATACTGTGTAGATAATGAATCACAATAATAGCACTATGCAAATTAAAAACTTGACGAATTTTTCACATTTTGACTTAAACGATTACCAATTATTAAATTTGAAGGATAAAATTCATCATTTTAACAAGAAGCTTTTGCTACACATGTATACAAATCATCTACCACGTTTAATTAGGCAAAAATGTACACTAGGTGACGTAACCATCGAAAATGAATCTGCTTTATTTTCAAATCTCATCAAGTGTATTGAGAGTAATTTAGTGACTATTTTAAACCAAATTTATGAGTGCGTAGGATGTATTTTTGAACAGGACAGCATGAGTCTTCATACATGTTTCACATTTAATAATCGCGAAAAGTTTAATCAATTAGGGTACACGGTATTAATGTTAGTGAATTTCGATTATGTTGTTTCTATGTTTTTAAACGGAACTGGATGTGTTAGTAAAAACTTTTTATGTAACATCAATGTAGAAACTATACAATATGTATTGTTTAAATAATAAATTTTGTTAAATGTATATGTTTATTCATTTAGTCTATCTTTTAATTATGACAATCTATATTCAAAAAAAAAAAGAAATTAATAAATACCCAATCAAAATGTATATATGCAAGTTTTTATTTTTGAATTTAAAATGAATTCCAAGTTATTAATATTTTTAATAATGAAAATAAAAGTTTTCTAATTTTGCAATTTAATAAAATTATATTTAAAAGTACTTATAAGTTAAAAATATTTTTTAAAATAAATTTCAAATCTAGTTGAAATATATTTTTCAAGTTTTACAATTTTAGAAAAAAGTTTTCAGTTCAAGTTAAAAATATATTTTCAAATAAATTTTTTTCAATCCAAGTTAAAATTAAATTTTAAATTTTACAATTTCACAAATAAAAAAGTTTTTAATTAAATTTTTTTTAAATTAAACTATTCATTGTAAAAAAAAATTTTATTCATGCTTTTATGTTTGCATATTACATATAGATAGGTAGTACATACTATGTTTTATGTAAGAACAATTATTTTAATAGTTCAAAATTATTTACAAGTTAGAAAAATATACTATGTAAGAACAAATATTTTATAAGTTCAATTATATTTACAAGTTAGAAAAAAAATTACTAGTTTTCAATTTAAAATAAGTTTTCTAAAAATTACAAAAATATTTTATCAGTTTAAAAAAATTATATATATATAATAATAATAATAATAAAAGTTTTACAATTTAAGAAATAAAATTATAAAAGTTTTTAAAAATTTTCATTAGTTAAAATTTTTTGTTTGTTCAATTCACTGTATAAATCTTTTAAACATTCTTACATACTACACATGAATATGTTCACAATGTAATATAATGTATACAATGTAACATACTATGTAACATAGTGTATATACTATTTTTCATACAAGAACAATGATTTTTCTAGTTCAAAATTATTTACAAGTATAGAAAAATGTTTTATTTGTTTTTCAATTAAAAAAAAATTTCTAAAAAATATTTTATAAGTTTTACAAAAGAAAAAAAATTCAATTAAGTTTCCTAAAAAGTATTTTATAAGTTTTACAAAAAGGAAAAAAATTCCAATTAAGTTTTCTAAAAAATATTTTATAAATTTTACAAAGAAAAAAAATTCAATTAAGTTTTCTAAAAAATATTTTATAAGTTTTACGAAAAAAAAAGTCAATTAAGTTTTCTAAAAAATATTTTACAAGTTTTACAAAAAAAAAAAAAAAAAAAAAAAAAAAAATCAATTCAGTTTTCTAAAATATATTTTAAAAGTTTTATAAAAAATCAGTTAAGTTTTCTAGAATATATATATTAGTTTTACAATTCAAAAAAGAATATATATAATTAGTTTTCAGTTGTATACAAGTTGGAAAATATGAGTTATTAATGTTAACATAGTATGTATTTATATATCTCATAATATATATCACATAGTATAATATCACACAATGTGTGTGCATAACAAAGTAAATAGTTATATATCACGTAATGTGTGTCATATATGACTAATTGTATACTATGGTCGACTTAAGAATAATCATTTTTTTAGTCTAAAATTAATTATAAGTTATAAAATTATTTTTTAATGAAACTTTTCTTTATCCTTATCTACCTTATTTCTTCAAACTCTAATTTTTACATCTACATTTTTAATACAAATTCATTTATATTCAATTATTAGAATAATATCTACTTACAAATAGCATTGATTTAAAACGAAGCTTGGCATGTTTCGCTCCTACAGATGAAATGCTCACTGCAGATAACTGACCAGATGTTTATATCATCACGTGACTTCCTCTAACATCTGATAAACCGATAGCATGTTTCTCATTTCCAACTCAGTCTTCAATTGTGTTGGTTCGTTAAGTTTTAATCTCTATATTCCTTCATATTAAAAAAGAACTACATATTTTCTTTACACGTTTGATATTGGAAAGATCTAATATAATTTTAAAACCTATCTTTTTATATCTGCAAACTTTTATTACCAAATAAAATCATCATCTTTTAGTATGTTTAGTTGAAAGATCTTTTATTTTTAATTTGATGATGTAATCGAAATTCTTATTAAGAAGTTTTACTTAACTGTCTATTATTTTATAGAAATAATTTTCTTATGAAAGCGAAAAAGAATATTTCATCATTTATATAATCTAAGGTTGATTATATATTATGTTATCTGACATAATTTGTAATTATGTATACTAGAGGTATATATAATTATATATACTAGCTATATATATACAGTCATTAAACATCATCTTACAACGGTCAATTTTAAGATGATTCCTTAAGTCCATCTTTCTCGAAAACGTTTCCTCGCATTGTTCACATTTATGAAATTTTCCGGCTTTAATATGAATTAGCAAATGCTTTCGTAAATCACATTGTTGAACAAATGTTTTCTTACACTTGTCACAACTCAAAGGCCTTTTTTCTAAATGAAACTTTGTGTGTCTGATTAACACACTCTTTCTTTAAAAAGATTTACCACATGTTTCACAGTGGTACATGGTAGTTGTCATGCAATGAATTATCATATGTTCCATTAAAGAACTCTTTCGAAAAAACAACATTCCACAAACGTCACGCATAAAAAGTTTTTTTTCTAAATGAATGTTCATATGTTTTAAAAACTCGTGTTTCTCGTAAAATTCTGCTTTACATTTTCCACAAATATAAGGCAATTGAAACTGTTCTGATGAAGAAGGAATACTTTCACTATTCGAAACGGGCACATCTTTTATCTCCTGTTCACTCATCTTATCCGAATTGTTGACAATAGTCGATTGTGTATCATTAATAATATCCATATTCATTTAAAATCTCTTTTAACTTTGTGATGACAAAAATAATGCACGTGTATTCAAAACAGTAGAAAACAGAATAATGACATGAAATGAAATCCAACTACACTTAAATCAATGTAGGTGGCGCATCAGAAAAAAAGAAGATCATGTGATAGCGATTTAATACATAAACTGTTGTGTTCATTTAATAAGCAAGTGTACAAAATGAATCATTTTATAAATTCATTTCTTTTGAATTAACCTGTTTTTATCATTAAATGATTATCTTTATTGTGAATCCTACTAAAAGGCGAGTGTTATGAAAAAAATCTGATTCATTTCTTAATTGTTAGTTAATTAAAATAGTGACCCATTAAGAAAATTTGTTTTCCTAATGCAATGGAAAAAAGAAGTATTATCTCCGTTTTTCACATAAAGCGGAAATACGGTTTATCATTACATCCAGATTAGAAACAGCACATCCTGTTTATGTATGATCGAAACAACAAACACACAAATAGATATGACCACAAATCTTAGAAAATCGAAGAACTGGTTAGTTTTTAAAAGCTGATGAATAAACTTGTTTTGGTTTAATTGTATATCCTTTTAATGCCTTTGTGGCGCAATTGGATAACGCGTTTGGCTATTAACCAAAAGATGATGGTTCGAATCCATCCAAAGGCGAATATTTTTAAACTAAAATCCATAAATTTTGTTACAGTATAAGTAAAAAGAAACATTCTGGGTGAGTGATAATGAAAGAGTTCATTAACCGCACGAGAAAATCCAGATTGAAAAAATATCATTACGCTAAAATTACATTACTGTTCTAAAATCCAGTTTATAAATTATCTTTTCGTTCAAATTACTATACTTTACCGAAGTTGAAGTAGACATTATTAAATCTAAGAAATTGAATTAATTTCTCGAAGTACATAATATATAAAAATTGAATGTTTATTTCTCTAAATTCAATGGCAACAGTCTTTAATTTCGTTTAGTACGTAATACAGGGGCAACACGCTGTTAATAGTTTCCCCAATGTTGAAATAAATAATAAAATGAATAAATCTGAAAATTAAATAATTTCTCGAAGTGCACGATAATAAAAATATATAACGTTTATTTCTCATTTTTTCTAAATTCAATGGCAACACTTGTTAAAATTTCTACTTAACGTAAAATCTTGTGGCCGCCCCTCCGGGTGGTTCCGACCCGACCCCTTGAGTGGGGGAGGTGGCCGGAAGCTCGGCAGAGTTCGTTGTGTACGAATGCGAGGGGGCCGGATGGGGACGAATCGCCACCTCCTCGAGAGGCTCATCTCCGACAGGCGTTGAGTCCGGTGGCCACGGTTAACGGACGTTGTGCATGGGTTGCGGGGACCTTCGGGTTCGAACATACACGCATCCCCCGGCAACCAGGCTCTCTGGTCAAGCCGGATAGCGACGCTCCATAGGTCGATCCCGGTGCCGGTCTAAGGGCCGGACGGTGTCGCCGGGCAAAGACTAGCTAAGGCGATAGGACCCCATCCACCTATTGACCAAGAGGGAGCCTGAAGTATGAGTGAGGGCTTTGTAGTGGAAAGTCCTCGGTGCTCGCTAGTGACGACGGGGCTCGCGGGAACGCCATGCAGGGACTCCCGGAGCAAGCGAAGGGCGAGGGTTTCGGACAGCGCCCAGGTTACTTTATGACTTAGGTGGCTCATCCCTCCGCGGACCTCAGCTGGAGCAGTTGGGAGCCGACCCTTAGGGTGTTAGGGTTCGGCGGTGCCCCCGTTGACCAAGGAGCGGTCGCGTGGGGAGGCCAGTATGGCTCTGGTTGCTCCATGTCGTGCCCGTGACCCGTGGGAGGGGGTCGGCCGGCAGGTCCACCATCGAACACCATTCCCGCAGGGAAACGGGCCGGAGGCTGGCCGGTAACGCGGCGGCTCATCGTGCCTCAGGGGAACTCTTGGTCCGATCCAGGTCCTCCGTGTCAATGCGGTACCGGAGTTTTCCTCGCCTGGTGATGAGGACCTAGAGGTGTCTCCACCTAACTTTCGAACGCACTAACAAAGGTAGCGGTCGGTCACTGCACGGGGTCAGGGGCCTCCGGGCCTGGGTACTCTCGACGACCGTGAGGTAAGGTAGTGGCGGGCGGGCTTCTGTCGGCCTCCACTGGCTTCTCTGTCTTAGGATGGGGTCGAGTCGGTGGGGGCTGGCGGGACTCCGTTCCGTCCGACCCCCTAGCGAGGCGGAATCTATTCCGTCTAGGTGGAGCTTTCCGTGCCCGCCTGGGGTCGCTAACGGCACCTAGTCTGGGCCAACTGGTTCCCGGCGTGATCCACGAGGGGTTCCGTCGGTTGAGCCGGGTGGCTTGGGCTAAAAGCCGGGAGCTGGGTCGCTTTACGGCCGGAGGGACTTTCCCCGTCCTCCCTGGTTTTCAAGTTAGGGGCTCTTCAATAACTTTCCTATCGGCTTGCCCACAAAAATGTCTCTGCCGGAAAATGGCATCTGATCTTGGGGCCCTTCCGTAAATTAAATTCGGGTCGGGAAGCCTTGGTTCAGTCCGTGGGCCCAGCGTCTTTATAGGCGTCTGGTTCCTGCGATGGTTTGCGGGGTCTACCGGCTCGAGTAACCAAGTTTAGGGACCACTTGGTTTTTCTAGCTGGGTGGTGAGGACTGTCGTAGCGGCCGTTCGTCTCTTCTTGGGAATAGCCGTCACCGTGTGCGCTGGGCAGCGGTGTCGGTCTTGGCCGGAGTTTAGGTGAGGCCCGGGGTCTCAGGGGCCGCCTTGATGGGGCGTGTCTGGCGGCGACCTTCGGGACGCGCCGGGGGGCCCTCTTCTCGGGCGGTCTCAGCCTGGACAAATGGACCTGCAAGGGTCTGGGACCGGAAGACGGTCCCTTTTTTAAGGGGCGCCCACCGTCTTAACGTAAAATCTTTGCTCTGCTCATTTTTAAAAGAAGTCGATACAAAACTGGAAGAAAAGCAAATTCAAGTGAAAAAACAATGGGGCCCGCCCAGCCCAATGGTTATAGAAACAACCTAATAATGGGAAGATTGTAGGTTCGAAACCAGGCGAATAGGTAAAGAGATGTATGAACTTGCAACAAGAAGATAATAATAATTAACAATTTTCAGTTCTAAATGAAATTTTTCAAGTTTCCATCTAGATTCTCATTACAGAAATTCGAATAATGGAAAGTTTCAGGGTTCGAAACCCGTAAGGAAAACAGTACTAATGTAACAAACCCAACGTATACAGAACGATGCAAAATTAAACTGTGTTTAATCCTTTCCACTGCAATCAGATCTTCATCAAATGACTTAAAACTAGATGAAACTACTAATTTTTTTACTGTTTTTTTCAATAATGCAAAACATAACATTTCTCCTTTTTTCAAAGATTCACTAGAGCTTTTCGAAAAACAGAGTTGTTCATAAAAACCTTTCAATAAGAATACGAATTAAATTTATAAAAGAACCCTCATCTAATAATACAGTTTCAGTTTAATTCCATCAAAACTAACCTACTATTTTTGACAAAGTTCAAAACAATCGAAAAATTAAATATGTTACAACACATGAAATCTTTCTCATCGAGAGAGGCCGACACTATTTAAAAAAAATCCTAATTTTTCAGGGCGGGGGCAAGGGGGGAAGGGGTGGCAAGGGGGAAGGGGGGTATGTTTTAACTCCATCACCACCCTTTCCTATGCATGTTACAAGACGTTAGTTTCTTTATGCTTCTATTTTAAAGCCTTAAAAAATTAGACCCTCCTCTTATAACACACTTCCGCTCAAAATACCACTCTCCTATAGTACACCTTTTCACACCCTCCTACTACAACAGAAAAAAACACTTCCGGTCAAGAGGAGCAATTCCACCCACTTCCACCCACCTCCACCTGCTCATTGCTCTTCCTGAGGCAGAACTGTTCTTTTCTCTCTACTTACACTGGTGTCCAAAATTAAGGCCCAGTCACAAAACGCTAATTTTTAAGTAAGCGAATACTCAAAAGGAAACAATATAATTCAAATAATTACTATCCCTACAGCACAGCTAGTCCATATAGCATCTCATTTATGTCACACATGGTCAAAAATGTCTCAGTCACTACGGTGAAACGAAAAATTGGAAATTCCACACGTCTCATTATGAGTCTCAAATGATCACTATATATGACTCCACTGAGATGTAATATGACTGCTGCTTTGTGACTAGTCACCAGGTTACTTTACAATGTAGTTACATTGCGACTCTCGTGTGATTGTCATTTTTAGACTCAATTTCAAAATCATCATGAATGTTGCATTATGATAAGTCACAAAATAACATCACATTATAGTCACATGGTGACTTTTCACAAAAGAGCACAATGGTGACTTCACAGTAGTCTCTCTGTCACCTGAAAGTCATCATGTGACTTTAATGTGACATTATTTGGTAACATATCACAATGCAGCGTTCACGATGACTTTGAAATCATCTTCAGATGACAGTCACATGAGAGTCACAATGTAACTACATTGTAAAGTCACATGATGTCTCGGCACAAAGCAGCAGTCACAGTGACGTCTCAGTGGAGTCATATATAGTGATCATTTGAGACTCATAATGAGACGTATGGAATTTCTTATTTTTTTGCTTCACCGTAGTGACTGTGACACTTGTGACCATGTGTGACATGAATGAGATATTATATGGACTAACTGTGCTGTAGATATAGTAATTATTCGAATTATATTATTTCCTTTTGAGTATTCACGCCCTTGAAAATTAGCATTTTGTGATTGGTCCTTAATTTTGGACACCAGTCTATTTTGAGCAGTGTATATTATATGTCCACTAATTTTTCCTACAAAAATGCCCTCAGTGCGTTTGGAAATCTTAATGATAAAAAACATATTTTATATCATTAAACAGTTATAAATCAAATAAAAAATGACATAATATGCACCATTTCTTTCACAAATCGCTTGTAATTGTTCAAAAGTCGTTTATAATTGTTCGTGGGGAGGGGGTTTCTTTCTTTCTACCAGGTCCCCTCAATATTGTTTACTACATTAGTTGGAACGAAAACAAATTATATCAGACGGACTTTCTTATGCACTTGTAAAAGCAGAAGTTCATGGGAGGAAAAAAAAGGGTAGAATATCTGGAGGGTTGAATACTAGAAATAATTATTATTTACAAATGCAGTAAATAGTATTCGGTTATGAACTTTTCGTGATCGCCAAAATACATCTGATGCCATATCGCTGTGCTTCTTGAATACTAAAACATTTTCATGCAATAAAGAAATAATGTGTGATAAACAACATTAAAAAAAGTCTGTAATTGGTTGCTTATGTTCGCTGATGTTATTATAATATATACTGAATATTATGTACGTTGATGTTATTGTAATTCTGATGAAGCGTTTTTATATCAAATCAAGGTCGTTCTAATACTGAAGAACCTAGAACATATTTTTGGATAAATTTGCGCCAAACCAAACTAATAAAATATTCCACTTTATAACTTTTAAAAAATATTTTTTATTGTTATGATACATTTGACTGACATAGAATTAGATAATTCCGCGTTATCTCTCTTTGCATGCCATATTTTTTTCACCAAAAAAGTTTGCTAATTATATATTTTAGACGCTACAGTTAAGGCTGTTCTCAAATCCAAAGGGGCACATTTTTAAGGCTATTCTCAAATCCAAACACTCTCAGAAATAGAATTCTCACTTTTGACGATTTAGCAATCCTCAAGCTGTATTTCGTCGTTTCTGACGATCATTTCCTATCACCATCACGTGACTTTTAAGGAAAGATAAACTATCAGATATTTGACGAAAGTTTTTCCTCAATCACGGTCAGACTCAATGCATTTTAAGGAAACCGTTGCTGTACCTCCTCAAATCCTGCGATTTTAGCAAGCAGATATTTGCTTGTTTGTATTAGTCCCGTAACAATTTATTTTTAAAACAGCACTTTTTAGTGCTTTTCAAAAAATACTGAAATATAGGTAGTTATTGTTTCTTCATAAGTTATTTTTTTAGCTGTTAAAATTTTTAGGAATGCTTATTATTATTATTATTATTACTTATGTTGTTGTTCGTTATGTTTTAATTCGAAAAGAATATATTTCTTGTGTTCAAAAACATCCAAAAAGAAAATTTAATCAATAAAATTTCAAAGATCCGGGATATCTTTTTTTTAAATTTATTTAAGAAGTATATTCTGTTTTCAATCAGATTAAAAATAAACATAATTGATCCCTCTCCCTTTTATAAACAGTAAAGTGTTAAAATCTTATCCATCTATTCAACGTGATAAAATCTCACGCAATATGCACTTCACAGTTCGTTATTTGTGTGCAACAAATTAACCAGACCATATTCTAACCATTCATTGAAGAAAGAAAATTTCACTAATAAATGATTTAATCAAGCCATATTATAATTATTCATTGACCATGGGAAAAACATAATAATAAATTAGCCTTCCTTAAAACTTTCAGCACCGATAAAATTACAATCTATCTTATAAAAATATAATCACGCGGCAGCTTTCATTAGATCAGTCTAAAAGCACATTCATATAAGTCCCCAATAGCCTGATCGGTAGAGCAAGTGTCTCCCACCCCAAAGCCCGCGGGTTCAAATCACGCCGAGGAAAACGGGAAGTGATTTTTTTCTTCCCTTGGTAGAGGAGCTTCCAAACTGTTCAATAGATGGCGCTACCAGCCCTTTTTAGACGAAACTTTTGAGGAAATTTATATCGTCAAACAAGTGAAGAAAGTAATTTCATCAATTTGACGAAATGTTCGCTCGGAGCATATTCCAGGAAACCGTTTCGTCAAAAACAAAGAAAATTTCGTGAAATCTGAGTATTCATTTCTGAGTGTGAAGGGGCACATTTTTAAGGCTGTTCTCAAATCCAAAAGGGCAACTTTATGACATGTTTTAATTCATTTTTGTTCGAAGATGCATGAAGCTAGCAGGTGTTGTTGTTCAGAAACTATGTAATCGAACTGTGTTTTCCGTTTCTTGCAAACGCAATATAGATCTTTCAGAAAATAGTGTCAAAGTGGGCGCTTTGAACAGAATTTCTGTGTGAAAGAAGAATAACCACTCAAGAAAGGGTGAAAAATGTCTTTATCATGTGATCAAAATCACTTATAACTCAATAGGTAATTTATTTATCAAAAAAGGGAAAACACAGTTTGATTCCAAATCGCTTCCATAGTCAGGCCTTCCATTTTTATATCTTTTCGTTAAAAAATGAATTTGTAAATGTGTCGAAACGTTTTGCGCTTGTTGAGCAGAGCAGTTGAGAACGACCTTAAGGCGGAATTCAAAAAATACATTTTTTTACGCTCAACAACTTGAAATTTTCGGACACATTTTCAGACTCATCTTTAAAGGTGAAAACATGAAACTTGCAGACATGATTTTTAAAGAGATGTATAAGCTGCCGTGTGTTTTGATTTTTCGTTCAATTAATTAGAACTTGATTTATAAACAATTATTTTCTCAGTGTGACCCTTTTTTTCGTTCATAGCTCTCTCGCTTCGGTAAGTTCGGTTCAAAACGTCCACTTTGATAGCATTTTTTGCAATATATTTACCATTTATCAAAAAATCGACAAGCACTGCATGTTAAATATGGTTTCTGAATAAGGAATCTGCCAATTTTATGTGTACCAAAACAAAAAGAAATTTAAAAATGAGTCAGAAAATAAGAAATTTGGATTTGCGTGTGATTTTTTTATTATTATTATTATAATCAATTTCAATCGTTGTGTATGTGGGTCATTTGGGTTCTCAAAACACTAATTTTGGCATGCTATTCGATTTCTTCGAACTTAAATTTTTAAAAAGCTGAAATTTTTATGCAATTTACGAGTGAAAACGATTTCACAATTATGACATTAAAGTAGCACATTTGAATTTTCAAACAGCTGTGAATTTTCGGTTACTTTGTCATACATTTTTAGAGATTCTAAAATCCACAAAAAGAACTTTTGTCTTTTATCCCTGATAATTGCAATCTCTTCTCCTTTGACGTCATTTATCGTGAATCGTCTGCGATTCTGCGAAACACGCAAGTCAAGATTCTAATTCCTGCTCACACACGCCACTTAGCATATTACAAAATTGATGTATTATCTCCTTTTCCTTGCATTCAATTCAGTCACTTCCTGTATTTGAAGCGGAGACAGAGGGAAATTGGTTACACAGTCGTAAAATCGGAGCTGTTAATAGAGAAATGATTATATGAAGTCCTTTGCTATTGCAAATTTTATGTTTAAACAGGCGAGTTTACATTTATTTTCGAAGAGGGAATTCCTTGTTAATCTCACATTTCTTTGGAAATTAAATATGTATTTTGCATAATACTTCAACTGAAATAGCAACAGTATCTACATTTTAATTGTTTTTGGGTTTTTTTTTTTTTTTTTTTTTTTTTTTTTTCAGAACGTTTTAGACAGCAGCTAGAAAAGGGGATTTATTTCCTTTCTGTTGATAATGTGCCTTCAGGGAAAATGAGTTGAACTCAACATTTCCATATACAAAAAATATACCATATACGAAATTTCCCAGAATAACTCTAATATGGTGGAACAGAATCGAACCCTCGCACTTAACGTACAGCTACTTCCCCATTCTCCTTATAGAAATGTACAAAACGATGTATCAGAATATTCATTTGTAAAAGTAATTGCAATTGAAAATATGCTATAATGGAAATGCGGTGGGTATAGCCGCAACAATGTTAGTAAATAATTAAATAATAAAAAATATTTTTCTTTTCATATGAATTTGTCCAAAGAGACGAACAAATCATGTCCGTGGACAGTCGCAGCCCTAAGTTTGTACCACTTATTTGGTCTATAAAGGTGATTTTAAAAAATCCTGATACATTAATTATTTTAATTCGGTGCTTTTTAAAACTAATTTCAGATTCAATTTCTATAAATCATTTTTATTTATAATTTTATTTTATAAATAATCACTGTCCTGATTAACTCTGTTATATCCGTGAACAGAAGGTTAATAGCGGCAAAACAGCTCAAAAGATGCCAGCAACAGAAAAAAAAGAAGAAACAAAGAAAGAATAAAGAAAAACTTTACTGTGAAAGAGAAACCTGTTGGTCCTTTTAAACACAGCAATACATTGCAAATGATGTAAAATATGTATTTCTTCTCAATATAACTGTGAAAAAAAATCACGAATACAGAAAGTACACCATTTGGACCACATCACGTCATTTGTGAACAAACAAGATTAAAACGGATAAAAATTTCAAAGTAGAATAATTAAATAGTAATATTAATTGCACATGTATATTAATTTCAAAAGTATTTATTCAGGAGCAACATTCTGTTCAGCCTGATATTTAGTATGTGTTACGAATGATTTGTGAAAACAAAGTCAGGTCCTGTGGACGTCTTCGTTACAAACATTATAAATATTTATTTTGTATAATACTTCAACTGACATGTCAACAGTACCTACATTTTTTTTTCTTCTAGTTCCAGGGCGTTTCAGACAGCAGCTGGAAAACGGATTTACATTCATTTCCATTTTATTGATAATATGGTAGCATTAGCATCCATTAATAGTATGTAGAATCAGCATCCATAGATTCCATATAAGCTTTCATGCAATGATAAAAGGCAATTTTAATCAAATGTTTTCCTTGATATGACAAAATACTGAAATGATGTTTCAAGTAAGTTCCAAGAAACGTTTAAAAAAAATTGTACCCTTAATTTAAATTTAAATTTTCATTTATATATTTGTTCAATTTCATTTATCTTTTATATTATTCATTTATTTATTCATTTACTTATTTTTATCTATTTTTTATTTTAATCATTTATTTATTCATTAATTTGCCTTTACCTATTTTTTATTTTATTCATTTATTTATTTATTCATTAATTTATTTTTATCTATTGTTTTTATTCATTTATTTAATTTATTTTTATCTATTATTTATTTTATTCATTTATTTATTCATAAATTTATTTTTATCTATTTTTTATTTTATTCATTTATTTATTTTTATCTATTTTTATTTCATTCATTTCTTTATTATTTTATTCGTTTATTAATTTATTCATAATTTTTTTATCTATTTTTTTTTTATTTTATTCATTAATTTATTTATTCATTAATTTATATGTATCTTATTTTTTTATTTTATTCATTTAAGTATTGTTTTATTGATTTATTTATTCATTAATTTAGTTTTATTTGTTTTTTATTTTATTTATTTATTTATTCATTTTTTATTATTAATTAAATAATATTTATTTTTTAATTTATTTATTTAGTTTTAATTTTTTAATGTATTTATTTATTTTATTATTATTATTTTTTTAATATTATTTATTTTATTTATATTTATTTATTTTATTATTATTTTTTATTATTATTATTTATTTTATTTATATTTATTTATTTAGTTAGTTCGTTCGTTATAACAAAATATTCGGGGGTTGTCATATAACAACCTGATATTTCATTTATTATTTGTACCAGAGAATTCAATCCGGACTTCGGGTGCTTAGAAATACATGAAAGTATTTTTTTTATAAAACTGTAATAGATTTTTTATATTTAATGTGTGGTTTTAAATTGCCGACTACACCAAAAAGCACTCTTACGTGAAAAATATTAATTATGTATTCAAATAAAGTTTTGAAATTCATTAGAAGCTAATATTTATTCCCTATTAGCCGTATGCCGGGTGTTAATAGCAGAAGAAATCTCCCAAGACTTCACTATATACAGTAGATTATTTTTATTCGGATTAGTTTAGTGTTTTTGCGTAGTTCGATTACGCATCTGTTAAATTTATGTTTTATTTATTTTATTTTATTTATTTACTTATGAAGTTTCTAATTTAGTTTTCGGACTATTAGCTGGAGACAAATGCTGAACTGTTTATATCGCTTTAATGCGCAAATGGGTTGATATTCCGTAATCAAGCTGCACGCAATAGAGATAGATGTAAAAAAAATCGTACTTCAAAATTCTTTTAAAAACCATACAAAAATACTAAATTCAGAAAACGTTCTAAAACAAATTGCACGTATGAAAGAACGTTTATATATATATATATATATATATATATATATATATATATATATTCGACGGTATAAAATTTTAAATTGTGCGATGTTTAGAAGTTTTAAAAAATGGCAGTAAAGGCGAAATTTAGCGGTCACGTAGTTGCTAGCGCCAATATCACGTCAATGTTACTCAGGGCATTTTTTGGCTTCGAAATATAGATTATGTAACATAAATAGTTTTTTTATGTCACCATATTTTTTCCCTTGAATGAAAATTTTAAATACTCTAATTCAGAATTCCTTTCGTTTAATACTCTAATTCAGTTTTGTCTTTAGGGAGCAAATGACTAGTTCAAAATTATCACATTACCAGATAAACGTAAAGCGTGGTTGATTCTTTGGCACTTTTTTGTGAATTTATCAGAAAGATTCATATTGTTGGGGGAGGAAAAGAAAAAACAAGTGGGTAAATGTGATCACAGATCGCACAGAGGGTTTCGTTTAATAATCAAAGCACTTTATCCTTTTGCAAAATCTGTTAGTTCCACATTTCGCAACCAGGGGGCGCACTCTACTCTAAACAAACCTCTATCCGAACGAAACCCCATTTTACAAACTATCCATAGATATATTAGTCGAGGGGATCAGGACAATAGCACCCGAGATAGGTAGGCGCCCCCTGGCGGTAAAAATTGGAACTAAAATATGTACGGCTATGGTACATAATATGAAAGAGTGTCAAAGGAGTGTTGATAAAAGTTAGAAAAGTGCACCCCAGGTCAACAGGGTGGAGGTTAGAAAAATTGTTAAAAAAAATACAGAAGTTAAAGCCCGGAGGGGTAAATAATATAAGACTTTTTGAAATTTTTATTATTTTTCCTGTAATCGCAAGTGTTCAGCTATAAGTATGCAGAATTTCACATCTCCAACTTAATTAGGGGCTAAGTTAGAAAAAATGCTTAAAATACACAAGTTACAGCCCAGACGGGTATAAGACTTTTTCAAAATTTTATGATTTGTCGTTTGATGTGAGGTGGTTAGCTGTAAGAATCCAAAATTTCAAGTCTCGTACGTATATGAGATCAATACCGATCTACCGGCGAATTCTAGGAAAGTAAATAAAACTTTTGGCACCAGGCGCCAATTAGTGTTTCTGTGAAAAGAGGCTGTAGATTTTAATTGAGTTCAATTTGTTCCATTTGCCCCTCTCCATCAACCCTAACAGGGTTCCCAGAAAAACATGTCTGGCAATTTCCCTGATCAAATCGCAAAAAATTCCAGAACCAAACGGGCATACACAAAATCTGCTTTGATATAGTAATTAAATTTTAAAAATATATATTCATTATTAGTATTAATTTAAAAATAACATATTTTAAAAGCTTTAGGTAGGTTTTTATAAAATTAACACAAAATAACTTAATAAGTAGCAGCATAAAAACAAATTCAGAAATTTGTATCATAATAACAGGGTTCATACTCTTTTCCTAGGAGAAAATCCAAGCACCTAACTACCGTATTTTATGGAAGAAACGCCGCGCCGTTTACGAGTTTAAAAGTTAATTTTTTTGTCAAGTGCGGCGTTTACACCATGTGCGGCGTTTACGATTTTTTTTTTTTTTTCGTGCGCGTAAAGTCCTCTGCTCGACAACGTAAAACTTCCAGACTTTGCCGATAAGGAAAACTGTGACATTTCCGATGATGATACCGACCCATATAGGTGGCCAAAGAAAATTTACAATTCTTCCACTCAGACATTGACGACTCGGATTTTGAGGACTTCGAATAAAAACTAAAAAAGGACTAAAGTGAATGCGACGTAAAAAGCGTCATAAAAAGCGTGCTAAGCTGCGCCGACCACTTTAAAAAAATGTGGAGCGCCAAAGCAGAGAGGCCCGCATACCGCGCTCTGGATGGTTTTAATACCAATTGACGTCTCTTTAATTAAAAAAATTACATAAAAATATTATAAACCTGATTTAAATATTTTAAATAAAATTTTAGAATCCTAAGTTATTAAAAATGAGGCACCTTACACTGTTCAGAAAACTTTGATTAAAGTTAGGTCAATGAGACACTGTCGACAAAAGTAGCGTTCCCACAGGTGCGGCGTTTACGACGGATTCGGCGATTACGTATTCAGACTAATTTTGAGGAGTGCGGCGCTTACGACGGGTGCGGCGTTTCTTCCATAAAATACGGTACCTAAATTTCAAGCTTCTTCCAAGAAAATTGGAAAATGAAATTTTATAAAATACTATATTGTTTAAAGAATTCAAAATTGTCAAATGCAAAAAAAAAAAAAATAAAATAAATAAATAAATAAATAAAAAAAAAAAACTTCACCTTTGCTATTTTTCAAATGAGTGCCATACAGTAGCAAAGTCCTGAATGTGAAATCTTATGAGAAAGTCTGAAAAATATAGAAAACTTTTGTCCATACTGTGGTTTTTCTCCATTAATATTTGAAGGAATTTTTCGGTCTTGCTTTTTCATGACTTTTTAGAAAATATTTGTAAATTCTTTGACTTTTCCTATGTATTTTAAAAATTTCCTGACATTTGCTGACTACTTTGAAATGAAATTCCCTGACTTTCCAGTTTTTCCATGTCGCTGAACATCCTCAGGGGCCTCGCTTGAGGAGGAGGGGTCTTCCCCCCCATAAACGTTGGCGAATGCTGTTACACTTGGCAAATTTACAAACTTAGTTGGTGAATTTGTGTAAAACTTTAATACAACTGTAACTATGTAAAACTATAATACACTTTCTATTTCTGATAGACTTGGCAAAAATTACAAATCTAATTGGGAATATGTATTATTAAACTTTTTACAAATAAGAACTATATTACATTTTCCAATTGCGGTAACTTGGCAAAGTTATAAAACTGTTTGGCAAATACTGAAATTTGACTTGGCAATTTGAGGTCCTCTCCCCCACCAATGAAAAGTCTTCGCGATGGCCCTAGTAACCCTGCCTGATTGTCAGAATTCCATTCTCTTATATCCATTTAATTTCTTTGAAAAGAGGATAAACAGTCCAGTATAACATATCTGACGTGTGTCCCAAAAACGACCGATGATTTTAAAATTCAATAACTAGCAAACGGTGACAGATATTTAGAAAATTCTAGCAGGAGTGTTATGCAAGATGTCAGGGGTTTGTATGCTGCGAATCTCAGTTTTAGTTATAAATAGCATCGATAGATGGCGCTGCAAGCAATAACCGCTAAATCCAGGCTCGATTATTCGGCGCAAAAAAAGGAGATTAAAATGTATTGAATGGATCCCGAAGTACCATAAATTGGGTCTGGACTGAGTACTTATTGTTCTCAGCGCCATCTATTGTTTGAAATTCGAGCTAAAATAAATAATCACAGTAAAAACACTCCTGACATCATACATAACCCTCTTGCGAGAATTTAATATCTGTCACCGTTTGCAAGTTATTAAATTTTAAAATCATCGGTCACTTTTGGAACACCCGGTAGATTTCAACTCTTCTCAGAGAGACGGAAATATCATAATTACTTATTCATCACGCGGCTTCATCTGATAACAACGAAAATGTCATATCGCACCCCTCCTCTTCCATAAAACCGCACGCGTGCACTCGTCATCCTTCCTTTATGGTTGACCGCCACGCACAAGCACGCCATTTAGCCCTTCATTGAACCCGACAATCGGCCGTTCACTACGCTCTCGCAATTTCATTTTTAGTCACTGATTTTTGCCAACTTCCTTTTGGTTGGTGACTGTACAAAGGCGGTGTGAATGAATGAGAATAAACTGCCGGACAGAATGCAAACATTCGGACAATGAGTATTGTTCCAAGGAGGCAGTGAACAATGTTGGTCGTGATGAGCCGGGAACACTGAAAGGAAATTAATAAAACATCGTCTGTTGATGCGCACGACAGAATGGAATGATTTGCTTGTAACGTGCATGCAGATGGGAAGGTATGGTTATGTAGGAAACGCCATTCTTTTACCGCAGTAAATTTGCGGTATCTGCATGTTCTGAACTTCAGAAGCAATGGACAATTTGCCATTTTTCTTTGAAATTATTAGTTTCAGAATTGTGGGAAAATTCACATTTCATGACACCGTGAAAGTTCAAACAATGAATGTCGTAACCATATATACGGATTGTGCATTTCAAATTTATGGATGGTGATCAAGCTTTTTTGTGAGCTTTAAATTTTAAAGAAAAATTTTCCTTTAAAATGATAAACAATTATCATGCATTTCAAATTTGCGAACGTTGAACAACCGCTTACTCACTTGAAAACATCCGCTCGCTAATGCTAAACCTACGGACAGGTTGTTTTCGAATTTCTCGTTTAAATTTGAATATTTTTACACGATTTCTTTTTGCATAGGATAGCTGAGGCTGATCTCTAATATGTCTATTTTTTACATTTTCGATTTCGGTTGCAGTTTTTTTAAATAAAGGTACTTTCACTTTTGGAACCGGTTTCGAAAGCGAAAGTATCTTTATTAAAAATATCTGCAACCCAAATCGAAAAAGTACAAAATGGCATTGTTAGAAGAGATCGTGCTCAGCTATCCTATGCAAAAGTAAAATCGTTTAAAAATATTCTAATTTAAACGAAAAATTCTGAAACAACCTGTCCTTAGGTTTAGCTTTAGCGAGCGAATTGGGTGAAGATCCCCTTAGTATACTTTACATATTGCAAGGAGATAATTCCGGACTTCCCGGGTTACAGAATATGGGTGAAAAACATTTTTTTTTTTTTTTTTAAATTGATAACGGTAATAGGTTTTTTAGATTTAATATACAGGGTGGCCATAATTAAACGACCCTACTTTAAAATTGTCTACAGACAAAACTATTGCTCATAAAGTTGTGAAATTTTGGGAAAGACATAATAAAGGGATGGGATTTGTTTAAGATAAAAAATACATAAATATAAATAGTTCAAAATTTCGCCACCAGAGGGCGATTTTTAATAAATTACACATTTAGCATTAAGATACTTAGAAATTTTATTTACGGGATGTTCATAATTATTCGACCCTATTTTAAAGTGTTCTACAGACGAAACTATTGTTCAGAATGTTGTGAAATTTTTTGGAGGACATAATAAAAGTATGGGAATATGTTTGAGCGAAAAAAAAAAATAAAAAATAGGAGGCCTTTTTTTTAATAAATTACAAATTTAGCATATATTTACCGTAGTTTAGCAAATTTTGTTATAACCAAACATATTCTGCATGACTTTCATCATTTTCAGATACCCTCTGGAATCGTAAGATAGCATGTTCCACAGTTGACCGCAGTGTGTTCTGGGAAATGCTAGGAACATGACTTGAAATACTGTCTTTAGAATAAGGTTCAGTTAATAAATAAAACTTCTAATCTATCTTAATGCTAAATGTGTAATTTATTAAAAATAGCCCTCTGGTGGCGAAATTTTGAACTTTTTTTATTTATATATTTTTTACCTTAAACAAATTCCCATCCCTTTATTATGTCTTTCACCAAATTTCAGAACTTCATGAACAATAGTTCTGTCTGTAGACAACTTTAAAGTAGGGTCGTTTAATTATGGACACTCTGTATATTATTTTAGAATGCCCGCTAACGATACCAAATATCATATTTATATGAAAAAATCGCAATAATGCGTTCAAATAAAGTTTTGAAATTTATTAAAAGAGATAATTTCGTATTGACCTGTCGCTAGAAGCAAGGAGTTAATAGCCGGAGAAATCGTCAAAGATCCTTATTTGCAATCAACACTTTTGATTCTGATCATTTAAGTGGTTTAAAAGCGTTGTTCGATTATGTCAAGTTTCTGACGCTAATGAGCATGTAAATAATTGAGATTACTATTATCTGATATTATCTTTTTACTTATTTATTGCATTTCATGTGTATCACTTTCTGCATACTTGAATAAGGGAATACTTTTCCTTATCTTGAAGTTGATCCGAGCTATTTTAGTTAGATAGCATTATATGGACAAGCTCCATTGTATCGAGGAATTCCAATTTCCACTTTTATTCAAGAACGCATACTTCAGATAGGCAAACAAAGAAGTTCCCGTACTATCTAGGTCTATGAGATGGTGGATGCCACTGAAAAAAAGAAGCTTTAGATAAGAAAAGGGGTCCTTGAGGGGACTAGGTAAGCTCCTTATGCTGCGTTTGGAAGGAGTCGTTGAAAGAGACACGGAGAGTTCTGGCGTAGACCTCGCGAGCAGGAGTTGTAGGTGTTTTGATTGAGTTTTCTGGAGTGAAGTTTAGTGAGTTGTGGGAAAGAGTTTAGTCCTGAGCAGAAGGATCATGTGTAGTTCTCTGATAAACCTATTGAGATAGATACCTTAGGGTGAGAAGAAAATCGTGTATTTTAATAAGTTGACCAAGTACGTATTATGTAACTTAGTATATGGCCGGATCGTTTATAATCCGAGCCCTTAAATGTAAATAATGTTGTGTTTTGTAAATAACTTGTTCTTTAATATTAATTGAATCAGTTTAGAGTTTTGATAATCCTTCTCACATTGTGTCCGATATCACGTATTTATATCGATGGTGGCAACCTATCGAATAAAAGGACAGTTTTCCGAAGTCTGTACAAGTGTGATCGTGGATCTGACAAAATTCCTCTGCGTGTGGACTAAGGAAGAATATAACAGATTACATATCTTAAATTTGTGTTTTATTTATATTTTATTGTTTTATTTCTTGACTGGTGATTTTTTTTAAATTTCGCTATGCAATAAAAGCTGGAAACAAATGCTGAGCTATTTATATTAATTTAAGTGCAAACGGATGTATCTTTCGTAATCACCTGCATGCGATAGAGATAGATTTTTTAAAAAATCATGCTTGAAAATTATTTAAAAAACAATAAAAATTAAGGAAATATATGGATACAGATTTCAAACAAATTGCGATATAATTTTCAAACAAATTACATTTAAAAGTAAATTATTTTCCCTATTCCCACGGTGTAAAAACTGAAAATGTGCGATATTTAGAAGTTAAAAGAAATTGCAGTAAAAGTTAAATTTAATGGTCTGTTGTTGCCACTGTCAAAATGACGTCAGCGCTACGCACAGACACATTTCTCCTTTAAAATAAAGACAGTGAACTCTCGTTAGTCCGGACTTCTGAGGGAGGTAATATTTTGTCCACACTAAAACCAAAGTCCGCATTAAACTATGTAAACTTTTGAATGGTTTAAAATAATCCTTTTCACCGAATAAATTGAATTAACAGAAATTAAATAAGTTACCATCTTAATGCTAAAATAAACAACTTTAGCATTAACTTAGTAATTTTAGTTAAAAAACATTGGATTGCATGAGTTCGTAAGACCATTGATATTACTTCATTTTAAATAATATTATTCTTTCATAACAGGTAAGAGAGTAAATAAAATTCTTCTTAACTCTTAGCATTGCAAATCCCACTTCTTCGGAGATACGTGTTCTTCCGGTAGGAAAGCTGAAAATTATTTCTTTTATTAAACGTGTGTGTTTCTTTGTTATGAAGAATTGGACAGCGTCTTCTGGTTCTGGACTTTATATAAATACAAATTGTTAACTAAAAATATACAGAATCTTGATTAAAATATGTTGAATATACAGTGAAAGAATTTAACATTATATGATTTTATAGACGCATTTTGTAGGAGCAGGTTTGTCGCTTCCTAAAAGATTCCATAAAAAGGAACAGTTAAAAAAAAGGAATTGGGTCTTGTCAGTTCTAAGACCAGCGCCCATCTGAAGGGCTTTTAAAAGTTGATACACGGTTTCTTAGTCCGCAGTTTAATTATACAAAAAATTTATGACCTTAGCAATTGTCTTTCTTTTCGTGCAGGAGTTCAGTAAAAAAAGTTCGACTGCAAAAGTCTGTGATGCTGCCATCTGTCGGATAAAAGTCAACAGTCTAGCGTAAAGTTTGTTTATCAGGTGATGTCTAGTCTGTCGAAGTTATTCGAAACACTGGCCTGTTAGTGGCGACACCTGTTGCATATACCACAAACAACACGGTGGCGAAACTCTTTTGGGGCTATTTCCTACATTCCTCCTTTTCGACCGAACCTTGTGGTGGTAGTAGTTGAAGTTGACTTCTCAGATTCTCAAAGTGAGGTTTGGGGATTGGTTTTGTAAAGATGTCGGCGATCATTCTTTTGGAAGGGCAGTATACTAATGTATTGACGCCGCTTTCCTTTAGATGTCTCATGTTATGGTATTTGATGTCCACGTGTTTTACGCGAGATTGGTGCTTGTCATTTTCAGTTAGTTTTATGCATGCGGTATTGTCTTCAAATATTACAATCGGTAATGTTTGGTGTAACTATAAGTCTTTCATCAAATTAAGTATCCATTGGAATTCTTGAGTCGCGTTAGAAATAGAGATATACTCTGCCTCCGCGGTAGACAAGGCGACGCAGTTTTGCTTTTTCGACGTCCAGGACAGGAGATTGCTTCCTAGTTTTAGCACGTTTCCGGTTGTGGACTTCCTATCTTCTCGGTCGCCTGGGCCTGCCCAATCCGAATCACTATATACGGTTAGTATGGGTGGCTTTTCTTTGTTTATGGTTAGTTTTAAGTACTTTGTAGTACGCAGATATCTGATCACATTCTCTACTGCTTCCCAATCCGCTTTTCTAGGAGATTCGTTTCTTCTTCCCAGAATGTTGACTGTAGCGGCTATGCCCGGCCTGGTCGACGGCGCGATATATAAGAGTGCTCCCACTGCCTGCCTATACTGTTTGTTGTCGTTCAGCGGTTCATTGTGTGGGTTTATGTTAAAGTAATCTGTGCACACGGGTGTATATGTGGGTTTGGAGTTAGATAATTTAAATTTTTCTGCTATTTCGTCAATTTTATTCTCTTTGTCTAGCTCAAGGTTTCCGTTGTCTAACCTTTTGATGTTTATCCCAAGAAATTGTGATACCTTGCCAAGATTCTTAATTTCGTACTCCTTAGATAACTCCGTGTGTATATTGCGCGTGTTTTCTTCGCTTGAAGCGACTAAAATGTCCTCTACATGTACGATTATATAAGAAATGTCCCCATTTTCATTTCTCTTATACAAGCACTGATCTGAATCTCATTCTTTAAAATTTAAATTTCTTAACGACTTATTGATTTTTATGTACCAAGGTCTCGCGGCTTGTTTGAGGCCATATATATATTGCCTTTCTTAGTTTGCATACCTTTTCTTCCTCCCCCTCTACTATATATCCTTCGGGTTTAGTCATTAAGACTCCCTCTTCTAAATCTCCGTGTAAGAATGTTGTTTTTACGTCGAGGTGAGTAATGTCTAAATTTTTATACACGGCGGCATTTAGGAAGCTTCTGATCGTGGTGTGCGCTACCACTGGTGCATATGTTTCATCGTAGTCGCTCCCGTATTTTTGAGAATATCCCTTCGCGACGAGTCGCGCCTTGTCTCCACCTCTCTGCGGGCATTATATTTTGTTTTAAATGTTCATTTGCTGCCTATGGTACGTTTTCCTGGTGTCGGTTTCACCAGTTCCCCAGTATTATTTTTCTTTAGCGACCTAATTTCCTCATTCGCGGCCTCTATCCATTTGTTTTTAATTTTAACATCGCTGATGTTCTTTACGTCTTCCCAGTTTTTCGGATCTTGTACTTTACAGATATTCGCGCTTATCCCGAAGCGGTCAGGGGGGACACCTCTGTTGCTTCTTAGTGATCTCCGCGGTTCAGTGGTGTTTTGCTGCGGAGTATTGTTTTGATTTTGTTCGTCATTATTTAGCTCAATCTCTACCGTTTCAGTAGGTGTCTTCGCGTCATTTATGCTTTCGTCCATTTCGTTTACTCCGTTCTCAAAGAATTTTATGGTTCGCGATATTATTACGTTGTTTCCCCCTGTGTGTACTCTGTAACCTTTACTTCTGTTATCGTACCCCAATAGAACACCTTCAACGACCTTTTTGTCAAATTTGGATCTCTTCGATTGTTCGACGTAGGCATATGCCTTACATCCAAAGGTCCGTATGTTAGATAAATTAGGTTTCCTGTTATTCTACAGCTCGTAAGGCCTTCTATTGTTTTCGTTTGCCTTGGTGGGAAACCTATTTATATAATTATTTTATATAACCTATTTTAATAAATAAATTATGTTCGAGTTAAAAGCAATTTTGTGTCACGTGACAACCGGTTTTTCTCCTTCAACTAACTGTTTTTTTTTTCCTTTCGTCCGAAAATTCGGTTCAAAACGCTCACTTTGACAGTATTTTCTGAAAGATTTTTTGCGTTTACCCAAAAATGGAAAACGTGTTTTGATGACATAGTTTCTGAGCAACAACACCTGCCCATTTCACGCGTTTCCGAACAAAAATGAATGAAAACTTGCGCCATAAAGTTAACTCTTTGGATAGAAGAAATTACTGAGAAGAAATAAAATATGCAAATAAATACCCGTACTTACATCATTTAACTTTAATTAATCTTCTCTCATTTTTCTTTGCGTTACTTGAAAAAATTATCTTTTTACCACATCATTTTTCAGTTTTGCGACACTCTCGGGTCTGTGATCCCTTAATTACAAAAATTACATCACAGTTTCTTTTGAAAAAATAATCTACAAAAGAAGTTTCGGTTCTGCTCGACCAGTTTGGAAATAAATTGTCCGCTTTATCCGATGTATATTTTTTCCTTCTTTGGAATGATTTTTAGCTGGAAAATCGTCTGACTGATACCATTGCCATCTCCTTTTATTTTATTTTATTTCTGTATGAGGAAAAAATATGAGCTTCAACTGAAAAATATGTTTAGTATAATATTAACCAGTTGTTTTAGTCACTGATTAATGAAGTAACATTTACTGACAAAAGGTTTAAAAATAAAATACAATTAGTGTTTTCCCATAAAAAAAAAATAAATAAATAAATAAATAATAATAAATAATAATAATAATAAAACTTCAATCATGGATGAGAGCGCTCCGACCCAAATTGCCGATTACTACCACTAAATTTTAATAGTATTTCAAGCATTATTTAATGACAGAATTGCTGAGATTTAATAAAGCAAAGAATGCTATTAAAATTTAGTGGTAACAATCGGTCATTTGGGTCGGAACGCTCTCATGCCTGTTCAATGCAATAATCCATGAACTAAAACTCGTCCTATACACAATTTGCATATTTATCTTCATTTAAAATACATAATTAATTGAAGAACTCACATGATAAAGGTGGTAAATAACACAATCACATTTTTGATAAAATGAGCTGTATAAAGTTCCAAATATCTATTTGAGTTTATTGTGAAATGCCTCTTTTATCAATTAAAATCTTTGTGGATATTATGTTTTTTTCAAATAGCAATTTAACATCTCTATAATAATAGCCTAAGTCATGTGACTGTCATCAATAGTTCCAGGCTGACCGCTTCGCTTTTTATATGCCAGGTCATTTTTATATGCCTTATAGTTTGGCGATATATTTTTGGTCGTCGGGATAACCAAGTAGTAACCATAAAAATACGGAGTTCTTGATTTCTCTACTAGAAACTTCTGATTTGGCGAAGTATTGAGAAAGTAAAGTAAATTTTGGATAAAAGTAACATGGTACAATGTTTAGCACACATCTAACGGAGACCAAACTGGTCGCCAAGGGCGGCTAGTATAGTAGAAGACCATTTTGAATCATCATCAATTTTTTTGTCACATACCACGTTTATCAACTGAGCTCTTCAATTGTTTTTCGTCGTAAACTTTAAAAGTCTTCATAAGTCTGTCTCAGTTAGATTTGTGAAGTGAAGTTTTTAAAAAGTATGCTGCAGTTGCCATAGAGTCAGTGAACACTGGTGGTCGTGATGAGTGGGGAACACTGAATGGAAATTAATAAAACATCGTCAGTTGATGCGCACGAGAGAATGGAATGATTTGCTTGTAACATACATACAAATGGGAAGATATGGTTATATAGGGCAAGCCATTCTTTTACTGTAGTAAATTTGCGGTATCTTGCATGATATCCGCAGTATCTGTTTTCAGAAGAAATGGACAAATTTGTATTTTCCTTTTAAATTATTCGTTTCAGAATTGTGAGAAAATCTTTGTTTTAGGACACTCGAAAAGCTCAAACAATAAGAAGTGTATGTACGTACCGTGCTTTTCAAATCTATGATCAAGATCTTTGTGAACTTAAATTTCAAAGTATTCTTTCCCTTCAAAATGATTGGCAAATGAAAATCGCATGTCATGAATGATTAACATCAAATAATAAAAATTACATCTTTTTTTTTCTATTTTTAAACTTATGAAATCAGAGCTGACGATAAATTTTAACTTTAAAATATATTGTTTTAGTTTAGTTACTCCTTTATAACTCAAATTCCAATATACCGGGTGTCCCAAAAATGACTGATGGATTTTAAAATTCAATAACTTGCAAACGGTGACAGATATTAAAAAAATTCTTGCAGGAGTGATGAAAGATGTCAGAAGTTTTTATGCTGCGATTCTCAGTTTCTCTCTATTCTAAAAAAAAAGTAACTTACGCTGTCACTGCCGCCGCCGGTTTTGAATTTTTTGTGACCGGAGGTCTTTCTCCGTTAATATTAAGAAAAATATTGCATACAAAAATATGGAAATCGGCGGTGTTATAGAGAAATGTTTGATAAACACGCTGATGCAGACAGTTTTCAAATCGAAGAATTATTTTAACAGATATTTAATGCTAAAGTTGGACAAAGTCGTTCCATTAAAAAAGTTTTATAGGAGCAAAAACTATACATCGGAATTTAATCATTTTATACGTTATCATTTTCCGGTGTGCAGAATGCATTTATTTTTTAAATTTGACTCATTTTTTGAGCTTTTATTTCTATTTTAAATTAAAAAGGTTTCAGCATTTCGAGAGATATTTTTTACTTATTTTAGAAAATTGTATTAATTTAACCTGTTGCCAACTGTATAACCAGCGCAAGCAATAATATTTGCTTCAAATTAAAAATTTATTTACACGTGACTATTATAAACAGAAAAAAAAACTTTCAAATTAGAATTAAATAATTACGTATAAAAAGCAAGAACTTATTGAAAATTACTTCATAAAAACTAATATTTACACGTGAATTTTAACAGAGAAAGGATATTGTAAAATAATAAATTCATTAACATGCGTTTTAAGTCTTAAATAGGAGAAATTACGTCACATTAGACTTATTACATAAAATGAACCAAAAATAATATTGCAAAATAGTTTAAATTTAAAAATTGTGCGAGACATTTATTTGATATTTCGAGATGAACTTTTCAACTATTTTTGTTGGGACAGCGCAAATAATATTTCATTTCTAACAAAAGTATTTTTACGTGAATATTAAAAAGAGAAATAAAAGTTTGGTGAAAATTGCGTGAGATTAAAAACGATACATTTAAAATGTCTTTCATTTATTTATTTATTTATTTATTGAACAACAAACATACGACTTGTGTGCTTGACATGAGAGCCCGCTTAAAATGTCTTATTTAAAAGAACTCTCTTTTCGCTTTGTTAAAAAATACCGGGAGACAAAGACTCTGTTTACTTAATTCATTTTATATTAGCTTATTTTGAAATGTTTAACTGGTTTTATTTAATCAAAGAGGAAAACAGCCATAGTATCTTTTAACAGCAGCTGATTTTTCCTTACAATTCCCCAATCAAAGAGAAATGAATAGAAACCCGTTTATAGGGAGATCGCCACTGTTTTTTAAATTATAATTCAATCTTTCAAAATCTTTTTAAAGCCGATCAAATTAGAGTGCTTTTGGAAACTGCGGTGTGTGAACGGGGGTTGGCGAGCGTAACTCGTAGGGGGCCGAACCCCCTAGCTAGTTAAAAAAAGAAAATTGATAGATACTGCAAGCAATAACCGCTAAATCCGGGCTCGATTTCTCGGCCTCTCTCCTCTTCCATGCGAAGGAAGGAGATTAAAATGTATTGAATGAATTCCGAAGTAACAAAAATTGGGTCTGGATTGAGCACCTATTGTTCTCAGCGCCATCTATTGTTTGAAATTCGAACTAAAATCAAGAATCACAGTAAAGAAATTCCTGACATCATACATAACTCTCCTGCAAGAATTTTTTTAATATCTGTCACCGTTTGCAAGTTATTGAATTTTAAAATCCATCAGTCATTTTCGGGACACCTTGTATAATAAAATGATGGAATCGTAGCGAACAGTAATGAATTTTTTAAATGTCTGAAAATGGCATTGCTATGTCATTACCTGAAACGTTATTACAATAAATCAAAAAGGCTTGGTAATGACATTTTTAACAATAAGTCTGTTTTAGGGCTATTAACCTATATCAATTGAAAGCTTGTGGAATAATTTTTCCGAAAGCCGTCGGAACATTTTATATATATATATATATATATATATAATTCATTCACCAAAGTTAAATTAGTGTTAAGGCTGTTCTTAACTGCTCTGCTCAACAAGCGAAAAACGTTTTGACATATTTAAAAATTCATTTTTTAACGGAAATATATATAAAATTGGAAAACCTGGCCATGAAAGCGATTTGAAATGGAACTACTGTTTTTTCCATTTTTTGATCAATCAATTACCTATTGAGTTATAAGCTTATTCGTTCGCGTGACAAACACGTTTTTCCCCCGCTCTTGAGTGCTCTTTCTCCCTTCGCGCGGAAATTCGGTTCAAAACGCCCACTTTGACATTATTTTCTGAAAGATCTATTGCGTTTGCAAAAAAATAGAAAAAACAGCTCAATTACATAGTTTCTGAACAACAACACCAGCTAGTTTCATGCATTTTCGAACAAAAATAAATTAAAACTTATGTCAGAAAGTTGTCCTAACACCCTTAAAGCTGTCCTCAAATCCAAAGGAGTAACTTTATGACACAAGTTTTAATTCATTTTTGTTCAGAAACGCGTGAAATTCGCAGGTGTTGGTATTCTGAAACTATGTCATCGAAAGACGTTTTCCATTTTTTGGTAAACGCAAAAGATCTTTCAGAAAATAAGTGGGCGTTTTGAACTGAATTTCCGGACGAAAGGAGGAAACCAAGCTAGACAGAGGAGAAAAACCGTTGCCACTTGAGAAAAATTACTTATAACTCGATAAATAATTCATTTATCAAAAAATGGAAAACTTATTTCAATTCCAAATCGCTTCCATAGTCAGACTTGTCAATTTTGCGCCTTTACGTTTAAAAATGAATTAGTAAATGTGTCAGAAATTTTCGTGCTTGTTGAGCAGTGGGCTTGGTATGAATTTCAGAAATAGTAAACTTAGTAATAAAATACATTGATAAAATTCTAAATTTTTTAACAAGAAGTACTTAACTTGCATGGTTAAAAAAAGGGGCAGGGTACGTCTGTTTGTTAGAACACGTGGAACACGTAGAACAATGTGTAGAACGTTATCAATATTAAAACGCCATCTAGTGAAGATTTAAATCGAAAATTACTCTGTATCCTGTATCTTCAATGACAATTACCTCTAGAACAGTGGTTTCCAACGTGGAGCTTGGAACGTAACAAACCCACTGGCGGGCAATTTGAATTTTAAAGGGGGCAATTGCAGATTTGTTATTAATCTACTCCTGCCAGTTTTATTTAGATTTTTTCTTTGGAAAAGTTATTTTATAGACTAAAAATAAAACTAATACATCCAAATTTCAAAAATAAACCTTTTTTTTTTTTTTTTTTTTTTTTTTGTAAAAGTTATCATATAAAGGTTAGGTAATCTTTTACATTTAAAATATTTGAAATTTCCTGATTGTAAGTCAATAAGTTTTCATCGTCAAATTGTTAAGCTTTTAAGAAATAATCCATAATTATAATGAGATAAAAGTGTGTGGTAAGAAAAAAAGCAACGATAAAATTTGCACAGGAAAAAATGGCAATATTGGAAGAATAAAAGAAATATTAAAGTTTATTTAGGTTTAAGATTTTAACTGCTTCTATTGGATAACTGAATAGATTCCGTTGTCCTAGACGTTTATAAACGTAATAGACTACATACAGTCGCCCCCGTTTAAACGAATATTGACGGTTCCAGAAATAATATTCGATTAAGCGAGATATTTAATTAAACGGGGAATCATAACTGTAATATTTAATGCGTAATAAAAAGGCAAAATAACCATCTGCGGTATTTTAATTAACAGCATAATAAATCGTTAACGGAATAAAATAAAGTAAAATAAATACAAATGCTAATATAAAGAAAATACGTATTAATTTAATGTCAGTACATAGATTTATATGGTTTACATCACACTTAATGCAGCTCGTTTGAATTTGGTCAAAACTTTGCTACATCTAATTTATGTTACTTATATTGCCTTAAAAAATCGTTTAAAAACGTTTGTTTAAGTGGAATTTTAAAGGAGTAAATATCGAGTTATTTTTGGAATGAGTGCAAAATATCACAACTACCATCTCGAGTCTCGAAGTGAAGGCGCATTGTTATTAAAGCCTGGTTAACAGCGAGAAGTTATGGTGGGGAGATCAAGGTGGGGAAATCATTTGACCTGTCCATTATATACCTGCAGACCGAAATCATTACAGGAAGAACCGAAAATTTGTTTTTAGCGTAAAAGAACCGAAAATGACAAAATGCGGAAGGAAATTCCAGCTGAAACGTGCTTTCCGCGCTTATTTTCAAGCATTTGTTATTCGATTAAGCGGGGACGTCCGTAAAAGGTATTTAGTTTAAGCGGAGAAAAATAACATAGAACCAATAGGAATAAATTAGGTTCCGGAGGATTCTATTCGAATAAGCGGTTTATTCGATTATCCGTGACCCGATTAAGTGGGGAGGACTGTAGTATAAGCATTGAAGGGGTGGTTTGTGCCCATGGATCTCAAAATTCATAGTTATTTGGTTAAGGGGGCTGATCACTTAGCTTCGGAATTCTCCTCCGTAATGTTAAGTCTATGGACTTTTGATGCATTTGTATATTTAAAATATCTTCTCGGGAAATTAATATTTTTGACATCTTTTTTCTGTGTACTCTTGTTAAAGGATGTCTATTTTTTTCTTAGTTTTCAAAATATTTCTAAAATCTATGCTGAATTTAATATTTTATGTGTTAAAAGTGGGCGAACTGCGAGTAAGATTTTAACACTTCCTATAAAATTAAGTTTGTACTTTAGAAATATTTTGAGAACTAGGAAAAAAAGATACATCTTTTAGGAAGCGTACACAAAAAATAGAAGTTAAAAAAATTAATTTCCATAGGAGATATTTTAAATATACGAATGCATCAAATGCCCATAGACTTATAACATTACGGAGGAGAATTCCGAATCTGGGTGACCAGCCCTCTTAAGCTCTTTTTAAAATCAATATTTATGGAAGAATCTACTATTTCCTATGTGTTACAAGTTAATGGTGTTAAGTAATGTAATAGAGCGACGGTGGTGCGGTAAAAATACATTTTTATATTCTATGTAATTTCGATTGTACTCGTTTATAATTATTAGTCATTTTTACAGTTACCAACTTTACTGCTACCGTTTTTACCTAACATTTCTACAATACAAAATACATCGATGAATACTTACAGAACAGCTGAACAACTTAATATTCCCGAAGTGAAGCTCAGCATTTTAACATTGATTACCCATAAATGAGAACTCACGTTCTTTACACTGGGAAAATCCATTTATCTGCTGACGGTGTACCATTAAAATAACTTGTTATAAAATTCATTTAATACATCGATTAGTAGTAATACAGTTGAGAACGATTTATACATCCATTTACTTTACCTTTTTCCAAAAGCATTATTGGTTACACAAAACAAAAATATTTTTAAAAGGATGATTTCTTTTGCCTTGGCATCTTTTCAGATTTCTTGGCGTTGAGAGAGAGAGAGAGAGAGAGAGGGGGGGGGGGGGGGGATTTTCAATTCGGAAATATTTCTGTTGTAAGAACATTATATTTGTACATTTCCTAACTCTACAAAATACTAAGAGAAATATTGAAAATAAAATTTGAGTGGGGTTATAAATATTGTACAAAATCCCTATAAATTTAAATTTAATTAATCCTTCTAAATCCTCCAGTAAAGGTGGTTGAGAAGCTAACATTTCAGGTTGGAGGTTAAGCAAATTTTAAATGATTTATTAGTTACATTAAATGTCAATAAAAAATATTGCAGAAAATTTTCAAAAAATTATATTAAACAGTTTTAAAAATTAAAGTATGTGTGGAGATGGCAGTTCGAAAAAAGAAAAGAGGAAGAAAAAAGGAAGAGGAAATTTTAAGAGGTGATTAAATAAAACTTCTAAAAATTTGAATTTCCAAAAATGTCGAAGATTTTTCTCATTTGCCATGGAACAAAGGCTGTACTTATTTGGCGACCTCTATGAAATTTTATTAAAGTCCCTGACTTTTCCAGGATTTTGGATAAAATATAGAAATTCTCTGACATTTCCCTGACTTATTAGACAAATTTCTGAATTCCCTGACTTTTCCAGGTTCTCCAGGTTTTCCAGGTAGCGTAGCAACCCTGAATATTGTACAAAATCTCTATAAATTCAAATTTAATTAGTCCTTCTAAATCCTACAATCCTTTCTAAAATTTATTAAATGATTAGGTAAATCTTCTAATGCAGTTTCAAAATTCACGGAAAATGCTGTAGAAGATAGAATGTTCATGAATTCATCATTCAGTACATAAAAGGGTTAAAAATTTATCGAACATTTTGCTATAACTTATGCGTAAAATCGGGCAGTAGCTAAATAAAATCAAGTTGTCAGGAGAACAACGAACTGCTTTTTGTCGCTAAAATCATCTACTTTGACTCTATCACATGCACATGCATTAGCATTTCATTGTATCCTGAAATTTCTCTCTGGGGAATGGCCCTTTTCCGGTTTTTGCAATGTACGGAACTATCCTTTCAATTAGCAACGACACGGGCATCTGTCTCATCTCATTCCAAGCATTATGCAGTCCACTTTTATTGTGATTTGTGAATGAAAGTCAAACGGAGTGCAACGGCATTTCCATGGGATGCCACCAGTCGAGCGTCACTGCCGTCTAATGCACGTGCATGGGACGTACGTCCAACAGACAGCAAGTGGACCACCGCCCCGCCACCATTTGCGTAAATCTGAAAATATGAAAAAAAAAATCCCGTTGTCGTAATATATCCCCCCTTTTGTCCATCGTTTCCCCCAACACAAAAAGAGAAGCCAAAAAAATAACGTCCGTTGGGGAGGGGGGAATTGAAAGTTTTGGAACGCCAGCGCATAGACCCCGCTGTTGTCACGCTAGAGCGGCACAAAATAAGCAAAAGAATGTTCGGAGAGGAAGTAGACCGCTTTTCCCACGGTTTCAGAGCAAGCGTGTGTGTCGATGGGGGGTCTAGAGTGGGGGGGAAGGCGAAAAGATGGCAGAGATGCGAAGGCACGCGCTTGGCGGTGCGTCGCCAATTAATACAACATCCGCTTTTTCCTTTTCCCACGATTCCAAGGAGGCCTTCTTCATTTTTATGGGAGTGCTTTAGGAAAAGGGGGTCGTTCCAGGGAGGGGGTAGATGGTGATGTTGATGATGATGATGAGGTGGGGAGTAAAGTTATTGTGGATTGTTTTTCCCCACGTTTTTAAAGCATAGGTACGGCTTATAACGGAAAAAAAGAAATTGCTTCACTGATAGCTATATGTAACAGTATGTAACGAAGAATGTATGTATATGTAATAGTATGCAATGAACAATGTGAAGAAATTTATCATAGTAAACAGCGTGCTAATTATAACTTATAAACATAGTTTTCTTGTTTTCTTATGCTTCCTTACTTCAAAGCTAAATGAGATCTATAATGTGTTGTATTTCAAAGCAATGACAAATTAGATATAGGAGAGGATGGAATAAAACATGCTATGTATTTAACAATTCTTTTATACATGACGAATATATATATATATGCCATAAAATAATTTTTTATTCACTTATATTAGATAAAACTGTATTAGATAGTATGTATACATACTGCATTACGATATATGTACTGTATACTATGAAATTATACTAGGTCCTAGATGAATGAATAACGTTATAAGTAAAGATTTTTGACATTTTTAAAATAGCAACAATGGAAAATAGAAATGAATTTTAATTCATTTTTGTTTGGAAACGCATGAAATTTGCAGGTGTTGTTATTCAGAAACTATGTCATCGAAACACGTTTTCCATTTTTTGGTAAACGTTAAAGATTTTTCAGAAAATACCGTTAGTGGGCGTTTTGAACCGAATTTCCGAACGAAAGGAGAAAAACCAGCTATACAGAGATGAAAAACCCAAAATAGTTTATAACTCGATAAATAATTTATTTATCAAAATACGGAGAATTCATTTCGATTCCAAGTCGCTTCCAAAGTCAGCCCTGTCAATTTTCTGCCTTTACGTTAGAAATGAGTTAGTAAATGTTTCACAAAGTTCCACCGTTGTTGAGCAGTACTCGAAATCCAAAAGGGCAACTTTCTGACATAAGTTTTAGTTTATTTTTGTTCGAAAATGCATGAAACTAGCTGGTGGTGGTGTTCAGAAACCATGTAATTAAGTTGTTTTTTCAATTTTTTTGCAAACGCAATAGATCTTTCAGAAAATAGAGTCAAAGTGGGCGTTTCGAACCGAATTTCCATGCGAAGGGAGAAAGAGCACTCAGGAGCGGGCGAAAAACGTGTTTGTCACGTGATCGAATTCGGTTATAACTCAATAGGTAACTGATTGATCAAAAAATAGAAAAACAGTTCCATTCCAAATCGCTTACACGGCCAGGCTTTCCAATTTTATATCTTTCCGTTAAAAAAATGAATTTGTAAATATGTCAAAACGTTTTGCGCTTGTTGAGCAGAGCAGTTAAGAACAGCATTAAGGCTGTTCTTAGACTTAAGGCTCCTGTCCCTGCCTGCGAAGACACTCACGAGCTAATGCTAATCCTATGGGGAGGGATTTTTCTAATATCTCGTTTGCATTTCGACTTTTTTAAATAATTTTTTCTTGCATTGGATAGCCGAGGTCCGTCTCTACATCGCACCTTTTTTACTTTTTCAATTTTGGTCGCAGATATTTTTTAGAATGACACTTTCATTTTCAGAACCGGTTTTGAAAGGGAAAGTAACTTCATAAAAAATATCTGCGACCCAAATCGAAAAAGTAAAAAAAGCTCGATGTAGAGACGGATCTCGGCTATCATAGGCAAAAAAAAATTATTTAAAAATGTCGAAATGCAAACGAGATATTAGAAAAATCCGTCCCCATAGGATTAGCGTTAGCTCGTGAGTGTCTTCGCAGGCAGGGACAGGAGCCTTAAGGCTACTTATGGAAGAAAGAAAAATAGCAGGATGAACACGTGTTTATTACTTCTCTGAAGTTTTTATTTATTTATTTATTTATTAGATCTAGTACAAAGTCTTTTTCAAAATATGGAAATGTTGCTTTTAAAACAAAGCATTTAATTTTGTGTTTCGCAGAAAAAGTAGGCTTGAAAAGAAATTTATAAATGCTTTCTGAAAATGTTCTGAGTACGGAATTGGATCGTCGGCAGCTTATGACTTTAAAAACAGAAGCAAAAAATACTGCAATTTTATACAAAAAGTGACGTTCCGAAGGGTTAAAGGGAAAAAGCACTCACGAAGGGCAATTTTTTACTGTTTATTAGAATTGTTTTTATAACATAGAAAATTTCAATTAAAGTAATTTTTTTTAATATTTAGTTTATTTTTAATTATCACTTGGTAATGAATTAGGTACAGTTTGATTAATGGCACCCTTAAGACAGTGGTGTAGTCCTGGAAAATAAAGTGGGGGGACGCTTATAGTCCTGAATATAAGGTTCGTGTCACATGAGTCAAACTTGTTTTTAAATCTTGTCTTCTATCTTGAATTGTTGAGAAAAGTAATTAAACAATTAAATATAGTTTAAATTAAATCTAAACTTTCAAAAACCACATTTTATCAGTTTTTTTCTAGAAATATTTAGGCTAGAAATAAGTAGATTACGTCTAACATGTAAGTGCAATATGCGATTGTTTTTTAAAGATTCGTATTCTAAAAAAATGAAATACACACACACAAAAAAAAGAAAAAAAAAAAAAAAAAAAAAAGTTCTAAAATCACGGTTTCATCATGATTTTAGTTGAACTATTCTAGCAAAAAATTCAATGGACTCAAATAACGAATCTCAATATCACACGTCATTTTCGATATATTTAACACCTCATAATTTATTAAAGTTTTCAATTTTGTTGGAAGACACAAAAATTCAATGCTTTTATTCTTAAAATTGTTAGTTTATTAGAGAGCTTATCCTTTAAAAATAATAATAGGTTTGGGAAATCTGCGTCCTACAGGTTCCTAGCGTCCCCCTTTGAAAATAAAAAGTAAGGGGACGCTTGAGATAAAATAAAAAAGTGAGGGGACGCCGTCCGCCCGCGTCCCCCTTCGACTACACCACTGCCTTAAGAATATCGGAAGTAATTTTGATATTTTTTCAGAAATTCGGAATTTTCAAAAATCCGGCATAGTCTCGGTTAGAGATCTGCACGGGCCGGGCTCGGGCCTACTTTCATTCACGGCACTCCGGCCGGACCATACATTTTTCCAAAGGCTCGGACCGGGCCTAATCACTACTCTTTACGGGCCGGCCGGGCTCGGGCCTTACTTTTTTCCTTAAGGTTCGGCCGGCCGGGTCTAAGTTATTTTTTCTGCACGGAGCCGGTACTGGTTTCATTCCTAATCTTAACGGCCTAAAATTTCCATTCCTAGTTTTGACCCAGCCCGTATGAAAATCATTGTCTCGGCGTGGCCTGGTCTATTCAAAGGTCAGTAAAATTAGGCTTGGCACATTTTTTTTTTCAAAAAATGCATGCATTTTTAAATCGCCATTATTCTACAATTAAACACTCAAATTCATTCTTTTTAAATAATAGTAGATTTCTTCGTTTATTAAAATATAGTTAAAATAAAATATAGTAAAACGTGTGAAAAAGAACCTGCCTATGACGTAATCTTGTTTTAAACTGTAAAACGTGTTGATCCATGCAAAATTAATATACTACTACGTAAGAAACGAATATATAATACATTTACACTTGCTAAAAAGGGAGCTTGTCTATGACGCAATTTTTCCCTTTTCTATGCAATTCCGTCTTAGATTTTACTGTATAGCATTTTTCAGATTTTTTAACACTTCAATACATGGAATATGGATTAACAAAATATTAATGATAACTGAAACATTTACATACAAGAAATAGAGATTCATTAAAAAAAAATAAATAAATATCGCACCCTGCGGCACTTCTATAAAAATGAAGATTATATAAACATGAAAAGAAAAGTTAAGATAAATATTTTCGGCCTGAACTCGTACGAGACAAATTTTTAACCAAATCGGCGTAAAAATCAATGTTTCGTATAAATTCATTCGGGCCAGGCCGGGCCAATAATTTTTTTTTCTACGGGCCGGGCCGAACTTTTGACTTTTTTACCGAGCCGGGCCAATATTTTTTTTGTACGGGCCGGCCGAATTTTTTTCTGTGAGTCGGGCTGGTCCCGGGCCTGGAAATGTCGGCCCGTGCAGACCTCTAGTCTCTGTCCCCTTTATGTCAGATTTTTGGGGTAATACTGTATTACATGCCATCTTCATTTAGAATTTAGATTAATATTGTTATATAAACTTGTGAGATACATTTTGATTCAAAGGTATTTTATATATTTTTTAATATTTATATTTAAATCAAAATTCAATCAAAGCCTCATCACATCAAAAATTTTAAGCATGTTGATAGCTTGAGGACACTTAAAAGTTTAACTTCCTTAGATAAGAACAAAACATCCGACTGCAGCGAGTTTTTATCGTACTGAGATAGGATTATTTAGAATATGCAGATACAAGAATTTGTATGCACCTTTATCTAGCAGATTTTACAATGTTTCCCTTTATGAGAATATAATAAAACTGATAAGAAATTCCTGGCAGACATCCGCATATATGCATACGAATGACTCATTCAAATTCTAGTTATGAGCTGAAATGTATGCAATGGTTATTCCTTTTTCGAACACTCTATCTGTTGCTGGGTAATTCCTTTTCTGCTTTTCATGCAGATGCAGAACTCGATCATTCTTACAACATTACGTTACGAGCAGACAGCTAATAATATGTAGTTAAAGTAGTTTGAGAAATAATATTTTTAATTAGATGTAATACATCTGTATAAACTCATTTTTTCCAGTTAATTGGTTTCGTACTGTCTACTTTAAAACCTTTTGGTTGTCATGCATTTATTGTCTTATGTTTCGGTATTTATACATATGTATATAATGCTATACTTTTTTTTTTTTTAACAGTATTTTAGGGGAGAAAAGCCACAATAGTTATCAGAGCCGCACTTACTCAAATTGGCTAAAAAATATCGTAAACGCCGCACCGAACAGTACTTTTGTCGACACCGTCACATTGGCACAACTTTAATCAAAGTTTTCTGGACAATGTGGGGTGAATCATTTTTAATAAGTTAAGATGTATAAAATTTTATTTAAAATATTTAAATCAGGTTTTAAATATTTTTATGTAATTTTTAAATTATTCAGACGTCAGTTGGTATTCAAACCATCCAGAGCGCGTTACGTGGACCCTCCTAATTACGCGCTCCACATTTTTTGTTTAAGTGGTCGGTGCCCGAGAAAGATGAAAAACTCGTCATCACGTGACCAGAATCGCTTATAACTCGATAAGCAATTTATTTATCAAAAACGGGAAAATATGTTGCGATTTCAAATCGCTTCATTAGTCTGACCTTCCAAATTTATGGAGCTACATTTAAAAATTAATCAAAACTTGTCAGGAAGTTCCGCGTTGTTAAGCAAGGGAATTTTTATTTTATTTCAATTTTATATGCGAGAAAACAATGATCGTAAACGCCGCACATGGTATAAACGCCGTGCTTGAAAAAAAATTAACTTTCAAACTCGTAAAAGCCGCGTTCCTTCCATAAAATACGGTATAAGCTCCAAATTTAAGACTAAAAGTTTTGTGTATAATCTATAATGCAAACTGTGTCAAAGGCGATACCTGTTATTCATTTCCAAACATTGCGCGTTTTATTAAATTAACTTGCATATAAGAAATTTTGCATGTAATTTAAAAATAATAATAAAAAAAGTTTCTTGTTTTCAGAATTTTTGTTTTCTCTTGAGAAGAAAAAATTAAAAAATAAAGAAAACAATCTTTAGAATACACTCTTGTGTGAATATTATATTTTACTAATTCAATTTTTCCAGCTGAGACCTGTATATGATCTAGAGAATTTATACACACGAAGTAATATGCAAAAATTAGTTTTAAATTTCAAAACGCACATCAGAATTGTAAGCTCACTTCTAGCAATTATTGCTCGTATACAGTACTGTAAATGAATTATTTTGTGTGTGACCCTGTAAATGAACAATAAGTTCTATGCATCTATAGTAGCGTCTTGTATCTCTCAGTGATGTATATCAACTTCGATATGTTTGAAATAGTGTAACATCATTAAATACATTGCAAGCGATTTTTGAAAATTATGTATATCACTAAGGTGTACTACTTTACTTACTGTGGAATATGGTGTGCATAGAATATATCGTTCATTTACAGGGACACACAAAAGAATCTGGCTAAAGAAGAAATTTAACTTTTGAGGCCTATGAGCAATAATTGCTGGAAGTGCATTTTAGTTGTGGTATGCGCTTTTAAATCGAACATTAAAAATATATACAGTCAAACCTCGTTAACATGAACACGCTTAACGTGAATTACTTTTAACATGAATTGTTTTCACAGTCTCCTATAAAAACGAATACACTGATTTGATACTGATAACGTGAATTACTGTTAACATGAACAAAATTTTGATTCCCCTTGAGGTTCATGTTAACGAGGTTCGACTGTATATATATTACTTGGTGTGGATAAATTCTGTTGATCATATACAGGGCTGCAGAAAAGTTCTCAAGTACATTTCCGTTTATTCACGGAAATGGTTGAATGGAAAATTTCAACTGGGTTATGCGTTTCACTGAACTAACTTTTAGCAGCATACTATGCAGTATACATACAAATCCATAGATCATATACAGGACTGAATAATAATAATAATAAAAAAACTTATATTTTTCCGACTTGGTTGTTGTGAAATTGGTTACTGTAAAAGCACTTATTTTCGCGAGCCGTAATTTTAGCGAAAATGAAGATATCGGTGATTTCGCGAGCTGAAAATTTCGCGAATTTTATATGAACAGAACCGAAAGTTGAAAAATTCCGAAACCACCTAACAGAATCCCTTTTGTTTAAATTTCTAGAGGAAAAAGAATCTGTGGACCTGCGAATATGACGACTAAAACCGATTCGTGAACATTTAACGGTGTTAACGCCAAATATGAGATAATTTTGAATGGCTTCAAAGAAGCGGGTATAAATATTGTAAGTGAATGAGCTGCATTCTATTAGTTGTATTATTGTTTTTATCGTATAGTATTCAAGAAATAGTTGTAAGTATTCAAGAAATTTTTGTACTTATTTCTTATTTAAGTAACTGTAGTCATTAAATTGTGGATAAGTGAAAAATTCCTGATTTTTTCATTATTATTTGAGGCGAAGAAAAATATTTCGCGAGGCTTAAATTTTCGCGATTACGACGGGTTCGCGAAAATAAGTGCTTTTACAGTATTCAAATTCGGTAGTATGAGTTTTTCAAATTGTTTATTTAGACATGATTTTCACCTTAATAAACTCTGAAGTTTTGTTACAGTATTCTGTATGTGTTGGAAAGTGTTACATAATGTATGGTGGAAGCATGATTTTTCGTTCTTGTTTATATTATTCGCTGAGTTTCCGGATTTATATACAAATTACATTAATCCAGATAGTTAAATTTTGACTACTGTTTCTTTATTTTATTTTATTTGTGTATCTTTTTTTCACCTGTGCCATTTAGTCTACATTAGTTACAGTTTTATTATTAAACATTATTAAGGGGATATTATTATTAAGGAGTACACTTTATATACTCTATCTTGTCCTATGCGTGGGAAAACCTCCAAGCTATCTCCATCATAAACTCATAAAATGCACTTTACATACTTTCCAGAAAACCCCAGCTGCATTTTTATCTGCAAACATCTATTTGTTAAATTTAATTCCCCAGATGTTCTTCGGCAACTGCTAAAAGTGATTAAAAAAAAAAGAAAAGAAAGAACTTGTTACTAAACACAGATCATTTCAACAAGCAAATTTACGAACTGTTTCTTTACTTCCGCGTTTAATAATGAGTGCTATTACAGCCCACTTGAGTAACTCTCTAAAGCATATGTTCTAATAACTAAGATTTCATCACTGATATGTAACTAAAAGGAACATCTGAACATTTTGACTGTTGCCAGACACCTTTAATTATTATATATTTTTTTCTACGCTGCGAATATGTGTTTTAGCAGCTTTATGTATTATCACTCTTAATCATGTAGCTTCTCTGTTAAGACGGAGTTTCTTATACTCCAGTAATATGTTTAATTATAAGTATTTAAAGCTAAAAGTTGAATCTTTCTTTATCGTAAAAACACACAATACTAATTCATATTACATTATATCTTCCCATGGATTTAGCGATTCATATTAAGCTCTCAAAGGATACTTCAAAGGATAAATAATGCTTCACAAAATAAAATAAAATAATTTCTTCAAGAAGCTTTTGGATAAATCCCTGGCCACGCCACACCGATGAAGTTATACGTCATCGCGATATTGATGAATCCCAGGTAAGAGCATTTTACCTATTTCCATTTCAAAACGCAGCATAGCCACAAGAGATTTTTTCTAATTGTTTAAATATGAGACAGCGAATTCCTGCTATCGAGAATGGGGTGCTTTTGGCTTGATAGGCCACTTAAACTCCAACAAAAAGATTAATGAGACAGATAAAGTGCTCATGTTTAGCGAAAAAGAAGAAAAATTTTATATAGTGGCTTAGATTATAAATATTAAAAATATTCATGTTCTGAATAAAAAAATAAAAGATGCTGCATTGAATAAAATTATGAATGTTATTGTACCAGAAATATAAAGGTGAATGAAAAAGAAACATTTATATATTTATGTTTTATGTAATGAACATTTAAATAATTAGTGAATGAACAATTTGTTGGTTGTGAGTAATAATAATAATAAAAAAGAAATCGTTCATTTTACATTTTACAGTAAATAAATAAATAAAAAGGAAATAGGTTGGTCGCATAAACAAATAAAAATAAACATGGCAGGGATAAAAGAAACTCAAATAGTCGAAAAATTAAATTCGACAAACTACGCAAATTGGAAATTTCGCGCAGAAATGATTTTAATAAAAGAAGAATTGTTTGATGTAATAACACAAAATCCCCCAGATCCAATTAACACGGACTGGACGAAGAGGGACCGTAAAGCACGTGCAATTATCAACTTGAGTATTGAAGACTCACAGATCGTGCATGTAAAGCACTTAAACACTGCCAGAGAAACCTGGCAAGCTTTAAAAACAATTCATGAAAGGGCTAATCTCTCAAGCAAGTTATATTTGCTGAGAAAATTATACGGAGCAAAACTCCCAGAAAAAGGCAATCTAATAAAACACATTACACATATTTTAGAACTTGTTGATAAACTTTCAGCCATAGGCGAAACTATTAATGACTCGCACATTTCAGCTCTGTTACTTTGTTCATTACCACCTAGCTACAACACCTTAATTATAGCCCTCGAGGCCCGTCCAGAAAATGAACTTAATTCAGAGTTTATAAAAGGAAAACTCACTGATGAATATACAAGACGTTTAGAAAACACAGATCAGAGCGAGAATTCCTCAAAAGCGTTTAAAACGCATAAAAAGTTTCCGGCTGAACACTATAATAAAAAGGACAAACAGTGCACATACTGTAAATTAAAAAACCATACATACAGGGAGTGCTGGCATCTTAAGAACAGAAACACTTACTCACCGTCACAAAAACAACAGCCGCACAAATCCAAGTATTACACATCATCGTTATGTTATGAAGACGCAAACTATTATAGAGAAAACAAAAACCGTGAAACAGAACCAATTCGGATTAACAAAACACAGGGCAATTCAGGAAAAGGCAGCGACGCAGCTTTTTTAGTCCAGAAACCAGGAAAACAAACCTGGATAATCGACTCAGGTTCATCGACACACATTCTAAACAGTAAAGATGCATTCACTAAGTTTAACGACACTGAAAAGACGACAGTCATCATTGCCAATGGAAAAACGCTGAATTCACACGGTACAGGTGAAACGACATTTAAAACAAAAACATCCGATGGAGGGATAAACACAATCACATTAAAAGAAGTATTATACGTACCAGAATTAGAATCGAACCTCATATCGGTAAGCAAAGCAACACAGAACGGCTATAAATTAATTTTCGATAAAGAAAAATGCACGTTATCCCGAAACGGGAATATTTATCTTGAAGCAAGAATGAAAAATAATTTATATCAAGTCGAATTATTAGAAAGCGCTGAAACTAATAAAGTAAACATTGCACATGAATGTAAAAATAAAAATTGCATAGAAGTTTGGCACAAACGACTTGGCCATCGTAACTATAATGCGATAAAAGAATTAATAAATAAAAACTTAGCAGACGGTATAAAAATAAATAACTGTAATCATAATGCATTATGTGAAATATGTATCCAAACAAAAATAAGTGATGCCCCATATCCGAAATCAACAAACTGTCCCAAAACAGGCAAAGTGCTCGATCTGATACACACGGACGTGTGCACATCTATCGGTACACCTACTATCGGGGGAAAAACAATGTTCGTCACTTTTATAGACGACTATTCAAGGTTCACAGTAATTTACTTACTTTCGCATAAAAATGAAGTTCACGAAAAGTTAAAAGATTATGTAGCCATGGTGAAAACCCAATTCGGCAGATTCCCTAAAGCTATTAGATCCGATAATGGAGGGGAATATTTAGGTAAACAAACGGAAGAATACCTAAGGGCAAGAGGTATCCAACACCAGTTTACTGTACCATTTTGTCCGAGCCAAAACGGCGTAGCGGAAAGAAAGAATAGGTCATTATTAGATATGACTAGGAGTCTACTCTCCGAAGCAGGCTTACCTCAAAAATTCTGGGGAGAAGCCATAAATACCGCCAATCACCTGCAGAATAGGCTACCAACCAAAATAACAAACAAAACACCGTTCGAAATTTGGTTCAACCGAAAACCCACCTTACACTACCTGCGTACATTCGGCTGTAAAGCTTATGCCTATATACAAAAACATCAGCGAAACAAATTAGATGATAGAGCGCAGGAAGGAATACTTGTGGGGTATGACAACAAATCAAAAGGTTACCGTATATTTACAAAAGAAAACAAAATAATAATAGCGAGAACAGTTAAATTTATAGAAAATAGTGAAAACAACTTAAAAGAAAGCGAAGAGGTAGAAAACTCAGACAATGACAACAACTACATTCAAACAGAGTTAAGTAATTCGGACGAAGAACCAACCGCGTCCAAACAACCCGACGTAGAACCGAGAAGGTCTCAGAGGTCAAATAGAGGAGTACCACCCGACAGATACGTATGTCACGTAAAAACAAATGACACATTCGAACCAACCGATTTTTATGACATAGCAAACATGAACAACCCAGTAGAAAAAGAAAATTGGCTCAAAGCCGCTCAACAAGAAATCCACTCATTAAAGAAAAATAAAACTTGGGACTTAGTGGATCCCCCACCAAATAAGAAAATTATTGGTTGTAAGTGGATTTTTAAGAGAAAGTTAGATAATTTAGGAAATGTACAAAAATACAAGGCCCGTTTAGTAGCGAAAGGATATAATCAGAAGTACGGCGAAGATTATGATGAAACCTTCGCACCCGTAGTTTCACACACAACAATCCGCACATTTTTAGCCTCAGCGGCATACAAAAATCTTTCTGTTCAACACATTGACATCGACACTGCATTTCTTCACGGCGAAATAGAAGAAGAAATTTTCATGAAACAACCAGAGGGTTTTATAGAAAAAAATTGTGAAAACAAAGTGTGTAAACTGAATAAAACAATCTACGGCTTAAAGCAGGCAGCTAGAGCCTGGCACAAAAAGATCGCAGAATCATTAAAAAACATGAATTTTGTGCAAAGCACTGCTGACTCATGTTTGTTTACTAGAAAAGAAAAGGAAAATTTCACTTATATCATCGTCTACGTTGACGATATTTTAATCGCGAGTAAAAGTGAAATAATTAAAGATGTAATAAAACAATTGCAAAATGAGTATGGAGTGAAAGACTTAGGCGAAATAAGTCAGTACCTAGGAACCAACATAATCAAAACGAATGATGGTTACAAATTAAACCAAAAGTCAAAAATAGAAGATTTGGTTAGAAAGTTAAATTTAACAGATGCAAGACCTATTGGTACACCGATGGAAGTAGGTTTCTATAAATTAGAAGATAGCGACAATTTACTTCCGAACAATACAAAGTTTAGGCAAGCGATCGGTTCGCTCTTGTATATTGCCACAGTCACTCGACCCGACATTATGGCACCAGTAAATATACTTAGTAGGAGAAGTGCAACGCCACGCGAGAAGGATTGGAAAGCGGCAAAAAGAATTATTATTTACCTCAATTGCACAAAAAACCTATGCCTAACAATAAGCAAAAATAAACCACCAATACTCATCGCGTATGCTGATGCTGATTGGGCTGGGGACACTAAAAATAGAAAATCAACCACCGGCAATATTTTTTTTCTGGGTGATAATCCCATTCAATGGACTACAAAATTACAGTCAAGCATTGCATATTCTTCGGCTGAAGCGGAATATGTAGCTGCAGCAACCGCAGGACAAGAAATTTTATGGCTATTAAAACTGCTAGAAGATCTTAACTTGTACCAAGTAAAACCTATTTTACTTTACCATGACAACCAAAGCAGTATAAAGATGATAGAAAATGAAAAATTTTCGAAGCGGACAAAACACATTGATATCCGCTTTCACGCCATAAGACAATTAAAGGAGGATAAAATTATCGAATTAAAATATTGTCCCACGCAATACATGATTGCTGACAGCTTGACGAAGCCCACACCCAAACCTCAACTTTTGTGTGACATCAAGACTATGAACTTGTTACCTTATCCATCTGAGGAGATTAAGGAGGGGTGTTAAATTTAATTCCCCAGATGTTCTTCGGCAACTGCTAAAAGTGATTAAAAAAAAAAGAAAAGAAAGAACTTGTTACTAAACACAGATCATTTCAACAAGCAAATTTACGAACTGTTTCTTTACTTCCGCGTTTAATAATGAGTGCTATTACAGCCCACTTGAGTAACTCTCTAAAGCATATGTTCTAATAACTAAGATTTCATCACTGATATGTAACTAAAAGGAACATCTGAACATTTTGACTGTTGCCAGACACCTTTAATTATTATATATTTTTTTCTACGCTGCGAATATGTGTTTTAGCAGCTTTATGTATTATCACTCTTAATCATGTAGCTTCTCTGTTAAGACGGAGTTTCTTATACTCCAGTAATATGTTTAATTATAAGTATTTAAAGCTAAAAGTTGAATCTTTCTTTATCGTAAAAACACACAATACTAATTCATATTACATTATATCTTCCCATGGATTTAGCGATTCATATTAAGCTCTCAAAGGATACTTCAAAGGATAAATAATGCTTCACAAAATAAAATAAAATAATTTCTTCAAGAAGCTTTTGGATAAATCCCTGGCCACGCCACACCGATGAAGTTATACGTCATCGCGATATTGATGAATCCCAGGTAAGAGCATTTTACCTATTTCCATTTCAAAACGCAGCATAGCCACAAGAGATTTTTTCTAATTGTTTAAATATGAGACAGCGAATTCCTGCTATCGAGAATGGGGTGCTTTTGGCTTGATAGGCCACTTAAACTCCAACACTATTTACCACCTGCAAACACCCCTCAAAAATTACCTGACCAGTTCAACCCCCGAAAATTCCTACCTAGCGGCTACCTGCCTGATGATGCGCTTTTGTGTCAAAGCAACCGACCAACTCCCCCGTTCTTTTATTCTTTTTGACCTCTTGGCCGAGCGTTCCTTCAGGGAGGGAGGGGGGGAACACTGAGAAGGTGGGGGCCTCCACCTTTCATTTTCATTCAGCTTACCTCCTCTGCTCTTTATCTCTCTTGACAATTGAGCTGAGGAAATTTTTTCTTCCTGGCGAGTTTCCCACGACTTCGAAGGTTTCGAACTTGCCTTTCCCCCTCTCTCCCCCCCCCCATGGTAATGGTTCAGATTCCATTAACGTTCGCAGAAGAACCTACCCTCCTCTTTTCCATGCTTCGGTAAATCCTGGTATTTTCCCTTGCAAAGAAATGAAGGGATCTTTTGAAGCTACAGGTAGGCAGAAGAGGGAAAAAGTATTTTCAAAATCCCCCGGTTTTTTATAAAGATATATGAAAAAAGAAAGTTTTTTTTTAAATTTAATAATAACCGTAAGTGAATATTAATTATTAATGATAAGTATGTGTGCATGCTGTACTGTATATACATTTGCTTGAAATTCAATGTATGTTGTAAACTATTATTATAACTGAAATAATATTAAATATCTTTGTTAAACAGTGTAAAATATTAAACTGGATTCATTCTTGAATGACTAGAAGCATTATTAGAAAATAAATGTAAAAAAATCTAATAGATGTAAAAAACAGATAAAGTGTGTCATAATTACTACACGACCAAAGGGATTCTTAGAAAAATAAACATAAAAAGCGATAAATATACATTTTATATCGCTGAATTTTTTTAAAAACAATTTTATTGGTGCTACACTTTTTTAGTATTTTTACTTGTTGTTTTTATTTTCCTTTAAAAAACTTTTTTCTGGGATGGTTCATTTCATTAATGAAATTGATTCCTTATATATAATAAACATTTCTTTTGATCATTTAGTATTTATTGGATGCACATACTCTGTCTATGTTCGTAATTTGATTCTGTAGTTATTATAGTTTACAGCATATACTGATTTACATTAGTGTATGTAAAGCACCAATTATATGTATTTGATAATTATTTTCGTTCTCGATAAATATATCATTAAATGTAAGTAAAATAAAGACACAGAAAGAGCAAATTTACAACAATTTTATTCAAATTAAAAATTAACCGTAAACATTAAATCAGGTTAGAGTTATTACGTTTCAAAATCCAGTTTCACTTGATATCAATATTATTCTTCAACATTGCGAATTTAATTTCGATGTTTATTTAATTTTTCATTTACTTATTTTACGCATTTACTTCACCTTATAAAATTATAGGTAACAATGATAAAAGTTTCACATTCATTTTTGTGGGGCGTTAAATTTAAATAAATCCACCACTGAGCTGTATACATATATTTACTAAAGAAAACCAATATCATATATAAATTATAAATAGAAATCCCATATTAAAATAAAAAATACAGTAAGAATTAAATTCTTACTGTATTTTTTATTTTAATATGGGATTTCTATTTATAAAATAAATAAATGTCTAAATCAGCAGATATTTTACAAAATTTCATTTGAAAAATATAGTGTAATGTGCAAAGGTATTTCATAGGTAAGTTATAGTATATTATAAGATAAGTTATTCATAGGTAATTGCAAATTCTACGAAAACTTAAAATATTTGTGATAAAAATATCTAATTTGTGATCGTGTCGTTATAATTTTAAAAGACGTTATTTATTATTATTTAATTAAATCGTTTTGATAAAAAAAAAAAAAAAACATTACTTAAAAATTGTTTCATTGATGACAAAGAGATCAATGAGAAATGAAGATTTTCAATTATTTTGAATTGCCCATTGATTGAAAAACATTTCTTTTATTTATTATATATATATATATATATTGTTATTTAATCACTATCAGTCATTTTTTTTTTTTACTATAGACTTTTTCTTAAAACAAAATATTTTATGACATGCATTAAAGAGAAAAAACTTATTGTAACTTAAAATTTTTATTATTACCTAATTTTATAAAAAATGTCTTTTTAATAATAAAGTTTTAACTTTTGCATCTAAAATGATAATAATAAACAATATTAATTTTATTACACAGAGAAGCATTTTTTTTTTTTTTTTCGAAAAAAAATTTCTTCTATGAGTTAATTATAAAATAACAGTAATTTTGAATAATTTAAATAATGTAGCCAAAAGATTTTCTCTAACGATTAAAAGAAATCCCTCCTTTATAATATAAATAAATATAATGAATGACGTGGATTATTTTAGAGCTATAAAACCGCAATAGAATTAAATACTTCCACTCTCAGAAATGCATAATCCCTATAACTCCTTTTATTCCCTAACGCTTACTTTATAAAATCCCTACTAGAGTGTTACGTCTGGATAATAATTTCTAACTACCGGGTGTGTGTGCCCCCCGCCACTCTTGAGGGGGAAAGCAAATAGGGCGCGTGGGCAACTAACCCCCTCTTCCTCCAGTTCTTTTTTCTCTGTAGTTGTTTACATTACGTGCCCGCTCTTTAGTTCCTTCCCTTTTCGGAGGAAGGCGGAGTTTTCCCACACTGGAAAACGCATGCGCTTTACGATGGGGGAAAAAAAGAACTAAAAAAACACTGAGCCACGTGCTACTTTGCGCGGCATATGTCGCGATTTCTCGATTGTACAGGGGAATCAAAAAGAGGGGGGATAGAATGGTGGAATAGTAAGGTGAATGCATAGTGGTTGTAGGATGTAAGATTTGGCGAGCTATCGCTAGTAGTTTCTAAGGGAGTATTTTTGTCTATGAGTATGCTAGATAGATTTTTAGCATGCGAATGTATTTAAATTTAATTTTATGAGAGACATAAAGAATAATTGTTTAAATAATATTTTTTTCAGCAGAAAGAATGTTTTTAGCTATAGAAAATATACAATTTTACCCAACAGTTTATAATAAACACTAGTAATAATAATAAAGTTATTCATAAATATAAAAAAAATTTTAATAAAAATTGTTTTTTAATTTTTAACTTAAATATTAGCATTTAAATATGAATGCCTGTTTATTTTTATTATTTGTTATATTCATGAACTCTCCTTCGTTATTTCTTTCTCTTTTCATTTAATTTCTTTTTACAGTTTTTTTTTTTTTTTTTTTTTTTTTTTGATTTATTTAAAGTATGAGTTATTATCGTTTACAATAAATGCAACAGAGATTATATTATAATATATTATTACAAATATAATTGCGTAATGTAGAACAAGTGTGTATTTTGATTTATTTATATTAAATTAGATATAACATAACAATATCTAAAAATAAATCCATTGCAATTGTATAATAGAAATACTTTTGCACATTACACTATATTGTTTAAAACTAATGCCAGTCTTTCAAAACAAATTTTATAAAATATCTGCATTACTTTTACTTAATTTAAATTTTCATGATTTTCATGGTATTAATAATTAATTATATTTCTTATACCTATATAGGTCTTAATTTCACTTTCGAATTTTTCTCCTATAAAAATAAATGCTACTTACGGAATTGAACGTTAACTCTTTGAAACTAAACTAATACATGTCTCATTATTGGTGCAGGAGATAGATAAGTTTTCTATAGAAAAATTTATTATTCATAATAACAATCATAAGTTGCGAATATATTTTGCTTTTCATCGTTTGATGAACTCCAAACGAGGCATCAAAATAATTATCTTATCATTAGTGCATAATTATTTTATCATTAACAAAATTTAAGTTATAGGAATACATACATATGTTATAGAGTTTGGGATGATATAATCACATTAAGGGTCCTGTCCCTGCCGGCGAGCCCACCCACGAGCTAATGCTAATCCTATGGGGAGGGATTTTTCTAATATCTCGTTTGCATTTCGATATTTTTAAATAATTTTTTTTTTTTGCATTGGATAGCCGAGGTCCGTCACTATAGTGCACCTTGGTTACTTTTTCGATTTTGGTTGCAGATATTTTTAATAAAGTTACTTTCATTTTCAAAACCGGTTCTGAAAATGAAAGTGTCATTCTAAAAAATATCTGCAACCAAAATCGAAAAAGTAACCAAGGTGCGCTGTAGAGACGGACCTCGGCTATCCAATGCAAAAAAAAAAATATTTAAAAATGACGAAATGCAAACGAGATATTAGAAAAATCCCTCCCCATAGGATTAGTATTAGCTCGTGAGTGTCTTCGCCGGGAGGGACAGTACCCTTAATGCAATCCAAGGTGTCTAGACACAGACATATTATTTTAAATATGTATATATATACCCAAATGCATTAGGTAGGATATATATGCAATATACAGATTAGAAGTATCGTTTTCATCATGTATCTAAAGAGGGAAAATAAAAAAGGGCGAAGGATAAATGAAGCAGGGTATTAAGTCATATAAAGCAACCATAAATTATCTAAGGTGTAAGGGCGATGTAAAACCAGTTCATAATTCGCACGAATTACAGTTGCACAACTTTATAAGGGAAATGACCGTTAGTTTCATAGGCAACAGGATCATTAATTGTGTTTTAAAAAGTGTTAATAGAAAAAAGCTAAGATTCTTTCTTCGTTTTTCTTTTAATGAAATCTATTAATGCGGTTCCTATGCCTGAATAAATTAGAGTGGTGGTTCTGCAATCGGCAAGGTATGGGAGGGGGCATTTGGGGGATAAAAGCCCGTTCAAAGAAATAAATAGTAATACATATTTAATTACATATGATTAATACAATATATATATATATATATGCTACGACGATGATAACCCCTGTTTCTCACACACTCCCTCTCTCTCTCGCTCTTATTTTATTTATTTTTTTCCATTGTGTTTCGAAAAAGAGATTCTTTTACTGAAACCTTAAAATAACACAAAGGGGGAGGGGACAGAATTACAAAAAAAAAGAAAAAGAAAGAGTCTCCTTATCTAATGTTTATATTCCGATTCTCTGTGTCTTACAAAATTTTATCATTGAGGCAGTGACAGGTTTTAAGATACTTTTTTGCACCCCACAACCCTTTCCTGGAAGCAAAGATGCCGAATTTCAAAAAATCATCTGAATCAAGTGCTTAATTCAAAGGTTTATCACCTTGATTACCATCGGACAAAATAATAATAATAATAATAATAATAATAATAATCTACGATTAATATGACTTGCAACTTGAACTAATTTAAAATTTAGTAAAATATCAAGAATTTAACAGTGCATTTATATTTTGAGCACAACTGTAAATACACGCGGGGTTCCTGCCCACAGGGCCTGCGTCCCATGCAATAAAAGTATGTTAAACTTTTTCTGACTGTTGCAGCGTTAGCTTTTCTTTACATCTTTATTATTGTTGTTGTTATCACTATTATTCGTCGCATAATCATCACAAAACTGATTCTGCATACACACACACCACACACAACTAATCAATTAATTTATTTTAAATACTTTTTATTAGTAATAATGCTTCAAAATCACTCCAGAACGGCTATCGTAACCTCTACCTATCCTGAAGTCTACTATAGCTTGATCATTATTGGTTTAGGGAAAAGAAGAATTCATTGAATAAATTTAGAATCTTTCTGAAAGATGCAATACATTTGCAGTTTAAATAATAAAAGTAATATAATAGGTATTTGAAATCCAAATAGAAATATTAGAAACATTTTGCATGTATGTGTGAAAATAAAGATAAATGGGTTGAGAGAAAAAAAATACATGCATAAAAATACCTTAAATATATATATATATATATATATATGACAAGTTCGTACAACTATAAAGATCGAATCCTTAATTTAAAGAAGGCATGTAATAATATTTTACACTAATTGTTATAGTAAATAAATAAATATATATATATAACATCTCAATAAATACCTATCAAAAATATCATATCAATAATCACAAACATTTAAAGATAGATGATGCTCCCCTCAACGCTCCCCCCCCCCTACCCCCGAAAAAATAATAATAAAAAGGATTTATAAAATGGAATAAAAATAGAGAAATATGATGAAGGAAATTGAAAATGAAAACCAAAGCGACATGTGATTGATTCCTAAAGATTAAATAAGTGTTCCCAGAAAATTTAAAATTATAACATTAGGAATTAGTATTTGGATTAGAATAAATTATTTACTATTCTTTTTATCCTCTTTTTTGTATTGTCCAATTTCGAATGAACGTGGTATGTGTTTCTTAAATTTTATGAAAATAAACACAACATTTTCACGCACATGGGTTGAAACTTCGAAATAATCAATCAGCAATGCAATTTATTCACAAAAGAATTATTTTGTAAAGGTTCTTTAGTCTTAAGTTCTACCAGTATATTTAATATTTATAAATTTTGTCAATACTTTTTAAATGATGAATGTAATAATAAATTTTAAGATTAAATACGTTTTTAAACAGGGATAATTTAAGAACTACTACAACTAAATATATGTATTGTGCTTATGAAACTGTTTTTACAAACTTTGTTATACAAGCGTTTATAAACAAAATAATTTACATTTCAACTTTTATTTATTGTTATTTTATTTGTTTTTTCTTTGCTATTGTTGTTTTGTTACAATGTGACTTTTAATATTTACAATAAAGTGAGCTTGAAATTTAAAACAAAATTAATATTCCCTAAATAAATTTAAACACAACTGATGACGTAATAAACAATTTTATTCGACAAATAATCTACTCATTAAAAATATCGTTCAAAGCTTTTTTATCTAAAGAGTAGATTAACTTCAAAATATTCTTAAAAATATGAGGATTACAAAAATAATAACAATCTGAGAATTTTTTCGAAATGCAAAATATGATCTTTAAATCTATTAATAAAAACGCATTGGAAACAAAAACAAGAAAAGCCATGCGAAGATCAAGTTTTGGAATGGCATTGACTATCCCCGCCAATTCTTTTTCACCAAACAATCCTCGCGCGCCAAGCGTCCCACCTGTGTGCTGTGTGCGTGCCGCTGAGGTAACCCTGCTACAAGCCACATGTCCGTCGCGAGCCAGAACTTGCACGGAGCTCTCTGATTGGTTGACGGGCCGTGGGAAAGTGAGGCTACACACGCTCTCAGGCTCGCACAAGGCACGGCTGGCTGACCCTACCGATTATAACAGAGCGCGCGACCTCCGGATTCCCACACTCTTGCTTCGGCTTGCAGACTGTTCAGATCTCTCTACTCTCTCTTAGCGACACTCATATATTCGTTCCTTCACTACTCAGTGTAGTGGAATCTTGTGTTTACATTTTGTGATTGCGTTTATTTTTGCAAACATGCCTTCGGAGAAAACAGTTACCAAATGCAGCGAAACTCGAAGGGTAGGTTGAGTTTTAATATATTTCGCAACTAGATTTGATTTTAATTTAGTTTAATGATATGTTGAATTTGTTTATTTCTGGACTTGTAAACTTATAATTTTTATTTTGTCTTTCCAGAGTACAAAACCTATTATGGAAAAGCGGAGACGTGCCCGCATAAACAACAGCCTTTCTGAATTGAAGAATCTCATATTGGATGCTCTTAAAAAAGATGTAAGTATTTATTTATTTCACTTTCAATTTATTTTAATATTTTTAAAATAAATTAAACTTTAAAAATTAAAAAAAAATAAGTTTAAAATTTTAAGTAAAGCTCTAATTGGATGAATTTTAATTGTTTTTTTATTTAAACATTAATAATTTTTGAACTCAGAATTTAATATTGACTTGTTTGAAATGTTTTTCCTTATTTCATGTGAACTTATGTTTTCTTCCTTTGATCTTTTCAGAATGCTCGTCACTCAAAACTTGAGAAAGCTGACATTTTGGAGATGACTGTCAAACACTTGCAGGGTCTTCAAAGACAGCAGCAGCAACAACAACAACTGACAGCAGATCCTAACATGATGAGCAAATTCCGTGCTGGCTTCGCTGAATGTGCCAATGAAGTCAACAGATTCATGAACAGTGTGGAAGGAGTTGACCATGCCATCCGCCAGAGACTTCTCAACCACCTCGCTAACTGCCTGACTGGAATGAACAATCCACCACCCGCTCCTCTTCCTCCAGTTCACGTGCAGGTGTCCAGTGAATCACAAGACAATTCTGCAACCAGAGTCCTCAGCGGTGTTCACCTAGTTCCAACCAGACTGCCCAGTGGTGATATTGCTTTCCTTTTGCCAGCAGTCTACGCTCCATCCACAATCCCCATCAGCCCTGCCAGTTCTACATCATCTGTAACATCGCCTTTGTCCGCTCCGAGCCCAGTTAATGTTTTGGGATCATCCGGTATTCTCAGCCCTGCCACCAGTGACCGATCAAGTCCCAGCCCTGTTATGCACACCAGGATTATGTCATCTCAAAGTCCAGTACCAGTCATGTCACAGAGTCCAATGCCAGTGATGTCACAGAGTCCTGTTCACACTTTGCCACAAAGTCCGATGTCAGTGACATCCTACTGCCCACCTGTTGTTCACCATCAATCAAAGCCTGTGTGGAGGCCTTTTTAAAGGACTTAAATCTTCATGTTATAATTTTTTGTGCATCAAAACAAACTTTCTATACATCTTCATCCTATGGACATTTCTCCATATAACGACGTCTTTAATGGACATTATATTAGTAGTTTTCCAGCTACAGCGATGTCGAATTCTGGGGTAACTCCGCCCCCCTCTCGGAGCTTCAAAATGACTGAATTCAAAACTTCACATCTTCTGAATGCTGTTACATTTTTCTATTAATGATTCTGCTAGACGTCGCTGTCCAAATTAGTGTTTCATCGACATCACTGTTTGTAGAAAATCATCCAGAAATTGACTTTTCATGGACTAACAAAACTTGAACTGTACACGCGCACAATGTGTATAAGACTGTTGATAATTTATTTTTTATATTTCCTGAGCTTGTCTACTCAGAGAGCAGGACTCTCGTTTCGTCTGTGATAATGAATGCCTACCGGTGCTATGTTTATTATGTTAGTGCAGGCAATTATTTTGCCTTCAAATCTCGTTCAAAGCCAAATCCAAATCAATAAATTTTTAATTTATTAACTTAATTCCTGATTCCTCACTTTTTTTTCTGTCTGGCTCTTTCAGCAAATGATTATCCTCAACAAATGTCATTTAATGATTTTATTATTTTAATGCTAATTTTTTATATTTTTATGCATTTTTAAAATTTTTACTATAGTACAAATTACATGAATTTGTTGAGGATAGTCTAAAAAAAATTCTTTTGCAGCTGATCAGTTAGAAGATTGGATGAGGAAATTTACTTGGTAAGTACCTGGAAAAGTTAATTGAAAATTTTGATAAAATGTATAATTCACAAAGTGATGAATTAATTTGAGGTTACTGCTTAAATGTATTTTATAATTTCAAATCATTAAGATATTTTGATGTTTAGAAAAAAAAAGAAACAAAATTAATTTTCTGAAAACTTACTTAGACAACAAAATATTTATCCCTAATTTCTAAAAGTTGGAAATTATTTGAAACTTAGAAAAAAATATATTATTTATAATTTGTTTCTGAATGTTTGAAAAATAATTTAAATTTCATACAAAACTTTGAGAAAAATATATATTTATGACTTGTTTCTAAAAGTTTGAAAAATAATTAAATTTCATATGCAAATTTATTAGAAAAAAAAATATTTAATGTTTTAAAACAAAATTATTTTTGAAAAAATATGTTTGACCTAGTTTGGAAAATAATTAAATTTCATACGCAACTTAAACAAAATTATATTTGAAACTTGGAATATATATATATATTTGACCTGTTTGGAAAATAATTAAATTTCACATGAAACTGTCTTAGAAAAAAAAAAAATATATTTATACAATTTCATTTGTTTCTAAGAATTTGAAATAAAATTATATAAAACTTTTTGAAAAAATGACCTGTTTCTAAAAATTTAAGTTGCAATTTTATATGTGAAACAACTTTTGATTTTCTGATGAATAAATAAATAATATAATTAATTAATAATATATAAATAAATATATTTGGAGTGATGAGACCAAGGAGCTGACATGCTTAAAAGGGGCAATAATGACTGAAAAAAGAAAAATTGAAGCTTTGTCATATTCAATATTTATAGGAAAAACAAGAGAGCCTAGATCACTTACTAATGAAAAGCTATATATTACAAAAATATAATTTAATACACTTCCTACAATAAATGAAATAATAAAAAGATGACATATCAATTTAAAATTGTGATTTGGATTATAAATTCAAATGAGAGAAATAATTTATGTTGTCTAAACAAAGATTACTATATATTAATTTATATAATATAGTATAAGGAAATGCGTTTTTCTCGCATAAAAATAAGAAACGCATGTCAAAATTATCGATATATCTTAAGTCTGACAACATTAGTAAATTTGCCAAGACATGAACTACAAATTAAAAAAAATTGTATTTTTTACCATAATTAGAAGATTCGACAAATATTCTTATACTGAATATAATATTAATACCTTACCTGTTAATGCAAGGGGGGGGGGGGTAATGATTTTATTCATATATGACGAACTCTGGTGATAAAGGTGGTGTGTGACAAAAGAAATTAATCATATGATTTTAAAAAATGCAATCGAATTGTATTTTCCTTTTTCGGTAAAGGGGGAATTTTTTGTATGAAAATGCTGTTGGCATTTGGAACCGGACCGAATTTTCGAACACGACAGCAAACGAAAGGGGGGGGGGGGGGATGCTGCATTCCTGCGACAACAGAAGCTTATAACTCAAAATGTAATTCTCATTTATCGAAAAGAAAAAAAAAATCATTTCAGGGGTTGATCTAGGTAAAATTTGGGGCCTGTTTAGGGTCCTTTCACAAAAATTAATTCAATAAAATGGGCCCCTTCACTTAATTCCGTTTAATAAAATAGGCTCCTTCGTAAAATTCTTTCTGATAAAAACTGTTTTAAAATGTGTAATTCGTACTAAATAAAACCAGGTCGCAAAAAAAAAAAAAAAAAAATAGCAAGGGGATTTAAAGAAGCTGAAAACAAAGTAGCCAGATTAATTAGACTAAATTGACAGCCTTATTAAAAAATAAATTCCGTATCATCGCATAAAATAGTTCCACTAAATTATCTAATATGAAATTATGCACACGCTGGTGCAAGTATCATGCTTTTATGCGTTAGAAAAATTTCGCGTTGTTGAGAGGGAGGGGGGGATTTTTCAGAGAACCGCCTTCACATTTCGAGAGATATATCTAAAAAATTTGTAATTTTTAAATTTAATACAAGGGGAGGTGGGGGGGATGTACAATTTAAGCTATGCTTAGCTGCTGTGGAACTCATTTAAATTGCAAAGTTATTTACCTTACCTTTTATATAACTCAAGACCATTTCCTTCTAAAGACTAAAGAGATATACAGGGTGTCTCCCTCTTATCGTTATGCAAACACACGTCAAAATATTTATTTTAAAAAAAGTTTCGAGATTTAAATTTTACCACTGTTCCTGGGTTCTTTCTACCTTTTAGAAAAACTTTGTCCATTCTCCAAAAAGTAAAGCAGTAAAAATTTCATTCTTCAACGGACAAAACTTATATTTTGAATTTTATGAATTTTCAGCGTTTTCTCGCTGAAATGAAAAAGTGTTTATCGTTAAATATGGTGAATGTTACTAATCGGGAATATTGGCAGATTTCTGATTCTCTGCTTAGAAGCAGAAATTGCCCTCCACGCAGATCTAAATAAAGTTTCCTATGCACTCAACCACCCCACCGGCGAAGCAGAAATCCCTCAAGTCGGAATTTTTCTGAATTCAACATTCTACTTGATTTTATCATCGTGAACGGAAGAAATTTTTCTAATTCCGTAAAAAACTGATTAAGGATGCTAAAATTCTTCTATAATAATATGAAATTATATAAGCGATTCATTACTTTAGAGGTGATTAAACAATTAAAAAGATGTTAAAAGCCGAGTACTTTCGGCTAAAAATTAGCCATCATCAGGATTTTAAATAACAGCAACAGCAACAACTACTGTTTAAATTTTAAATCGTGATTATTGCTATGCGTTAGCCGAAAGTACTCGATTTTTAACATCCTTTTACTTGTTTAATCATCTTTTAAGTAATGAATCATTTATGTACCGTAATTTATGGAAGAAACGCCGCGGCGTTTACGAGTTTAAAAGTTAATTTTTTTCCAAGTGCGGCGTTTACGCCATGTGCGGCGATTACGATTTTTTTTTAATACCAACTGAGTTTCCTTAATTTAAAAATTCATAAAAATATTTAAAATTGGATTTAAATATTTTAAATAAAACTTCAGGCATCTTAAGATATTAAAAATGAGGCATCGTACACTGCTCAGAAGACTTTGATTAAAGTTAAGTCAATATGATGCTGTCGACAAAAGTAGCGTTCCGACGGATGCGGCGATTACGATATTTTTAAGCTGATTCAGGCCAATTTGAGGAGTGCGGCGTTTCTTCTATAAAATACGGTAATTATATATTATTAGAATCCCGTTTTGGATTACTGTAAAGTCGCCGATTGCTCGGAAAAACTCGTAGAAACAGATTCAACCCAATATTTCTCCGCTAAACAATATGAAACATTCTGACTAATTTTTAAACATATAAGCGAGAAACTTGCAGGTATGATTAGTGAAGTAATTTGCAATCGAACAGTTTTTTCATTATTCGATAAAGAATTACATCTTGAGTTATAAGCAATTGTTGTCTCAGGATGGTACCTTTTTTCTCCTTCCTGTGCTGTTACGTCAGGAAATTCTGCTCAAAACACGAACTTTGAGAGCATTTTCTGAAAGATATTTTTCCTTTACTGAAAAATGGACAAAACAATTCGAATGCATAGTTTCTGGATAAGAGAACCTGACAATTTTAAGCGTTTGCAAGCAAAAATAAATAAATAAATGTGTCAGAGAGTAGCCAGTTTGGATTTGAGAACCGAAACCAGCCAGAGAAAGGAGAAAAACCTGGTTGTCACGTGACCTAAACCTCTTATAACTCGATAGATAATTTATTTATCAAAAAACGGAAAACTCGTTGGTATCCCAAATCGCTTCAATAGTCACTAGTCAGGCCTGCCAATTTTGCGCCTTTATGTTTAAAAATGAGTCAGAAAATGTGTCCCAAAGTTTCGCGCTTGTTGAACTGGGAACTTGAGAACCGCTTTATTCTATGAGCTAGTGACCCAGTAGACTTTTTAAGGGTATTCTCAAATCGAAAAGGACAACTTTCTGACATATGTTTTTATTTATTTTTGTTCAAAAATGCATGAAACTAGCTGGTGTTGTTGTTCAGAAACTATGTAATTGAGCTGGTTTTTCCATTTTTTCGCAAACGCAATAGATCTTTCAGAAAATAATGTGAAAGTGGGCGTTTTGAACCGAATTTCTGAGCGAAGGGAGAAAGAGCACTCAAGAGCGGGCGAAAAACGGGTTTGTCATGTGATCGAATTCGCTTATAACTTAAAAGGTAATTGATTGATAAAAAAAAATGGAAAAAACAATTCCATTCCAAATCGCTTTCATGGCCAGGCATTCCAATTTTATATCTTTCCGTTAAAAAATGAGTTTGTAAATATGTCAAAACGTTTTTCGCTTGTTGAGCAGAGCAGTTAAGAACAGTCAGGCAGTAAGGCACTATATAGATGGGAATTTTTTGACAATTCGTTGACACATTTATCACCCAGGAGCCTGAAAGCGTTAAATTATACTATGCTTATACACGAATTATTGTTTAACTTTCTTATTAGTTCGAAACAATTCTGAAAGTTAAACAAATGATATCTGATTCTGAGTACAAACTTACTGTGCCTAAGCTCGACAACATTCCCTCCCTTCTAGTGTTCCATTATAAACGCAATATAGAAAACTAAATAATTTAATTAAATTAAAAGAATTGAAACCGCGCATGAGATTGCACCTTGAAAAAAAAAATATATACAGTGAAACCTCTCTGTGCAACCACCTCCATTAAGCGACCGCCTCCCCGAGCGACCATTTTTTCATGGAACGAAATTTATTCCCATACGCTCAATACTAATTTTACCTCCATTCAGAGACCACCCCAGTTGAACTCCGTCGATGAGCGACCGATTTCTTTGAAGAAAAGGAAACAAATTCCGTTTTTTCCTGGTCGCTTGAAGAAGGTTTTATTAGAAAAATAATTCCGGAAAGCGCATTATTCATCAAACTTCTAAACTAAGTTTAGATTTTTTTAAAATTATTATTCCGGTAACTTTTAAGTCTTTAAACCTCTTTGTGCATTTTTAGACAATGAATTTAACTCTCATGATTTGAATTTAACTCTGACAAATTAAGAATGACAGTCAATAAACTTCCTGCCCTATTCTGTCAGGAAACTCTGAAAGAAATGGATATATTAATGAAATCGTCATTATTTGTTTCCATTCAAAAAAACAAAAAATATTTATTTAAACTGAACTTCGAAAGGACTTGGAAACAAAAGTTATAAGAGATAAAACCATAATATCAAAGCAAACGTCAGTGTATTCATTTTTAAAACTCTGTAGTAATTAACTTATGCAATTAACTTTTATTTTGATACTTAAATTTTCACATTTTTTCCTAATGTGAAAAATAAATTTTAGTGACGTTAATTGTTACCTTTTTTCAACAATTAAAATCTAAATTTAAACATGACCTCCATTAACAGACCACCTCTCGGAGCGACCAATTTTTATTGGAACGGAACGTGGTCGCTTTAGGGAGGTTTTACTGTATATGTATGTATGTATATATATATATAGGTACGTTTAAAAATTTTAATACAAACTAGTAAGGGCATGAACGCTTTCTAAATTTCCTCTCGTCGTTGAAACTACATATACTAAACGATACATATACTAAATAATTTCCATTTAATTCGTATAAAAATTTGAAATATTCTAACTGAGATTCCTATTTTAATTTTTTATAAATATTTAATCATGCTTATTTTATTCCAGTTTATTACTAGATAATTATTACATTTTGGAAAATCAGAAATTCGACGTTTCAATTTGGTGAATACCTTTTAAAATGTGTTTCGGATCTATAATCATTTAAAATCAAATTAGCCTAAAATTTGCTTAATTTATATCTTTTTTAAAAAACAAGTTTGTGAATTTATACAATGAAATGCATTTTAAAAATCCCAAAAAGAAATTTTATAAATCCTAATCTATAAACATTTATACATGGCTATTTCTTTATTCCATTTCTAATAGTTTACACACCTATTTAGCCTACGAAAAAAGTAACTGAAAAAAAAATTAAATTCCTCCGGTCTCCATATGCTTCCATTCTCTCCTTCAAAAATTCCTCTATATTTTCACTCAGTGTCTCTTTTCCCCCTATCTCCCTTCATTCCCCCGTTGAAAACCGTTCACCCCGGTGCAAGAGCAGCTGCAATTCAACTCTCGCACACGCGAGCAGTTTTCCCACGCCACGCGTGCCCCTGATTGACAGCTGCTGTGCCTGGGGAGGGGTTTAGCAGCAACAAGTGAGATTCCCTCTCAGAGAGATCGTGGGAAACGACGACAGACGACGCGACAGAATGCTTTGTTTCGGAATCTCTTTTTTTTCCCCTTATTTTTTCATTATTGCAGGGTCTTGTGGTATGAGTTTCTACTTTGAAAGTCACCGTGCTGGCTTTTTTAAAGGGGAGGGGGGGAAGGGAATGGAACACGTGTCATGATCCGCCATGTTTGGTCACAGTAGTGTTTGTATATTTTTGTTTTGTTGTTGGATTTTACTTTTTTTAAGCAGTTTGAGCAATATGTGTTCTGTTTTCAATGCCATTTCAATTTAGAGGGCCAGCAGCGTCCAGTTTCTCTACCATTAGCCACCGTTTGCATAATGCAAGTAGCATGTACACCTGGGATCTCAGTTGCCAAATGAATTTTAAAATTAAACGTACTTTAATGCAAAGGCAATCATGATGAATCGTAACAACTAAAAGTTTTGTAATTAATGGAGTTATTCCCAGCTTTTTTCTAAATATCCATACTTTAGACAGCATTGTATGTTGTCTCATTAACTTGCGATATATTCAATACAAAAAGGAAAAAAAAGAATAAGGATTAAAAATATATGCATGTATGACTAAATATTAATTGGGGTGGTTGGTATTTCGAAAAAATATTTTTTGCCTTTCTTTTCATCAAGGAGGATGTAAGTGGATTTCATTTCTTTTATGGCGATGACACATGAATTAATATTCAAGTTCAATCTTTCCTTAACTATTTCAGTCTTTTGATCAATTTTTTCGAAATTTTTATTTTGCATTTTTTGCAACCGTCAAATGTTTAGATTGCTACCCTAAATCAGTTTCGTAATATTCCATTTCCATACAATCTTTTTTGCTCGTTGGACGCAACACTGCTCATTGAATGTAACGCTATCGTAAAACTTTAAACTTGCTTTTTTTTTAAACCATGCTTTTCAAACTGGACGACCATTTTTCACGAAAACTATTCGACCGATTTCCTTCGTCTTTTGTTTAAGGCTGTTCTTAACTGCTCTGCTCAACAAGCGCAAAACGTTTTGACACATTTACAATTTTTTTTTTTTTTTTTTTTTTAACGGAAAGATATAAAATTGGAAAACCTGGCCATGGAAGCGATTTGGAATTAAACTGTGTTTTCCATTTTTTTTTTTATACATAAATTACCTATTGAGTTATAAGCGATTTTGATCGCGTGACAAATACGCTTTTCGCCCGCTCTTGAGTGATTATTCTACTTTCGCACGGAAATTCGGTTCAAAACATCCACTTTGACACTATTTTCTGAAAGATCTATTGCGTTTGCAAATAAATGTAAAAAACAGCTCGATTACATAGTTTCTGAACAACAACACCAGCTAGTTTCATGCATTTTGGAACAAAAATAAATTAAAACTTATGTCAGAAAGTTGGCCTTTTGGATTTGAGAACACCCTTAAAAGAAAACTATTTTTTATTTTTTATCTGGGTCTTATACCACCGAAAAGTATAATTTCCATTGATTAATTATTTTTTCAAGCTCGCAAAATGTATAAAAGTAAGCAAAAAAAAATTATACCTTTTTTTGTTAAAATGCAAACCATTTTGTAAAAAAGAAAAAAAAAAAAAATCAGCTTTTAAAACTACATATTGGAATAAGCTCCAGAGAATTTAATGGCTTGTCATAATTTGGAGACCCAAATTTGTTTCAGATGCTTGTGACGGGAGGAAAACGGTCGCCCGATTGGAAGTAGCCTGTAGGCATACCCCCTTGCACAAAGCGTATTATTATTATTTGTACACGCAAAAATTTAAATATATAAGTGAAATGTTAATAAATATGATGCAAAAAGTCGGAAGGTGGTATCTCTTTTCTTTGTAGCTGAAAAAAAAAAAAAAAAAAAAAAAAATAACGTAAATTTTTGGCTTAAATTTAAAGGGACGTAGAACCTCCCGAAAGAAAATCTTCGAGTCTTCACATTTCTTATACGAAGTTTAAATATATGACATTGAAATTTTGCTAGAACAATTAGCAATTTGGACAGCGGGGTGAATTACCCCTTTTCCTCAATCCTCTGTGTACTGCTGCTGTTGATGTGATCTTGTTATTAATATTTCATTAAACATAATTTTAAAACTCTTTTTATGTAGAAACTCAAAATTGCTTATAGCATAAAATGTAAAGAGTTCCTTATGTTCGGTCATTGTACAGGATTAAGATCTTGTAATTTTTTGACATAATGCTATCATCTTCATCAATTTCGCTGAGAAATATACTACGTTTAAATGATATAAATCACGAATCACGGAAAAAAGCGCACCCGGAAAAAAGCGCACCTTGAAAAAAATGCATCTACACTAAAAAAAAAAAAAAAAAAAAAAAAAGGTTCACTTCGAAAAAAATCACACTGTAATTAAAATATAAATTATTTTAATTAAGATGAAAACATCCCTCATAATTTTTGGGAATTTTTAGGTCAAGTATAAGGTGTTAGGGGCAACCCCCTCTTTTAGTTAATAGTATTGCTACAGCTTTTTTGAGAAACAGAGGATATATGGTGTTCTATAAACAAATTCCAGAAGGTATACGCCGTATACCACCATATACCCTCCACTACATCCCTGTATAGCCAACAGAGGTTTTAATGAAAGGGAATCGTGCCCGTTATAAACACGTGAAGATTTCTAATCACCATTGTGAGATATATAACTTAAAACAACACAAAATTAAATTCCTCAGTATAATTATTATTTTTTATTATTACTGTTTATTATTGCTAAATTTTCGTGAATCCTCAGTACTGCAAGAGGTAGCTTGGTCGATTTAAACAATTTTAATAAATATTAGCTTTATCCACGTTTTAGCTACAAAGTAACTTATTTCCCTGTTTTCTTTGTTTTAGAAGGTAGCGGGCGAAAACCTCCAGGGGAACAACCTTGCTTTCCCCATTTGAAAAAGGCGAGAGATGAAAAAGATAAGGCCAAAAGATGATCTTGGTTTCCGCTGACCGCTTAGATTTTTCGGGATGTACAATGAAACTGAATCCAAACACTGAAAAACAATAATAATAACGCTTTTTCATTTTTTATTTTTTTATTAAATGATTGAAAAAATTATGATATGTTTTAACTGTTTCTTATTAATTGTAATTTGTTTTGCGTTGAAAATTCGTTAATTTATTTACTTACACAGTGGTGCTGCATTCCCTGTAGGATTTTGACCTCCCTCAATATACTTCTCCAGACCTTCCGATCTCTGGCCTTTACTTTATAATTTATAATTTGGTTTTCTGCAAGATCTTTCTCTATCTCTTTTATCCAACACTTCCTGGGTCTACCAATACTTCTTTTCCCAATTAAATTACCACTATAAATCTTCTTTGTGCTTCGCTCATCCCTCATTCTGATTAGATGGCCTAACCATTGCATTCTTCTTATTTTTATAGTATTTATTATATCTTTTTCATTATATAACTGTTCTAACTCCATATTTGTCCTTATACGCCATGTATTGTCTTCTTTAATAGGTCCAAAAATTTGCTTTAAGATCTTCCTTTCCCAAGTGATAAGTAGCTTTTCATGTTTTTGTGTAGTGGTCCAGGTTTCATTACCAGAAATTACTATTGGTTTTATAAATTTTAAGTTTGGATGTTCGAGATATTAGAGATGATTTTGGTTAATTTATTTATTTATGTAAAAAGAAATGCACTAAATTTTAATTAGTTCATGTTATTGGTCATCTTAATTTACGCTAAATATTTATTTTTGAAAACTAGATTTTTGATAATTAATGTCCCAAGATACAGCCCATGAAATGTATTTAAAAAAATTAAACGAAAAATTATTAGAAAATAGTACAAAACTCTATTGCATGTTAATAACTAATGACATGACTAATTTGTACTTTTTATAATTTCTTTAATTATTACTCATAATTTTACTAATTAAAGCATAGCTTACGTTAGTAATTAGAGTGTTGTTTTAGAAATCTGCAATTCTTGATAGCTATTCAGTACTTTAACACAGGTAAAAATTATAAAAAATCAGATTTACTTTAAAAAAAAATAGGATTTTAATAAAAATAAAATGATATATTTTTTTCTTTGTTAGGGTATTTTTAGAAGATTGCAAAGCACAAAGCAGAAACATAAATCCCATGTTTTAATGCCTTCACATGTTTAACCTTAGCCATTGAGGATATATTTAAAAATATGAAAATCAGTAAATTAATTTTGTAAACAATTATTTTTCCTTCAGATGTTTAAGTGTATAATTTATTTATTTTTAAGCATTAATTATCTAAATTTGAACAAATTAAACACAAATTTTATACCCACAAATTTTATGGGCGCTCTATCTCAAGAACTAATGCACGGATTTTAATAAAAATTTATATTCAGGTAGTCCCTGATCATGAGAAAATTATGGCTGAAATCCTGTGGCTTCTAAAATAAAAAATTTCATTTCAAACTTACTACTACTAATAATAATACATCTAAAAATAGGAATCCTTAATTAATTCTGGAAATTGTTATCAAAATAACAATTATGAAAATTAACTGGGATTAAAATGTACTGTTTTTGTTATGTTATGTACATATCACAGCCGCAGCAAAGATCAGGGCCGAAACTAAGGGGGGGGGGGGCAGAGGGGGTATGTGCCCGGGCGCTAGAACGAAGGGACGCCAAATGAAGGATTATACCTTTGGAATGGATCATTTTCTTCTGATGGACTGATGGCTTCCATTATTATGAAACAGCCATTATAAATGAAGTGTTAGGGAAAGATAAAAGAGCAGCCGTAAAAAAAAAAATTATGGCCATTTTTTCCCCCATTCTGACCAGAAAATCAGAGTTCTAACTTTTTACGCCTGCTCTTTCATCTTCACCTAACACTTCATTTATAATGGCTGTTTCATAATAATGGAAGCCATCAGTCTATCAAAAGAAAATAACTCGGTTAAAGCGGAAACTCGGTTAAGCGGGACTCGGATAATCGGGACTCTACTGTATATTTCATTTTAAAAGCGATCTTTAGAATATTTTTGTTGGTGTTCAGAGGGGGGTCATGACCCCCGTGACCTCACCCTTGGATCCGCCATTGTAGATTACGTAGTTCAGTATTACATATTTTATATTTACATATTTTAAATTTTAAAATAAGTCGGCTATTAGAAAATTAGTTAAATTATCTTTGTAAATATAATTTGCAGAGAGGGAGGGGCGGGGGGCGGGGGTCGCCAAGATCCATGTTTGCCCCAGGTGCAAAAAAGGTTTCGGCCCTGGCAAAGATGATGCGAGTAGTGCCCCCCACACCAGGCGCCGTCAATTAACCCCTTAATTCTCGCTCCCTTCAATATCACGGACTGAGGTGTCGTTCCTTATTTCTCGTGCCCGTCATATTTCCGGGCTGGAGATTTACTGCTGGAAAAAACTCGTGAAACCAGAAAAATTTAACTGGCATTTCGGTGTGAAGTGTTTGTATAGTAGCGTTTGCTTTGGTTTTTGGCGCTGATTGTGATGTTGGACTTTGTATTGCATGTTTCGAAATATGTCACACTCAGAAAAAGTATTAATAATGAAATTTTAATGTATGTTATATTATTTCAAATATTATTCGTAAAAATGTGTTTGATGATGATAAGTTAAGATCTAAGATGTGAAAAATAAAGGTTTTATTCGCATTAATTTGTATGGTGTAAAACAAACATTAAAACACAGAATTCTCGCATGATGGCTTTTCCACAAATGTGAATTTGTTCTATAATATCTTTTTTTTCTCCTTAAAAAAAAAAAAAAAAAAAAAAAAAAAAAAAAAAAAAAAAAACTAATTGCATATTTTATATAGAAACCTGATAATTATTCAATTTCTGTAATAAAAAAATAGGTACTTTTTTATGGTTTTTCCAAATATTAAGAGACTGTTAAGGGGTTAAGGTAGGCGAGGACAGGTTTCATCAGCGCCGTTAGTCCTCTTTATAATAATCATACATTTACCTTGATAAAATTTCCAAACAACGCCGCCATTTCAAAATTTCTGTTTTGGGGGCGGGGGACAAGGTTTTTTTTAAAGGACAGCAAATATTTAATTTGATCTTATATATACCAACTTACACATTTATATATGTATGTTGTGTGTTAATCATTTTAAATTTATTTCTAAGACAATTTCGTTTACGTTCGAAACAAGGAAGATATAGTAAAAATTCTGTTTCGTTCTTAAAAACTTGTTTTAGTCTATTTTTTTATTCATACGGGGAGAAAAAGTTTATCTGAATGTTACCATAAAGTTTACCAAAGATCTAGATTTCGAATTAAAATTTTACAAAGACAAGTGTCAAACATGCTTCAACATGAAAGCTGTGTCAAAAGTAAAAAGAGGAGATTTATATGTTGGTATGCTTACAACATTTTCTAAATATTATTGCATTTAATTTCTTTCTTTTTATATTTCAAGTAAGTAAAAAACTAACTGGAAATATTAAGAAATTTATTACAGAAATTTATTACATTTATTACTATGCTCATTTTATACAAAATGATGAATAACTTGACTAATTAAATAAAATGGTGGCGCTGCAAATTATATCAGATTTAATTAAGGGTGTTCTCAAATCCAAAAGGGCAACTTTCTGACATAAGTTTTAATTTATTTTTGTTCGAAAATGCATGAAACTAGCTGGTGTTGTTGTTCAGAAACTATGTAATTGAGCTGTTTTTCCATTTTTTTTTTTTTTTTTTTTTTTTTTTTTTTTGCAAACGCAATAGATCTTTCAGAAAATAGTGTCAAAGTTTCCTTTTGAACCGAATTTCAGCACGAAGGAAGAAAGAGCACTCAAGAGAGGTCAAAAACCGTGTTTGTCAAGTGATCAAAGTCGCTTATAACTCAATAGGTAATTGATTGATCAAAAAATGAAAAAAACAGTTCGATTCCAAATCAATTTCATGGCCAGGTTTTTCAATTTTATATCTTTCCGTTAAAAAATGAATTTGTAAATATGTCAAAACGTTTTTCGCTTGTTGATCAGAGCAGTTAAGAACAGCCTTAAGCAAATGTCTTTAAAGTTTGAACTAATTTTTGGGGGACCGACAGTCATGGGTAAGGCTCCTATAATCAGTAGAGTAACCCTAGTCACGGGAAGATCGTCATTGGTGAGTATTGTACTATGGTTTCTCAATATATAAGGAAATAGAAAACGTGCTGTTTGATACCGAAGCACTTGAATAGTAGTGTCAGCAAATTCATGCCATATGTATGAAAAAATGATTTAGGAAGATTTTTATTACTAAGGGGTAGATATCCCCCCCCCCCTTTTGGCATGACTTTTAACACTAGAAAGACAGGAATTTTTACTAATTTTTATAAAATTATTTTGCACCGGAATTTTTATTTAAAACTGTTTAACTTATCTATTTAGATTTTTGTTTATTTACATCTTTTAAACTCATTTTATAAAGATATTTCTGGTTTGAACCGAAATATATTCATTGTGTATGGGCCAAAATGGCCCCTCGCCGTCATTCTAGTGTTAAATGATAAAAAACTTAGATTGACAGAGTCTAAAATAAATTATTGGAAACGAGACCATGATAAAATAATAATAATAATAATAATAATAATAATAACATGTCTCGATAATGATAGATAGACAGCTTTTGGACAACTCTGTACACGCAGCAATTATTCATATTTGAAAATGTAAAAAAAAAAAGCAAAAAAATAGAAAGCCTCCTCCTATTTCCGTCCTCCATAAATTTCATATGACCAAAGATGGCAACAGGCTTGCATCCGGCTCCCTCAATATTGACGGATAGCACCATACTTGGTTACATAGAGAAACATGGGAAAACGTTCCCCTATTTTGTATCCCCCCATAACTTTCTCCCCCAAATTCTTTTTCTCTTTATTTCGAAACTTATAAATGGGTCTATGGGGTGCAGCTGGAACACATAGGTATGCGCACGGCAGCAATGGATTTAATGATATTATTAGAAAGAGCTGTTTTGTCGATCTTGCTTCCAGGTCAAATCGGACAAATGAAACTAAAATACTATATCTTATTATTATAGAAAATAAAAAGAAAAAATACGTTAAGGGTGTTCTCAAATCGAAAAGGACAACTTTCTGACATAAGTTTTAATTTATTTTTGTTCGAAAATGCCTGAAACTAGCTGGGGTTATTGTTTAGAAACTATGTAATTGAGCTGCTTTATCCATTTTTTGCAAACGCAATTAGATCTTTCAGCAAATAATGTCAAAGTGGGCGTTTTGAGCCGAATTTCCGCGAGAAGGGAGAAAGAGCACTCAAGAGCGGGCGAAAAACGGGTTTGTCACGTGATCGAATTCGCTTATAACTCAATAGGTAATTGATTGATCGAAAAATGGAAAAAACAGTTCCATTCCAAATCGCTTTCATGGCCAGGCTTTTCAATTTTATGTCTTTCCGTTAAAAAATGAATTTGTAAATATGCCAAAACGTTTTTCGCTTGTTGAGCAGAACAGTTAAGAAGAGCCTTAAGGATGTTCTCAAATCGAAAAGGACAACTTTCTGGCATAAGTTTTAATTTATTTTTGTTCGAAATTGCATGAAACTAGCTGGTGTTGTTGTTCAGAAACTATGTAATTGAGCTGTTTTTTCCATTTTTTTGCAAACGCAATAGATCTTTCAGAAAATAATGTCAAGTGGGCGTTTTGAACCGAATTTCCCTACGAAGGGAGAAAGAGCACCCAAGAGCGGGCGAAAAACGGGTTTGTCACGTGATCGAATTCGCTTATAACTCAATAGGTAATTAAAATAGCAATTAAAGCCTTTGTGCAGGAATATTAAAAAGCAGTAAACCAACGTTTAAAATGCACAAATAATGCGTGAAAAGCAGCAAACAGCTGTTTCGAATCTACAGCGAGATTCTTCTTCAGTGCAAGATGGGGAAAAAAAAAGAACAGCGTGCTAGAAAAAGCAAGGCTGAGCAAAATCATAGACAGAGACGCGCTGCCTGATACAACCTATGCGGGTAGCGAAAGCGCCAGAAACAACCAATGAGGGAGAAGCAGTGGAAACGACTGGGTGGACAAGTAGCGACATTTACCGGAGAAGGAGAGAACAAGAAACCAAAAAAGAGGAAATTAAATTAATGCTTTCCAAATACTTGGAAAATCTGGAGTACTCGATAAGTCATTGACTAAAGAGTGAGAATTTCTAAAAATGTGGTAAGCTTCCCAAAAATCAAGATCAAGGTTAGAAGAACATTTTTGGATAATGGTGGCTGATGAAAAATCGAACCTATGTTGAGAAGACCAAGAATGTTGAGCAATAGAAGAACGTTTGAGCTCCTGATTTTTAACATAACCTTCATGCTCTTTTAAACGAAATCTAAGAGCACGTTTAGTCTGGACAATGTTAAGAAAGGCCACACTGGCAAGAGATTTGGTAAATACCCCAGTTATCTAGGCAATCAACTTGGTGTTTGAGATTACCTAATAGTAGGGAAAGAAGGACAGTTCAACCCCAGCAGGCGGTGGCGGTGGGTGGATGTGGGTGGAATCCACCTTGTGGGTGGAATCCACCTTGTGGGTGGAATCCACCTTGTGGGTGGAATCCACCTTGTGGATGGAGGAGGAGGGTGGAATCCACCTGTTGGGAGTCTTATCCTATAGTAGGAGGTGTTAAATGTTGGAGGGGGCTTAATTTTTGAGGGGGCTTAATTTTTGAGAGGGGCTTATTTATTTTTTTTTTTTCGAATCGACTTAGAGTAGAGATGGAAATATCATACTATAACATAGGTCTTTTCGAGAGGAAGTATGAAGACACTAAATTTTTCGATGGGCTTAATTTTTGAGGGGGGCTTAATTTTTGAAGGGGCTTAATATTTTTTTTTCGAATTGATTTAGTATTAGAATGGAAATATCATACTATAACATAGTGAGTTAGGTGTTTTCGAAAGGGAGTTTGAGGGGTCTAAATATTTTAGTGGGGCTTAATTTTTTTTTTCTTCAAATTGACATAGAGTAGAAATGGAAATGTCATACTATAACATAGAGATGTAGGTATTTTCGAAAGAAAGTTTGAGGAGCCTAAATTTTTTAGAGGGGCTTATTTTTTTTAGGGGGGCTTAATTTTTAAGGGTGATTTTTTTTTTTTTTTCCTGAATTGTCTGAGAATTTGAATGAAGATAAAAATGTCATATGTTTTCTGAAAAAAATTTTTGATGCTGCCATCTGTATGCGGTAGTGCGAATTTATTATTGAAAATAGTATTTTATTTTTGAAAAGTTTTGAGGAAGGTTTGAACCTGCAAAATAGTCTCTTGGCTCGATGATATGTTGAAGACTTAACTAATCGAGCCAAGAAACTATGTCTATATGTTTAGATTTTAGATGTTTCAAAACAAAAAATTGTATTCCCCCTTCTGTATGCGCAAAGAGAGGTTGGTTTCTTAAGATAACTCATTAATACCTATTTTAACTGCTCACTCTGCGAATTTTTTTTAATGTGTATGATTTTTAGTTTAACTGATTTTATCGATTTTGTGAATGAGAGTTTGATTATTTTACGCACAAATGTATGATCATTTTAGAAAGCCGTGGTTTCGAACCTGCGAACTCCCATTCAAATTTCATTTTTTGTAACTGATAAGCTATCCACTATTCAAACCGCGCCCCGACAATTACTGAATTACTTTTGAACACTATATATTTTAAAAAAATACCTACCTCTTCCTCTTTCTTATACTAGGGAAGTTAATATAATTTATGTTTAAATTGAAGAAATAATTAATTTTTTATATTTCTTTAATAAGGCAAGTCATTTTTTTTGATCGATTAGAAGGCTACCAAACGATTTGAATTAAACATTGTTTTTACCAGTATTAATCCTCTTACCTAATTTTAAAATTATACTTTTTCTTGTGAACCATATCATATTCATTTAATCGTCTGAAATTCATTTCCTAAACCCTCTTATCAACGTTACTCACTATCTATCACAAACATCCGATAAGTCTAATCAGCTTTTTTCAACAGAAAATAGCTAATATGTAAATATTGATAACTATTGAAGAGATTATTTCACTTGTTTCCAGATTTTAAATGAAAGTTTGAACAGATTTTCTATTTATCGATTATTATAAATTGAATCAACTCATAGTTTGTTATTGCAATAGATAATTATTTGATGATTATACACTAGTTCTAATAAATTTTAAAACTATACTGCCTCACTTCAACTCATTCTTTTATACAGTTTAATAAATTTAGTATGAATTAATCCATTGGTTTGTCATATATTTCACTGAAATAATAAAATTAATGTGTTTAAATCTTAGAATGACGAATTCAAAAACGTAACGTGATGAATCATATACTTTTTAAACATTACATAAAAACCTTTGGATTGATTCACTTCCTGTGAACTTCCTACACATACTTTTTTATGCCACGTGTTTTTCTGAAATTTTTGCCCCAATCATATTACATGATTTGCACTATCGTAATAATTTTTTAACATGCGCCCCCTATGATTATATATAAAATTGAATGAAACGAGACTTTTTCATTAGTGTTTGCTATTTTTTGAGTGTGTGAAGACGCTTTTTTCACTTAAGATAATATGGCTAGTTTTCAAGATGGACATTCTACTATGTTAAGCGATGATGTATCAAGTTTGAATAATCAATATTTTTCATCAAGATTAAATGATCAAGACATGGGATTAATAGTACAACCTAAAGTAGAACCCGTTTCAGATGATGAAGCGGAATCCTCCTCATCAGAACTAAAGAAACAGAAGTCACCTTTTTTAGTACAGTTTGCAGCAAATCTTTTTCACGAAAAGGCAATTTAAAACAACATTTGATGATTCATTCAGAAGAAAGACCATTTATGTGTGACATCTGCCAAAAAGCATTCTCTAGAAAGGCTATTTTGAATCGTCATAAACTATCCCATTTAAAGATTCCTTCCCAACATAAATGTGAATCGTGCGGTGAAACGTTCTCAAGAAAGTATGACTTATTAAAACACATGAAGATCCACAAGTTCTCCAAAAAGGATAAATGTATTCAGCGTAGCGAAATATTCAATCCCAACTCCAATTTTTTATATCATTTGAAAACTTCACAGAGAGTTAAATGCAAAATTGATAATTCATCCTCTTTAAAATATATGTTTTTTGAGAAGGTTAAGCATTTTAAAAGGCAAAATGCGTTAAACATATTTACTAAAACTGTAATCAACTCTAACGAGGAGAATGTTACAGACTTTAACACATTTTTTAATAGTATTCATTCGGACGTTTTAAACGAATTAAACTACCAGATTCAAGTTAAAAGATCGATGAAATGGTATGCAAGTGTACAAGTTGTTGTATATCGTGTAACACAGGAGGGTGTATTAGAGATTGCCACACCCTATTTCCATTCAAAAACTATACTTGAATTAACGAAACAAAACTTATCTGAACATGTTGAGGATACCTTTGCAAAAATTATTAAGTCCTATGAGAAGTCCACCAGACGTGGTTTTAATTGGACATTAGATAAAATATTGAATTTAGAACTATCTACCTTTAAAATATAACATGATTTGAAATGTTTATATCTTTTTGAAATATGTGTACTCATGTTTTCACTATTGTAACTATTGAAAACGACGAATAAATAATGTGTAAATGAAAAAGCTGTTGTCTGTTTATTTTTGTTAGAACAACTTGTGATTTTTAATAACTCATGAAGTCGTAACGACTTTACTTACTATTTTTTTTTTTCAATTTCTTATCAAATGAATAATGAGTTAACTATCTTTTATTAATTTCATATTAAAAGTCTGAAATTATCCATTGAAATAGTTATTTTGCAATATTTCTAATTTATCATAATTATTTTTAAAGTTTAATATATCACTCGTTGTTTGCATAAACAGCTGTTATTGTTTATTAATAATAATATTATCATTTATTACCATACAATTCTTTAAAAAAAGCATAGAACCATTAACATAATATATCATTAACCACTTTCTTAAAAATTGTTACTTTGTGTTGTCATACTATTCTTCAAAAAAAAAGAATAAAACTAAAACTTGACATTAAATATCATATACTGTAAATATAAAAATTGTTACCTTGTGTTGCCATACTATTCTTCAAAAAAAGGATAAAACCATTGACATAATATATTATTCACCACTTAAATAAACTGTTTATATATATATATATTTTTTTTAGACTTAAACTAAAATTAATGACATTACTAATTCTTTTAAGTGTTTATCTGTAACCGACACTGATTTTTAACGTATATTAAGGGATGTGCTGTTTCTAAACATTCAGTTTCCAACTGATTTTTGTTCTAACTTCATCTAATGTTACCTTTATTTTTTGAAAATGGGTTCTGTAGTAAATATGTTAAAAAGATCTTCCGACAAAGTGGCTTCTTCTTCAAAGTATCAACGTTTAGAAGAACCTAATGACCCCACTTCTGCGAGTGAATTAAATATACCAAGATTGGAAATTCCTAATTTATTAAACACTGACTGTGGAACAATACCACGTGATTTATTCACTACTGATTACTCACCGAATGTGAAATCTGAAATCGATATGAATTTTTTTATCTCTAACTTTGGTGATGATACTACATCTTCCGAGAATTCATGCCAAGAGTCAATTTCTGTCGAGGACTATTTGAATATATTTTTCAAAGACATGAATTTTGAATCCGCTTTAACCTCGACCCCAGCTTGTAACATAATTTCCCAAGACGAATCCTTTCAAGAACGTACTATTGACCAAGAGGTTTCTGATTCCCAACCAAGCAACCTTTCTAAAGCAATTGATGAATTACAAAGCACAACCCCACCTACGAATGTCATTCCACAGTCTAAAACTAGCAAATCCAATCATCCTATTGTATTTTGAGAAGAACTCAGTGACTGTATCTTTTTAATTTTAAAGTTGCATAATAGACAATTTCATATTCATATTCGAGAATTTAAACGCAGTGGGCTTACTAGTGAAGAAATTCTAACGAAAAATGGTATTATTATGGATGTTAACAGCTGGTTCGAATTTTGCAAGAAAATTTTTTCATTTAATTTGAGATATAAAAGTTCCTCATTTGTTTCTAATAACATGATATTAGTGTTAAATTTTAATAATTCTATCATGCGAATTAAAAATTTAAAGAATTATTCTCACATTGACTTAAACGAGTATCAGTTGCTGAAATTAAAAGAAAAAATACATGATTTAAATAAGGAACTTCTTCAGCATATATATGTAAATCATATACCAAGCTTAATTAGACAGAAATGTATCATTGGTCATATATCTACAGAAAATGAACTCATGTTGCAGTCTAAACTTATAACATGTATTGAGAATAATGTATTAACTATACTAAACCGCATTTTTGAATGTGATGGATGTATTTTTAATCAGAAATCTCAAAGCCCTCATTCCTGTTGTATACTAAATAATCGACAAAAATTTGAAAAACTAGGAGAGATGTTATTAACACTTATAGATTTAGATTTTGTTATTTCCTCATTTTTAAACGGAGTGGATTGTGTTAGTGAAAACTTTTTATCAAACATTCATGTAGAAACAATTCAAAACGAATTGTTTAAAATAATAAAATAAAATGTATTGCTATCCTTTTTAATACGTGTGGGTTTATTTTTCTAAAGTGTATGTTTATTTTGTTATGTCTTTTAGAACTTTTAATAGAGTGTTTGACTTAAATTTGCATATGTATATAACTAAAGAAATCAACAATTCTTTAGCAATTAAAAAATTAACACAAGTTTAAAATATTAAACTAATAATCTTAATACTATAATTTCTACTTTCTAATATATATGAAACTTAATTATATAAAAAAGTTTTCAATAATAATAATAAGTTTAGAAAATTAAAAAGTTTAAAAAACAAAATTAAAAAACTCAATTAAAAATATTTCAAAAGTTAAAAAAATAAAGTTTTCAAAATTAAACAATCTTTATAAAAAATAATAATAATTTAAAAAAAAAAATAATCTTTGTTCACAATTGCGAGAAAGATTTTAATAGGATTTTATTTGCAAATATCTGATATCATGTTGCTGAAGATTCTACAAAATAAAAGACTTTCAAAAAAATATACGACCTTCATATTCGATGACTGAAGTGAAAATGGCTAGTGTCTTGGTATAGACTCATATCAGTTAGATCACGTGATTGATAATACAATCTGATTGTAGATAAGACAATCAAAAGGCACGAGGAAGGCACGTGATATCTAATTGATTACGTCACAATCTACCACGTGATAAGCTCATCATCTCTTTTCTGAGTTCCAACATGGTAAGTTCATTATTTTTTATATAAATGTATAAGTATGTATGTATTAAAATTTTAAATTGAAGAATTTAATAATAGATTGTTTATTTTTTTTTTCGTTTCGATGTGTATAACTATAGAATAAAATGTGGGTAGGATGTTCACATAAACAAGATTTATCTTATTAAACGCATATATAGAGATAGGTAAATTCACTTTTAATAAATTACAAAATAATTTTTGTTATCTTATAATATTAAAAAAAATTACTAATTTTTTAAAAAATTTTAATAATTAAAGAATATTTTAATTTAATGTTTTATATATATTTTTTTAAGTGTATACTACAGAACATAATTAAAAGGAGGAATCCGTATACATATACTCAAATGCAAATAGAAAGGAAATATAGGACATGCAAATAGAAAGGAAATATAGGACAACTCACTCCTGTTAAAGTGTAGGTTTTAGCAGCTTGTAATGTTTTTAATATTTTTGGAAAATAATTTTGTTAACTTTCAAAAGCATTTTAAATATTTTTTTAACTAAAATATCTATTCATACATTGCTTTTGTAAAAGTGCTGTTACAAAATGTTGGTAGTTAATCATTGTATTAATTCAAAACTTTCTTATAATGTTATTATGCTAACTTGTAATACTTGAACTGCAATTGAAGTGATTTTTTTGTATGAATTATGTATTTTTGTATGTATTCGGTATCTTGATTGATCGATTGATATGATTAATATGAATCATAGACTAATATGAATGATTGGTTGATTGATATGATTGACTGATATGAATGATTGGTTGATTGATTGATATGATTGATTAATATGATTGATTAATATGATTGATTGATCGATATGACTGATTGATATTATTGTTTGGTTGATTAATATGATTGATTGATTGGTTTGATTTATTGATTAATTGATTGGTTAATTGATTGATCGATTAATTGCTATGACTGATTGATATATGATTGATTGTATACTTGTATTTGCAATCTAATTCAACTTTTTGATAACTTTTTTAATTATGAAAGTCAGATACATATACAGTTAGGTGAACTGACTTTTGATAACATAATTTATTAAGTTTTTTTTTTTTTTTTTAATTTTGATAACTTAATTTTGAAAACTTTTTACAAAGTTTTTTTTTTAACTTTTTAATTTTATAAACTTTTTAATATTTTTTTTTTATTTACAAAGTATTTTTTTTAAATTTTGAAAACTTTTTTTAGTTACAATTTTTTTTTTTAAATTTTGAAAACATTTTTTATTTAAAAAGTTTTTTTTAAATTTTGGAAACTTTTTTTTATTTAGAAAGATTTTGTTTTTTTAATTTTGTAAACTTTTTTTTATAAGTTACTTTTTTTTAATTTAACTTACAAATATTTTTATAAGTATATATTTATCTAACACTTTTATAGGATAAAAAGAAGTATTAAACTAAAACACAATGAAAGTCACATGCATATATACATATACGAATAGGTAAACTCACTTTTGAAAACTTAATGTATTAAGTTTTTATAATTTTTTTTTAAAATTTTGATAACTTAATTTTGAAAACTTTTTACAAAGTTTTTTTTTAACTTTTTAATTTTATAAACTTTTTAATATATTTTTTTTTTATTTACAAAGTATTTTTTTTAAATTTTGAAAACTTTTTTTTAGTTACAATTTTTTTTTAAATTTTGAAAACATTTTTTATTTAAAAAGTTTTTTTTAAATTTTGGAAACTTTTTTTTATTTAGAAAGATTTTGTTTTTTAAATTTTGTAAACTTTTTTTATAAGTTACTTTTTTTTAATTTAACTTACAAATATTTTTATAAGTATATATTAATCTAACACATTTATAGGATAAAAAGAAGTATTAAACTAAAACATAATGAAAGTCACATGCATGTATACATATACGAATAGGTAAACTCACTTTTGAAAACTTAATGTATTAAGTTTTTATAGTTTTTTTTTTAATTTTGATAACTTAATTTTGAAAACTTTTTACAAAGTTTTTTTTTAACTTTTTAATTTTATAAACTTTTTAATATTTTTTTTTTATTTACAAAGTATTTTTTTTAAATTTTGAAAACTTTTTTTAGTTACAATTTTTTTTTTAAATTTTGAAAACATTTTTTATTTAAAAAGTTTTTTTTTTAATTTTGGAAACTTTTTTTATTTAGAAAGATTTTGTTTTTTTAATTTTGTAAACTTTTTTTTTATAAGTTACTTTTTTTTAATTTAACTTACAAATATTTTTATAAGTATATATTAATCTAACACTTTTATAGGATAAAAAGAAGTATTAAACTAAAACATAATGAAAGTCACATGTATGTATACATATACGAATAGGTAAGCTCACTTTTGAAAACTTAATGTATTAAGTTTTTATAATTTTTTTTTAAATTTTGATAACTTAATTTTTTTTTCGAGTTTTTTTTTTCAAGTTTTTTTTTTAACTTTTGTAAACTTTTTAATTTTTTTTTTTAAATTATCATTATTTTTTATAAAGATTTTTTAATTTTGAAAACTTTATTTTTTTAAATTTTGAAATATTTTTAATTGAGTTTTTTAATTTTGTTTTTTAAACTTTTTAATTTTCTAAACTTATTATTATTATTGAAAACTTTTTTATATAATTAAGTTTCATATATATTAGAAAGTAGAAATTATAGTATTAAGATTATTAGTTTAATATTTTAAACTTGTGTTAATTTTTTAATTGCTAAAGAATTGTTGATTTCTTTAGTTATATACATATGCAAATTTAAGTCTAACACTCTATTAAAAGTTCTAAAAGACATAACAAAATAAACATACACTTTAGAAAAATAAACCCACACGTATTAAAAAGGATAGCAATACATTTTATTTTATTATTTTAAACAATTCGTTTTGAATTGTTTCTACATGAATGTTTGATAAAAAGTTTTCACTAACACAATCCACTCCGTTTAAAAATGAGGAAATAACAAAATCTAAATCTATAAGTGTTAATAACATCTCTCCTAGTTTTTCAAATTTTTGTCGATTATTTAGTATACAACAGGAATGAGGGCTTTGAGATTTCTGATTAAAAATACATCCATCACATTCAAAAATGCGGTTTAGTATAGTTAATACATTATTCTCAATACATGTTATAAGTTTAGACTGCAACATGAGTTCATTTTCTGTAGATATATGACCAACGATAGATTTCTGTCTAATTAAGCTTGGTATATGGTTTACATATATATGCTGAAGAAGTTCCTTATTCAAATCATGTATTTTTTCTTTTAATTTCAGCAACTGATACTCGTTTAAGTCAATGTGAGAATAATTCTTTAAATTTTTAATTCGCATGATAGAATTATTAAAATTTAACACTAATATCATGTTATTAGAAACAAATGAGAAACTTTTATATCTCAAATTAAATGAAAAAATTTTCTTGCAAAATTCGAACCAGCTGTTAACATCCATAATAATACCATTTTTCGTTAGAATTTCTTCACTAGTAAGCCCACTGCGTTTAAATTCTCGAATATGAATATGAAATTGTCTATTATGCAACTTTAAAATTAAAAAGATACAGTCACTGAGTTCTTCTCGAAATACAATAAGATGATTGGATTTGCTAGTTTTAGACTGTGGAATGACATTCGTAGGTGGGGTTGTGCTTTGTAATTCATCACTTGCTTTAGAAAGGTTGCTTGGTTGGGAATCAGAAACCTCTTGGTCAATAGTACGTTCTTCAAAGGATTCGTCTTGGGAAATTATGTTACAAGCTGGGGTCGAGGTTAAAGCGGATTCAAAATTCATGTCTTTGAAAAATATATTCAAATAGTCCTCGACAGAAATTGACTCTTGGCATGAATTCTCGGAAGATGTAGTATCATCACCAAAGTTAGGGATAAAAAAATTCATATCGATTTCAGATTTCACATTCGGTGAGTAATCAGTAGTGGATAAATCACGTGGTATTGTTCCACAGTCAGTGTTTAATAAATTAGGAATTTCCAATCTTGGTATATTTAATTCACTCGCAGAAGTGGGGTCATTAGGCTCTTCTAAACGTTGATACTTTGAAGAAGAAGCCACTTTGTCGGAAGATCTTTTTAACATATTTACTACAGAACCCATTTTCAAAAAATAAAGGTAACATTAGATGAAGTTAGAACAAAAATCAGTTGGAAACTGAATGTTTAGAAACAGCACATCCCCTAATATACGTTAAAAATCAGTGTCGGTTACAGATAAACACTTAAAAGAATTAGTAATGTCATTAATTTTAGTTTAAGTCTAAAAAAAATATATATATATAAACAGTTTATTTAAGTGGTGAATAATATATTATGTCAATGGTTTTATCCTTTTTTTGAAGAATAGTATGGCAACACAAGGTAACAATTTTTATATTTACAGTATATGATATTTAATGTTAAGTTTTAGTTTTATTCTTTTTTTTGAAGAATAGTATGACAACACAAAGTAACAATTTTTAAGAAAGTGGTTAATGATATATTATGTTAATGGTTCTATGCTTTTTTAAAAGAATTGTATGGTAATAAATGATAATATTATTATTAATAAACAATAACAGCTGTTTATGCAAACAACGAGTGATATATTAAACTTTAAAAATAATTATGATAAATTAGAAATATTGCAAAATAACTATTTCAATGGATAATTTCAGACTTTTAATATGAAATTAATAAAAGATAGTTAACTCATTATTCATTTGATAAGAAATTGAAAAAAAAAATAGTAAGTAAAGTCGTTACGACTTCATGAGTTATTAAAAATCACAAGTTGTTCTAACAAAAATAAACAGACAACAGCTTTTTCATTTACACATTATTTATTCGTCGTTTTCAATAGTTACAATAGTGAAAACATGAGTACACATATTTCAAAAAGATATAAACATTTCAAATCATGTTATATTTTAAAGGTAGATAGTTCTAAATTCAATATTTTATCTAATGTCCAATTAAAACCACGTCTGGTGGACTTCTCATAGGACTTAATAATTTTTGCAAAGGTATCCTCAACATGTTCAGATAAGTTTTGTTTCGTTAATTCAAGTATAGTTTTTGAATGGAAATAGGGTGTGGCAATCTCTAATACACCCTCCTGTGTTACACGATATACAACAACTTGTACACTTGCATACCATTTCATCGATCTTTTAACTTGAATCTGGTAGTTTAATTCGTTTAAAACGTCCGAATGAATACTATTAAAAAATGTGTTAAAGTCTGTAACATTCTCCTCGTTAGAGTTGATTACAGTTTTAGTAAATATGATTAACGCATTTTGCCTTTTAAAATGCTTAACCTTCTCAAAAAACATATCTTTTAAAGAGGATGAATTATCAATTTTGCATCTAACTCTCTGTGAAGTTTTCAAATGATATAAAAAATCGGAGTTGGGATTGAATATTTCGCTACGCTGAATACATTTATCCTTTTTGGAGGACTTGTGGATCTTCACGTGTTTTAATAAGTCATACTTTCTTGAGAACGTTTCACCGCACGATTCACATTTATGTTGGGAAGGAATCTTTAAATGGGATAGTTTATGACGATTCAAAATAGCCTTTCTAGAGAATGCTTTTTGGCAGATGTCACACATAAATGGTCTTTCTTCTGAATGAATCATCAAATGTTGTTTTAAATTGCCTTTTCGTGAAAAAGATTTGCTGCAAACAGTACACAAAAAAGGTGACTTCTGTTTCTTTAGTTCTGATGAGGAGGATTCCGCTTCATCATCTGAAACGGGTTCTACTTTAGGTTGTACTATTAATCCCATGTCTTGATCATTTAATCTTGATGAAAAATATTGATTATTCAAACTTGATACATCATCGCTTAACATAGTAGAATGTCCATCTTGAAAACTAGCCATATTATCTTAAGTGAAAAAAGCGTCTTCACACACTCAAAAAATAGCAAACACTAATGAAAAAGTCTCGTTTCATTCAATTTTATATATAATCATAGGGGGCGCATGTTAAAAAATTATTACGATAGTGCAAATCATGTAATATGATTGGTGCAAAAATTTCAGAAAAACACGTGGCATAAAAAAGTATGTGTAGGAAGTTCACAGGAAGTGAATCAATCCAAAGGTTTTTATGTAATGTTTAAAAAGTATATGATTCATCACGTTACGTTTTTGAATTCGTCATTCTAAGGTTTTACACATTAATTTTATTATTTCAGTGAAATATATGACAAACCAATGGATTAATTCATACTAAATTTATTAAACTGTATAAAAGAATGAGTTGAAGTGAGGCAGTAGTTTTAAAATTTATTAGAACTAGTGTAGAATCATCAAATAATTATCTATTGCAATAACAAACTATGAGTTGATTCAATTTATAATAATCGATAAATAGAAAATCTGTTCAAACTTTCATTTAAAATCTGGAAACAAGTGAAATAATCTCTTCAATAGTTATCAATATTTACATATTAGCTATTTTCTGTTGAAAAAAGCTGATTAGACTTATCGGATGTTTGTGATAGATAGTGAGTAACGTTGATAAGAGGGTTTAGGAAATGAATTTCAGACGATTAAATGAATATGATATGGTTCACAAGAAAAAGTATAATTTTAAAATTAGGTAAGAGGATTAATACTGGTAAAAACAATGTTTAATTCAAATCGTTTGGTAGCCTTCTAATCGATCAAAAAAAAAAAAATGACTTGCCTTATTAAAGAAATATAAAAAATTAATTATTTCTTCAATTTAAACATAAATTATATTAACTTCCCTAGTATAAGAAAGAGGAAGAGGTAGGTATTTTTTTTTAAATATATAGTGTTCAAAAGTAATTCAGTAATTGTCGGGGCGCGGTTTGAATAGTGGATAGCTTATCAGTTACAAAAAATGAAATTTGAATGGGAGTTCGCAGGTTCGAAACCACGGCTTTCTAAAATGATCATACATTTGTGCGTAAAATAATCAAACTCTCATTCACAAAATCGATAAAATCAGTTAAACTAAAAATCATACACATTAAAAAAAATTCGCAGAGTGAGCAGTTAAAATAGGTATTAATGAGTTATCTTAAGAAACCAACCTCTCTTTGCGCATACAGAAGGGGGAATACAATTTTTTGTTTTGAAACATCTAAAATCTAAACATATAGACATAGTTTCTTGGCTCGATTAGTTAAGTCTTCAACATATCATCGAGCCAAGAGACTATTTTGCAGGTTCAAACCTTCCTCAAAACTTTTCAAAAATAAAATACTATTTTCAATAATAAATTCGCACTACCGCATACAGATGGCAGCATCAAAAATTTTTTTCAGAAAACATATGACATTTTTATCTTCATTCAAATTCTAAGACAATTCAGGAAAAAAAAAAAAAAAAAAAAAAATCACCCTTAAAAATTAAGCCCCCCTAAAAAAAAAATAAGCCCCTCTAAAAAATTTAGGCTCCTCAAACTCTCTTTCGAAAATACCTACATCTCTATGTTATAGTATGACATTTCCATTTCTACTCTATGTCAATTTGAAGAAAAAAAAAATTAAGCCCCCCTAAAAATAAGCCCCACTAAAATATTTAGACCCCTCAAACTCTCTTTCGAAAACACCTAACTCACTATGTTATAGTATGATATTTCCATTCTAATACTAAATCAATTCGAAAAAAAAAATATTAAGCCCCCTCAAAAATTAAGCCCATCGAAAAATTTAGTGTCTTCATACTTCTTCTCGAAAAGACCTATGTTATAGTATGATATTTCCATCTCTACTCTAAGTCGATTCGAAAAAAAAAAAATAAGCCCCTCTCAAAAATTAAGCCCGCTCAAAAAATAAGCCCCCTCCAACATTTAACCCCTCCTACTATAGGATAAGACTCCCAACAGGTGGATTCCACCCTTCTCCTCCATCCACAAGGTGGATTCCACCCACATCCACCCACCGCCACCGCCTGCTGGGGTTGAACTGTCCTTCTTTCCCTACTCCTAATCTAATTGCTCCTATTGAAAGGGTCTTTAAGCATAGCGCTCTATCTTCTTCTCAAAAAGAGTCCATGAGGCATCTCATTGCCAATACTGTTAATTTCAATTCTAATGTTTATAAGCCAGTCTTAAAAATCCAGTTAAACAATGTCTGAAAAATTTGCGTTCTGGTCCAAACTTAATCATTACTAAGGCTGACAAAGGTGGTCAGATTGTTCTTCTCGACAAATCTTCGTATTTGGAAAAATCCCATAAATTAATTAAAGATGGTCCTTATGTGGACATCCGCAAAGACCCTTCCACTAGTGAAATTGACTCTATTAAGTCTGCCATCAAGTCTTCTTCCATTATTCCTGCTAACTTTAATAAGTCTCTTATTCCATCTATTGCACATTGTGCCAGGTTTTATGCTTTACCTATAAGGTCCATAAATCTGACATTCCTTTTAGACCTATTGTCTCTAGTATCGGTACAGCTTCTTATAAGCTTGCCAAATATTTAGTTTCTGTTTTTTCACCACTTTTGAGCAGTAACTGTTTCACTGTTAAGAATTCTTTTGATTTTGTTAAAAAACTTCATAATTTTAAGGGTCAAGGTCACATGATGGTTTCTTTTGATGTTAATTCATTATTTACAAACTTTCCGGTTGAGGGGGCTTTAGATTGCTCAAGAAGAGGCTTTGTGAATTCCATTTCTCTTATTTTGAAATCGAGGAACTTATCCTTCTCACTCGCGCTTGCTTGTCACAAAATACTTTTGTTTTCAATGGTAATTTTTTCCGCATGATTGATGGTTTGGCTATGTGTAATCCTCTTAGTCCAATTTTATGCGATATTTATATACACTATTTTGAGGTCAAACTTTTTGAAATTTTAAAATTTCCGTTCTATGCCCGTTATGTTGATGATATTTATGTCCTGGTTGAAATAAATTCGGATATTAATCGTATTCTCTCTATTATGAATTCCATTGATCCCTGCATTCAATTTACCTCTGAAATTGAGACCAATAACTGTCTTTCTTTCCTCGATGTCCTTGTTATTCGTTGTGAAAATGGCTTTCAGACTACCATCTTTCGTAAATCTTTTGCAGTCAGTCTCCGACCTCACAGGCATTCTTCTCATCCCCCTAACCATAAATTCGCTGCTTTCAATACTTTTGTTTTTCGGGCTACCAATATTTGTTCCACTCCTCAGTTACTTAGTGCTGAACTTAATTACCTCAAAGCTATTGCTGTTGATCGTGGTTATTCCTCTAATATTATTGATTCTATTTATAAAAAATTGACGAAACCCGTCCATTCTGAAAAGCATTCTAATTCCAACTCTAATACTTCAGTTGTGTTACCATTTTTTCCTAAAATCTGTCAGCAAGTTGCTAAAATCTTAAGAAGGTTTGATTTTAATGTTATTTTTTCTCATGTTAATAAAATCACTTTTTCAAATCTCAAACACCAAGTTGATTGCCTAGATAACTGGGGTATTTAGCAAATCTCTTGCCAGTGTGGCCTTTCTTACATTGGCCAGACTAAACGTGCTCTTAGATTTCGTTTAAAAGAGCATGAAGATTATGTTAAAAATCAGGAGCTCAAACGTTCTTCTATTGCTCAACATTCTTGGTCTTCTCAACATAGGTTCGATTTTCCTCAGCCACCATTATCCAAAAATGTTCTTCTAATCTTGATCTTGATTTCTGGGAAGCTTACCACATCATTAAAAATTCTCACTTTTTAGTCAATGACTTATCTAGTACTCCAGATTTTCCAAGTATTTGGAAAGCATTAATTTAATTTCCTCTTTTTTGGTTTCTTGTTCTCTCCTTCTCCGGTAAATGTCGCTACTTGTCCACCCAGTCGTTTCCACTGCTTTTCTCTCATTGGTTGTTTCTGGCGCTTTCGCTACCCGCATAGGGTGTATAAGGCAGCGCGTCTCTGTCTATCATTTTGCTCAGCCTTGCTTTTTCTAGCACGCTGTTCATTTTTCCCTATCTTGCACTGAAGAAGAATATCGCTGTAGATTCGAAACAGCTGTTTGCTGCTTTTCACACATTATTTGTGCATTTTAAACGTTGGTTTACTGCTTTTCAATAGGTAATTGATTGATCAAAAAATTGAAAAATCAGTTCCATTCCAAATCGCTTTCATGACCAGGTTTTCCAATTTTATATCTTCCCTTTAAAAACTGAATTTGTAAATACCATATTTTATGGGAAAAAAAAAAAAAAAAAAAAAAAACAACGCCGCATCCGTTGTAAACGCCGCACTCCTCAAATTGGACTGAATAAGCTTAAAAATATTGTAATCGCCGCAACCATTGTAAACGCCGCATCTATCGGAACGCTACTTTTGTCGACAGCTTCACATTGACCTAACTTTAATCAAAGTTTTCTGAGCAGTGTAAGATGCCTCGTTTTTAATATCTTAAGATGTCTGAAGTTTTATTTAAAATATTTAAACCCGATTTTAAATATTTTATGAATTTTTAAACTAAGGAAATTCAGTTGGTATTTTAAAAAAATCGTAAGCGCCGCACATGGCGTAAACGCCGCACTTGGAAAAAAATTAACTTTTAAACTCGTAAACGCCGCGGCGTTTCTTCCATAAAATACGGTATGTCAAAACGTTTTTCGCTTTTTGAGTAGAGCATTTAAGAACAGCCTTAAGGGAAAGATATAAAATTGGAAAGACTGGCCATGAAAGCGATTTGGAATAGAACTGTTTTTTTCATTTTTTGATCAATCAATTACCTATTGAGTTATAAGCGAATTCGATCATGTGACAAACCCGTTTTCCACCCGCTCTTGAGTGCTCTTTCTCCCTTCGCCCGGAAATTCGGTTCAAAACGCAGACTTTGACATTATTTTCTGAAAGATCTATTGCGTTTGCAAAAAAAAAGGAAAAAACAGCTCAATTACATAGTTTCTAAACAACAACACCAGCTAGTTTCATGCATTTTCGAACGAAAATAAATTAAAATTATGTCAAAAAGTTGTCCTTTTCGGTTTGAGGACACCCTTAACTGCTCTGCTCAACAAGCGAAAAACGTTTTGACATATTTACAAATTCATTTTTTAACCCCTTGGGGACGAGCGACACGTATACGTGCCGCATGAAGCGCTCAGAATCCTTGTTTTTCCTCACCAGTAAAATTTTACTGTAAAATTTGCCTTATTTAATCAGGGCATTTTCTCGATTCAAGAAGACACAAATTTCTGTTTTTAAAAAACGGTGACAAAAGATTAAAAATTTCGTAAAAGGCTCCCGTCTTGAAGGGGTTAACGGAAAGATATAAAATTGGAAAGCCTGACCATGAAAGCGATTTGGAATGGAACTGTTTTTTCCATTTTTTGATCAATCAACTACCTATTGAGTTATAAGCGAATTTGATCAGGCGACAAGCCCGTTTTTCGCCCTCTCTTGAGTGCTCTTTCTCCCTTCGCAGGGAAATTCGGTTCGAAACGCCCACTTTGACGTTATTTTTTGGAAGATCTATTGCGTTTGCAAAAAAAATGGAAAGGGTGTTCTTAAATCGAAAAGGACAGCTTTCTGACATAACTTTTAATTTATTTTTGTTCGAAAATGCATGAAACTAGCTGGTGTTGTTGTTCAGAAACTATGTAATTGAGCTGTTTTTTCTATTTTTTTGCAAACGCAATACATCTTTCAGAAAATAATATAAAAGTGGGCGATTTGAACCGAATTTCCGCGCGAAGGGAGAAAGGGCACTCAAGAGCGGGCGAAAAACGCGTTTGTCACGTGATCGAATTCGCTTATAACTCAATAGGTAATTGATTGATCAAAAAATGGAAAAAATAGTTCCATTCCAAATCGCTTTCATGGCCAGGCTTTCCAATTTTATACCTTTCCGTTAAAAAATGAATTTGTAAATATGTCAAAACGTTTTCGCTTGTTGAGCAAAGTAGTTAAGAACAGCCTTAAGGGTGTTGGTGTTGAATTCTGGTGGTGGCACGGGGGAAGAGGACATTCCCCTATACGCCGGAACATTGACCCCCGGAAGGTTTGAAATTTTATTCTTTTTGATAGACAACAGATTAATTTCCCCACGGGAACTCTAAAATATCCCCCCCCCCCCCACCCTCGAGAAAAATATCTGAATTCAACACTGGTTTTGGTTAGAATACGAGGGTGTAGGGTGGGTGTGTAAAAAGTTTTTGCCCTCGTATGGAAATAACTGAGTGAATTTTATGAAATTGCTACATTGTATTAGTCTTTTTCTATATAGTCACCATGCACAGTAACACATGTCTGCAAACGGTATTTCAAAGATAGGGGGGAGTATGTATCGCAGGAGGCGCGATAGTAGACCAAAGGGAGGCATTTTTGAAACTTTAGCCGATCCCCACATTTGACACATTTACAAATTCATTTTTTAACGAAAAGATGTAAAACTCGAAGGCGAAGCGATTTGGAATCGAACTCTGTTTTCCATTTTTTGATCAATAAAGTACCTATTGAGTAATAAGCGATTTTCATCATATGACAAAGACATTTTTCGATCTTTTTTGAGTTTTTATTCTTCTTTCGTGCGGAAATTCGGTTCAAAACGTCCACTCTGACATTATTTTCTTAAAGTTCTATTGCGTTTGCAAAAAAACGAAAAAAAAAAAAAACAGTTCGATTACATAGTTTCTGAACAACACCTGCTAATTTCATGCATTTCGGAACAAAAATGAATTAAAACTTAAGTCATAAAGTTGCTCTTTTGGATTTGAGAACAGCCTTAATCATAAAATGAATAATGTCAGTGTTTTACTTGTTCATATGTAATGTTTCGTAAATACATTACATGTCAAAACGGTGTAATGAATAGAACAAACAACAATTAAAAAAAATAGTATTTAAGTGTTTTATGGCTTCATAAAAGGAGCTCCCTTCTTTAATCTGCAATAAAAAATAGAAGAAAGAAGGAGGAGGGGGATGCTGAGAGAAATAATAGTAACAGTAACATACGCACATGCATAACATATTGGTATGTGCAAAGTAAAAGAGATGTTGTTCTCAGAAATAATATAAATTGCTTTTTGCTGCTGAAAACATTATTTTGAAAATTGTATTAGGTAATTAAATCACATAATTAAGTTCTCCCCTAAATTAACACGGGATTTCGCGATCAAAGAAGGAGAAACCTGTATCGGTGAAGCGTCTTTTTAAACTTATGGAACTAATTTAGCCTCAAAATTATTCTTGAACCCGATACCCTTTAAAAAAAAAAAAACGACTTCACCTAACTGTACCAAATAGAAAATCAAATCTTGAGAAGCAATACCGAAAAACGTTTTATTATCTGAGAGCCTAATTTTATAAATTGTTAAGCATTAGAGGAGACAACATCTTCCCTAGCGTTAATTCATCAGACATTCTGGCAAAAGCACCTTTTATTTGCCGTCTCTATTCCGGGTCATCACGTCACCCGTCTTGGTCGCATTACCCACGCGACAACCAGGGCGATCTTTTGTCGGCAGCGGCCCTTTGATGTTGTTGATAATGGAGAGAGCTACTGAAGTAAGCAATACACAAAATGAGGTGGGGGGGGGGGATTCCTTACAAGTGGAGAGACCGCCGCGAAAGCACATCTTCAACATCATATTTCCTCTTTTTCTCTCTCTCTCTTTCTCTGTTGGCGGCAGATAGCGCTATCTGAATCGAATGAATGTGAGGAGGGGGGGGGGGGGGGTGATTGCACTTGATGAAGTCTAGAATTCCATCCCCTCCTTGGGCCTTGTTGTTCATCTTGACCCTCGTTATCATGTTTTCGCCTTTTGCTTTGCGCCGAATCCATAAGAATTGTTGACTTTTCTCACGGTGTAATGTGTGACATGGAGATGACGATTTAACACGTGGTTTTTGACGAAAGTTGTTCGTTGTGAATATTTGATTATAGGAAGTTTGTTCTAATAACTGTCATTCGCAATGCTCGTAAGAGTGGATTTCGAGAGCGAGGGCCTGACTAACTAATGCAGGGGCATGCGAGGCAGCACCCCCCCCCCCCCCAATTTGAGGGTCCCCCATGTGAATAATCAAGATTTTCGCTAAGAGGGTGCCAAAGATTTCAAACTGGTCAAAAGTGCCTAACAATCTTTTTTATCAAAAATATTTTCAAAGACTTGGGAAGGGAGTGCAATCCCCCCTTCCATTTCCTGCTTCCCATACCCCCATGTGACCCCCCCCCCCACGTGAAAAAAAAAAGAATGAGCTGCATCCTCAGAAAACTAATGATTAAAATTTTATTATAACAGCTTAGTAGTTCATTGTTATAAAGAACAATTCATTATTAATGTTTTCCTCTTAACAAGGGAATTTAAAACGATTTATGATGACCAACTGGGGGCATTTTTCTTTTAGGCAAATCGCTCGCACTCTGAGGAGACACATGTAACATGTTACGCTATTTCAAAGGAAAATAGGTTTAAAACAGATTTGAAACGGCTTTCTTCTTTGTTTCGACCTGTTTTTCTCCCAAGTCGCACTTTCTTTCCCTCCTTTCATCTCAGTGTGTGACCTGCCTAAGACATCTCATGGCATACATGCATAAGTAAGGAAAAGTTTACAAACATGCTTCTGTTAACCAATCCATCATTTTTTTTACTTATTTCCTGATAATATTTTTCTCAAAGTTGAGACCATCTTTCTTGTGATAACCTGTATACAGATGTAAATAGTACCTGGTACAACATTTATGCATGTATACAATATATAGGACATTTATAATTAGTCAATTAAACATAATCCTCGAACAATATATAGAAGGGGACCCTTAGAGAGTCTAAATTGGGTCCTGTCAAGAAGGCTGTTTTCAAATCCTTAATCCTAAGTGCTACTTTCTGACATATTTTTTAATTCATTTTTGTTCGGGAACACAAGATATTGGCAGATGTTCTTATTCAGAAACTATGTAACGAAAGACCTTTTCCTTTTTTTTTTTTCCTTTTTTTTTGATAAACGCAAAAGATCGTTCAGAAAATATTGTCAAAGTGAGAGCTTCGAACCGAATTCCCAACGCAGTACCTCAAGAAGCCGGATGTCACGCGACCAAAATCGCTTATAACTCGATAAGTAATTTATATGTAAAAAAAAAAAAAATGGAAAACTCATTTCTATTCAAAATCGCTTCAATAGCCCTGCCAATTTTATGCTTTTACGTTATAAAATGATTCCGAAAATATGTCAGAAAGTTTCGCGTTGTTGAGCAGGAACTTGAGAACCACTTTAGAAAGTAGGTTCTATACTGGGACATACGCAGAATTTTCATCAGAGGAAAAGGGGGGGGGGGTTACCTAGTTAAGACTAGTAGTAGATAAAGGACAGTTAGTTCTACGGCCACAGGCGGAATCCGGAATGAGCAATTGAGAGCAATGCTCATTCAGGTCCGCCTTCCTTCTAATCGCGACAATCATTGTGTCATGTTGTTGTTCAGTTTATCACTTTGCTAGAAAGATGTACGCATATATCAAGAATTAAGGTGTCAAAGCGGTTTCGTTTAGAAACACTTGTTTATTTTTATCTCATTTTATTGTTTTCTCCGATATTTTGTTAGAAAGATGCGTGTATACAAGTTTGTTTTTGAATAAGTATATATATATATATATATATCACTTTATTGAATACAATTGTTCACAGATATACACGTGTTAGTAAGTATAGGTATCAGTAGGCTATGTACACATGTTAGTAAGTATAGGTATCAGCAGACTATGTACACGTGTATCTATATACATGTAGATAAAATGTATATAAGTGTTTATAAATTTATAGATATAAATGTTTAAATATCGCTAAACATATATGTCTAAATCTATCCAAATGAATATATATACATATATATAGTATATAAGTATATGTTTCTAAATATAAGTATCTAAGTATTAATATGTTTATATGCATGTATAAGTTTACATATGCGTGTTTATATAAAAAATTATTGGTTTAAAAAATTACAAAATCTAATTAAAAAAAAGTTAAAATATATATATATATATATATACATACATAAATTAAAAAAAATAGTTTTAGCAAAATTAAAAAAGTAAAAAAAAAAAAAGTTTTAACAAAGTTAAAAAGTTTAAAAAATATATAAATTAAAAAAAAGTAGAAGAAAAAAAAAGTTTTACAAAAGAAAATGTTTTAAGAAAATTAAAAAAAAAAGTTTCAACAAAATTTTATAAGTAAAAGAAAAAAAATTATAAAAAAAAATTATAAAAAATATAAGTTATAAAAAAGTTTTAGCAAAAAAAAAAAAAAAAAAAAAAAAAAAAAAAAAAAATACAAGTTATAAAAAAGTTTTAGCAAAAAAAAAAAAAAAAACAAAAAAAAAAAAAACACAAGTTATAAAAAAGTACTAGCAAAAAAAAAAATGTTTTACAAAAATAAATACAAGTTATAGAAAATGTTTAACAAAATTAAAAAAAAAAGTAGAAAAAAGTTTTACAAAACAAAAGTTTAAAAAAGTATATTTAAAAAATTATTTGTAAATGAGCATAGATATTTATGCATATATTATATGTAAGTGTGTGGGTAGGGAATAAAATAAATACACATATTTAACATTATATTTGAAAGGTTTATGTATATGTTTTAAATAAGTACTCATATAAAAAAGAAACAATTTTTTATTAAAAACAAAACAATTTACAGGAAAAGTATATTTACAAGAAAAGATTTATTTACATAACAACATTATCTTGATAAATTCTTCTTTATATTAGTGTAAATTAGTATTATTGCAATCTTGAATAATTTTACAGTGGCCATACGCAAAGCTGGTGATCCCATCTTTGAACAAATAACGTTTATCATCAAACGGTGACAAACATATTTTGTTCTGACTTAATGTAAATAATTTATGAGCATCTTGCCCAATTCTCATTTGTACTTCAAAAGAAGTCGATTGGTTTTTGAGACAGTTCACATAGTCTTCATGCTTTAGACGGTTCTCGACGACGTGTTTAGACACACCCTTCGCTCGTTTCTTCTCTTCTATGGAAGATTTCAGAGAGTACATTTTTGATTTCAATCCGACAAACTCAAGGACTAGATTGCCTTTTAGTTCATCTTTAAATTTGCCGATCACCTTCTTATTGATATCTGAGTAGAGTGAATGATGCTTTGGATAGTCTGAGAAATCGAACAAGCTTGCATGATGTTCCATATCATCAAAAATATTTTTTGTTTTAATATGATAGCACAGTGAGTCCGTATCGGTGAATAATAGTTTTGCATCATCTTTATATGTTTTCCTTATAAAATTATAGTGAAAGTCATACATAAGTAATTTAGAGAGTTCTAATATTGCAAACCCGACATAAATCGGTCGATTCATGAGTATGCTAGTTTTCATCCTTTCAACAGCAGTTAGATCTTCATCAAATGTTTTAAATGACTTAAATGTAGGCGAGGCCACTAATTTTTTAGCTCTTTTTTCATTATTACAAAGCACAATATTTCTCCTTTTTCGCAAATTCTCCATGGTTTTTCCAAAAACAGAGTTATTCATTAATTTAAAAAAGTCTTTTTCAAAGGTGGATTTGGCCTCTTTTCTTTTTTCAGTATTAAAATTAATATATTTCTGAAGCCAAGGTGTCTGTTTAAATTTAAGGACTTTATGAACAGCTTTAAGTTTTAATCCAAGTTGTAAATAAAATTTAAGATTACGATAATGAGTGATATAATTCTGCTTATCATTTAAATTTGGGATAAGTTTAGGTGTTCCTTTAAATGGTTGATTATTGAGAAGGGACTTGGCGTAAGGAGAAAGCATGTCTTCGCTAACTGTGAATCTTTCAGGGGCAAGTGGGTAATCGTTATGAAATGGATGAAGTTCTTCAGGATATTCTAAATCAACCTCGAAAATGTATCCAATATCAGAATCATCAAGTAGAGATAAAATCCACTCTTCCGTAATATGATTTGTTGTACACCATTCAAAACCACCAAAAGGTAAGAATTGCGACATAGCCCATCCATACAAATTATTTGCATCCCAGTACATAATGTAGCTGGGTGCATCATTTTTATTAAAATCAGCTGTATTAGGTATGTTCGCTCTGGCATATCTATGACTAATCATACTAATACCACCACGTATCCCATTCTCGATCAAAAGCAACATATCGATATCAGTAAGTAACTCTAGAGGTGTTTCGGACATTTTCAAACAAGCTTGCCAGGAGAGTGAAGGGGCGGTAAACAAATGTACACAATCAATATCATAGTATTGCTGACATAATTTCCTAAAATTTTGGAATACATCAGCAAGTAGCACAACATCTGTCTTGACGTATAGGTCGTGATATTCTCCTAGGGATTGGATATTAAAGGTTTTCCAAACCTTCTGGGCGTGTTTATAATCTTCCTCGTCTATAGGCTCATCAGTTAAGCTATTAAAAAATGCAGAAGGTGGAGGAAGTTCCTTCTCATTAAATTTTTCAAAGGAAGTGAAATGGTCATAAGGGTAGACCCCTTTTCTCATCAACAGATCTAAATTAGTATTTTTTAAGAAATTTTCTTTTAGAATGGTAAATTGGTCAGATCGAAGGTTTTCAACGAGCTTTTCTAATGACGTTGGCAAAAATTGAAAGGAATCTATAAAGACCATCTGTATAGGACTTGTTGGCTTTCTTAACTTAAAGGTTATATAATTTTCCATAGTGGAGGCAATAACATCAATTCCATGATCTTTAAATTTCCCGATCTTACTCATTAAATGATGTCCATCATAGTTTTTCAGATTATGGAATATGACAGGGATTGTTTTACATTGCTTAAAATTGAGATTACATGCTACATGTGCTGCTCCTCGATACACTCCAGAGATGTGATCATGATCACGTGTGCGTTCTGAATCTAATGGCTGTTTACAAATATGACAAAATTCTGCTTCTTGAAAAGCTTTTTCTTGCAAAGGTGAAAGTTTCATAGGCTCTATGTTCAACAACTCCCGTCCTAAAATATCTTTTTCTTTCATCATTTGTTTTAAAAAATGATCCACACAGTCTTTACCACGATACACTTTCGCTTTCTCCATACATCTTCCATCGGGTCCAACAACGACATAAGCGTACCCACAAGGAAAATGATATGTTGTTTTTTCAGTATAAGATGGTTTAGAAGAGGGTGCGCCTGGTGCAATAGGTATAAGTAGACTCTCAAAATCTGCATAAATGGTATAGGGAATAGGATGTTGGAGATGAATACCAGAAAACTTGAGTATGTTATCGTTTTCACTGGGTAGCTTTATAGACTGTGCTATATGTTGGCGACAATATTCATCATGTTTATTCAAAAGATCTTGTCTTGAAAAGCGATGTAAACATCTATAGCAATAATAACATACTCCATCATGCTTGGTGAGATCACCCAAAAGTCTTGAAAAACTTCTAATTAAACAATAATGTTGCTTTTCACCATCACCGATTAATAACAAATTGATAACATCTACATTCTGCTTTTCAGAAATATACAGAGGACAAACTTCATCCTCATCATATCCAAACACATTAATCCGTAAATCATTAAGCTTCTCAATAATAGGTATCTTGTGGAGTGAAACAGGATATTTCACCTCTCCTAGCTTAATCTCATTTTCATAAGGGATATAATGAGAAACTCGCTCAGGCTTTTTTGTAAAATCTAAGTTCAGTTTAAATGCCAAAAGGCACCAAACCAAACACTTATTGTCTTCATTTTTTATATTGAGCACTGCTTTTTTGTCATATAATTTCTTAGATAAGGCTATATAAGAACTTGCAGCAAGGGGATGATATTTAGCAATCTTGAGTTCTAAATGATGAATTTTTCTAAGTTTCCATCCAGACCCTCTTTGTATAAATTCTTCAAAGGATTTAGTTATTTTTGAAAATCCTTCTTCAATATGCTGCGAAATATTATCTTCAGTAAGTTCAGTAAAACACTGGCTTCGAAAATAAGGTTGAATCTCCTCTATCTCTTGATTGTCAGTCATACGTTCAAGAGATATTTTAATCACCATATACCATTTAACAGCCCCTTTTTCATGAATTTCACTCATTAAACGCTCTTGTAGTTCAGCTCGTAAGTGGGTATGAAACACTGCTATATCACTTTCTTCACGCTCATCAGGATAAAGCATAAGAGTTTTAAACACATTAAGTACATCAGATTGGTTTTGCTTTAGTTTTTTAGACTTTACATTAGAGAAACTTGTTTTCCGTTTCACACTTACAAGAGGTGTACGGGAGTGTTCAGTACGTATATGTTGTTTAAGCTCAAAATTTCGTCCGAACATTTTATTACATTCACGACAAGGGAATTTTGAACTTTCATGTGATCTAAGATGATGCTTCAAGTTATCCTTCCGTGTAAAAATATACTCACACTTATCACACTTAAACTTAGACTGATCATCAGTGTTATGAGTTTTTAAATGTCTTAACAAGTCTGATTTCCTTGTAAAAGATTTTTCACACATGTCACAGATATGAAACTTATCACCTAAATGAATCTTCAAATGCCGATTCAAATTAGAAGTAGATAAAAATCTCTTATTACACGTAGGGCATATAGACATCCTCTTTACAGAAACAGAATCTTCAGGTGTTATGTTGATATTAATAGTATTTGAAGATAAACTACTTTTCAACGAGGATTCTTCAGAAAATCCATTATCTTCTAATGATCTAACATTGCTATGGGTCTTCAAATGTCTCTGTAAGTTAGATCTCCGTCCAAAAGTTTTCCGGCAAACTTCACAAGTGTACAGCTTCTCACCAGAATGTATCTTCATATGCTGATTCAAGTTGGATGTGCACGTAAAATCTTTACCACAAGTCAAACAGGTTAAAAATTTCTTCGTAGATGTAGAACTTTCCAAAGGCATAATCTCATCAATAGGTATGATAACATCCATAGTAGAATAAAATGAAATAAAAAACACTTCAAAGAAATCAACAATTAAAAAACAAAAAAGCAATCTTTTCAAACAAACCGAATCAGAAAAAAGCAAGAGCAATTAAAGACACGTCTTATCACTACCAAAATTAATCATCAAATGATGGAAGTCTGATTTTTCGCCTCCTATTTATATCCTGAACCTCCCCCGCTCCACCGATCTCAATCTGGCGACGAAATATTCTACTTAGCAAGAAAATAAAAGATCAAAATCGCCAAATCACGACGAAATAATTCATTTGGCGAGCAAACGAAAGAATAAAATCACCAAATTACAAAAATATTTTTCCCTATTAATAACACTCTAAGAGATCATTAAACCCGAAGACTTATAATTTATTCTTGATGTAATTAAATTTCCCTTTCAAATGCTTAAATACAATTAACATTATTATATACTTATATACAATTGATATTATTAAAAGGTCTTTACCAAAGTCTAATACTAGTGACTTTTATAGTTGATTTTAGAAATTAACGATTAAAAATGTTTTATCCAAACAGAAATAGTTATACTTTAAAACTGTTTCTCAATATATTTTTCAAAACTCTCATGCATAGAGTCATGATTTCCTTGCATATCAATAACAAATGTTTTATACATTGAATTATATATTTCCAATTCAAGAGAAAATTCCTAAAAACTGTATACATACAAGTATATTAAATAAAAAGATATGAAAATACAACTGATTAATAATATAAAATCCAACTACCAATTCAAAAGTTTAAAAATACATATGGTTATTTTATTATGTTAGTAAATTTTGTGTGTTTTTTTATTCAAATAAATCAATATACAGTTTCACAAAAATATTACTGTTCGACATATAATACCAATTTCGAATATATATATAAATACTCTAAACTGAATAACTTCAAATTCAGAAAAATATAATTACAACATTTTTTAAAGTTTAATGATAAACAATAATTTTAAATTATATACTTAAACTACTAAGACATGAAAATTAATTAAATGGAACTACGTAACTCAGATAATTTAATTTTTTTATAGAATTTTATAACAAAATAAATTTTACTTTAAAAATATTAACGAAACTTTCTAAAAATTTTATACGTATATACATGTAAGTATACTAAACAGAAAAAAAATTAAATAATATAAAATTCAACTAAGAGATCATCTGCATTTTAAAAAATACATATAATAATTTCAATACATCAACTGCATTTAAAAAAATACATATACTAATTTCAATACATCAATAAATTCTGTGTGTTATATTATGATCCTACATTAAATTTAATAATAAATAATAATTTTTAATTATATACACGGTCTACTAAACTATGAAAATTAATTAAAATGAGCTAACTGATTAAATTTTTTGATACGTTTTTAAATATAACTCGAATTCTACTTAAAAAATATTACAAACAGATCTCATATTATTGAATTTCGAATTGTTAAAACCAATCACATTCATTTTTTTTTTTTTTTCAAGCATAATTCATATTTAATTGCTCGCGTAAGACAGAATACTATTTTCTCTTAAGACAGATATATATTCTTAATACCAGTGCAGACAACTGTCAAAGTGTTTAACCATATAGTCTAATTACATGACTGTTAAATTTATTTTATTTATTGTTGAAGTGTTAATTTTGGTATTAAACAGAAACAAATACCAAGTTGTTTACCCTGTTCTAAGTATACATAGAAGTTAATTTTACTAAATCGGACATCATATAAAATACATTTTTTTAAATTCTATATCTACTAATCACACTAAAACGATCTACCTAATTATTATTAAATACTATTATTAAATTCCTTTCACCACAGAATGAATAAAACAGCTTTCAAATTTATGAAACCTCTAAAAATATTGCATCACACCTAAAAAATCCTAATTTAGATTAAATTAATGAATCAATAATCTCGAATAACATCAAAACTCATTTTGAAAAACAAAACGACATATTATTTACTTGTTGCAATCTCTAAAAGTATCACATCACCCTGAAAAATAAACCACAAATTGTTCTATCACAACCTTTTTAAGGTATTGCATCATCCTTTAAAAATCACATTTAAGATTAAATTAATGAATCCTAAACCTTAAATAAAATCAAAACTCAGTTTGAAAAGAAAACAATCTATTATTTTCGCTAAATTCTTACAAATATTTCATAATCAAATCATTCTAACACTCATTTTCAAGCTTTTACGTCTATTATTCAAATTAAAAATTATACCTAATTAACATTCTTATTTTATATTCTAAATTAATTCCGATCAACATCCCTGAAATTCATTCAAAAATCAAAGTTATCCAAGTCCGATTACAATCGATACAAATTGTCTGCCTCAGAAATATTAAAACCACTATTTTCAAAAATCCGCTCGCTAGGGGGCAGCACTGAGCAAAAAAAGTTTTAAAAATTAAATTTACAACTAGCGTAACAAAATTGGTGTATAAGAACAGCTAACCACTAGTAGGGAAAGAAGGAGAGTTCTGCCAACACATTATCTAACCTCTAATATTAAGCCCCCTCAAAAATTAATCCCCCTCCAACATTTAACCCCTCCTACTATAGGATAAGTCTCCCTTTTCACCCCCAGGTGGATTCCACCCTCCTCCTCCATCCACAAGGTGGATTACTCCCTCCTCCTCAATCCTCCCAATCCACAATCCACCTTATGGGGTTGAACTCTCCTTCTTTCCCTACTAGTGGTTAGCTGTTCTTATACACCAATTTTGTTACGCTAGTTGTAAATTTAATTTTTAAAACTTTTTTTGCTCAGTGCTGCCCCCTAGCGAGCGGATTTTTGAAAATAGTGGTTTTAATATTTCTGAGGCAGACAATTTGTATCGATTGTAATCGGACTTGGATAACTTTGATTTTTGAATGAATTTCAGGGATGTTGATCGGAATTAATTTAGAATATAAAATAAGAATGTTAATTAGGTATAATTTTTAATTTGAATAATAGACGTAAAAGCTTGAAAATGAGTGTTAGAATGATTTGATTATGAAATATTTGTAAGAATTTAGCGAAAATAATAGATTGTTTTCTTTTCAAACTGAGTTTTGATTTTATTTAAGGTTTAGGATTCATTAATTTAATCTTAAATGTGATTTTTAAAGGATGATGCAATACCTTAAAAAGGTTGTGATAGAACAATTTGTGGTTTATTTTTCAGGGTGATGTGATACTTTTAGAGATTGCAACAAGTAAATAATATGTCGTTTTGTTTTTCAAAATGAGTTTTGATGTTATTCGAGATTATTGATTCATTAATTTAATCTAAATTAGGATTTTTTAGGTGTGATGCAATATTTTTAGAGGTTTCATAAATTTGAAAGCTGTTTTATTCATTCTGTGGAGAAAGGAATTTAATAATAGTATTTAATAATAATTAGGTAGATCGTTTTAGTGTGATTAGTAGATATAGAATTTAAAAAAATGTATTTTATATGATGTCCGATTTAGTAAAATTAACTTCTATGTATACTTAGAACAGGGTAAACAACTTGGTATTTGTTTCTGTTTAATACCAAAATTAACACTTCAACAATAAATAAAATAAATTTAACAGTCATGTAATTAGACTATATGGTTAAACACTTTGACAGTTGTCTGCACTGGTATTAAGAATATATATCTGTCTTAAGAGAAAATAGTATTCTGTCTTACGCGAGCAATTAAATATGAATTATGCTTGAAAAAAAAAAAAAATGAATGTGATTGGTTTTAACAATTCGAAATTCAATAATATGAGATCTGTTTGTAATATTTTTTAAGTAGAATTCGAGTTATATTTAAAAACGTATCAAAAAATTTAATCAGTTAGCTCATTTTAATTAATTTTCATAGTTTAGTAGACCGTGTATATAATTAAAAATTATTATTTATTATTAAATTTAATGTAGGATCATAATATAACACACAGAATTTATTGATGTATTGAAATTAGTATATGTATTTTTTTAAATGCAGTTGATGTATTGAAATTATTATATGTATTTTTTAAAATGCAGATGATCTCTTAGTTGAATTTTATATTATTTAATTTTTTTTCTGTTTAGTATACTTACATGTATATACGTATAAAATTTTTAGAAAGTTTCGTTAATATTTTTAAAGTAAAATTTATTTTGTTATAAAATTCTATAAAAAAATTAAATTATCTGAGTTACGTAGTTCCATTTAATTAATTTTCATGTCTTAGTAGTTTAAGTATATAATTTAAAATTATTGTTTATCATTAAACTTTAAAAAATGTTGTAATTATATTTTTCTGAATTTGAAGTTATTCAGTTTAGAGTATTTATATATATATTCGAAATTGGTATTATATGTCGAACAGTAATATTTTTGTGAAACTGTATATTGATTTATTTGAATAAAAAAACACACAAAATTTACTAACATAATAAAATAACCATATGTATTTTTAAACTTTTGAATTGGTAGTTGGATTTTATATTATTAATCAGTTGTATTTTCATATCTTTTTATTTAATATACTTGTATGTATACAGTTTTTAGGAATTTTCACTTGAATTGGAAATATATAATTCAATGTATAAAACATTTGTTATTGATATGCAAGGAAATCATGACTCTATGCATGAGAGTTTTGAAAAATATATTGAGAAACAGTTTTAAAGTATAACTATTTCTGTTTGGATAAAACATTTTTAATCGTTAATTTCTAAAATCAACTATAAAAGTCACTAGTATTAGACTTTGGTAAAGACCTTTTAATAATATCAATTGTATATAAGTATATAATAATGTTAATTGTATTTAAGCATTTGAAAGGGAAATTTAATTACATCAAGAATAAATTATAAGTCTTCGGGTTTAATGATCTCTTAGAGTGTTATTAATAGGGAAAAATATTTTTGTAATTTGGTGATTTTATTCTTTCGTTTGCTCGCCAAATGAATTATTTCGCCGTGATTTGGCGATTTTGATCTTTTATTTTCTTGCTAAGTAGAATATTTCGTCGCCAGATTGAGATCGGTGGAGCGGGGGAGGTTCAGGATATAAATAGGAGGCGAAAAATCAGACTTCCATCATTTGATGATTAATTTTGGTAGTGATAAGACGTGTCTTTAATTGCTCTTGCTTTTTTCTGATTCGGTTTGTTTGAAAAGATTGCTTTTTTGTTTTTTAATTGTTGATTTCTTTGAAGTGTTTTTTATTTCATTTTATTCTACTATGGATGTTATCATACCTATTGATGAGATTATGCCTTTGGAAAGTTCTACATCTACGAAGAAATTTTTAACCTGTTTGACTTGTGGTAAAGATTTTACGTGCACATCCAACTTGAATCAGCATATGAAGATACATTCTGGTGAGAAGCTGTACACTTGTGAAGTTTGCCGGAAAACTTTTGGACGGAGATCTAACTTACAGAGACATTTGAAGACCCATAGCAATGTTAGATCATTAGAAGATAATGGATTTTCTGAAGAATCCTCGTTGAAAAGTAGTTTATCTTCAAATACTATTAATATCAACATAACACCTGAAGATTCTGTTTCTGTAAAGAGGATGTCTATATGCCCTACGTGTAATAAGAGATTTTTATCTACTTCTAATTTGAATCGGCATTTGAAGATTCATTTAGGTGATAAGTTTCATATCTGTGACATGTGTGAAAAATCTTTTACAAGGAAATCAGACTTGTTAAGACATTTAAAAACTCATAACACTGATGATCAGTCTAAGTTTAAGTGTGATAAGTGTGAGTATATTTTTACACGGAAGGATAACTTGAAGCATCATCTTAGATCACATGAAAGTTCAAAATTCCCTTGTCGTGAATGTAATAAAATGTTCGGACGAAATTTTGAGCTTAAACAACATATACGTACTGAACACTCCCGTACACCTCTTGTAAGTGTGAAACGGAAAACAAGTTTCTCTAATGTAAAGTCTAAAAAACTAAAGCAAAACCAATCTGATGTACTTAATGTGTTTAAAACTCTTATGCTTTATCCTGATGAGCGTGAAGAAAGTGATATAGCAGTGTTTCATACCCACTTACGAGCTGAACTACAAGAGCGTTTAATGAGTGAAATTCATGAAAAAGGGGCTGTTAAATGGTATATGGTGATTAAAATATCTCTTGAACGTATGACTGACAATCAAGAGATAGAGGAGATTCAACCTTATTTTCGAAGCCAGTGTTTTACTGAACTTACTGAAGATAATATTTCGCAGCATATTGAAGAAGGATTTTCAAAAATAACTAAATCCTTTGAAGAATTTATACAAAGAGGGTCTGGATGGAAACTTAGAAAAATTCATCATTTAGAACTCAAGATTGCTAAATATCATCCCCTTGCTGCAAGTTCTTATATAGCCTTATCTAAGAAATTATATGACAAAAAAGCAGTGCTCAATATAAAAAATGAAGACAATAAGTGTTTGGTTTAGTGCCTTTTGGCATTTAAACTGAACTTAGATTTTACAAAAAAGCCTGAGCGAGTTTCTCATTATATCCCTTATGAAAATGAGATTAAGCTAGGAGAGGTGAAATATCCTGTTTCACTCCACAAGATACCTATTATTGAGAAGCTTAATGATTTACGGATTAATGTGTTTGGATATGATGAGGATGAAGTTTGTCCTCTGTATATTTCTGAAAAGCAGAATGTAGATGTTATCAATTTGTTATTAATCGGTGATGGTGAAAAGCAACATTATTGTTTAATTAGAAGTTTTTCAAGACTTTTGGGTGATCTCACCAAGCATGATGGAGTATGTTATTATTGCTATAGATGTACATCGCTTTTCAAGACAAGATCTTATGAATAAACATGATGAATATTGTCGCCAACATATAGCACAGTCTATAAAGCTACCCAGTGAAAACGATAACATACTCAAGTTTTCTGGTATTCATCTCCAACATCCTATTCCCTATACCATTTATGCAGATTTTGAGAGTCTACTTATACCTATTGCACCAGGCGCACCCTCTTCTAAACCATCTTATACTGAAAAAACAACATATCATTTTCCTTGTGGGTACGCTTATGTCGTTGTTGGACCCGATGGAAGATGTATGGAGAAAGCGAAAGTGTATCGTGGTAAAGACTGTGTGGATCATTTTTTAAAACAAATGATGAAAGAAAAAGATATTTTAGGACGGGAGTTGTTGAACATAGAGCCTATGAAACTTTCACCTTTGCAAGAAAAAGCTTTTCAAGAAGCAGAATTTTGTCATATTTGTAAACAGCCATTAGATTCAGAACGCACACGTGATCATGATCACATCTCTGGAGTGTATCGAGGAGCAGCACATGTAGCATGTAATCTCAATTTTAAGCAATGTAAAACAATCCCTGTCATATTCCATAATCTGAAAAACTATGATGGACATCATTTAATGAGTAAGATCGGGAAATTTAAAGATCATGGAATTGATGTTATTGCCTCCACTATGGAAAATTATATAACCTTTAAGTTAAGAAAGCCAACAAGTCCTATACAGATGGTCTTTATAGATTCCTTTCAATTTTTGCCAACGTCATTAGAAAAGCTCGTTGAAAACCTTCGATCTGACCAATTTACCATTCTAAAAGAAAATTTCTTAAAAAATACTAATTTAGATCTGTTGATGAGAAAAGGGGTCTACCCTTATGACCATTTCACTTCCTTTGAAAAATTTAATGAGAAGGAACTTCCTCCACCTTCTGCATTTTTTAATAGCTTAACTGATGAGCCTATAGACGAGGAAGATTATAAACACGCCCAGAAGGTTTGGAAAACCTTTAATATCCAATCCCTAGGAGAATATCACGACCTATACGTCAAGACAGATGTTGTGCTACTTGCTGATGTATTCCAAAATTTTAGGAAATTATGTCAGCAATACTATGATATTGATTGTGTACATTTGTTTACCGCCCCTTCACTCTCCTGGCAAGCTTGTTTGAAAATGTCCGAAACACCTCTAGAGTTACTTACTGATATCGATATGTTGCTTTTGATCGAGAATGGGATACGTGGTGGTATTAGTATGATTAGTCATAGATATGCCAGAGCGAACATACCTAATACAGCTGATTTTAATAAAAATGATGCACCCAGCTACATTATGTACTGGGATGCAAATAATTTGTATGGATGGGCTATGTCGCAATTCTTACCTTTTGGTGGTTTTGAATGGTGTACAACAAATCATATTACGGAAGAGTGGATTTTATCTCTACTTGATGATTCTGATATTGGATACATTTTCGAGGTTGATTTAGAATATCCTGAAGAACTTCATCCATTTCATAACGATTACCCACTTGCCCCTGAAAGATTCACAGTTAGCGAAGACATGCTTTCTCCTTACGCCAAGTCCCTTCTCAATAATCAACCATTTAAAGGAACACCTAAACTTATCCCAAATTTAAATGATAAGCAGAATTATATCACTCATTATCGTAATCTTAAATTTTATTTACAACTTGGATTAAAACTTAAAGCTGTTCATAAAGTCCTTAAATTTAAACAGACACCTTGGCTTCAGAAATATATTAATTTTAATACTGAAAAAAGAAAAGAGGCCAAATCCACCTTTGAAAAAGACTTTTTTAAATTAATGAATAACTCTGTTTTTGGAAAAACCATGGAGAATTTGCGAAAAAGGAGAAATATTGTGCTTTGTAATAATGAAAAAAGAGCTAAAAAATTAGTGGCCTCGCCTACATTTAAGTCATTTAAAACATTTGATGAAGATCTAACTGCTGTTGAAAGGATGAAAACTAGCATACTCATGAATCGACCGATTTATGTCGGGTTTGCAATATTAGAACTCTCTAAATTACTTATGTATGACTTTCACTATAATTTTATAAGGAAAACATATAAAGATGATGCAAAACTATTATTCACCGATACGGACTCACTGTGCTATCATATTAAAACAAAAAATATTTTTGATGATATGGAACATCATGCAAGCTTGTTCGATTTCTCAGACTATCCAAAGCATCATTCACTCTACTCAGATATCAATAAGAAGGTGATCGGCAAATTTAAAGATGAACTAAAAGGCAATCTAGTCCTTGAGTTTGTCGGATTGAAATCAAAAATGTACTCTCTGAAATCTTCCATAGAAGAGAAGAAACGAGCGAAGGGTGTGTCTAAACACGTCGTCGAGAACCGTCTAAAGCATGAAGACTATGTGAACTGTCTCAAAAACCAATCGACTTCTTTTGAAGTACAAATGAGAATTGGGCAAGATGCTCATAAATTATTTACATTAAGTCAGAACAAAATATGTTTGTCACCGTTTGATGATAAACGTTATTTGTTCAAAGATGGGATCACCAGCTTTGCGTATGGCCACTGTAAAATTATTCAAGATTGCAATAATACTAATTTACACTAATATAAAGAAGAATTTATCAAGATAATGTTGTTATGTAAATAAATCTTTTCTTGTAAATATACTTTTCCTGTAAATTGTTTTGTTTTTAATAAAAAATTGTTTCTTTTTTATATGAGTACTTATTTAAAACATATACATAAACCTTTCAAATATAATGTTAAATATGTGTATTTATTTTATTCCCTACCCACACACTTACATATAATATATGCATAAATATCTATGCTCATTTACAAATAATTTTTTAAATATACTTTTTTAAACTTTTGTTTTGTAAAACTTTTTTCTACTTTTTTTTTTAATTTTGTTAAACATTTTCTATAACTTGTATTTATTTTTGTAAAACATTTTTTTTTTTGCTAAAACTTTTTTATAACTTGTGTTTTTTTTTTTGTTTTTTTTTTTTTTGCTAAAACTTTTTTATAACTTGTATTTTTTTTTTTTTTTTTTTTTTTTTTTTTTTTATAACTTATATTTTTTATAATTTTTTTTTATAATTTTTTTTCTTTTACTTATAAAATTTTGTTGAAACTTTTTTTTTTAATTTTCTTAAAACATTTTCTTTTGTAAAACTTTTTTTTTCTTCTACTTTTTTTTAATTTATATATTTTTTAAACTTTTTAAATTTGTTAAAACTTTTTTTTTTTTTACTTTTTTAATTTTGCTAAAACTATTTTTTTTAATTTATATATGTATATATATATATATATATATTTTAACTTTTTTTTAATTAGATTTTGTAATTTTTTAAACCAATAATTTTTTATATAAACACGCATATGTAAACTTATACATGCATATAAACATATTAATACTTAGATACTTATATTTAGAAACATATACTTATATACTATATATATGTATATATATTCATTTGGATAGATTTAGACATATATGTTTAGCGATATTTAAACATTTATATCTATAAATTTATAAACACTTATATACATTTTATCTACATGTATATAGATACACGTGTACATAGTCTGCTGATACCTATACTTACTAACATGTGTACATAGCCTACTGATACCTATACTTACTAACACGTGTATATCTGTGAACAATTGTATTCAATAAAGTGATATATATATATATATATATACTTATTCAAAAACAAACTTGTATACACGCATCTTTCTAACAAAATATCGGAGAAAACAATAAAATGAGATAAAAATAAACAAGTGTTTCTAAACGAAACCGCTTTGACACCTTAATTCTTGATATATGCGTACATCTTTCTAGCAAAGTGATAAACTGAACAACAACATGACACAATGATTGTCGCGATTAGAAGGAAGGCGGACCTGAATGAGCATTGCTCTCAATTGCTCATTCCGGATTCCGCCTGTGGCCGTAGAACTGTCCTTTATCTACTACTACATGCATATAAACATATTAATACTTAGATACTTATATTTAGAAACATATACTTATATACTATATATATGTATATATATTCATTTGGATAGATTTAGACATATATGTTTAGCGATATTTAAACATTTATATCTATAAATTTATAAACACTTATATACATTTTATCTACATGTATATAGATACACGTGTACATAGTCTGCTGATACCTATACTTACTAACATGTGTACATAGCCTACTGATACCTATACTTACTAACACGTGTATATCTGTGAACAATTGTATTCAATAAAGTGATATATATATATATATATATACTTATTCAAAAACAAACTTGTATACACGCATCTTTCTAACAAAATATCGGAGAAAACAATAAAATGAGATAAAAATAAACAAGTGTTTCTAAACGAAACCGCTTTGACACCTTAATTCTTGATATATGCGTACATCTTTCTAGCAAAGTGATAAACTGAACAACAACATGACACAATGATTGTCGCGATTAGAAGGAAGGCGGACCTGAATGAGCATTGCTCTCAATTGCTCATTCCGGATTCCGCCTGTGGCCGTAGAACTGTCCTTTATCTACTACTAAGACTTATAGTTAAGACTATAAGGACCTAATAGGCATAGTTAAGGCTGTTCTCAAATCGAAAAGAGCAACTTTATGACATAAGTTTTAATTTATTTTTGTTCGGAAATGCGTGAAACTAGCTGTTGTTGATGTTCAGAAACTATGTAATCCAGCTGTTTTTTTGCAAACGCAATAGATTTTTCAGAAAATAATGTCAAAGTGAGCGTTTTGAACCGAATTTCCGCGCGAAAGGAGAAAAAACACTCAAGAAAGGATGAAAAAAGTGTTTGTCACGTGATCAAAATCGCTTATAACTCAATAGGTAATTGATTGATCAAAACAAGGAAAACACAGTTCGATTCCGAATCGCTTCCATGGTCAGACTTACCAATTTTATATCTTTCCGTTAAAAAATGAATTTGTAAATGTGTTAAAACGTTTTACGCTTGTTGAGGACAGCCTTCAGACGGTTCTCAAATCCCTACGCAAAAATTTGAAATTTTCTGACACATTTTCTTATTCATTTTTAAATGTAAAGGCAAATTGGTGGACCTGACTATTGAAGCGATTTAGAATCGAAATGAGTTTTCCATTTTTAGGGTTTCGTTCATCTCACGAAACCCTTATATTAGTCTCGCTTCTCTGTCTGCCCGTCCGCCACAGCCTGGTACTCGGAAACTATTTAAGTGTCACACTTGATTTTTTTTTCTTTTTTTTTTTTTTTTACATATCTGAATACCCCCTGTCATACACGAAATCATAAAACTTTGAAAAAGTCTTATATTATTTTAATTACCCGACTGCCAAAGAAGGGTTATGTGTTTCACGCGTATCTGGATATGTGGATTTTTTTATACCCTCGAAACATCCCAACGGCTGGATGGATTTTAATGAATGAGGCCTCTATGGATTCGTCTTAACCATCCGATGGTTATAGGCTAAGTTTTGTTTTTATAAATTCAAAATGGCGGCCGTAAAATACAAAATGGCGGTAGATACGAAAAAATAATTTTACGCACCATATTGAGTGGCATATCATTTGTTAGGTCTTTCAAAATGAAGACGATGTTTCATTGACAATTTTACAGTCAGAAGCTCCATTTAAATATTAATACAACCTGGAAGTTGTGTAGGTAGGATGTCTAGCTTTACTGCGACCCTAACCATCATAGACATCTATAGGCCTCATCAAAACAGTGTTTATAGATAGGAACTAACAATTAAACACAACTTAAAAGCCACCAATACAAGTAAATAAATAACAAATAATAATAAAAAAACAATTTAACAAATTACAACGACCATTTTGAAAATGATTTTTTCAAAGACTAAAATTTAAGACACTAGGGGGACACCGCCCCCCTGCTCGCTACGCTCACCAACCCCCCGCGTAATCGCTTAGCTATTCCATTCGGTATAGCGAAGCAATTCCTATTTTCTAGTCAACCCCAGACTGTTGTTTGTGCTTAAAAATAATGTAAATAGTTCAATTAAGCTCTATTCATAAGCTAATATTAGTTTTTGTTGCATTGAAATATCTCAATTTCTTGATTTCCTGCATGCAAGTAAACCCTATTGTATTTCAATGGGAGTCTATGGAAATTTGGCGAAATACTGGAAATAGCGCTAAGTTGGCGTCACTTTTGGTGACAGAGAGACGGGTCTCCTCTTGGTAACCTCCCTTATAGCGTCATAAAGCTCTGACCAATCAGTTGCATTTCACGGTATCTACGCAGATTTTCATTGTTCCATTTCCAAAGCATTACTTTCTGCAAGGCATACTTAGATACTACTACCGGCAGACCGATTTGCGTTTAATGTATGAAGTTACTCGCCAGAGGACTTTGATACGCTGCCCAAAACAGAAATTTGACTCTGATCGTAACTTCAACGACGAGAACTAATCAAATCGCTCTGGGCAGGGTTCAGAGAATTCCAATGTGTTTACATTTTTTTTTTCCGTAGATATGATTCAAAAGAGTTTAATAAAAGTATTAACTCTAATCATAAAAAAAAAAAAAAAACATTATCATTTTAACAATTATCGGAATAATAAATGGTGCGACCGGAGGATACTTCCAAGGTTGATATTTAATACCAAGTTAATACTAAATACCAAGGTTGCCACTTTGGCGCATTTATCGCCAGGTTGGGGAGAAGTAGAGTATTCTACGATTCACCCCAATAAATAAAAACATGCATAGTCTAAAATCATCAATGTCACAAATTTATTTGCTATCTTCACTGCTGAAACAATAAAACTAATGGAATTTCTTTTAAATATATTAAAGTACTCATAAAATTCCTTGTAATAATTAATAAATATAATTTATTAAGTAACAAATACACTTACATGATTTAATCAAAATTGCTTGGATAACATAAAATATTGCAACGATATTTAAATCTGCGATCACCATTTCTTTGTATGATTAAAAATAAGAATATTTAATGTTTAAGGAAGATCGTCTTTTTTTTTTTTTTTTTTTTTTTTTTTTTTTACTATTATTATTATTATTATTTAGTTCGGACACAAACACAAACATTTTACGGGTAGCAATAAATTCGTCAAAAATAACTGCTTCAAGCCAGTTATGAGAACTGTAGTTTGATAAAAACCAAATTTTAATTTTAAAACGTGTATATGAAACACAAGCTATCTTTATGTAAATACGGGCCATTCAAAAAAGAATAACAGAATGAACCAAACTATCAAGTAAACAATAAGTAATTTAGCTAATCTTAAAAGTATGTGAAAACTAAAATACTACAAGCTGTGTAAAATATCCTTTTAAATCGAAGGAAATTGAAGAATATAAGTATTTAATATATTATTCTGAAAATACGATCAATGATTCTGAAACTTCGACGACCAGAAACAAGCCGCTATCTGGGCAGGGTATAAATGCAAACAAAAAAGAGCACGTTGTGATGTTTTGGTTCAGGGTTTGAAGCTGAATCCGACTTCACTTTTTCGACGGTTTTCGGCGAAATGCGTGGGCCGTATATATCATAGTAGGCTATGCTTAAGGTACTTTTCCGTTATACGGACAGCATTGTCGCCTCGCAATAGTTGGCGCAAAATGAAAATCACGTGAATTGAAACATTTGAAAAATAAAAGAAAAACATTGTCGATAGTAAAGTGAGCATTTTAAAAATTTAACATTTGAAAATTACAGAATTTTACGAACTATTTTATTAAATCACAAATATATAATTAAAATAAGTGAACAAATAACTGTTATACAATAAAGTAATGATATAAAAAAATGATATTAAACTGCTGCCATAAAATTACAAATCTCTTTGGCACAGATGTCATATTCGCCCCATATTGGCGCGATTTTTTTTCGGTTGCCCATTTGGTGAAAACATCAACAGCATAAACAACATAGGTACAGATGTCATATACGCCCCATATTGGCGCGATTTTTTTCTGAAGCATATGTCATATACGCAACGGGTATTTAACTGGCGCCAAAGTGTCATTATTTTGCTTGATATGGTAACCCGGATGTTGCTGTTTATGCTGTTGATATTTTCGCCAAATTGGCATCGGAACAAAATCGCGCCAATGCATATGACATAAATATGTGACATCTGTGCCACAACATAATACGGGTTACCACATCAAGCAAAATAACGACACTTTGGCGCCAGTTAAGTACCCGTTGCGTATATGACATTGGCGTCAGGAAAAATCGCGCCAATATGGGGCGAATATGACATCTGTGCCATACCTTTTAGCATTGCAGTAAACATTTCATTTTTTGAATGTAGACGTCGCCACATAAACTCTATGAGATACGACTCTAAATGATGACGAACTATTCCCCCAGTATTAGGGTCGACAAAATTGTATTTGTGATTTACTGTGAAATGATCATAACCAGCACTTCGCAGTTCATCTGTTTATATCCTTCCCAGTAATCTGTATAAATAATACTTCAATCAGCTACATTGTTTTCTATTGCCGCCATTAAAGTTTCAGCTGTGCGATCGGAAATAGGAGTAAGGAAACATTCCCGTGTTTCACGGCATAAACCATCTAACACCCATTGAGGAGGAAGAACATGTCCTACTTTGCTTTTTCTTCTGGTAAAAAGACTTTCATCTACTTCTATAATTTTATTAGGTCCACCGATTTTTCTATTTGGTCGTGAACATAAAGCATTTGCACAAACTTCTCTAAAATAACTATTCCAGTCCACTGTTGTGTTGTGGTTCATATCAAGTTGCAGCTCACAAAGCTCAATCGATGTCAACTCTTGGCACCATAAATATATAAACCTCAAAGCATTAAGAAAAGACAACCACGATCCTTCAAACCATGTTTTTTGTCGTATTCCTACACTTTCTTCGCATGATCGTAAGCTACGTCTCCATTTCGGATTTCCAGAACTCATCCATAATTTCATTTCATGGTTGTTTGAACACAACCTTTTATTATGCAGAATTCCAAATTCCTGAAACAGTTTTATCGCAACTTTCTTATCATCTGGTAATTGACAAATGGTAAAATCCATCTCAGCGTCAGCAGTAAAAGTAAATTATAATTTTATAAAACAAAAGCATTTTTATTTCGAATAATAGCAAATTAAAGTGCTTTCCAAGGTTAAGGTTAAAAATAATAATCATTCACGTAATTCACGTTTCATAAATAACAAATCACAATGTTTCGCATGGTTTACAAGAAAAATCCTTTTCACGATGAGGGCTGAAATAATTGGCGCATTAGCATACATTTTGGCATGCTGTCCGTATAACGGAAAAGTACCCTTAATGTAGGCGAAATACTGGAAATAGTGCCAAGTTGGCGTCACTTTTGACGACAGAGAGACGGGTCCCCCATTGGTAACCTCCCTTATAGCGTCATAAAGCTCTGACCAATCAGATGCATTTCACGGTATCTACGCAGATTTTTTATTGGTCCATTTCCAAATCAAAACTTTTTTATATATATAGAGGGATAGAAAATCGCACGGAGTTGGTCATACATTGCGTACGCCATGAATTAAATATTAAATGTTAGTGTTATTACACGTAAAAATTGCAAGCAACAAAAATCGCCTGCAACTCGTCAGATTTCCTGAAACTTACGTATTATCCAAGCATTTCATTGGCTGTTCGGGAGAAGGCTTTTCCATCGTCAGATTTCCAAGAAATCTGACGACACATTTTAAATGAAATTTCATTCTTAAACTTCTAAACATCCCACAATATTACTTTTTACACCGTCGTATAGAGAAAAAAATGTACTTTTAAATGCAATTTGTTTGAAAGCTGTATCTCAATTTGTTTCTGAGTTATTAATTTATTATTATTACTAGCAGGCTGAGCCCGCTGCGCTGGACCATTTTTCAAATAAACCTTCAATCAAACGAAATGGAAAACGCGCTGTATTTTAACGCTGTATTTTAAATCAATGCAAAAACCCTTGACGGGTTAAAAGTTTCTGACGCAGCACTTTATCTTATGCTCTAAGAATTTTAAATATGGAACTTAAAAATACTGATATCAAATTTTGAGTGACGTTATGCTATTTCTTAAAAAATATATTTGTATTTATTTCATCATTTTATTTTTGTTTTATTTATAATCGCATGTGCAAAAGTTATGTTCAACATGAGAAGCTGCATAAAATTTTATTCGCTGTTGCTTTATCATTTACATCTCTCATAAATTCAAAATATGAGTTTTAAAAGATATGATATAAAATTTAAGTGACGCCTTGATGTGACTTTAAAAGGTTTGTTTTAAAATTTAATTTAAATTATTTTTGACTTGGTTAAAATATTTTTTTACATCTACACAATACTTTTAATTTTCCAATTCACTGTTAAATATATCACTTTCATTGAATCTATACTATGCATTGAAATGTATTTATTTCAATAAATTGATTTATCTTTTGTGTCACGCTATTCAAAATTGTGAGTAAGATTTATGAAAATGGTTTATTTGCGTCAAACTATCCTTTTTCATACATTTCATGTAGTTTGGACACAATGACGCAAAGAAACCATTTACATAAATCTTACTCACAATTTTGAATAGCGTGACACAAAAGATAAATCAATTTATTGAAATAAATACATTTCAATGCATAGTATAGATTCAATGAAAGTGATATATTTAACAGTGAATTGGAAAATTAAAAGTATTGTGTAGATGTAAAAAAATATTTTAACCAAGTCAAAAATAATTTAAATTGAATTTTAAAACAAACCTTTTAAAGTCACATCAAGGCGTCACTTAAATTTTATATCATATCTTTTAAAACTCATATTTTGAATTTATGAGAGATGTAAATGATAAAGCAACAGCGAATAAAATTTTATGCAACTTTTCATGTTGAACATAACTTTTGCACATGCGATTATAAATAAAACAAAAATAAAATGATGAAATAAATATAAATATATTTTTTAAGAAATAGCATAACGTCACTCAAAATTTGATATCAGTATTTTTAAGTTCCATATTTAAAATTCTTAGAGCATAAGATAAAGTGCTGCGTCAGAAACTTTTAACCCGTCAAGGGTTTTTCATTGATATCATTACTTTTTTTAGGTTAGTGATAAAATGATTAAAAATAACATACTTATGGGATTTAATGCAGATTTAATTTTTACTATTTTATTACAATTTTCCTTATAGCAGTTTGTATATAAAAACAAGTGGGTAAGTATAATCGCAAATCGCACAGAGGGTTTCATTTGATATTCCTTTAAAAACACTTTATCCTTAAATTAATAAATCCAAAATGTTAATTTATAATTATTAAATCCTTACATAGATGGTGCACCAATAGTTCCAATTTTTATGGGGCAGGGAACGCACTCGTTTAAACAAACCACCTTCCAATTGAAGTCATCAAAAACCAAGTTGAATAAGCCAGACCCCGTTGTGTTGTTTGACAAACAGCAGTCTCATGTCCCCTCCTTCCCCCCTTTTTCAAAAATTTTCAGACCAGTACTTAAGAATGGAACCGAAATAATTTTTTCTCTTCAGAAATTACGATAAAAAAATAGTATGCAGTACTCATAAATTTACTTTAATGCTATATAGGGTGATTATTAAGTTAATTATAACGTTTGGAATCTGTTGCATTGATGTCCGAAAGGTAGTTTCTGAGTTATGGCAGCTGGACCCATAAGGCGCCATAGAGGGGCGAAGCCCGCTAGTGTCTATCATAATTATATCTACCATGTGGACTAATTGCGATATTTAATCAAAATAGTCCCCCCCCCCCCTCCTCATCCCCGGAAATATAACAAATACAAAATGTGTCTTTATAAACCTATCGTCAAATAGGTTTTTATTTCTTTTTCCCTAAAAAAAAAACATGATTTTTATATCCGTAACGTAAATAGCGGACGAAGCCCGCTAGTTCCTATCATAATATATATTTTTAATAATTTTATATAGTCTATAATGAAAATCAGACTTAAAATAGTCCCATGAGTACTTGTAGTGTCAGTTACATGCTACGATTTTTGGATACCAGTATTTTAGAACGGGAAAATGTGACTTATTTTATCGGCGATATCTCATTAATTGAATAAGGTGAAGCAAACTTTTTGAAAAAAAGGTGGCCAACAAGCATGGCAGTTATCAGCTATGTGACTTTGTGCTAAAGTCCATTAATTTGATCTGCTTTAAAAAGATTACGGAAGATTGAATTATAATAGAACCTGGATTAACCGAGCTTCGATTAATCGAGGTTTCTGTTAACCGAGCCGATAACAAAGTCTGATTTTTTTTCCCCTTTTGAATGAGCCTTTAAAATAACCACACTCTTTAGCTCACTGTCCGTGCTATACAGGCCCTTCTGCCCCCAAAAGCACTCAACTCCAAAGAAACATTGGACCCTGAGAAGTCAATAGCGAACAATGCTTTGTTTCCAGTGGCTGTGTGAACTTTCGTAAATTTTTCAATTTGCATTTTAAAATTTACTACTGGTAGTTGATTTTCTTTTTAAATTTGTTAAGCTGTGAAACAGAACTTTACATATATTTATTTTTATTATTTAAAAAACGTTCTATATATATTTTTAAAAGAGATGTTAAATTCGCAAGCACGGCGAGTTTTTACACACAGTTTCTATTAACCGAGATTTCCGATTCCGATTTACTAACAGTCCCAATTAGCTCGGATAATCGAGGCTGCTCTGTATAATTAAAAAATCAATGGCGATCTTACTGTAAACGGGTTTCCCTTTTACTGAGGGATTTCAAGACCGAATCAGCTGATGTTAGTTGCTGTTTCTGTGCTTGATTAAATAAGATTAGTTAAACATTTGAAAATTACCAAATATAAAAGGAACTAAGTCAACAGAGTCTTTGCTTTATGGTATTTTTTAACAACGCTATAAGAAAATGATTTTAAATAAGAGATTTTAAATGTAACGTTTTAAATCTGACATAATTTTCACCAAAATTTCCTTTCTGTTTGTAACATTCAACTGAAAATATTTTTATTATTAGAAAGATAGTATTATTATTTGCGCTACCTTAAAATTGGCAACTATAGTTAAAAATATCATCTCGAAATTTGAAATAAATCTCTCATATAAATATATTTTTTAATTTAAACTGTTTTGCAATATTATTATTTCGCCACTTTGGCCAATATGACGTAATTTCCTCCATTTACGACTTTTAACACATATCAATGAATTTATTATTTAAAAATTTTCTTTTTCTTTTAATATTCACGTGTAAATATAATTTTTATGACGTAATTTTCAATGTTTTCCTGCTTTTAATGCGTAATCATTTAATTCTAATTTGAAAATAATTGATTATTTTATAATTTTCTTTCATTTTAAGTAAGCATGTGTAAAAACAATTTTTATGACGTAATGTTTAATATTTTCCTGCTTTTAACAAGTTATCATTTAATTCTAATTTAAAAGGATTTTTTTCTGTTTATAATAATCACGTGTGAATAAATTTTTAATTTAAAGGATATATTATTCTTTGCGCTGTTTTAACAATTGGCAACCATTTAAAATAACCTTTTCTAAAATTTGTAAAAAATATCTCTGGAAAGTCTGAAAATTTTAATTTAAAATTGAAATAAACCGTCAAAAAATTAGGCAAGTTAAAAATAATAAATGCACTCTGCAAACTTCGAGTTTCTATTGAATGATTAAATTGAATGAAAATGATTAAATTCCCATGTATATTTTTTTTCCTATGAGACTTTTTTAATGAGACAATTTTATCCAGATTTAACATTAAATATCTCTTAAAATAACTCTTCGATTTAAAAACTGTCTACTTCAACGTTTTTATCAAACATTTCTCTATAATACTACCCATTTTAATATTTTTGTATGCAGTAATTTTCTTAATATTTGCGAAATAGACCTCTAGTCACAAGAGATTCTTTCAAAGCGGCGAAGAGCATTAGTTTTTTTTTTTTTTCGGAATAAGAGACACGATGTAGTACGCAATTGCGTCAAAAGATGGCGACACCAGAATTCTGATATACATATTATGTAAACTGTAAATATTGCAAAGTTAAATAAAAACAATTGTCTCGGGGTTATCAAACTTCATTGTTATTTATAAATAAAACATTTCAACTAAATTATTTATTATAAAAGAATTATTACATCACAATAGTTTTTATGCAAGGATAATAATAATTATAATAATAATAATATTATGGATGTCAGTGATTATATATTGATTGACCGTCATAATAATAAAAAAGGATATTATAAAAAGAAGAGCTGAAATGAATTATTTTTTTACGTTTCTGATCGTGTGATTTATATTCAAATAATAATTATTAATGTATATTTTTTGTAAAGTGATTGAAATTAAATATATTTATAAAATTTATGGTAATATTTTTATTGTTGAAAAATTGCCAAGAAATAATCATCATCAAATTGGCGTCATTATAATTGTAATTTTATTATCTTAATAGCAATTAAAAAATTGCAAAGGAACTGAGAATAATGGTCAACTAACAGACTTAAAAAAAAAAAAAACCATTCACATGTGAAAACACGTACCAGAGAGTATCGAACTGCCTATCTTAAGATCAGTAGACGATGGCCCTTAACCACTCAGCCTCAGCCAGTGGGAAGACAAAATTTTTCTCCCCGAAAGTGGTTAAAAAGAAAGCATGTGTATGAATACAGTGTCATGCATTTTCGGTGAAATTTCCATAGAATGGTGAAGAAATATAGTCCAATTTTTTATGCGCATTATAAAACGAACAAGAGTCTTGCTGGAAACAAGTAAATTGTTATTTGGTTCATCTGAAACACATTTATTTGATTTTTAAAAAATCGCCCGTGTCATTTTCGAGAGAAAAAAAAATCGAATTATTTAACGAACGAGAGTTTTCCCAGAAAAAAGAAAAGTGTTATTCACCTCGCCTTAATCACGTTTATATTATGTATCAATTTAAAGATAATCGTTAGAACCGTTTTCGAGATTTTCAAATTAGGAACTTCCTCGATATCATACCAACGTTTTCACTTTAAAAATGGCTATTTAGATCTCAAAATATACTGCACGTAGAAATGTAAATATTTCAGTATAGGATTAGACTGCAGATATAAGACTGTTCTAGAAAATTCAGAACAATAAGACCTATACCTGCTGAGTTATTAAAAGGCGGCTTTTTGCGTTTTCTTTGATGTCGAGTTAGCTGTATATATGAGTTCCGCCATCTATGAATTCTATGATACGATACGATACGATTTTAGGCTTAAGGCTGCGTCACTCGGAATACTACCGTCTTCCATGATTAATATGGACCTTCACCTGGAAGGTCCTTCCGCATTTTCTGAATACGCATCGGACGCAATTGTGCTATTATATTATCTGATGCGTTAGACGAAATACGGGCAATTCAGAAGCAACTCCCTAGTATTTAGTACACATGTAGAGTTTGGGAGGGAAATGCGGCCATTACGATCATATCCCCTCACTACTAAAAAACTAAAAAAGGAAAAAATTACAATGACTGCAGAGATTGACCATTTAATGAAATGATGACAGAATGTTCGGGTTATTCACTTTCGTTTGTTAGTTCTTTTATTCCGGGCTTCTCAGCTTGGTACTTTGTGCGGATCTCATAACATAAATACAATCTGTCTCTACGTTACATTATATTTGGTAACATACGTCTTCTTTTGGCAGGTTTTCTCTACAGTTTCTTATTTTCGATTTCCAGTAGAGTAAATACAATCAAAACAGTATTTAACTTTTATATTTAAAAAAATGTGAATCATGTAAAAGTGGATATTTAAAGCTGAATTGTATGAATAAAATTAAAACAATGTAATTTTTACTGCCTTTTCTTTTCATATACCAGTTTCAATCATGCAACTATTAACCTAGGAAAATACCCTCGATAACTAATTCAAATAGAAAACTAAGCCTCTAGTTTTCATTCAATAAAATCTTCCCCTCATCCGTAATCGGATCCACAACCAAGTTTGATGTGAAACGTTAGAAATGTTCGTAACGGTATGGCTGAAAATGTACCAGAGTTAGCTATACAAAACAGAGTTAATTACGTTTTTCAAACTACATTCCATTAAATAATGTCAAGTTGCTGTTGATTGAATTTTAGACCTTTCACTATCAAAACTCTTTGCAAATGATAAATAAAGTTAGTTATGCAAAATTTTTAGTAGTGATCTTTTTTGGCAAACCGAAGATTTTTTCCCATTTCTCTAATGAGCGTAATAAGACAGAGAAATAAGCATGCTTTTATTTTCAAGACGTCATTATTCATCAGTTTGCTGCCTAAATAAAACTAAAAACGTTAATTTGTGACTATGATCAGCTGCTCGGGCTGTGCATCAGCCAAAATATCTTTATAATGATTGAAATTTTATTTCAATCTGAGGTACTTTTTTTTTTTTGAAACCTAGGGTAAATGAACAAATATTGTTCCATTGGCCACCTTTGGCATTTGAAAGTTTTTTTTTTTAGTTTTTTTTTTTTATTACTTAACATTCAAACATTACATAACATTCAAAGTAATGCTTTTTTAGTGATAGTAAAATAAACCTAAAACTTATAAAATAAACCTAAAACTGCAATCAGCTGCTCGGGCTGTTCATCAGCCAAAATTTTATAATTATTAAAATTTTAATTGAATTTGAGGTACTTTTTTTAAAAAACCTACGCTAAATGAACAAATATTGTTCCATTGGCTAACTTTGGCATTTGAAAAAATTTTTTGTACATTCAAATTAATGCTTTTTTAGTGATAGTAAAATAACTGCACATGAAAAATATCTATTAGTAAATCTTCTTTTGTCCGTTTGCTCCATAATAAAAAACATAAATTTACTAATCGCTAATTACTAAAAGTACAAATTTCGCGTAATCTTCAGAAATCGTATTTACCGTCCACGGTTCCTTTCAAATATAAACGAAACTTCCAATACTATATAGTAAATTCGCCAATTGTAAGGTAGCTGATTATGGAAGATTCATCCAATATCTTTTTATAACATTTCTAAAAGAAGGGAAGATATGAAAAAAAAAAAAAGAAATGACGAATGGAATGGAATATCGAAAAGTGATTTCAGAAAGCAATTTTTATTGCGAAATGTCTTTTTTGTGATAGAAATAATTACTTACATTTTCTTAAGAATAATCTTTACTACCTGACATTGCAAGCATTGAACGTTTGTATAAGGGAAATGGAGGATATTTCATCTCCGTTTTGATCACGTGGTCAAGGTAAAAACTTCTAGCGTAAAGAAGGGAAGGCTCCGTAGACGTGTAATGTAAATCTCCGCTAGCCAACGAAACAGTTCATGAGGCCAAGCAGGGGCGTCGCCACGGGGGGGGGGGGGGGCAATATATGTGAAGTTGGGAAATTCTAGATTTTTGAGACATTTCCTTTTTCAGTAAAAAAATTAGGAAATTTTTGTTTTGGTGATTATGTTTCTGAATACTGTAACAGTAAACATGTTAAATTATCAAAAGAAATCAGACACTCAATCTATCATTGTGTTTTTCAGTTCTACAAAAATATTATACATCTATCAGACCTAAATTTCTCTACTCCTATCCATCAATAGCTGACTATTCTGTTCCTTTATTTCCTCCAAAACTTTGTTCCTTTTTGAAAAATTTCACCCTACGTCCACTTCTCGTCCCAAAAGAGAATCCAGCTATTTTAATCCAAAGGGATTACATCTTTTGAAAATTGAAGATCACTTGTAGCACAACAGAAAGGAATGTAGTTACCTACTTGAAACACAGCTGGGCAAGAAGATTTGATGAGTTTTCACAAATTGCACTAATTTTTGAGCTAATTGCGTGATTTTTGGACAATCTTTTATTCATTCTCATGATTTTTTCCGCAAAAATTAGTTAACCCTTCGATGTCAAGAAAAAAGCGTTATATGATCAAATATGAATATAAGAAGTCGCTAGTTTAGATAAATTTGTCACAATTTTACATTTATTTGTGTGCGGAATTATATATCAGTCCTGTTCGTTTATATTTATAGGTGTTTATGAAATTTTAAACCAAAAATCCAGTGTTGTGTCTTTAAAACTGTACTAAAAAATGACTATAAATCTCAGCACGAAAGAACCCTTCATAATAAGGAAAAGATTTTTCGTGCAAGGTTGTGGAGCATCTAAAAATCCATTCGAGGATGAAAAAGATAAAAAGTGGACCATTTGAATTTGGAACAGAAATATGACCATGAAAGCAGTCCGTCAACTGAAGAAAAAATCGACATGCATTGTAACACTGACACGTTTCACTTGAATAAAATTTTGAATCAATAAAGATTTCCCTATAAACAAGTTCACAAACAGTTATGAATATTAGAATGTGACTGAAGGAGCTGACTTCCGAAAGCACCGTAGAAAAATGGTTTCACCAAAGGGAATAGATAAAAATAATAGAACAGCAATGAACACTGATACACACAAGTTTTACAGGAAAAAATTATAAGAAATACAAAAAAAAAAAAAAAAAAAAAAAAAAAAAAAAAAAAAAAAAAAACTTAGTAAGGGGCTTAAATGATAATGTTCCCTATATCAGGAGAATATTGCACCAATACATTTCATATTTAAATTACAATTGTGCAAGGCAAATTTCAGTATCACTAACTTAGGAAAGTTAATAATGTTTCCACTTGGATATGAGAAACCGGATGTACATGACTTGCAGAGTCAAATAGAAATAAACCAAATCCCAACTCACTTAAAAAACCTTTTTCTCATGCCTTGAAATTCAAAGATTATTTGAACACGCCGTCAAACTATATACCCGTATCTGAACATTCACAGCAGTTTATCTTTATGGCATTGCATCTAATCAAAGAATCTTTAGTCAAATAAAAATTTAAAAAATATATATTGCAAACAGCAAAGAGGGATGACAGACTTGACAGCCTAATGATTTTAAAATGTGAAAGTGAAATAGTGAATTTTATTAAACTGGACGATGTTATCATCAGGTTGGCTTCTTTGAAGACCAGCAGAATTAATGTTAAAGGAAAACTAGTGGGATGTACCAATCTCAAAACTTTATTCTATCCAATACATGTTAATACCTCAAAATTGGCAATCACAATGCAAAACAAATTCTAAAGGAATAGATCCGTTTAATTGTGTGAATTTAAAAAGGAGATAGAAACATTGCATTTTTCCAACAAATCATTGAAAGTAGAAGGAAAATGGGGGTTCTATGCCAGCAGGAGCCAAGAGCCGGGTGGAGGGTGGAGGGCGTGGCCAAAGATGATTGACATGTGGGCGGAGTCGAGTGATTGACAGGTAGGGGAGATAAGAAAGTGATAGACAGGTGGGCGGAGTCGAGACAGACAGGCGCCAGCGCGTCATGCTATAGTAGAGGGGTTAAAACAAAGAAGCGAGAATGAAAAGTGTACTGTAAGAGAGGGGTTAGAACAAAGGATAATGTTAATGAATCAATAAAAATCTACTGTAAGAAGAGTGTTAATGAAGGAAAGTCTGTTGTAAGAGAAAGGTAGAACAAAGGAATGATTAGGAATGATTAGAAAAGATCGCATGCAATTAAAAAATACTTACCACGGAGCAGCGTCGAGACACGTCCTACCTGTATGACATCCACCGGGCTAATGAACGAAGAAGCGTGCAACAACCGGTTTCATCTAGATAAGGAGCTTGCTTCTGATTGGACGAGAGACGAACCTAGGGGGCAGCACCATCGTTTCCAGCGACACCAGCGCCCTCTCTTGAAAGGATTTTAAACTCACCTGCGATGTCGTCATCCTATTTTAAACTGAATAAAAAAGGTTAATACATTTTTTTAAGTTTTAACGAAATAAGTTATAATTTTTTAGTCATTTATTAATTTTCCGAAACATGTTTTTGAAAGCCGAATGAGTGAAATGATAACGATGTTTTTGTTTAATCATTATCATTGGAGACTTTTAGCCAAAATATAAACTTAGTTCACAATGAGTTGTTCATTTTAAGTGAACTAAGCTTACATATTGTTTCCCAGGACACACGTCGCGGACGTAAGTCTCCTTTGTGTCCCACCGCGCTCTAACCTATTTACAAATTCTCGATGAAACAAAATAAATATATACACATTTTCTTAGGCAATGGAAATCACGCACATTGTCCATAAGTTGAATAATAAAATAAATCTTCTCTGTACAATAAAACTTGATAAAATATATACAAAATTCTTCACTGTACACAATAATAAACTTGATAAAATATATGCAAAAATTTCCTTTGCAATGGAAACGGTACACATTGTCCAAAAGTTGAATCATAAAGTAAATCTTCACTGTACACAATAAACTTGATAAAAAAAAATATATACAAAAATTTTCTTTTGCAATGGAAACGGTGCACATTGTCCAAAAGTTGAAAAAATATATACAAATTTTCTTAGGCAATGGAAAAATCACGCACATTGTCCATAAGATGAGAAACTATTTACATGTTGACGATATCGCAGTGTCCATATGCGAGACTTGTGATTCCGTCTTCCAGGATATATCGTTTATCGTCGAATGGGCTCAAACCAACCTTGTTTTGTTGCATTGTATACAACTGGTGGTTCTCTTGCCCAATTCGAACTTGTGTGACTGTGCTGGTCTTGAGTTCTTGAAGACACTTTACATAATCTTCATGTTTCATTTTTTTTCGGACGATATGTGTTGTGACACCCTTCGCTCGTTTTTTTTTCTTCTGTTTCGGATTTCAGGGAGTACATTTTCGCCTTTAACCCTACAAACTCCAACGCTAATTCACCGCTAAGTTCATCTGTGAATTTCCCTAATACTTTTTTGTTATCAGTCGAAAACAAAGGATGCGACTGCGGATAATCAGAAAAATCGAATAAATCCTTTTTCTTCTCCATATCCGCAATAATATCCTTCGTATAGATCTCATAACATAGGGAATCCGTATCGGTGAAAAGCAAATTGGCATTATGCTTATATGTTTCCTTCACAAAACCATAATGGAATTGATACATTAGAAGCTTCGAAAGCTCCAAAATGCAGAAACCAACATACATAGGACGATTAATTAATAACGATAATTTAGTGCGCTCCACCGCAACAAGATCTTCAGAGAAGATTTTGAAGGTTTTAAACGCAGGTGAAGCGACTAATTTTTTCGCCCTTTTCTCGGTATTGCACAATTCCACATTTCGACGCTTTCGAAGGTTTTCTAACGTTTTTCCATATACAGCGTTGTTCAGGAGTTTAAAGAAATCTTTTTCAAAAGCAGATTTCGCCAGTTTTCGTTTATCGGTGTTAAAAGCGATATACTCCCTTAACCACGGACTTTGCTGAAATTGAATTACACGATGAATTTCTGTTAGTTTCATTCCTGATTGGATGTAAAACTTCAATGTTCTATAGTGAACGATATAATTTTTCTTATCTTGAAGGTTCGGGATTAGTTTTGGCGTGCCCTTGAATTTTTAATTACCTAACATCTTCTTCGCGAAGGGTGACAACATATCTTCTTCGACAGTGATTCTTTCTGGTGCGAGAGGATACTCGTTGTGCAAGGCGTGGAGTTCTTTAGGATATTCCAGATCCACCTCGAAAATATATCCTGTAGAGGAATCGTCTGCCAACTCTAATATGCTACTTGCTGAAAACTGTTTCGGGTCTTCCCATTGAAAGGAACCATGGGGGAGGTACTCAGACATAGCCCACCCATACAAGTTATTGGCATCTCAGTACATAATGTAACTGGGAGCTTGATCTGGATTATGTGCAGGCGTGTTGGGGATGTTTGCTTTGGCATAGCGTTGACTAATCATGCTGATACCTCCCCGAATCCCATTTTCAAACATCAATAGCATGTCGATATCCGTTAATAGTTCCAAGTGGATGTTCGATCTCTTCAGGCAAGCTTGCCATGCCAGACTTGGTAACGTATACATATGGGCGCTGTCGATATCATAGAACTGCTGACACAGTTTGCGATAGCTTTCAAAGGCGTCTGCGAGCAATAAGACATCCGTCTTCAAATATAGGTCATGATAATCTCCTAAAGTTTGGAGATTGAAGGATTTCCAGACGTTTTGTGCATGTTGATAATCGCTTTCGCTAATAGGTTCATCCGTTAATGTGTTGATGAATGCAGAGGCAGGTGGGAGAACAGTTTCATTAAATTTATTGACATCGGTTACGTAATCATAAGGATATACCCCTTTTCGTGTGAGCAGGGATATATCCTGATTTTTAAAATAATGATTCAAGATTTTAAATTGATCATTATGCAGGTTGCTTGCTAATTTTTCCAGTGATGCTGAAAGATGTTGCAAACTATCTATGAAATTTAGATGGATGGGACAGTTCTCTTTCACCATACGAAAGCCTATATAAGTTTCTAATGTGGATGCAATCACTTCTATCGAATATTCTTTAAATTTTCCAATAGCCATCATAATGTGATGGGCATCATAGTGTCGTAAATTGTGGAAGACGACAGGAATGTTTCGGGTTTGCTTGTAGTTTAAATTACATCCTTTGTGAGCAGCCCCTCTGTACGCACCTGTCACGTGATCATGGTCTCTCGTTCTTTTCTTGAAGAGTTCCCTTTTGCAAATATGGCAGTGGGTAGCCGTTTGAAAATCCAATTTCTGCTGGGGGGAAAGTTGCATTGGCTTAACACTCTTCAGTTCTTCTCGAATGTCTTCTGTCTCTGTTATTAGCTTCTTCAGAAACTCTTCTGCAGCATTTTCTCCTCGATACAATGTGAATCTATCCTTGAAAGGTTTTCCATCAGCATCAATAATAACAAAAGCAAAACTACATGCTTCATGTTTTGAAATTTTTTCACAATGTGAAGTTTGAGAAGCTGGAGTTAAAGGTTTTAAAATACTTTCAAAGTCTGCATACACAATGTAGGGGATTGGATGTTGCAGATGAGTCCCCGTAAAAGATAGAATATGTTTGCCATCTTCTGGTAAGTTGATCCTTTGAGCAGTATGCTGCTTGCAAAATTCGGTGTGAGATGTTAGTAAATCTTGTCTGCAAAATCGGTGTAAACATCGGTAACAGTAATAGGCAGCAGCTCGATGTTTTGTCACATCACCTAATAATCTTGAAAAGCTTCTAATAAGCGTGTAGTGAAACTGCTCATCCTTTTCTAAGACTAATAGGTTAATGACATCAGGATCTTCTTTGGGTGATACATATAAAGGATACACTTCTTGGTCATCCAATGCAAATACGTTGATTCTCAAATTGTTCAAATTTTCAACTTTCGGAATGCTTTTCACAGGGACTGAGTAGGGTATCTTCCCTAACTTAATAGTATGTTCAAAAGGTGTGTAATGCGATAATCGTTTTGGATGTTCTGAAAAATTCAACTTTAATTGATGTGCGATCAAACACCACACCAAACATTTAGAATCGTTGTAATTTTCTATATTTAAAACGGCACGTTTCTTTTGTATAAATTCTGGGGATTTAATATGGCTGCTGGGTGCTAGAGGATGATAATCTGCTATTTTAATTTCTATATGTTGGATCCGTTGGAAAATCCAACCTGATCCCAAATTTACAAATTCATCTATTAATTTTTTAATTTTCTCAAATGCTTCATAAATATGCTCATTTATTGTATCGGTAGTTAATTCAGTAAAATTCGAACTTCTAAAGTAGGTGGAAATAGCTTGAAGTTCGTCTTCTGGAGTCTTCCTTTCGAACAGACATTTTGCTAGGATATGCCATTTGACGCCTCGATGTGTATCCAGTTTTTCTTCAATGATTTGACGAAGGTCTGCCCCACGTTTTTCCACCAAAACGTCCACGTCAAATTTCTCATCTTCATCAGGTGTTAAAAATGTTGAGGAAAAGACATTCAAAGCTTCAGTATAGGTCTTTTGCTTTTTGGAAGATGAATTTTTCGTACTAACTTTCCTTTTTCTATTTTCATGGGAGAGACTGATGTGTTGGGATTGCATGTGTTGATTCAAATTAAATTTTGAATTAAATTTCACGTGACAGGTGGTACAGGAGTACTTTAAACTTTCGTGGCCTCTTAAATGTACTGTTAGATTATCTGTTCTTGTGAACTCGATAGCGCATAAGGGACACTTGAATGATTTCTTTTCTTCGTTATGCGAAATCATATGTCTCTTCAAATTTGCTTGCTTCGAAAAGGTTTTAGAGCAAACAGAGCAGCTTAAACTAGCAGGAGTAGATAAATTTTCGTCAGGATTCTTCTCGTGTGTTTTCAAATGATTATCTAAATGTTCTTTCCTTGAAAAGGTTTTTGGGCAATAGGGGCAAGAAAAGGTTTTTGAATCTGTGTTTCCACAAATCTTCTGATGTCGTTTTAGAGCATCTTTTCGGCTGAAGTTTTTACCGCAGGTTTCGCATGATAAAGAATCCTAAAACAGAAAAATTCTGTTTCAAAAACACGCAACTTGTAATAGACTTTCACGAAAAAAAAAAAGAACTTAGAAAACTATGTCTGTTTACATTAAAAGTTTTACTGAACGCATCACAAATTTACTTTAACGAGAAAAAAAGATTTTTTTTTTAAAATTACGTACTTTGCAACTAAACTAGTACCACCGTTCTAATTTATACTTCACAACCTAATTTCGAATAATGTATCATTTTTGAAAAGTTTAACTAACATTAGTTCTTATGTTAAAATCAAACAATCCCCCAAAATAATAAAGAATGTTTCAAAGTGTACCTTTACTGATGATGAATCAACTTCGCTGCTAGGATCTTGCATCTTAGAAGAACTTTGGTGAGAAGGTCCTGGATCTGTTAATTCATCAATTGCAGTCATGCGCTCCCACACATTCGTTGTTAAACCGAGATCTTCCACAAACTAAAAAAGAAAAAAATATTTGCAATCAAACATAGGATAATTCTTAGTGTATTGTTTTAAAAACTGTTAAACATGTAATCGAATACTTTTAATAAGTGTTTAATCTTTTTAGAAAAAATCTCACAAACTATATGTTTTCAATAACATGCATTCAAAATTTTTGAATAGTCTATAATTCCTTTAACAGTGAAAAAAGAAATAACATTTTTTAGACTACACTTACAAATTAGTTTAGTATAGAAAAGAAAAAAATTAATAACATTTTTTTAGACTACACTTACAAATTAGTTTAGTAACGAAAAGAAAAAAATAACATCTATTCATTTCTTAGTAAAAAAAAAAAATTAATAACATTTTTTTTTAAGACTACACTTACAAATTAGTTTAGTAACGAAAAGAAAAATAACATCTATTCATTTCTTAGTAAAAAAAAAAAAATTAATAACATTTTTTTTAAGACTACACTTACAAATTAGTTTAGTAACGAAAAGAAAAATAACATCTATTCATTTCTTAGTAAAAAAAAAATTAATAACATTTTTTTTTTTTTAGACTACACTTATAAATTAGTTTAGTAACGAAAAGAAAAAATAACATTTCTTCGAAAACAAAAAAAAACATTCGTTATATTTTAACTACTTTCGTATAACAAGAAAAATAGCATACGTAAATTTGTTAACATCATTACATTAATAAATAATTATTGTATAAGAAAAACTTTGAATACTAAAATAAAATTTCCGTGTAAAAAAAAAAAAAAAAAAAAAAAAAAAAAAAAAAAATCTTTACGCGTTATTAAATTTATAACATACAGAAAATAACATCTGTTCATTTCTTAGTAAACGCAAACTTCCAATATATTTTTTAACTACATTCGTATAACAAGAAAAATAGCATACGTAAATTTGTAAACTACTTTCAATAATTGTATTACACTTACAAATACTTTAACAGTAAACGGAAAATAACATCTATTCATTTTTTCGAAAAAGAAAACATGAAATACATTTTCAATTAAAATTTTTTAACTAGCCTACACAATTAATTTAACAGTGAAAAAGCAATAACATTTTTTCTATACTACACTTACAAATACTTTAACAGTGAACGGAAAATAATTTTTTTTTTCGTAAAAAAGAAATCATCCAATTCATTTTAACTACTTTCAATAATTATTGTATAAGAAAAACTTTGAATACTAAAATAAAATTTCCATGTAAAAAAAAAAAAAAAAAAAAAAAAAAAAAAATCTTTACGCGTTATTAAATTTATAACATACAGAAAATAACATCTATTCATTTCTTAGTAAACGCAAACATCCAATATATTTTTAACTACATTCGTATAACAAGAAAATAGCATGCGTAAATTTGTAAACTACTTTCAATAATTGTATTACACTTACAAATACTTTAACAGTAAACGGAAAATAACATCTATTCATTTTTTCGAAAAAGAAAACATGAAATACATTTTCAATTAAAATTTTTTAACTAGCCTACACAATTAATTTAACAGTGAAAAAGCAATAACATTTTTTCTATACTACACTTACAAATACTTTAACAGTGAACGGAAAATAATTTTTTTTTTTCGTAAAAAAGAAGTCATCCAATTCATTTTAACTACTTTCAATAATTATTGTATAAGAAAAACTTTGAATACTAAAATAAAATTTCCGTGTAAAAAAAAAAAAAAAAAAAAAAAAAAAATCTTTACGCGTTATTAAATTTATAACATACAGAAAATAACATCTATTCATTTCTTAGTAAACGCAAACATCCAATATATTTTTTAACTACATTCGTATAACAAGAAAATAGCATACGTAAATTTGTAAACTACTTTCAATAATTGTATTACACTTACAAATACTTTAACAGTAAACGGAAAATAATCTCTAGTCATTTTCGAAAAAGAAAACATATAATATATTTTTTTTAACTACTTTCGTATAACAAGAAAAAATAGCATGCTTTAATTTTTCCAACTTTAATAAACTAATAAATAATTGATTGTAAAAGAAAAAAACATATATTTACTTTAATTTAATACAAAAGAAAAAAATAGCAAAGATAACTTGAAAAATAGGTAAAACAACATTTGAAATTTAGTAATATCCTGAAATATAGATATAGTGTTTAAAAAAACTTACTTTTTGAAAATTATCCATTACAGAGGAGTAACAGTTTTCATAAATAACAACACTTAAAAATGTAACAGAGTAAGGTTTTTTTTCCTTAGAATTGTTTATTTATACTGTTTGTTTAAGAAGTGACATCATATAGTGACTCTATGATTAGTCGAAAATTCGACCAACAAGAATTCAGTAAAATAACGTCACTGTTCTACACCTTTATTTCATCATATATATTGCAACGGAGTGGTTTCACTGCCTTGCTTAGAGTCGTGAAACAGATATCACGACATCACCCTTTTTAGAACTGGTGAAATCGAAGATGTTTATCGCGTTTTGCAGATTCGGGAAATCGGGAGCGTTGATAAGATGGAGACAACGTTGTTAGTGAAATGCAGATAAACATCTCCCTCTCACAGGTGCAAATTCCTTTTCACGTTTAAAATTATTGCAAAGAAAAGGGAAATAGAGATTAGAGGGTGTTTGAACAAAATAATCTATTAACAATTGTATTTTATCTAATTATTAAAAGAATGTTTAAACAATAACATGCTTCATTATTATTAACAGACTCTTTTAATAAATGAAACAGTTTAAACTAACTATTTTAATGCTTTCTTTTAAAGAATAGTTTCAAAGGTTTAACCTATATAGAAAATAGTACAGGTTTAATCAGTTCAACATTATACTTTCTATTAATGCAAAAATATATGTGTTTAGCATTAAAAGTTATAATTTTCAAAGAATACTTGTGTATTCAAAATAGGATTTAAACTCAATACGTACTTTGAGTCTTTTTTAATACTTTCTTTTAAAAGGTTTGATTGAAACAGAAATAGTGAAAGGTTTTAACCCATACTGAAAATAGTGAAGGTTTAAATAGTACAACATTATATTTTCTTTAGTGTAAAAATATGTGTTGAACATTAAAAGTTATAATTTTCAAAGAATACTTGTGTATTCAAAATAGGTTTTAAACTCAATACGTATACGATGAGTCTATTTTAATACTTTCTTTTCAAAGGTTTGATTGAAACAGAAATAGTGAAAGGTTTTAACTCTTACAGAAAATAGTGAAAGTTTAAATAGTACAACATTATATTTTCTATTAGTGCAAAAATTTGTGTTGAGCATTTAAAATTATAATTTTTCAAAGAATACTTGTGTATTCCAATAGGGTTTTAAACACAATTTTTTATTCGATTCTAGTTCAATTAAAATATTTGAAACAGGTGGTAATAAATGAATATTTTATCATTGAAAGAATGTTTAGAAAACGGTATGAATCTTTCGCATCGTTTGGTTAGAAACATACTTAATTCAACGAAACAATAAAAAAAGATAATGAAAACATACTTACATTTTTAAAAGAGGATTCCCTTTTCAAAAGACATTTTCTTCAAAGATCTTCTAATCGTTTCTATTGGTTAGCAATAAAATGATGTCGCAAAGCAAATTAGCTAATTAGCAGACACTGTTTTTAAAAGGAGGTGATAAACATGTATCACAATTAATCAAAAATACTATGAGCACCTAAAACGCACTAGGTGAAACGTATAAGTATTTCGACGGTGATTTTACTCAGCAGGATGCCGAAAATAGTAGGGATAGATGCCGCAGAGCTTAAAGCCAAATGTCCGGTAAACGGGAGCTACGAAACAGACGACCTTCACCTACGAAATCCAAGACACGAATGATGTGTGCGGGGTCTACACCCGTAGATGAAGGTTACTGATAAGAGATCACGTGACCGCTATCAACCAATCAGAAGCGAGCTTGCAGGTGTGACGTCCTCGACTGTGCTGTCCACCCCCATCGCAAACGAGGATGATGACATCGTATGGCAATACCTATAGACAACCTGGCGCCATTTGATTGACAGGAGGCGTGGTGGAATGTCAGGAATGCAGACAGAGTGGCGCCACCATCTGCAAGAAGCGAGCATGTCGAAACATGCAGCGACTGACTGCCGCCAGATGATTGACAGGGGACGGGGGGGAATGAAAGGAATGCAGACAGAGTGGCGCCTACCTCTAACATCTGCTCCTTTCACAAGTCATGTGATTCTCTTAACCAATCACAGACAAGTTTGAGAGGGTAGAGGGCGCTCGCGTCGACTTCGGGCGCGACGTCATAACTGGTTTTATGCTGAATCATGTGTCATTTGTTCTGTGGATGCAGATGGGAACGGACGTGTAAAGACGATGCTCTGTGGTAAGTAGTGTTAAGTTTTTTTTTTGTTAATAGTATTTATGTTGAAAAGACAAATAATGAGACTTTGTTCTAAGTTTAATGAATTAAACAAATATATTCAAATCACTTTTAAATTTTTTTCGTTAGACTTCTTGAAGTATTTTTTCAAAGTATAACCTAATCTGTTAATTGAAACACTTAAAGTTATTTTGCAAAGTTTTTCTTTCAAAGTATATCCTAATCTGCTAATTAAAACACTTAAAGTTATTTTGCAAAGTTTTTTTTTTTTTTTTTTCAAAGTATAACCTAATCTGCTAATTAAAACAAAACATGATTTCACTAAAATTTTCTCTGCTAACAAATAAATTGTTTCATTTAAAATTAAAAAATTGTTTTAGTTTCAAATAAATTTTTCAAAGACAAAATAAAGAGAGATTCATTTACAGAAAACAAAAATGTTTATTTAGGTAGAATGTACAAAACAAGGTTTTTTCATTCAAACATATTTTCAAAATATACATCAAAGAATTGACTATCAAAACATTTGAAAAATGTCTTTGTAAATTGACAAGTACAATTTCGACAAATATTCTTCACTAGTTCGAATGTGTTTAGATTCATCAAAGCAGAATCTTTATACATTAAAAACTTTTCCTTAGTGTCTATCATCATACAATCGTGTTTAATCTGTGTGTTGCATCTATATTTACAACCGATGCACTGAAAGATTTTACATGCCGAAGATCCAAGTTCTTGTTCTAAACAGAATAAGAAATGTGACTTAGCACTATCAAAATCCATATGGTTTAGACAAACAGGTAACTTTTTGAAAACAGCATTTGGTATCACACGAGTTAAAAGAATATCAATCATCGTTTCAGTAATTTGAGGAACTAATTCAGTCAGTTTCAAAATTTGATCTATACTTAGACGAATGCCAGAATTTTTCAAGTAAAAACCTGAATTTTTTTAAATTAAACAGTTGTTGAAGGTAACAATAATCTTCGTTGAGACACATCATAAGAAGCTGATTATTTGATACAAAAGAATCATCAGTTGAGTAAAAACTGAAATATGGTAATTTCCTACTAAAATTGTCCCATGTAGGAGCAGTCATTACAACACCTTCTTTTGTTGGATATTTATCTCCATTCTTCATTTCTTTAAAATTTCTAATATGAATTCGCAGAGAATCTTGATTTTCCAATCGAATTTGAAGAAATGTACTCTGACATAGATTAAATTCAGCAAGAAGTGGATCACAATCTTCTAAATTTTGGAAATGTCTATCAAACCAGTCTTGATGATACATACCGGGTGTCCCAAAAAGGACTGACTGATTTTAAAATTCAATAACTTGCAAACGGTGACAGATATTAAAAAAATTCTTGCAGGAGGGTTATGCATAAGGTCAAAAGTTTTATTACAGTGATTTTCAATTTTAGTTCGATTTACAAACAATAGATGGCGCTGTAAGCAATAGTCGCTAAATACAGGCTCGATTTTTGGTCCTTTATCTTGTTCCATGCAGAAAAAGGAGATGGAAATGTATTATCCGGGCCAGGAAGTACCAAAAATCGAGCCTGAATTTAGCGACTATTGCTTACAGCGCCATCTATTGTTTGTAAATCGAACTAAAATTGAAAATCACTGTAATAAAACTTTTGACCTTATGCATAACCCTCCTGCAAGAATTTTTTTAATATCTGTCACCGTTTGCAAGTTATTGAATTTTAAAATCAGTCAGTCCTTTTTGGGACACCCGGTAGTTAAAGAAGATTGATCATCTATGTTTTCAGGTGAAGGTTTTTCTAGAATCACTTGTTGGGAAGAGGTTTGTTCAGTCGAACCCTCTTTAGTATGCATTTCTTCAGACATTGGTGAAGACACATTATCTAATGAAACAGGGAAAAAATCAAGTCTTTGTTTCTTGAAAGCAGTAGACTTTGAAACCATTTTTAGAAAAGTTAAGGTTATTGTAGGTTTTTGTATCTCAGGTTCTGGTAAAAGTTGACGAAAAAACAGTTCATTTGTAGGCTTAAAAATGCAGATTAGAGAACCATGATCCACACCAATGCGAATCTCATCACAATGGGGTTTTTTAAATTCTACAGTTCGCTTTGCTCCAAAACACAATTCGACAATTGGGGAAGAATCATACAAAGCATTCACATTAGTCTTATGGTGAAGAAGGTAACTGCTTCCATTCGGATAGCGATTCAAAAGCACAAAGTTAAACGAACATCCACATTGCTTTTCCACTCGATCTCTTAACTCTATCATCGCTGGTGTCCATTCTAATGCAGAAATGGTGGTTCCACTAAAAGAGTAAGACAATTCAGAATCACCGAAAGCTAAAACCTTCCTTTTTAACTTGATTTCTTCACCTCGAAGTTTAACGTAGGAGTATAAAAGGGCAAGGCATCAAGTTCACAAAATATATGATCTGCTGAGTTTTCTTCAATAAAATCACGAATGAAGTGCACATTGAGTTCATTTTCATCGAAAACAGTGATAGCCATTTTCATAAATTAAAGTTCCAAGTAAGCTTTCAAACAAAAATTAGATGTGATGAAATAGGATAGCAACAGCAAAGAACGAGGCAACACGGAAGGTAGGATATCAGCAAGGCAACACGGAAGATAGGAGATCAGCAAGGCAACACGAAGACAGGAGATCAGCAAGGCAACACGGAAGGTAGGAGAGCAGCAAGGCAGCACGCGAAGACAGGAGATCAGCAAGGCAACACGGAAGGTAGGAGATCAGCAAGGCAGCACGTGAAGACAGGAGATCAGCAAGGTAGTAGTGAACAGCGAGGCAACTCAAAGAAAACAGTGACGAGAATACTGTGCATGCTTCTTTTATAGAGGATTTTTATCTTGCAAGGACCGTGTGCAAAACCGGATATGACAGGAATAGGAAAATCACTCTGATTGGTTCTTCACATCTAAGGGGAAGTGACATCATGCAACAGGTGCGCCATCTGTTTGAAAACATCTAACAGGTTCGATGCGTGCGCAACTCGGAAGCGTCACTTACAATTCAACACAGGAGTGAAAACGAAGGAAAGATGAACTTGGAAAAAATAATAGGTAAGCACTGTTTTGTTAAACTTTTCTAAAAAACGAAAATTGTTTTCTTTCTTGAACCCAAATTTCAAAGTTTCTTTAGTTATTCAAAAACATTACACAAATGATTATTAAAAAAGTCTATAGTCATTCTATCAAAAAATGTAGGAGTATAACGATATGAACATTTCTGAAACAGGTTTTGAATGAATTCGTTCACATTGAAATTCAATACTGCACTTTCGCTATACAAATTATATTGTTGACATAAATTGCATAATCCACATGAATGAGTCGATTTTTTAACTCGTCTTTTTGCACAGGCAGAACAGTCAAATGTTCGACGAACTGATCTTTCCAACTCATGATCAAAACAGGTTAAAAAATAACCTACAGCTTCTTCATCAGTGAAATGTGTAAAAGAACATTTTTTCAACCTTTTCATCTTTTTTAAAACAGAAAGAGGTATAAACTTTGTTAAAAAAAACTTTTATCAAATATTCTACGATTTCAGAACAATTTTTCTGAAGTTTTTCAAATTGAGCTTTGCTTAACACTAAAAATTTAGACTTTAAACAAAATCCTGGTTGTTCTGATTTGGAAAGTTTTTGCAGAACACATGAATCGCTATTCACATAAAAGGTTATTAAATCGTTGTTGCATATGAATGTATCTTTTTTAGAAAAAAAATTAAACTTACTAATTTTCTCGGCAAACTCGCAGAAAGTTGAACAGGATATCTTGAGTGCTTCTTTTGTAGGAAATAGTTCGCCACCACTGTTCGCTAATTCCACAGATTTACCAATATGAATGTACAACTCACAGGTTTTTCTTCTCAGTTGAATGTCAATTGCTACCCATTCGCCTAAATGCCAATACGCAGGAGTATAAATACCACACTCTGGAAATAATGAACAAAAATTCGAAAAAAGTTCTGAGTTGTTTTCAGATGAATTCATTTTCAGGAAAGTAGGCAACGTCAGATAAATTGAAACACACAGCAAAGCGAGCAAGTAAACAGGTCGATAACTAAAGAAAATAATCACTGTGTGCTTCTTTTATACTGTTTCTTATCGAGGATTAACGTCAGAGATCACATGACTATTTCTCATCCAATCACATGAAAGCATACTGTTTCAACCTGTTCTGATGCAAGAAAGAAAGACAGCTCTTTCACCTGTGGACTAACACTGTGGAGGATATGCGAAGACAACTCTTTTGGTAAGATAGTTTTATTTCATTTTCTGTGCAGTATAGTCTAATCATGTTTAAACAGTTCAGTAAATATAGTTTCCACATGAATATTATTCAAAAACTTTTCACTAACACATTCCACTTCGTTTAAAAACGTAGAAATTATAAAATCAAAATCGATAAGCATTAACAAAGCTTCACCTAATTGGTTAAATTTTTCTCTGTTATTAAATGCAAAACAGGAGTGTAGACTTTGACTTGCTTGTCGCAAAACACATCCCATACATTCATACAATCGGTTAATAATTGTTAACATATTGTTCTCGATACATGTTTTAAGTTTTGATTGAAGAACCAATTCCTTTTCCACAGAGAGTTTTCTCACATTACATTTCTGTTTTAAAAGAAAGGGTATTTGTTTTGAATACATATGTTTCAAAAGTGCATTATTCAAGTTAAAGATATTTTCTTTTAATTTTCCGAGTTGATGTTCATTCAAGTAAATTTGAAAATAATTCTTCAAACTTTTAATACGCATCATAGAATTTTGATTCAACACGAGAATCATGTTATTCGCAACAAATGATGCGCTTTTATATCTCATATTAAATGCAATTATTTTATATTGAAATTCATACCAGCTTTGAATATCCATATAAACACCATTTTTAGATGCAATTTCTTCGTCGGTGAACATATCATGTTTAAATTCACAAATATGTACGAAATATTGTCGATTGTTCAACTTTAAACTTAAATAGATGTTTTCACTAAGTTCTTTATGAAACACAGTCAAATTTCTCGAGTTTCCACTTTTATTATTATTATCCACAGGCATATGATTCTCGCTACCTGTGAAAATGTTTTGGATAGGGTTTTGAAGAGTAGAATCTTCCAACGTCGAGTTTCTCGAAGGTTCTAAAGTTTGAAGAAAAGAATTCAAATACTCTTGTGCAGAAGTCGGTTCATAACAGGAATCAGGGAATGATGTCGTATCTTCACCAAAACTAATAAACATAGGAGTCGAAGAATCCATCTTTTGTTTTTCACTGGTTAAGTCTTTGTTAGCAAAATTAGACTCGTTAAAACGAAAAACTGAATGTTCATCAGGATTTTCCAAACGTTGATACTTAATTGATGAAGTCATATCTTCCTGAATAGGTCTTTTATACATATTTCCGTTAAACACAATTTTCAAACATCCATAACGGTAACAGGTCCACACCCAACGAAAGTCCGAAGCAAACTGAATGAATAATTAAAAACGGTAGCTGAAAAAGGTTAAAAAACAGTGATAGTTACAGTTTTAAACAATATTTCCAATTTAATAATGAAAAAAAGTTTTTTTCGTTGATTAGACAGTTAAAAAATAAAAGTTCCATTACATTCAGTAATAAAAAAACTCAACTCATCACCTACTTTTAAAATAGTATGACGACATCCTATAGCAATATCTAAACAGAGTGTAACACCCTTCACCTGTGAAAGCGAACATATCGAAGCATGCACCGTCACGATGGCGCCAGTTGATTGACAGGAGGCGTGATGGAATGCAAGAATGCAGACACAATGGCGTCCACCACCTGCAAGAAGTAACCCTTTCGAAACATGTACCGTCTCGATGGCGTCAGTTGATTGACAGAAGGCGTGAAGGAATGCAAGAATGCAGACACAATGGCGCCCACCTCCTGCTCTTTACATAAGTCATGTGATCTTCTTAACCAATGAGAGAAGGGTACATAACATTCTGGTTCATCCCCTCAGGTAAGTAGACAGAGTGGAACCCTCCTCCACCGTCTGCTCCTAACACAAGTCAGGTGATTCTCTCAAAAAGTTTTATTAGCAATGACTAATTAAAAATGAATTAATTATTAAAGCTTTATTTGCAAGGCCTAAATAAAAAAATAACGATTCGAAAATTAGCAAATGACAAAAACTTCTTTCGTTAAACTCATAAAAAATGTATTCACTTCTTTAAGTCAGTTCAAATAGGATGACGACATCGCAGGTAAGTGAATCATCCTCTCAAGAGAGGGCGCTGGTGTTCATGTCCTCGGGGGAAAGCGATGGTGCTGCCCCTAGGTTCGTCTCTCGTCCAATCAGAAGCAAGCTCCTTATCTTGATGAAGCCGGTTGTTGCACGCTTCTTCGTTCATTAGCCCGGTGGATGTCATACAGGTAGGACGTGTCTCTGCGCTGCTCCGTGGTAAGTATTTTTTAATTGCATGCGATCTTTTCTAATCATTCCTTTGTTCTACCTTTCTCTTACAACAGACTTTCCTTCATTAGCACTCTTCTTACAGTAGATTTTTATTAATTCATTAGACTTTTATTGATTCATTAACATTATCCTTTGTTCTAACCCCTCTCTTACAGTACACTTTTCATTCTCGCTTCTTTGTTTTAACCCCTCTACTATAGCATGACGCGCTGGCGCCTGTCTGTCTCGACTCCGCCCACCTGTCTATCACTTTCTTATCTCCCCTACCTGTCAATCACTCGACTCCGCCCACATGTCAATCATCTTTGGCCACGCCCTCCACCCTCCACCCGGCTCTTGGCTCCTGCTGGCATAGAACCCCCATTTTCCTTCTACTATTGAATTTGGGCGCACACCCTGTTAAATGTCTGCAACAAAAATTCCAAACATAAAGAGCAGAAAAGCGATACCTTTGGATAGTATACACCGCAGCCCAATAAGTAATTGCAGCCAAATATGAAATTTGGCAAATTCCGTGCATTTGTTTTTCAGTATAGCTAACGCAAAAATCGTGAAAAATGCTTCACAGCAGTGCCACCTGTTATATGATATACATAAAAGCCTAATAAGCACCAAATTATGTCAAGGTTTAACAGAATATGAAGTTTGATCAAATTCCGTACAACAGTTTTTGAGATATAACTATCGCTAAAATCATCTAAATCGTGAAAAATGCAGCATAGCAGCGCCACCTTTTGGGTGATTTTCACCAAAAACTAATCAGCATTAATTTTTATCAAGGTATAACTAAATCCAAAGTTTTATTAAATTCCGCGCATTAGTTCTTGAGATAGAGCGCCCACAAAATTTGTGTCACATACACACAGACAGACATTTTCTAAAAACAGTCAAATCGTTCTAAAACGTATCAATTATAGGTGCACATTTCCAAAGTTTTTAAGGAGCCAGTGGCTCCTAAACCGAAATTATCCAGTGGCCACATTGTGAAAGAAATGCATACAAGCAATAGCAATTATATGAGAAAAAATTTCAAGAGATCAAAGTGAAAAATAATCTACAAATATACAAAAGAAACAGACTAATTATATCAAATTTGTATAGTTCATTTAATCACCCAATTCTTTTAATTTGGATATAAATTAAGTATAATATAAATCTTAAGCTATGTACTGTCAGAAGATAAAGTTGGGCAAGATAGAGGTAAAAATATATATATCTATAAGAATAAGCTGAGGAATCGTGGTAGTGGGGAATATTAGGAAAACAGTATTTCTTATTTTCATTTTGCCATACAAGAGTTCATAAAAGAAAAAAATAAGAGTGTGTAAAATTATTTTGCACTATAAAAGTCAAAACAGAATTCAAGCATTTGTTTTTCAAGAATACATAAGAAAAATTATCTTAAAAAACAATTTTATCACAGTTTATTACAGGGGTGAGGAAAAATATCAATAACTTCGACAAGTGGACGCCGAAAAAATCAATTTTGTCAATCGTTAGCAAGAAAAAGCGCGAATTCCGTCAAAGGATCAGGGGAAAATGCGAATTTCGTCAAAGAATCTTAAAAACATTCGTCTTTTTGTCAAAGAATTGCGGGAAAAATGCGAATTTTGCCATTCTTTGCAGAAAAATCATCAACTTTGTCAAAGGATAACAACCCCCCCGACACACACACACACCAATTCTATAAGGATCTTGGAAAAAACGATAATTTTGTCAAAGGGTTGCAAAACAACGTGAATTTCGGTAAAAGGTTGCAGAAAAACGTGACTTTCGTCAACAGATTGCAGAAAAAATGCGAATTTTATCAAACGAGTGCAAAAAAAAAAAAAAAAACCGCGAATTTCGTCAAAGCATCGCGAAAAAACCCGTGATTTTCGTAAAAGGATCGCGAAAAAAACGTAATTTTTGTCAAAGGATCACTGAAAAAAAAAAAAAAAAAACGAGAAATTCGCCAAAGGATGGCGACTTAGATGCCTAAAATTAGTCGCCGAAGCAAAAAATTAAGTCGCCACGTGGCGACTGGCGATCGTGAATCTGCACCAATAATATCAATCCGTCCAAAGCCGGAAGTCGAATTTTTTTTACGAATTCAATACTTTCTTCTTGTAAAGGTAGAAGAAAGTAAAAAGCTGGTTGGTTTTCTTATTAAAAAAAAATAATAATTGGAATTTTTATGTTTCTAGTTTAAAAATTTTTCTTTGGAAAGAAATTTTTTATGCATAAGTTTCCTTATCATTATTACACACGTTGTGCATATCACTTTAGTTGAAAATTGGAGAAATTTGTTTCAAGTTGGGAAATTTTCGAATTCTCCCCCCCCCCCCCCCGAAAAAATATCTGTAGCTACGCCCCTGAGGCCAAGCAGTAATATCTTTCTTCTTATCAATTAGAAGTTCCTTGGGTAAATTACCGGTATCACGTGACTTTTTTCAGCCTCGAACCCATATTTGGAATATCCTCCATTGGCGATATATTTTTTATTAAAAAAAGAATGGACAATATTAGCTAATCTGGCTTCGAGGTTATAAAAGTCACGCATTTGGGAAAACAAACCGACATGCTTTCGCCGTAAAGAATGATGAGAAATTTCTTAAATGTCTAAAATTAAATTATTTTACAACATGTATGTGCATGTATGGGAGACTTTTATGGTAAAATTAAAATATTCGACTCCATTTTTAAAATATTAATTGCTATTTATATATTGTACATTTGAATTTTAAAAAATACTCAAAAAATGCTTTCGTACACTTGTAAAATCACCTTTATTGTAAAAATCGCTTGAACCCAATTCACGCTTAACGTCTTTTTGGCTTAAAATCAAATTGTTTGGAGACAAAAGTGAACTCAAAAATAAACATATAACATGTAAATTATAAGTACCATCATTTTTACAATTACATCTGCTACTTTCGTCTGTAAATCACATGATGGAAGAGTTAGAAATAAAAAAGAACAAATCAAAAACAAAATTGTTAGCACAAAGAAGGTCTCCTTAAAGAGCATACTGAAATTATTTTGAAAAGAAAAATACTTTTAAAACTACTCATGTATTTAGTAAAACATCAGTCAAATTTGGCTGCGAAATCTCAGTAAAAATCTGAAAAAAAATCTATATATATTCGAGTATTTGGAGCAAAAAAAAAAAAAAAAAAGAACGTTCCAACGCTTTTTGGCTAGCCAACACATTTCCATCCCAAATGCGAGATATTTAAATGCATTTGAAAATTGCTTGTTAAATAAGTGTTCAAATGCATAAACTCAATGAATTTAAACTTAAACGAAGGATTAGCGTATTATTTTTTTTTTATCTTCAAGCGTATATAATATATACAAACTGCGTGTTGCAGTAGTTATTTAATTTTACATGGCTTCACCGGCTGGAAAAGTTTTAAGGGTATTATTCATTCAACCAATTTCGCCAAATTATATAAATTGCCAAACTATTCGCCAAATTATATTAATTGCCAAACTACTCGCCAAATTATACAAATTGACAAAAAACAAAAAAATTAAACAACGAAAGAATAAATAAATTTGTAAACATCAATAAAATTACAAATAGAAGTGAAATTAAAAATCACTTGATGACGCAACAAACACGTGTACCGTGTTTAATGTCAAGTGAATGTAAAATATACAATCAGCTATTATTGGCATTTAATCTTATAGTTTGGCGATAGTTATTTTGTCGACGGGATAATCAAGTAGTACCGTTTTAAGTTTGTTTTAAAAGTAGCTGGCTAAATAAAAATACTCCATTAAACATTTTATATTAAATACTTGTTTCCATGGCAACAATAACCTTCATTTCTTGTATCTGACACTAACAATATCGAAGTCAAATTGCCAATGTTCCGAATAGGACATTAATTTTGAATTTGGAAAAAAAAAATAATAAACTGAAATTTTGTTTTAAACCGTATAATTACGATAATAAACTTTTAATATATACACATATAAAGGTATATGACAAAACTAGTAATAAAAATGTATATTTAAGTTAAACTTAATCTAACTATCTTCGTATGAAGAGTAGAAAAAGGTTTTACTTAAAAAATATTTATGATAAAAAAAAGTATCGTTGAAAATTTTATTGTGTCGCCAACCAGCATTAAATCACCAACAAAATTAAATTTTCATTATTTTTTTACAAACGCTAAATCGAGGTTCTGCGGATTTTTTTTTTATAAACATATTATATGTCACGAGAAGAATATTCTATATATTCTTCATGAGAAGAATATTATATAATTTTTTCAAATATTTCTGAGCATGCACTTATCGAAACTTCCTTGATATCATCCCATCAATTTTTCAGATGCATTTTTCTTAACCTGACGCAAAAGATAAAGAGCCAAATCTTATTTCAATTGCAATATTTTAACTAAGTAATTTTTTTAAGCATTCCCTTTCATGTTTAAATTAAATATTTTCGTTTTTTAATATTATCACTCATTAAAACGGATTTTTTCTTCTTTTTTTCTTCCTTCTTTTTTTTTTTTAAATTAAAATTAGTTACAGTTTTTTCTTTTATGTTTCGAGGTGTAATAGCTGTTTCAATTTTTTTTATCAACGATAAATTTCGCCAAGAAATAAAATGGTAAACCTTATCGTCCAAAATAACAGGACTTTCCGTCATAATTCTATAACTAATCTAGGTAGAATGATGTGTTATAGCTTAAAACCTTCCCTGAAATGATACCTATCTAACGGTATAAATTCCGTAAAAATCCATGCAAAGAACTCGAAATCTAGGCGTTCGGAACGAAATTTCCGTTTGGATTATATATATATAATAGATTATTATTATTTTGTCATAGTTGCAACAGGAGTATCCACCTCTGTTGAAAGCAAAGGGAAATACAGACTACTGTGTAAACCAATCTGAAAACGAATAAAATGTAGATTAAACCAATAAAAAGTTTCAGATATGCTTTTGATTTCTTACCCCTGACGAGGACAATAACCATTTTTCCAAATGGTTAAAAAATAGGTAAGTAATATAAAAAATAGTTTAATATTGGTGAGAAATAATTAATTGGTTCGCCTTTTTACGCAGGTGGGTTTTTGGATTTTTTAAAATTTAATTTTTACTTGTTAATTGAGTTCGTTCTTTTCAATTTCAAAACATAATTGTAATATCAGCATATATCGTTGATTGTCCATAGTGTAAGTGGTGTGGTAGATCATTCATCTTCCATGCAGAAGATTGTGGGCAGTGTTATAGTCGTAGAAAAACCAGAGCGTATACGCCATAAGCAGAGGGTCGCAGAGTCATGGGCGTTCATGTCTAGAGTATACCCTATAGATTTATTTGAGAAACAGGGGGCATACGGAACTTCTTAACATAAACCAGAAGGTATACGACGTATATCTCCGTATACCCTCCACTACATCCCTGATTGTTTGTTCGAATCTCTCATGCTGAACTTTAAAATTTTCATTATTTACAATTTTTTTTTTTTTTTTACTGTTTTACTATTACTTTTACTATTACACTTTTTTTTTCCAGATGGATTTCATTAAAAGAAAATTCCTTATCTTTTGGCCAATTAAAGGCTTACTTTATTATTATTATTATTTTTTTTTTTTTTTTGTGCAGCGGTAATTTTTAAGATACCTTTTTTTCAAGACACAGAAAATCTGGAATTTCAATCTACAACCATTATTTTTGTTTACTGCTGCCATCTACAGGCCATTTTTTGAAATAATAAGGCAACTTTTTTCAGCTTACCATTAGCATAATTATTCAGGAATTGAAATTTTTTTTTGTTTGTTATTTCGAATTTTATTAAATGTTAACTTTTTTTTTTTTTTTTTTTTTTTTTTTTTTTTTTTTTTGTGCCATCTAGTGAGTGTTTGGAAAGTCAAGCAATTAGTATGGATTTTTTTCTGAATTATTTGAGCATTTTAAGTATGTTTTAAACAATTTTTCTTTTAAAAATTTTATATTTCATTTATACCTAAGCTAAATTTTTGAAATTGCTGAATTTATAAATATTCAGATTTTTTAATTTTATTTAAATAATTTTTATTGAATATTTTTAGTTTGATTTAAAAATATTTTTTTAATTATTTTAAAATTAAATGCAATGGTGCTGCCATTTATGTAAGGATTTAATAATTATAAATTAACAATTTTGATTTATTAATTTAAGGATAAAGTGTTTTAAAAGAGATATTAAACTAAACCCTCTGTGCGATCTGCGATCACACCTACAAACTTGTGTGATAAATAAATTACTGAATGAAGTCATATGTGGTTTTTCTCCTGTCTGGCGATGTCGGAAATTTGCTACAAAACGTCCCACTTTGACAGTATTTTTTCAAAGATCTTTTGCATTTACCGAAAAATGGAAAACTTCTTTCGATTACATAGTTTCTGAATAACAACACCTGCCAACTTCATGCGTTTCCGAATAAAAATGAATTTAAAAATGTGTCAGAAGGTATACCCTTTAGATTTGAGAACAGCCCATGTCTTTATGTGTGTACAGCCGTCCGTATCTTTGAAGGTTAAACATTTGTGACTCCAGAACTACGGTTTGGAAAATATTTACCAAGATAATAGAATACATCTTTTTAAGACTGTTCTAAACTGTAGTAGACAGCCTTAACAGTCGTAAGGCTGTTCTTAACTGCTCTGCTCAACAAGCGCAAAACGTTTTGACACATTTACAAATTCATTTTTAACGGCAATGTATATAATGGGAAAGCCATGGAAGCGATTTGGAATTGAACTGTTTTTTCCATTTTTTGATCAATCATTACCTATTCAGTTATAAGCGATTTTGATCACGTGACAAACTCGTTTTTCTTCCGCTCTTGGGTGCTCTTTCTTCCTTCGCGCGGAAATTCGGTTCAAAACGCCCACTTTGACACTATTTTCTAAAAGATCTATTGCGTTTGCAAAAAAATGAAAAAAACAGCTCAATTACATAGTTTCTGAACAACAACACCCGCTAGTTTCATGCATTTTCGAACAAAAGTAAATTAAAACTTCTGTCAGAAAGTTGCCCTTTTGGATTTGAGAACACCCTTAACGCTGTTCTCAAATCCTAAAGGTTAACTTTCTGACATAAGTTTTAATTTATTTTTGGCCGGAAATGCATGAATCTAGCAGGTGTTGTTGTTTAGAAACTATGTCATCGAGCTGTTTTTTCCATTTTTTTGCAAACGAATACATTGCAAACGCTTCTCACCGAGAATTTATTTACATCATTAAAATCAGTTTACATCTCTACATCTGGATTTCGTGAAGGCATTGACATGCGAATTTATAGTTTAGGCATCCGGAGGACCCAATTAAAAGTGTTTACTACGTTAAGTGGTCATCTGGGTTTTGCATGAACTCAAATGAAACGTCGCAGCTTCTCCACGCCCCGTATAATTTTTTTTTTCTTTAAGGGAAAAATTTTCACAACTAGGCAAAATCACAATGTAATTCGGAGTTAATGCTATTCCTAACAATGCTACCTACTCCAAAATTAATGAATCTTTTTTTTTTTTTTTTTTTTTTTTTTTTTCAAACTAGGGGGCTCAGCCCCCTACGAGCTACTCTCGTCAACCCCCGTTCAGACACCGCAGACTCTAACAGCACGCTAATTTGATCGCCTTTAAAAAGATTTCGGAAGATTGAATTATAATTTGAATCTGACAAGTATAATCTGACGTAATTTTCACCAAACTTTTCTTTCTCTTTTTAATATTCACGTCAAAATACTTTTGTTAGAAATGAAATATTATGATCATCTTAAAATGTCAAGTAAATGTCTCGCGCAATTTTTAAATTAAAACTGTTTTGCAATATTATTTTTTGTTCATTTTACGTAATAAGTGTAATATGACGTAAATTCTCCTATTTAGGACTTCTAACGCATGTTACTGAATTTATTATTTTACAATATTCTTTCTCATTTAAAATTCACGTGTAACTATAGTTTTTATGACGTAATTTTCAATGAGTTCCTGCTTTTTATATTTTTTGTTTATAATAGTCACGTGTAAAATAAATTTTTAATTTGAAGCAAACATTACTGTTTGCGCTGTTTATTATACAGATGGCAACAGTTTAAATTAGTACAATTTTCTGAAATCTGTTGAAAATATCTCTCGAAATGCTGAAAATTTGAATTTAAAATAGAAATAAAACCTCGAAAAATTATTCAAATTAAAAAACTAACTGCAATCTGCACACCGGGAAATTCTGACGCATAAAATGATCTAAAAATGGTTAAATTCCTATGTACAGTTTTTGCTCCTATAAAACTTTTTTAATGGAACGATTTTGTCCAACTTTGGCATTAAATATCTCTTAAAATAATTCTTCGATTTGAAAACTGTCTGCATCAGCGTGTTTATCAAACATTTTTCTATAATTCTACCGATTTTCATATTTTTGTATGCAACAGGTTTTTTAATATTAACGAAGAAAGACCTCCGGTCACAAAAAATTCAAAACCGGCGGCGGCGGTGACAGCGGTAGTTACTTCTTTTTAGAATAGAGAGAAACAAAAACATTTATCAGAAAGCACTCCGTTACCATGGGAGGGATTCAGCATTATACTCAATAAACACAACACAATTGCACACAGTTATATAATAATTAAACAAAAACCTAATTTGCAGAACAAATTAAAAGAACAAAATTTATTTCCTAAATTGTTAAAGCCCGAGAAGGGGCAGATATTAAGATATTTCATTCAATTCGTTCTACATTTAATGTTAAATTTTTGTAAAAAATAAGCTAAACCAATTGAACATTAAAAAATAAAAATGAAATTCATACAATATAATGCTTTAAACACCTATATACTTAGATTTCGTTCAAATGAAATCGAAATAAATCTTAGACTTTTTTTAAAGTTTTGTATTTTGCATGTACCTTATCATATTATGTACAATCGTCATAAACATAATGCAAAATCTGCAGTACAAATATTTACAACTTAAAAATGGAAAAGTCTAAGATTTTTTTCGATTTCATTTGAACGGAATCTAAGTATATAGATGTTTAAAGCATATTGTATGAATTTCATTTTAATTTTTTTAATGTTCAATTGGTTTAGCTTATTTGTTACAAAAATTTAACATTAAATGTAGAACGAACTGAAGGAAATATCTTGATATCTGCCCCTTCTCGGGCTTAAACAATTTAGGAAATAAATTTAGTTTTTTTAATTTGTTCTGCAAATTAGGTTTTTGTTTAATATGTCAAGTTTTTTAATAACTACTGAATTCAGACAAACACATTTCAAAATTAATGGAGGGTATCATCATCAGGCTTTGATTTGTGCGATATCGCATCACAATTTGTGATGCAATTGACCTATGTATAATTGAAAATGTTTCACCAGTGCAGTAATGCAGGTTGTTGTATAGTTTGGTCAAAGAATTACAATCTGAACTTAAAAATTCTGCTTGAAAATGTCATTTTTTCCCCCACTATGACGTCATATTCGTCTTCTTTTTAATTCTTAAAAAAGAAAAAAAAAAAAAAAACATTTCAGTTTCTTCAGTTTCATGTTTCACGTGAAAATCATTCAACTAAAAATAGGCAAATTATTATTACGGCTTTTGAATTATTTACAACAATGAAGGGAAAATTTTATTAGAAAATGTCCGTTGATTCTCAATGAAAAAAGCGAAATTTGGAATTATTAAGAAAAATATTTGAATAACGTAAATAAAAATTAGCCAATGTTACTCTCTAGATTATAATCCACCTATATGCAAAGGCATTTTATGATCCGTTTTGATCCTGACGTCTGGCAAATGTTTTTACACTTTGAATTTATAATATTATTAGAATTAGCAAAGAATTAAAAATGAGTGGCATCAGGGACAAAAAGGTGGGAAGAAAAAATGAAAAAGTTATGATCTCCATAGGCTTTTCTATGTTAAATTAACATTGAGAAGTGACGCTGGAAATAAATAAGTATTGCGCTGCCGCGCAATACTTAAATACCAAGATATAAGCACCCCAACAATTATAACAAACCAATACCTTCATTAAAGGACTTACTTTTAACATAATCAAAATAGACAAAAATATCACACGTTACTTCCAATAAGAGCTCGCTTTCACACGGTCACATGTATAATCAACAATAATTTATATTTATGGATAAGTTACTTAAGAAATAATTCTAATACAATAATAAAACAAACACCTAAACTATTCTTAATAATATATAATATCTGTATTCTACACAGACCTATAGCAATTCAGTCCTTTACTAAATGATTAAAACCTTTTTTTTGCATAAATCAGTAACCCAAATTTTTCAGGTACTTCTATCATAAGGTTCTTTTTAATTTTACTTGTTCAAAACAATAGTTTTTTTTTTCCATTTAAAGTAATTTAAAAGAATAATATTAACAATAATGATAGTAAGAATCAAAATGTAGATTCTAACTATTCCTATACAAAATACAATTGCTAACTCAAGATACAATTTCTAATTCAAAATACAATTTCTAAATTTCAACTTATTAATTTTCTCAATTTAAATTTTTAACTCTATTTATCAGCCAAAATAAAAACAGCATTTATACTTTAATGTCTAGGACATCCAAGAATAGTTATATTTTTAAATTCCTCTTACTTCTTAATACTGAATTAACAGTTAAAAACAATTAACTCCAATTTACTGTTCTTTTTAATACATTAAATCCTTTCACTTTTACTTTATAAGTTTCATACAATGAATAATTTATATAATTTTGTTTATAAAATTACCTTTCAATAAAGCGCATATTCATACACAATAAAACAAAATAACACAATATACAATTCACTCTTAGCAAAACAAAACAAAACACCCTTAATTTCTAATCTATGTTTATACGTCTTACAGTTCTGATAAACAAAACTGTTTCCCGAAAAATTCAAAACAGATTCTGGATTTCTCTTTTTGTTTTTGCTTTTCGCACGGGAGGATTTGACCCAATTCCGTTAGCCCATCCCTTCTTTTCGCCGCTCGCACTTCCAGCTCTCGAGCCGGGAGTTTCCCCAAAACACCGCCAGTAAATATATTCTCTTCACTCGATTTATCAAGTACTGGAAAGATTAAAATTTGTTTTCCTTCACAAATTACATCGGGAATAACCTCTAATTTATTCGCCTGTACAATGGGAATTTCGCTAAATCTTTTTTGATCAAATTCTTCCAAACCTTTTAATTCGTAATGGCCCGCCTTTATTTTTTTGACCTCCCCGAAATTTTCTGACGTGTTATTCGTCACTACGGGTTTACGCTTCTCACCGCCTTTAAAACTTTCTCCAGTTTTAATTTTACATAATCCTGCGTCCTCAATTCTGCGCTTTTCTTGCACATTGGTTTTGGAATTATTCCACCTCGCGTGCCTGCTATCCGGCTTTTTCAATTTAAACAACCGCCTACAAATGCAAGGTGTTAGAAGCGCTTCATAATTTAATTCCGGCACCACTGCGGCCGTTATAAAAATCCTGGGTGAATTTTCCTGGTTCCCGTTCCACAAAGAAAGTGGAACTTTCGCCAAGTCTGCTCTTTGAATTTTTCCGATGTCCGGAACCAACTCGATCTGTTCACCCGTTTTATATTTATCTGGAATTAATTCACTTCGAAAAATGGATAATTCCGTACCCGAATCATTTATTCCCTTAACTTTTCGGCCTAAAACATTTAGATCAATGACTGGTAGTTTACGTTTGCCTACGGTCTTCCGTTGTTTGTCCCAGACACATCTAGAATTTAACCTCTCCACTCCGACGTAGCTCACTCTAGCTTTCGGTCCCGTTTCAACATCTTCGCGCGTATTTCTCGATCCTGAATTTTTATTCAATTCCGGAAATAAATTCCTTAAATGGTTCCTTGAATTACAATAGAAACATCTACGCCCCACTCTTTTCTCGAATGCCTCCTCCCGACTCATGGTGCCGCGTTAGGCTGACGCACTAGTGAGGGGAGTCTCATTCTTCGTTTCCGCATGTTTTCCTTCCGATTTCGGACGCGTATTTCCGTCATATGCGTACCGATTTTTTTTAATCGACGCCCTGACACTGTCATAGCCATCCAACAATTCAACTATGTCTGCTTCCGTCTTAAGCAGTGGTCATTTGTCGATGAAATGTTCACGCACCTCAAACTTTGCACGCCCTTTTATTTGGTTCGTTACCAAAAGATCTTTTAACTCGCCAAAGGAAGTTATTGATAAGCCCGCTAACCATTCGTCTAGGTAATTTCGGATCTCGAACGCGAAATCTTGCCAATTTAATGATGGAAATTAAATTTCTGTCGAAAGCTCTCCGGATTTAATTTAAATGTTTTTAGAAAGTAAATTTTTTAAATTTATTTAATTTTTTTTCCTTCTCATTCTGTTTCGGGTTGTCTGGCAATAATTGAAATGCTATCCACTGGTAGAAGCCCACTTAAATGAGAGACCCAATTTTCCTTCGGTATTCAAACTCGTTTGGCTTGGCATTCAAACGAAACAAAATACAGGCTAATGCCTGTTCTCTTAGGAATAAATTCCGGATTAATTTTTTTTTAATTCTGGTCCGGGGAATGCGAATGTACATTATTTGCAGCAGAGCAGTTAAGAACAGCCTTAAGAGGCTGAAAAGTTTTGTTTAGTCCAAAGTGTCTCTTGATGCACCTGAGACTCAGAATTTAAATTTTTTATAATTAGTTGAGTTATTAATTAAACATCGCAACTCACTCTCATCAAAAAGTCATCTATTTGACGCCTGGACAACGAAGGCGCTTGCGCAAGCGCCCAAAACCATTTACGCATCGGGAGCTAGCAAAGAACCGTTTTCCACATTTATTTCTGTTTTTTCATTGTTTTGTTTCAATCCAAATCGATCAAACCGCTGGCACAGTTAAAATTGAAAGACATATTCAGAAAGATCGCTCTCTTACGTCTGAAATGCCGTAATCACTTTGAAAAAAAAAATGGCAGTTAACCCTTTAAAATATTTTTCAAAAAGGCCGTCTTTCCGAAAAACGTTTTCCCCCTTATTGCGACGCCCCTCCAGGACGCAATTTTAGAAGTACCGAAAACCCAAAAATATGTTCTTAAAGCGGAAACCTTTTTCTAATTGATGGTGTAATTGGTTTTAAAAAATATGAATTTTAACCCTTTCAAATACACCGGCAAATGCAGGTCACTTCGAGCCACAAGGAGACGATTTTTTTTTTACGCTAAAAATAATAACGTCCGTAAATTTAACACAATCTTTTTAAAGCATCTAAATATAACACATTTACATCACTTGCAAAAATTTTGAAACGTTCGGACGGGTAGAAATGTTTTTACAAAATAAAATGTGTGAAAATTTTGATGAAATCAGTTAAAAATTGAATGTTTCGTCTCGGTTTTGCTCGCTTTCGGTACGCATAGACACCAAAAATCAAATTACGCAGAAAGTAAAATACCAAATAGCATATATACTTTCAATTCAATATTTATTCGCGATTTTGCCATTTAAAAATATAAATTCTGACAAAAGGGAGTTAAAGGTAACAATCATACAAATTTGAAGTTCAGTTCCTTAAGGCTGTCCTCAAATCCAAAGGGTCTACTTTCTAGCATAAGTTTTAATTCATTTTTGTTCGGAAACGCATGAAATTAGAAGATGTTGTTATTCAGAAACTATGTCATCGAACTGTTTTTTCCGTTTTCTTGTAAACGCAATAGAACTTTCAGAAAATACTGTGAAAGTTGGCATTTTGAACCGAAATTCCAAACGAAAGAAGAAAATCCAGTCAATAAGGTGAGAAAAATGCCGTGTTACGTGATCAAAATCGCTTATAACTCAGTATTTCTTGATCAAAAAATGGAAAAAACAGTTCGATTCCAAATCGCTTCCATGGTCAGGCTTTCCAAATTTATATATTTCCGTTAAAAAATGAATTTGGAAATGTGTGAAAACGTTTTGCGCTTGTTGAGGAGAGCAGTTGAGAACAGCCTTAAGGCTGTTCTCAACTGCCTTAAGGTTCAACAGCCTTAAGGCTGTTCTCAACTGGAAGCGATCTAGCCGTGGATACTGACCATGGAAACGATTTGGAACCGAGCTGTGTTTTCCACTTGTTGATAAATAAATTACCTTTTAAGTTATAAGTGATTTTGATCACGTGGCAAACACGTTTTTCAACCTTTTTTGAGTGATTATTCTCCTTTCGCTCGGAAATTCGGTTCCAAACGTCCACTTTGACATTATTTTATGAAATATCTATTGCGTTTGCAAAAAAAAAAAAAAAAAAACGAAAAAAAAACAGCTCTATTACATAGTTTCTGAACAACAACACCTGCTAGTTTCATGCATTCTGGAACAAAATTAAATTAAAACTTATGTCATAAAGTTGTCCTTTTGGATTTGAGAACAGCCTTAATGGTCATTCTTCACGGGCAACGCCAGACAGGTCAGCTATAGTTATTTAATAAAAATTCCGGTTGTTGTTTTATTGAAAAGGATTGAAAACTTTAGTGAGGGATTACAGAAATGACTTAAGTGGTTTGACCAATTAATTATTTCAAAAATTCATAGTCACTGAATAATCACTAAATCATTACTGAATCATCCTTTTTTTTAAAATGTATTTTTAATTTAACGCATTTCTTTTGAAACACTGTTAAAAGAGAGGATTTTAAATGATTGTCTGTGGCAATAAAAAAATAAAAATAAAACCTAAAAGAAAGCAATAATCAGTTAGTAACAAGCAATAACTAAATAAATGTACGGCAATTAGTGAATAGAAATATATCAGAATTGAATTTCAGAATTAAGATATAAGAAAATTTTATGCAAGTATGGATGAAATGTTTTTTGTAAACACCTTAATTACAAACATATTTCATACTAAAGCCTGTAAAAAAATATAGATACCTGAAATAACAGGGATTTCAATGCCGTTTAATGCAGTTTTAACTATAAACAGCTCCTTAACATCTTTTTCATATTACCAACCTGTGGGTGAATTCTTTGACAGAAGTGACACATGTATTCAAAGTATGCATTAATTAACGTCAGAAAGATATACTGGTTAAACTTTTATTCTATTGAGGAATTTAAAATACCGACCTCAGATTTTAACCGATAGCATTCAAGAATTGTGAACAGAATATAAATAATATTATTAATGATTATAAAGTAGTTATAATAATTGTTAATAAATTTTCAGTGTAACTTGAACAGTTACACTGTATCTTGAAGCGACAGCATTTTTCCCCCAGGGTGCTGTTTCCAGGAAACTTTTAAATAAAATTGATGAAGATCAAGTTATTTTTTTCCTCGTGGCCACAGTGTCATCTGATATAGACCCTATCACGAAAATTAATTAAAATTAGATTCAAGTCAAAGGGATGCCATTTGAATTTAGTGATCAATTAAAGATAATCAACGTCTCCATCTTTAAAATCAAATACACTTCATAATTCGTTAACAAAAATTAGATGATAAACTACTAAATAAATTTAAGCTATTGAATGCAGAAATGGCGTACGTGATTTAATTAATTTTATTTTTAAATTTGATAATGATAAAACTCTGATTTAAGGCTGTTTTCAACAAGCGCAAAACGTTTTGACACATTTACAAATTCATTTTTTAACGGGAAAATATAAATTTCGAAAGCCTGACCATGGAAGCGATTTGGAATTGAACTGTGTTTTCCATTTTTTGATCAATCAATTACCTATTGAGTTATAAGCGAATTTGATCACGTGATAAACACGTTTTTCGCCCGCTTTTGAGTGCTCTTTCTTCCTTCGAGCGGAAATTTGGTTCAAAACGCCTGACACTATTTTCTGAACGATCTATTGCGTTTGCAAAAAAATTGATTGAAACTTATTGAGTTATAAACGATTTTGATCACGTGACGCGGAATTTTTCTCCCCTTACTGACTGGATTTTCTTCTTTCGTTCGGAAGTTCAGTTCAAAATGCCAACTTTGACACTATTTTTTGAAAGGTCTAATGTGTTTACAAGAAAACGGAAAAAACAGTTCGATGACATAGTTTCTATGAATAACAAGACTTTCTAGTTTCATGTGAAACTAGCTGGTGTTGTTCAAAAACTATGTAATCGAGCTGTTTTTCCGTTTTTTTCATTCTTAGATCTTTCTTTAATAGATCTTTCAGAAAATACTGTCAAAGTTGGCATTTTGAACTGAACTTCCGAAGGAAAGAAGAAAATCCAATCAGTACGGAGAGAAAAATGCCGTGTCACGTGATCAGACTCGCTTATAACTCAATAGGTAATTTATTGATAAAAAAATGGAAAACGCAGTTCGATTTCAAATCCCTTCCATGGTCAGGCTTTCCAATTTTATATCTTTCCGTTAAAATATGAATTTGTAAATGTGTCAAAACTTTTTGCGCTTGTTGAGCAGAGCAGTTGGGAACAGCCTTAGGCTGTTCTCAACTGTTTGACACATTTGCGAATTCACTTTTTAACGGAAAGGTATAAAATTGGAAAGCCTGGCCATGGAAGCGATTTGAAATTGAACTGTGTTTCCCATTTTTTGATCAATCAATTACCTGTTGATGTTGAGTTATAAGCGTTTTTTATCACGTGAGAAACACAATTTTCGCCCGCTCTTGAGTGCTTATTCTCTGTTCGCGCGGAAATTCGGTTCAAAACGGCCACTTTGACACTTTTTTCTGAAAGATCTATTGCGTTTGCAAGAAAAACAAACAAACAAACAAAAAATAGCTCGATTACATAGTTTTTGAACAACAACACCTGCTAGTTTCATGCATTTCGGAGCAAAAATAAATTAAAACTTACGTCATAAAGTTGCCCTTTTGTATTTGAGAACAGCCTTAAGAGCAAATGGATTTTTCTTTCGCCATCGACTGAATGTTAGATCTGCAGAGATAGATTTGAAAAAAATTCATGCTTGCAAATTAATTATTTTTAAAAACAATAAAAATTGAGTAAATTAAGAAACGGTTTTCAAACAAATTGCGGTATAGTTTTCAAACAAATTGCATTTGAAAGTACATTTTTGCCCCTACTCGATAGTGTAAAATTAAAAATGTGCGTTATTTGGAAATTTTCAAAATTGTAATAAAAGTTAAATTTAATCGTCTGCTGTTGCCACCATCAAAATGACATCATCGTTGCGCACAGACACATTTGAACTTTATAATATAGATAGATATTAAAGGACGCAGGTGGATAAGGAATGTATTTTCCCCAGTTCATAAAAATGAACTGTTCTCCTTAAGATCAGTAAACGTTATTTATTATTATATATATTTTTTATAATTGAACAAGTAATCTTCAAATGTGTATAAGTTTTAAGTTAGAAGAACAAGAGTAAGTTTCCAAAAATTCTTTTTTTGCACATTTTGAAGTTCTTTGAGGTATTTTTTTTTCGAACTTTTATTACCTATTTCAATCAGAGGGCTTCTTTGAATCAAAATAACACATACCTCAATTTTATATCAAATTATTTAAGCTTTTCAATAATGATAAAATTGCTATGGTTAATCCTTTATCTGCTGACAGTACTTATAAGTACCATTCACTTTAAATTTTCATCCCATAGTGAATATTACCAGTATTCTAATTGTACTTTGCAAAAAACACTCTTTTAAATCCACTTTATCCGGATACATGGCAGCAGTAGTTCCAGGTTTGTTATTTTAGGGAGGAAGAAGGCGAACCTTTGGAGGAGAATCTTTGAAACAATCGATGTGTTTTGTGCTGTGACGTTTCATCTGAGCTCATGCAAAAAACCAGATGACCACTTAACGTAATAAACACTTTTAATTGGGGCCCTCCAGATGTCTAAATATAAATTCGCATGTCAATGCCTTCACGAAATCCAGATGTAAAGTTGTAAACTGATTTTAATGATGTAAATAAATTCTCGGTGAGAATTGCTGACTGGCACTTGGAGAACTACACTTTTTTAAATACGATGAATCAGAGTACCATGTGGTTGCCAATTATAATGGACTGAAATCTCGAAGAGGGGCCCGTGGATGAGATGCGTTCCTGTAGCGACCGAGGACGGTCGTTTTCGTTTGGACCAGCGAGGAGCGAGCAAGCTCCGACCGAATTTAAAGTTTAAGTTTTTATATGTCCTGTGATTTGAATGTGTGCTGTGTTGTGATGTCCTGACGTTAACAAAAAAAGTTTAAAAATGAACGCCAGTTCTTATGAGTTTGATGTCTAAGTCTAGTCCTCGATAGTTTGATTTTTTTTTCACGTTACAGTGCCGACATTTTGTACTGATTGTCACGCTTGTCTTTTTATTGCTGCAAACATAGTAAAGGACATAAGATAAGTGTTGTATTTTTTTTATGTGTTCATTATGATCTTAGAATACAATTTGACTAGTTATTTAAAGTAAGCTTACTTTAACGTTACTTCAAAGTTACTTATAAGTACCGCCAGTACACTTGGTGTTGGAGAAAAACTTCTTGTTTACTTTTCGTCTGTGTAGTTATCCATCGTTTTTAGCTGCTTTATAATGTTATAATTAAATTGTAGCCTAGTAATGTTTTTTCTGGTGTTTCTTATCTGTTTTTTTATTATAGGAAATCGAAAAAGTTGTGATACCGGCTCATTTTTGCTATGCTAGAAATGACATAAGTAAAAATATATTGCATATGTGGAGATGCGAGAGAAGATGTTGTCCCTGGAATATAAACGTTGCATAGCTAAAAGACTGCTAACAAGATCAAAACCTTAAAAAAAAAATAGTTTTTTTTAACCCTTTCAGGAGCAAAACATTTTCAATGCTAAAGTGTTGAAATAAATGATTGGCAACGGAATTTGCCAAAAAAATTCACGTACTAAAATCGAAAATATTTTACCACATTTCTGGTGCCATTTGAAATACCTTGTGGATTTTCTGTTACAATAATATTTTAGTCATAGTGTACTGACGGTACTTTAAAGAACCACTTTAATTAATTATCTCTAAGGAATTAAATTTCTCACTGGTGAGTATTTTCTTTTTTATGTTTATCCTTTAATTTTCATTGTAGAAACTGAAAAAAAAATTATAGGAAAAAAATTGCAGTAGATCATAATGCAGTAGATAAAGAGTTAATTGTGAGTCCTTCAATGTTCAATGCGAAATAAAATGAAATTTTTGCTGGAGCTCAAGCCCCATTGATATCCTTGTCTGTTTACCTTTTGACAGAGTAAATTTCTTATCAGAATTGTGATATACGTACTGAAAAATTTAAGGGTGTTCCCAAATCTAAAAGGGCAACTTTCTGACATAAGTTTTAATTTATTGTTGTTCGAAAATGCATGAAACTAGCTGACGTTGTTGTTCAGAAACTAAGTAATTGAGCTGTTTTTTCAGAAAATAGTGCCAAAGTGGGCATTTTGTACCGAATTTCCGCTCGAAGGAAGAAAGAGCACTCAAGAGCGGGCGAAAAACGTGTTTGTCACCTGATCAAATTCGTTTATAACTCAACAGGTAATTTGATTGATCAAAAAATGAAAAAAAAAACAGTTCAATTACAAATCGCTTCCATGGCCAGGCTTTCCAATTTTATATGTTTCCGTTAAAAAATGAATTTGTAAATGTGTCAAAACGTTTTGCGCTTGTAGAGCAGAGCAGTTAAGAACAGCCTTAAATAGAGATCGTCCTTAAGCAGAATTTGTGGAAAAATAATATTTAAAAAACATTTCCCTTCACAGTTTACAGGCTTAGGACTTAATTGAACAAAACTAGACGTGGAGAACTTGCAACAGTCGTCGGCTAATGTGTATATACTAGGGAGGTTAGATATGAGAGAGGAGACATAACGATGCTGACAAACTCGCTACTATGACAACTATCAAAACTATACGGCAACACTATATTTGTTAAATAAAGGATATTTCCTCATTAGTTGTCGGGTTAATATTATTAGGTATTATTATTAGGTTGCACAAAAATTTTCCAATAACTGTCAATAGATCTATAGCATTTTATCTGATAAAGATTTTCTTCTTGTATTTATTTTTAAATACTTTTTGACACATCTACTAACTTATTTTTAAGGCTGTTCTTAACTGCTCTGCTCAACAAGCGCAAAACGTTTTGACACATTTACAAATTCCTTTTTTAACGGAAAGATATAAAATTAGAAAACCTGACCATGAAAGCGATTAGGAATTGAGCTGTGCATTCCATTTTTTGATCAATAAATTACCTTTTGAGTTATAAGAAATTTTTATCACGTGAGAAACACGTTTTTCAATCTTGAATGGTTATTCTCCATTCGCGCGGAAATTCGGTTCAAAACGTCCACTTTGACACTATTTTCTAAAAGATCAATTGCGCTTGCAAAAAAAACCGGGAAAAACAGCTGTATTACATAGTTTCTGAACAACAACACCTGCTAGTTTCATGCATTTCTGAACAAAAATAAATTAAAACTTATGTCATAAAGTTGCTCTCTTGGATTTGAGATCTGACTTGAGCTACTTCACTCACACGAAAATACCCGCTCGCATGTTAATCTTTTGCGAGGCATTTTTTAAAATATCTCGTTTATATTTTCATATTTTTTTTAAAGATGTTTTTTTTTTTTTTTTTTTTTTTTTTTCTTTTTGCATTAGACATTCGAGGTCGATCTCTACAAAGGCCGTGTTTTACTTTTTGATTTTGTTTGCAGGTTCTTTTTTTTTTTTATGAGGATATATTTACTTTCGAAACCGGTTCCGAAAGTCAAAGTATTTTAGTTTAAAAAACCTGTGAGCAAAAACGAAAATGACAAAAAAAAAAGTCCTTTGTAGAAACCACGACCTTAGCTGTTCGATGCAAAAAAAAAGTCATTTAAATATATTGAAATGCAAACGAGATATTAAAAAAAAAAAAAAAATTCTCCCATAGGATTAACATTAGCGAGTGGATGTTTTCGCTTGAGTGAAGTAGCTTCTTAAAAAAATCCTGTAAACGAAAACGAAAATGTAAAATATATGACCTTTCTAGAGACCGCGACCATAGCTGCCCAATGCAAAAAAAATCATTTAAATATATTGAAATGGAAACGAGATATTAAAAAAAAAAAATTCTCGTAGAATTAACATTAGCGAGCGGATGTTTTCACTTGAGTGAAGTAGCCTCTTAAGGCTGTTAGTAGGGAGAGAATGACAGTTCACCGGCGGCAAGCAGGAGCAAGGAGCAAGGGACCTTCGTGCTGAATATCATACTACAGTATGATGTGGGAAAGAGGGACTCCTGCGTGCTGTCTCCTGCGTGTTGGTGTCTTAGAGTAGAAGGGTAAAATTTTGAGGGGGCTTAATTTTTGGGGGGCTTATTTTTTGAGGGGGCTTATGGTCGAATATCATACTAGAGTATGATATAGGAAAGAGTGAATCCTGCGTATTTTGATGGTGACTCCTGCGTGTTGTTGATGTCATGTTAGAGTAGGTGGGTAAAATTTTTGGGAGGCTTATTTTCTGAGGGGGGCTTATGGTTGAATATCATACTAGAGTACGATATAGGAAAGAGTGAATCCTGCGTGTTCAGATGATGACTCCTGCGTGTTGAGATGGTATGTTAGAGTAGAAGGGTCCTCCCCTCCCCCCTTCCCCCCTCCCCCCTTCCTCCTCCCCCTCCCCCCCCCTTAATTTTTTTAATAGTGTCGGCCTCTTTCGATGAGAAAATTTTTACGTGTTGTATCATATTTAATTTTTCGTTTATTTTGAACTTTGACAAAAATAGTAGGTTAGTTTTGTTGAGATTAAACTGGACTTGTGTTATTAGATGATGATGCTTTTTTTTAATTTAATTTGTATTCTTATTGAAAGGTTTTTATGAACAACTCTGTTTTTTGGAAAAACTTTAGAGAATCTTCGAAAAAATGAGAAATGTTATGCTTTGCATTATTGAAAAAACAGTAAAAAAATTAGTAACCACATCTAGTTTTAAGTCATTTGATGGAGATCTGATTGCAGTGGAAAGGATTAAACACAGTTTAATTTTGCATCGTCCTGTATGCGTTGGGTTTGTCATATTAATACTGTTTTCCTTTCGGGTTTCGAAACCTGAAACTCCCCATTATTCGAATTTCTGTAATGAGAATTTAGATGGAAACTTGAAAAATTTCATTTAGAACTGAAAATTGTTAATTATTATTATCCTCTTGTTAAAACCCGACTTGCAGCAGGAAATAGATGCTATTTTTCTCTTCGAAACATTCTAAAATCATCTCTAATATCTCGTACATCCAAACTTAAAATTTATAAAATTGTTATAAAACCAATAGTAATTTATGGTAGTGAGACCTGGACCATTACACAAAAAGATGAAAAGCTACTTATCACTTGGGAAAGGAAGATCTTAAGGCAAATTTTTGGACCTATTAAAGAAGGCAATACATGGCGTATAAGGACAAGTATGGAGTTAGAACAGTTATATAATGAAAAAGATATAATAAATACTATAAAAATAAGAAGAATGCAATGGTTAGGCCATCTAATCAGAATGAGGGATGAGCGAAGCACAAAGAGGATTTATAGTGGTAATTTATTTGGGAAAAGAAGTATTGGTAGACCCAGGAAGAGTTGGATAAAAGAGATAGAGAAAGATCTTGCAGAAAAACAAATTATAAATTATAAAGTAAAGGCCAGAGATCGGAAGGTCTGGAGAAGTATACTGAGGGAGGTCAAAATCCTACATGGATTGTAGCACCATTGTGTAAGTAAGTGTAAGGAAGTATTATCCTCTTGTTGCAAGTTCATACATCTCTTTACCTATTCGCCTGGTTACGAACCTACAATCTTCCCATTATTAGATTACTTCTATAACCCTTGGGCTGGGCGTCCCCATTGTTTTTTCACTTGAATTTGCTTTCTTTCAGTTTTGTATCGACTTCTTTTAAAAATGAGCAGAAGAAAGATTTTACGTTAGAAGAAATTTTAACAAAGTGTTGCCATTGAATTTAGAAAAAATGAGAAATAAACATTATATATTTTTATTATCGTGCACTTCGAGAAATTATTTAATTTTCAGATGAATAGGTTTTGCTAACAATTATTCATTTTAGTATATATTTCAAACATTGGGGAAACTATTAACAGTGTGTTGCTACTGTATTACGTACTAAACGAAATTAAAGACTGTTGCCATTGAATTTAGAGAAATAAACATTCAATTTTTAAACATTATGTATTTCGAGAAATTAATTCAATTTCTTAGATTTAATAATGTCTACTTCAACTTCTTGAAAGTATAGTAATTTGAGCGAAAAGATAAATTATAAGCTGGATTTTAGGAAAGTAATGAAATTTTACCGTAATGATATTTTTTCAATCAGGATTTTCTTGTGCAGTTAATTAATTTTTTCATTATCACTCACCCAAAATGTTTCTTCTTACTTATACTGTATCAAAATTTATGGATTTTAGTTTAAAAATATTCGCCTTTGGATGGATTTGAACCATCATCTTTTGGTTAACAGCCAAACGCGTTATCCAATTGCGCCGCAAAGGCATTAAAATGATATACGATTAAACCAAAACAAGTTTATTCCTAAGCTTTTAAAAACTAACCAGTTCTTCAATTTTCAAAGATTTGTGGTCATATCTATTTGTGTGTTTGTTGTTTCGATCATACATAAACAGGATGTACTGTTTATAATCTGGATGTAATGATAAACCGTATTTCCGCTTTATGTGAAAAACAGAGATAATACTTCTTTTTTCCATTGTATTAGGAAAAAATTTTTTTAATGGATCGCTATTTTAATTAACTAACAATTAAGAAATGAACCAGATTTTTTTTTATAACACTCGCATTTCAGTAGGATTCATAATAAAGTTAATCACTTAATGATAAAAACAGGTTAATTCAAAAGAAATGAATTTATAAAATGATTCATTTTGTACACTTGCTTATTAAATGAACACAACAGTTTATGTATTAAATCGCTATCACGTGATCTTCTTTTTTCTGATGCGCCACCTACATTGATTTAAGTGTAGTTGGATTTCATTTCATGTCATTATTCTGTTTTCTACTGTTTTTAATACACGTGCTGTATTTTTGACGTCGCAAAGTTAAAAGAGTTTTTAAATGAATATGGATGTTATTAATGATACACAATCGACTACTGTCGACAATTTGGGTAAGATGAGTGAACAGGAGATAAAAGATGTGACCGTTTCGATTAGTAAAAGTATTCCTGCTTCATCAGAAATGTTTCAATTGCCTTATATTTGTGGAAAATGTAAAGCAGAATTTTACGAGAAACATGAGTTTTTAAAACATATGAACATTCATTTAGAAAAAAAAACTTTTTATGTGCGACGTATGTGGAATGTTGTTTTTCCGAAAGAGTTCTTTAATGGAAAATATGATAATTCATTGCATGACATCTACTATGTACCAATGTGAAACATGTGGTAAATCTTTTTCAAGAAAGAGTGTGTTAATCAGACACGTAAATTTTCATTTAGAAAAAAAGCCTTTGAGTTGTGACAAGTGTAAGACAAAATTCGTACAACAATGTGATTTACGAAAGCATTTGTTAATTCACATTAAAGACGGAAAATTTTATAAATGTGAACAATGCGAAGAAACGTTTTCGAGAAAGATGGACTTAAGGAATCATCTTAAAATTCACATCATTCCGAAGAAAAGTGAGCTTTCCAAGCAATTCAAATGTGATGATTGTGACCAAGTTTTTTCTGATAAATTTGACTTAGCTGAACACAGAAAAATTCATCTTTCACTCACCCAACTTAAATTGGAACAGCGTAATGGATTGATTAAGCAATTAGAAGAATTAAAACTTCAATTAAGAACTTTGCAAAATGAAATATCTTCTTCAAATATCGAATTTTCAATGATTTGAAATAGACATATGTTTTCATTATACACATGCAATCATTTTTTTAACTAACGAAAAATAAAATTTTTCTCAGTTGGATAAACGTGTATGTTTTCATTTTAACAAGATGCTTTAGTATTTTATTGGTTCCATAACAAATGATCTTGATTTTTTTTTTTCTAAGTGAATGAAACTCTGATAATATTTTGGAAATACATTTTTTATTTTTAAGTTTTCTTCATTTAACTCACTCTATTAATTTGAAACCAATGCAAAATTAAAGTATATTTTATAAAGTTAAAATAATAAAGTTCTAATAATAAAGTTTTAGTAATATTAATGAGTAGCATTACTAATAATTGTAAATGAATTTAATCATCTACTAATTAATCAACTATCAACATTTTTTTGAGGGGACATATTAAATGAAGTATTTATCCATTCATTATTTTATTCAATTTCATATGAGTATGACTACATCGTAATAAAAACTTTTTTAAACAATTAACTTCTATTACTTTTGTTTAGAGGGATTAGAAAATGAAGTTATTTAAATTATTGTTATCTTTATTGCATATTTTTTATAGTTTAATTAACAAATAATTAATTTAATTAATTTGAGTATAATTATCATTTTAGTATAATTATCATTTGATTATATTTATCCACTCATTATTTTAATCCATTTCATATAAGTATAATTATAACTTTCACTATATATTTTAATTAATTTCATATGAATAAAATTATTATTTTTATTGAACTTGTGATTCACTCATCGTGTGTTGCCATTCTCAAGTTTGAAAAATATCTAACATGATGTAATATTCATACTAGCAATAGTCATGCTTTTCGACTCACTCGACAATTTGAAAATTTAGTCGCTCACGGTTTTTTAATTAATGTGATCGTTTCTATCTGAAACTGTCACTGATTTGAACTTATGTTAATAATCGTTTGGATCTTTGGATACTGATATGAAGGAATTAAATCTCCCAAGTTTAGAATTTTGTAATTTAAACGAGAAGTGTTCAACATTACTCTCAAACAAGGATTTACATGCTGCAGAACCCAAGTTCGATATGGATTCGACGACCCCAATATTCACTCATAATGATGACGACGCAACTTCTACTATGAGTTTTTTAGACACTATTTCTAATGACCTAGATTTTAAAAATTTGGAATCCTTCATTTCCCCAAGTACCTCAATTTCATCATCACAAGAACCAATAAATGCTGTTTTGAATACAAGATCCCCTTATGAAAGACATTCCCAAAAGCAAACCACGCAATTTTAGCATGATTGAAATCAAGTTGAGTGATTGTGTTTATTTAATTTTGAAACATTGCATCAAACGATTTTATGTTTATATCGGGGAGTTTAAACTCAATGTGATTAGTAATGAAGAAATGATGACGAAAAATAGACTTTTGATGGACATTAATACGTGGTATGAATTTCAATCGAAACTTTTTGCTTTTAATTTGAAATATAAATCCTCATCATTTATTGCTAATTATACTGTGTTGGTAATGAATCACAATAATAGCACTATGAGAATTAAAAACTTAATGAATTTTTCACATTTTGACTTAAACGATTGCCAATTATTAAATTTGAAGGATAAAGTTCATCATTTTAACAAGAAGCTTTTGCAACACATGTATACAAATTATCTACCACGTTTAATGAAGCAAAAATGTACACTAGGTGACGTAACCATCGAAAATGAATCTGCTTTATTTTCAAAGCTCATCAAGTGTATTGAGAGTAATGTAGTGACTATTTTAAACCAAATTTATGAGTGCGTAGGGTGTATTTTTGAACACGAAAGCATGAGTCTTGATACATGTTTCACATTTAATAATCGCGAAAAGTTTAATCAACTAGGGGACACGGTATTAATGTTAGTGAATTTCGATTATGTTGTTTCTATGTTTTTAAACGGAACTGGATGTGTTAGTAAAAACTTTTTATGTAACATCAATGTAGAAACTATACAATATGTATTGTTTAAATAATAAATTTTGCTGTTTTTGTTTGTTAAATGTATATGTTTATTCATTTAGTCTATCTTTTAATTATGACAATCTATATTGGAAAAAAAAGAAATTAACAATTACCTAATCAAAATGTATATATATACAAGTTTTTTATTTTTGAAATTAAAATTAATTCCAAGTTATTAATATTTTTAATAATGAAAATAAAAGTTTTCTACTTTTGCAATTTAATAAAATTATATTTACAAGTTAAAAAAATATTTTTGTAATAAATTTCAAATCTAGTGGAAATACATTTTTCAAGTTTTACAATTTTAGAAAAAAGTTTACACTTCAAGTTAAAAATATATTTTGAAATAAATTTTTTCAATTCAAGTTAAAATTAAATTTTAAATTTTACAATTTCAGAAATAAAGTTTTCAATTAATCAAAAATTTTTTAAATTAAACTTTTCGTTGTAAAATTTTTTTATCCATGCTTTTATGTTTGCATACTACATATAGATATGTAGTATATACTATGTTTTATGTAAGAACAATTATTTAATAGTTCAAAATTATTTACAAGTTAGAAAAATATACTATGTAAGAACAAATATTTTATTAGTCGAATTATATTTACAAGTTAGAAAAAAATTTACTGAGGTATATTTTATAGAAGAATATTATATATGCAACATTCAAAATTATTCTTACATCATCCTAGAAAATAGCTTATCCTCTATTATAAATATAGGAATTATAATTTAATTTTGATTAAATGGGGATGTGTGTAGTTCATTTATGTATTTCGAATGGTGTAACTACATTAAATAGTATGCACGTGTATTAAAAATGATATAGGTAGTCGCATATAATATTTCTATCTAAAACATAGTATAAATTTTCGACATGTTTGAAAAAAAGTATCTTTGAATATAAAATATACAGAAAGTATCGTCTAAATATCTCCATGACTGTAAATTATTTAAAAAGTATGATACCTAATAGTGATTTCATCTCAAAAACTGGGTAAAAGGCTAACATTATGTTTAAAAAAAATGAATACATAGATTTTCAGAATAGTACATTTGGTGCTGTTATTAAAATCTAAATTAAGTTAATAAAATTCCAATCTAGCCCATATGAAAAAAAAAGTATAAGAATCCCTTAATTAATAGATATTGTAATTGAGACAGACTTTACTAATTGCCATTCGAAAAATATCCGCTTATCTCTTTTATCTATTGAAAGGGACCGCTCATTTGCGGCGCAATTGATCTTTAAGATAACATACCTGTAGATGCATGTTCCGACAGAAAGTAGATAAACAATATAGTTGCAGCGAGATTTTTAACGTGTGAGGTGGCTGGCCAAATTTGAGAAGACATGGAATATTAACAGGTACTGTCATTCGTTTTTATATTTCGATTTCATATTAAAAATATACAGCTAAAACTAGGTATTAATAAGTATTTATTCTTTTCCGTTAAATTTCCTTTTGAGTATAATAAAAACTGCGTATACTATATGTTTTTGTCAGGGAATAGCAGGTTTGAAACACATTATCTAATATTAATCTATGAACATGTTATTTCTATTTTGAATACACTAATATTTATTTTCCAGCATAGTATTATAAATATTAATTTTCGCGAAACAAAAGTCTCATACATTGTTTTTGCGAAGTAAAATGAACGACATGAAATATTTTTTCAGCAACTTATTGTATTGGGTAAAGGATTTGTCTAAATTACTTTGTTTTATCTCCAAAAATTTCTTAGATTTGAATTTTATTAAAAATAATCCTAGTTCAAAAATCTATGAAAAAAGCATTTCAATTGGCCTATAATATCTAAAATTACTTAGATTGTTAATCGCATACAAAATAAATAATATGTCAGAACATCTTTTACTGAAATTGTTTTCAAAGGCAAAATAATGTATGTTGTTTAGAAATGAATTTTCCAAATAATTAATATACAGGCAGTCTAAAAATTACTCGTATATGCATTTTCTAAATAAATACTCTATACGCATTCTTAAACTTTATCATTTCTCTATAAATAATTTATATATCGTAGAAAAATGAATCGTATATGCATTTTCTAATACAGTTCATTCGAGTTTTTAAAACAAAAATTCGATTTTTAATTAAAATTTATTTAAATCTGGTTTTGAATTGTGATTTATATAGTCTTCTCTAATCAGGAGAAAAAAAAAAAACCTCGCTCATCCCTGTATCGCTATTTAAATTCTAATTGCTAAAGGCGGTGAAAAAAATCTTGTATGCGAAATTATTTTTACAAGGTAGATCAAAATAGTTTTGTGCTGCCAATAAAATGTATACACTTTTGAAATTTATGTGAATTCTTTTGCACTGTCCTGTATATGTAGGAATTATTGCGTTAGATTCATGTTATAAAATTTGAAACGTATCTTTCGCGTTGTTGAAAACTAATAAGAGATTTCGTCCACAGCATTCAAAATTTACTAACACATTTCGTTAAAAGCTTAACAAAAATTTATTCAACTTAATTAAATTTATCAGTATATTATATTCACCAATTTTGAATAATATTCAACATTTATATCATTAAATTCAAAAGTTTAGTCAACAACAACAATTCGACATTAAAATTTTATCGAGTTCAATTAATATATTCCGCCAACAACATTAAAAATTTGTCAGTTAAATAAATATTTTCGCCAATAGCGTTAAAATTTTCACGAATAACAATAAAAATGTATTCAATATTTAAAATATTATCTAATTGAAATCATATATTTCGCCAACAACATTAAAAATTTATATAATTAATAAATATATTTCGCCAAATATTAGATCTCCCGTGACATCATTAGCGAAATTGACTCATTAACATAATAGAAGAAGGGTATATATTTTAATTAAACCGGGCATTCCTTTATAAAAGTATGAAGCAGCCACTAGGGGGGGGGGGGGGGGGGAGGTAAAAGCTTTGATACATGTCAAAAGAAAATCTATCTTTGAATAGCCCTGTATATCTTATTATAATTTCGATAAACATCTCATAAATATTTAATCAGTTTAAAAAATATTTGTAGTGTATTCATACCTAATTAGAAATTCGAATTATTATTTGCAGGACACCTAATTCTAGGTTTTAAAATGAAATTTCAATAGTTTATCATAAAAGTTGAAAAAAAAAAGTGGGGGGGGGGGCACGTGACCACGAATATTCAATTTCAGTTGAAACTATTTAATTTACATTTAAAAATGCGCAAGAACAATTCATATTGAATAAAAATAAAAATAATTAACATAATTTATTAATGAGTAATGAACAATTAAAGTTAGGTGGGGGTGTCATTTTATCAAAACCTAAACTTACTAGAGAAAATTCTAAAATTTTCAAATTCGGTATAATAATCCATTAGTAAATTAAAAAATAATAATAATAAAGGAAACATTTTTCTAATTTTTAGGGGGGGGGGCAGGGGGAGAGCAAACAGCAGGAGCAAGGGGTATGGGGTATGAGGAGCCATTTACTCGCGCCAGGAGCAGGAGTAGGGAGCAGGTGGAGGAGCACGATACTCACGACAGGAGCAGGCGGAGGGGCCCCGTTACTCGCAACAGGAGCAGGAGGAGAATCACACACCCTTTCAAAAAATTCTTTCCAAGGCATGCAAGCATGGCAAAGTGGTCAAGGCGTCAGCTAAAATCACTGACCCATCCTTACATTTTTAAGGGTTCAAACCTCATCTCAACTTTTAGCTATTTTTAAATAAATTCGAAATTATTTGCATTTTTCTACGCTAAAGGGCAGCATAAAATAAATCTTTTACTTAATTAAAATCCCCTTAAAAATTCCTATCGACCTCTTGTCTAACAGCAAAAATTCTAAACCTTCCGAAAAAAATTTTATTCAAAATTTTCTTAAGTTCCAAAGTTAAATATTTTAACTTTAATTCTTCATATATAATTGATAATTACACCGCATACTATAGTTTGCTGAAATTTTTCAATCTCCAAAATAAATAAATAAATAAAATTCTTTTGTAATTAAGTAAAGTAAAATTCCTTCCCAAAAATTATTTTCTAAAAATTAATTCTACATTAAAATGTATTATTAAACCTCGTTCTATAGTCCAAAAAAAAAAAAAATCATTCTCCAAAAATTAAAATGAATATTAAAACCTCAACCTATAGTTAACTAAAAAAAAAAAATAAAATAAAATAAATTTCAATCTCGAAAATTACCCCTCGTACTATTATAGTTCACTACAAAATTTCGATCGCCAAAATTAATTTTCTTAATTCTTCCTAAAAATGTATATTTAAACCTCAACACAACTTAAAATTATTTTTAAATATTTTTTTAATTATTTCAATTTTTCGCCGTTAGGGGACAGCACCAAACATCACTTCTCAAAATTCATTCTTCAAAATTACCCCTCGTACTATAGTTCACTAAAAAATTTCAGTCTCCAAAATGACCCCTCCTACTACAGTTCACTACAAAATTTCAATCTGAAAAAAAAATTCTAAATTTTTAAACTCCACCCTCTTCTTAGAGATCAAAATTCCTTTTTAACCCCCCCCCCTCTAAGAGCACACATTCTCCGCAGGAGGAGGAGGAGTTGCTCTTTTGCTCCCACCGCCCACCGCCTGCTGGGGTAGAACTGTCCTTTTTCTACTACTTATATATATATATATATATATTAAGACAAACTAAAATTAATGATATTACCAATTCTTTCAAGTGTTTATCTGTAACCGACACTGATTTTTAACTTATATTAGGCGATATGCTGTTTCTAAACATTCAGTTTTCAACTGATTTTTGTTCTAACTTCATCTAATGTTACCTTTATTTTTTGAAAATGGGTTCTGTAGTAAATATGATTAAAAGACCTTCCGACAAAGTGACGTCTTCTTCAAAGTATCAACATTTAGAAGAACCTAATGAACCCACTTCCGCGAGTGAATTAAATACATCATGATTGGAAGTTCCTAATTTATTAAACACTGACTGTGGGATAAAATCACGTGATTTGCCTACTATTGATTACTCACCGAATGTGAAATCTGAAATTGATATGAATTTTTTTATCCCTACCTTTGGTGATGATACTATATCTTTCGAGAATTTATGCCAAGAGTCAATTTCTGTCGAGGACTATTTGAATATATTTTTCAAAGACATGAATTTTGAATCCGCTTTAACCTCGACCCCAGCTAGTAACATAATTTCCCAAGACGAAACCTTTCAAGAACCTACTATTGACCAAGAGGTTTCTAACTCCCAACCAAGCAACCTTTCTAAAGCAAGTGATGAATTACAAAGCACCACTCCACCTACGAATGTCATTCCACAGTCTAAAACTACCAAATCCAATCATCCTATTATATTTCGAGTGACTGTATCTCAGTGACTGTATCTTTTTAATTTTAAAATTGCATAATAGACAATTTCATATTCATATTCGAGAGTTTAAGCGCAGTGGGCTTACTAGTGAAGAAATTTTTAACGAAAAATGGAATTATTATGGATGTTAACAGCTGGTACGAATTTTGCGAGAAAATTTTTTCATTTAATTTGAGGTATAAAAGTTCCTCATTTGTTTCTAATATCATGATATTAGTATTAAATTTCAATAATTCTGTCATGCGTATTAAAAATTTAAAGAATTATTCTCACATTGACTTAAATGAGTATCAATTGGTGAAATTAAAAGAAAAAAATACATGATTTGAATAAGGAACTTCTCAGCATATATATGTAAACCATATACCAAATTTAATTAGGCAGAAATGTATCATTGGTCACATATCTACAGAAAATGAACTCATGTTGCAGTCTAAACTTATAACATGTATTGATAATAATATATTGACTATACTAAACCGCATTTTTGAATGTGATGGATGTATTTTTAATCAGAAATCTCAAAGCCCTAATTCCTGTTATATATTAAATAATCGACAAAAATTTGAAAAACTGGGAGAGATATTATTAACACTTATAGATTTAGATTTTGTTATTTCCTCATTTTTAAACGGAGTCGATTGTGTTAGTGAAAGCTTTTTATCAAACATTCATGTAGAAACAATTCAAAACGAATCGTTTAAAATAATAAAATAAAATGTATTGCTATCCTTTTTAATACGTGTGTGTTTATTTTTCCAAAGTGTATGTTTATTTTGTTATGTTTTTTAGAGTGTTAGACTTAAATTTGCATATGTATAACTAAAGAAATCAACAATTCTTTAGTAATTAAAAAAATTAACATAAGTTTAAAATATTAAACTAATAATCTTAATACTATAATTCCTACTTTCTAAAATAAAAATATATATGAAACTTAATTATATAAAAAAAGTTTTCAATAATAAGTTTACAAAATTAAAAAGTAAAAAAAAAATTAAGAAACTCAATTAAAAAAAATTTCAAAATTAAAAAATCTTTAAATAAAAAAAAAAAAATTAAAAAGTTTAAAAAAAAAGTTGAAAAAAAATTAAATTATCAAAATTAAAAAAAATTTAAAAAACTTAATAAATTAAGTTTTCAAAAGTCAGTTTACCTATCCGTATATGTATACATGTATATGACTTTCATTATGTTTTAGTTTAATAATTTATATCTTCTTTTTATCCTATAAAAGTGTTAGGTTAATATATACATAATAAAAATATTTGTAAATAAAATTAAAAAACAAAAAATAACTTATCAAAATATAAAAATAAAAAAAATAAAAAATAAAAAAATGTTTTCAAAATTAAAAAAAAATACCAAACTTCCGTTTTTATTGAGGTAAAACTTACTGCAAATACGATACTAAATTTTATGTATTTTCCTTTCTTATTGTTATTCTTTTCACTTAAAACATTTATTTATTTATTTATTTTTTCTTTTTTTTTACATTAAGTTTTCTGAAAAGTTCGAATTTAACAAGATGTTTTATCTGTTTTAAATAGTTTTGACAATAAAAAGTTTAACTCCGAATAAAAAATAGTCAAATTCTCAAAAAATTAAGGTTGGTATTATCTAACACGTTTTACAACAGATGTCTTTCATTCAACGGCCGAAACATCGTCAAAAGGATGTTAACAAAAGGATATTTCTTTATATAATACTACACTCTGTAATAATAATGGACATACTTTTAATTTGTTTAATTTAATTAAACCAATCAACCGTTTTTCAGTTAAAATTTATCAAATTTCACATTTAAAGAAATACAGAACTTTGAAATTTAGTGAATCACTATAGCTTTTGGCGGAGATAATATGTACTATATATGTATAAAATCATATGTATTACTATATATATATAGTTTTATAGTTAAAAAATTATAAGTCCTTTTTACGTCATTTTATCAAGCTTAAAAATTACAAGATATTACTCTTTGGCTAGCAGACAACCTATAATTATTTTGCCGGATACAAATTCGGTTGCAAAGTTAATGCCAGACGGCTTGAAATGTGGCAACGGAAGTGCCTGTTTCAAGAGTGTTTTATAGTTTAAAAATTATAAGTCATCTTTATGTCATTTTATCAAGCTTAAAAATTAAAAGATATTACTCTTTGGCTAGCAGACAACCTATAATTATTTTGCCGGACACAAATTCGGTTGCAAAGTTAATGCCAGACGGTTTTAAATATGGCATCGAAAGTGCCTGTTTCAAGAGTGTTTTATTGTTTAAAAATTATAAGTCCTTTTTACGCCATTTTATCAAGCTTAATAATTACAAGATATTAACTCTTTGGCTAGCAGGCAACCTATAATTAATTTGACGGACACAAATTTGGTTGCAAAGTTAATGCCAGACGGCTTGAAATGTGGCAACGGAAGTGCCTGTTTCAAGAGTGTTTTATAGTTTTAAAATTATAAATCATAATAAGTTATAATCTTTACATCATTTTATCAAGCCTAAAAATAACAAGATATTACTCTTTGGCTAGCAGGCAACCTATAATTAATTGCCGGACACAAATTCGGTTGCACAGTTAATGCCAGACGGCTTTAAATATGGCAACGAAAGTGCCTGTTTCAAGAAATGGCATCTTTTGTAGGGATTTGGCTTCATTTAATGACAGTCAACCCTTAATTGTTACCATAGCAACAATCGTTTCTTTGTAAATAAATAAATAAATAAATAAATATAAATATATATATATATATATATATATATATATATATAGTGTATGTCGAAAAAAATGTTTAATTTTGTGTGATTAATGTAAATTTATGTAATTGTAATTTTTAAACTATAAAACACTCTTGAAACAGGCACTTTCGTTGCCATATTTAAAGCCGTCTGGCATTAACTTTGCAACCGAATTTGTGTCTGGCAAATTAATTATAGGTTGTCTGCTAGCCAAAGAGTAATATCTTTTAATTTTTAAGCTTGATAAAAGGACATAAAGATGACATAATTTTTAAACTATAAAACACTCTTGAAACAGGCACTTTCGTTGCCATATTTAAAGCTGTCTGGCATTAACTTTGCAACCGAATTTGTGTCTAGCAAATTAATTATAAGTTGTCTGCTAGCCTAAGTTTAATATCTTGTTATTTTTAAACTTGATAAAATGACGTAAAGATGACATAATTTTTAAACTGTAAAACACTTCTGAAACAGGCACTTTCGTTACCATATTTAAAGCCGTCTGGCATTAACTTTGCAACCGAATTTGTGTCTGGAAAATTAATTATAGGTTGTCTGTTAAAAGAGTAATATGTTACCTATAAATGTGGATCTGGCAGGGTCTTAGTGACATTGGTAACGTCTGGTAATAATGGATTAATATCACAAATAGTTAGTAGAAACAAATGTTATAAACAAAAATCATGCTAAAGGGACGTAATTTTGAAGTTTTTTCACCTGCATAACCCCTTCTCCCGCAGGTAAACGCACCGTCTCCCGACTGTCAGACCGCCCGCAAACGTACTACACCATAAATCGGAAAAACATATAGAAAAACGAGCCTTGATAAATATAGTTCTTGAGTATCGTGAAATGTTTATAATAAAATGTTTGTTTACGATTGTGCAATCATTTTTCACTTTCACTTCCTTCCTTCAGATCATAATCACTTTTGATAATTGCTTTTCTAAATCAGATTCGACACATGAAAAACAATTTACTTAGCTTGATTGTTTTAATGTCCTTGTTTGGAGATTATATTTCACAATAGCTGTCAACAATTCCCCCCTTAATCTCCTAACGAGGATTGTTCCGTAATTTCAGTTTGTTTCTATATTTAGAAATTCAGCTTGGGCTCTGGTTTCGTGAGTATGTCCGCTGTCCTTGTCTTGCTTGGGCAATAACGCAATTCAATAATTTTATCTTCTTTCAGCTGTTTAATCACATTATATTTTATATCTATGTGCTTCGATTTATTAGAAAACTTTTCGGATTCTATCATTTTTATGCAAGATTTATAGTCTTCGTAAATTACTATAGGCAATTTTTGCGGTATATCAAGTTCTTCTAATAGTTTTAGCAGCCATATTAATTCTTGTGTAGCGCTCGCCGCTGCTACGAACTCTGCCTCTGCAGATGATTGTGCAACACAAGTTTGTCGTTTCGTTATCCACTGTATTGGATTCTTTCCTAAAAGGAATAAATTGCCTGTTGTCGATCTTCTTGTTTTTAGATCTCCACCCCAATCTGCATCAGTATATACTTCCAGAATAGGTGGTTCTTCCGTGCTGATTACTAAATTTAAGTCTTTTGTTCAATAGAGATATCTTATTAATCTTTTAACACCTTTCCAATCTCTTTCAGACGGCGTTTCGTTTTTTCTACTCAAAATGTTTACACCTACTAAAATATGGGGCCTACTTATTGTAGCAACATATAACAGCGCACCTATTGCTTGTCGGTACTTAGTGTTGTTTGGCATTTGTGTTTCCCCATTGTCTAATCATTGAAAGCCTGTTTCCATTGGAGTGACATATGGCTTAGGATCTTCTAAATTAAATTTTTTTGCAATTTCTATTATTTTTGCTGTTTGATTTAGTTTAAAACCGTTGTGAGTCTTTTGTATTTTTATCCCGAGGTAATTGGAAATTTGACCTAAATCTTCAAGTGTGTACTTAGATTTTAGTCTATCTATTATGTAATTTATATTTTCATCTTTTCCTGCGATTAGTATTATATCGTCCACGTATACTGCTATATAAACCGTGTTTTCCCCTTCTTTTCTTATAAATAAGCAATTATCAGCATTGTTCTGTTTAAATTTTAATTCTTTTAGTGTTTCACTAATGCTTGAATTCCATGCTCTTGCAGCTTGTTTTAGTCCATATAGGGCCTTTTTTAACTTACAAACCTTATTGGGTTCTCTAGTGTTTATATACCCCTTAGGTTGTAATACATAAACATTTTCTTCCAATTCACCATGTAAAAATGCCGTTTTGATGTCAATCTGCCTAATATTGAGATTGTGGTATGCTGCGGCAGTTATGAAGACTCTTAAACTTGTATGGGAAACTACTGGCGCATAAGTTTCATCGAAATCTACTCCATATTTTTGTCTAAATCCTTGTGCGACCAATCTCACTTTGTAACGCTTGATTTTTCTGAATTCGTCATATTTCGCTTTAAAAGTCCATTTCGATCCAATTACTGTTGCTCCTTGTGGGGGATCAACTAAACACCAGGTTTTATTTTCATTAAGGGAATTCATTTCCTCTTCTGTCGCTTTTATCCAGTTCTGTTTTTCTATAGGATTTTCTATACTCATCATATCTTCCCAACTGTTAGGTACATATATTGGATCGTGCCGGACTGCATAAGCAAACCTGTCCGGCGGCACACCTCTATTGGTTCTTTCTGATCTTCTCACTTGTGGAATTTGTTGTTGTGACGCGGGTGGTGGACTTAGTTCATTTTTTGTTGGTGTCAGATCTATTTCCATTTCCTTCGTGTCTTTCTGTTGTGTTTGTTTGTTTGTTTCCGCGATTAATTCTCCTCTATCTAGATTTTCGTTAGTATCTGGATTATTTTTATTTTCTATAAATTTTACGCTTCTGCCCAATATTACTCTTCCGTCATTTGTATAGATTCTGTACGCCTTAGAGCGACTGTCGTATCCGACAAAAGTGCCTTTTTCCGCTCTATTGTCTAATTTTCCTCTCTTTGATTTGTGTATGTAGGCATATGCAGTACAGCCAAAAACTTTAAGATATTTCAAATTTGGTTTTCTATTCATCCATAATTCATAGGGTGTGGTGCTTACCGATTTTGAAGGTAGCCGGTTCTGTAAGTGATTCGCGGTACATATGGCTCCCCCCCCCCATAATTTGTGCGGGAGATTTGCTTCATTTAGCATACTTCTAACCATACCTAGTAGTTACCTATTCTTACGCTCTGCGACACCGTTTTGGCTTGGGTTAAATGGTACGGTGAGCTGATGATGAATCCCATTTTCTTTTAGATATTTTTCGATTTCGTTACCCGTATATTCACCACCGTTGTCCGATCTTATCTCAGTAGGCATTTTTCCAAATTTGCTTTTCACCATTGAGATGTATTCTTTCAATTTCTCTGAAGCCTCACTTTTATTTGCAATTAAATAAATTACACAAAATCGCGTATAATCATCGATAAAAGTGACAAAGTATTTTCCCCCGCAATTGTGGGTGTATTTATAGGGCCACATACATCAGAATGAACTAACTCGTGCCTTTTTGTAGCTCTATATGCACCTGATTTAGGAAATGGGGTCTCGCTGATTTTTGACTTGATGCATACCTCACATTTCGCATTATGTTTGCAGTTGTTGATTTTAATTCCCTCAACTAAGTCCTTTGATAACATGGACTTTATTGTGTCGTAGCTCCTATGCCCCATTCGCCTATGCCACAAATCTATGCAATTTGCATTTGAGCAGTTGTAGGTGACATTTGCATAGTGCTTGTGATTTTCATCTTTACTAACATGTATTTCGTACAGATTGTTTTTAAGTTTACCTTGAAGTATAACGTCGCCTTCGTGAATTATGTCACATTTATCTTTTTCAAATTTGACTGCGCAACCGTTTTTAGTTGGCCTACTCACTGACAGCAGGTAAGTTTCTATGTCAGGAACGTATAGTACGTCACGCAATATAACTTGTTTGTTTTTATTTTCGGTATGAATTATTACCTCCCCAGATCCATATGAAATCAGTTTATTACCATTAGCGACTGTGACGTTCGTTTCAGTATTATTTGTAATTTTGGTAAAGAATTCTTTTGAATTTACTATGTGGCTGGACCTGCCACTGTCCTTGATAAAAGTGCCTTTATTTTCCGACTCTTCGGTTAGTAAAGCAACACTGTTGTTTTCATTTACTCTGTGTTTTCTTTCTTCAGGTTCCGCATTTTTATGTAAATTATTTTCTTCATAAACTAGTGATGTTGAATTGTTTTTATTTTTATAGTGTCTGTTATTAGTGTAACTGTTGTTGTTTTTCGTTTTAGAAACCAGCAGTCTTTATTTGAGTGGTTTTTCATTTTACAGTGTGAGCAGTACTTATTGCTGCCTCTTTTCTGTTCTGAATGATTAAATTTACCTTGTGTTTTATAGGCTTTATTGCTGTTTTCGGAATTTTCAGTATTATCTACTCTGCGAGTATATTCATCCGTAAGCTTGCCTTTTATAAATTGTACGGTTAACTCAGCTTCATCTCTGGCCTCCAGGGCAGTAATTAGAGTATCGTAGGACGGTGGCAACGAGCACAGCAGCAGAGCTGAAATGTGCGAGTCAGTTATATTTTCGCCAATGGCTGACAGTTTATCCACTATCTCTAAAATTTTTGTTATGTGGGCTGTCATATTGCCACCTTCAGTTAATTTTGTACTGTACAATTTTCGAAGCAAGTACAGCTTACTCGAGAGATTAGATCTCTCATGGATTTGTTTAACTGCATCCCATGTTTGCCTAGCTGTATTTAAATTTTTGACATGCATTATTTGACTGACGTCAATGGACAAATTTATTAAAGCTCTTGCTTTTCTGTTTTTCTTGGTTCAAGCATCGTTCAATGGAGTGGGGGCCTCTTCCGTAATAACTTCAATAAGTTCATCTCGAATCAATAGCATTTCGACCTTGAACTGCCAATTTGTATAATTGTTGGCGTTCAATTTTTCAATGGTCGTGCCATCTTTTGTAGAAGCCATAATGTTGCTAAGATTCGTTTATTTTTTCTAATAAATTACCCTATCGGATTACGAGATTTTTATTTTTATCAATTAGTGACGACGTTTTTATTGAGAATTTTTTTTCAGTCTCATAATCAAGTTGATAGCAATATTTAAACTTTGCTAACAGTAATTGCGTGATGTTCGGTTTTATCCTCAAAAATAAACTATCTATTTTTCAATATAAAACAAAACATAGGTAAGATAAATTGGGCTTACCTTGTATTTATGTATATCCGTATATTATCTGGTATTCTGCATCCGGAAGGGTAAATCTATCTACATATTCTTCTTGTATTTCTGTTTTTTATCCACATGTAATGATCGTGTGATGTTCCATGATATTTAAAAGACACATGTTTTTTTGTGACTTGTAAAACTTAAATTTGTCCGGAAACTTTTAAATAGAAAGAAAATTAACATTTAATAAAAGCTTTAGAAATACATCTCTCCTTTGGAGAGTCTAAGTTACAAGTGAAAGTAGAGAAACATATATAATATATTGCTAACAATAAAAAAACAGGAAATTAGTGACATAAATCTTAATAACAAATTATTTGTATCAATATTTATATTTATAGTAATTTAAAATAAGAGTTTATCAATGTCTATAGTTCTTGAGTATCGTGAAATGTTTATAATAAAATGCTTGTTTACGATTGTGCAATCACTTTTCACTTTCACTTCCTTCCTTCAGATCATAATCACTTTTGATAATTGCTTTTATAAAACACATTTGACACATGAAAAACAATTACTTAGTTTGATTGTTTTAATGTCCTTGTTTGGAGATTATATTTCACAATAGCTGTCAACAATAAAATGACGTAATTTTGAAGTTTTTTGACCTGCATAACTCCTTTTCCCGCAGGTAAACGCAACGTCTCCTGACTGCCAGACTGCCCGTAAACGTACTACACCATAAATTGGAAAAACATATAGAAAAATGAGCCTTGATAAAATGACGTAATTTTGAAGTTTTTTGACCTGCATAACCCTTCTTCCCGCAGGTAAACGCAACGTGTCCTGACTGCCAGACTGCCCTCAAACGTACTACACCATAAATCGAAAAAACATATAGAAAAATGAGCTTTGATAAAATAACGTGTTTTTTGACGTTGACTCTTAGACTATTACCAGAAAAGGTAAGAGAAATGTTTTTATATTCTATTATTTTTTTAACAATTTAAGCATAGTGCATCACTGGGTATTTGGCGTAAGTCGTTTAACTCCGAACTCATCCCCTTCGGTTTTATCAATAGTTACAAATATAACGGGTTTGCAAACCGTTTAAAAATTTCATGAAAAAATATTTATATTTAGTTGTAAATGAAATGTGTTTTCTTCTCGATTTTTTGTTGTTTGTTTGCTTTCACGTCAGATACTTTAACATAAATAGAACGTTCATATCCGAGCTCTCTGAAATGTTAACTGGTTATAAATATAACTGTATTCAAGCTCTCTTTAAAAGTTCGTGAAAAAATATGCATATTTAGTATGAAAAAATTGAACCGAAGCGTTTCACAGAAAATTTCTCAGATTTTATTACTATTCTTTTTAATACTCGTCCGAACATCTCGAAATTTTTGTAAGCGATGTAAATCCAGACCAACGAGATGCTCTGAAAATATTGTATCGAAACTCGAAATATGGAGGTTTAGATACTTTTAGCGTAGAAAGGGGGAAAAAAAATCTGCAGAAGGTGCGACGTGTCCTGCTGTTGCGAATTTTTTGAAAGGGTTAAAATTCGTATTTTTAAAGACCGTCGAAAAGAAGAGATTTGATACTTTAATAATTTCTTAAATATTCTTTTCATTCTTCAATAATAATACAAAACCTCGAAAAGTCGTCCTTAAGGGTGTTCTCAAATCCAAAAAGCCAACTTTCTGGCATAAGTTTTAATTTATTTTTGTTCGAAAATGCATGAAACTAGCTGGTGTTGTTGTTCAGAAACTATGTAATCGAGCTGTTTTTTCCATTTTTTTGCAAACGCAATAGATCTTTCAGAAAATAGTGTCAAAGTTGACGTTTTGAACCGAATTTCCGCGCGAAAGTAGAATAATCATTCAAGTGTGGGCGAAAAACGTGTTTGTCACGTGATCAAAAACGCTTCTAACTCAATAGGTAATTTATGGATAAAAAAATGGAAAACACAGCTCAATTCCAAAGCGCTTCCATGGCCAGGCTTTCCAATTTTATATCTTTCCGTTAAAAAATGAATTTGTAAATGTGTCAAAACGTTTTGCGCTTGTTGAGCAGAGCAGTTAAGAACTGCCTTAAATAGAGATCGTCCTTAAGCAGAATTTGTGGAAAAATAATATTTAAAAAACATTTCCCTTCACAGTTTACAGGCTTAGGACTAATATATTTTTCAATATATTGGCGTGCTTAGAAATGTAATTATACTGCATGTGCATACAAAAACAACATTTTAAAGCATACAATGTTACTTAAAGTACAATAAAAATATTTATAATACGTTTAATTTAAAAAATTAAGTTTTTAAAAAATCAAAAAGGTGTAGATTGTTTCAATGATGGTCTAGTTTTAAGTACCCTTGCTTCAAGCTTCTCAAGAAGGTTGAATGAGTTATCTTCCATATTTGATGAAACAATGTACTGGCGATGAATATCCAGTGCAGAATTCGCATCTGAGTATAAGAAGGTGGTGGTGTCTCGCTTTCTGTATCATCAGCTTCATCACCATCTTCTGCATCTGAAGTCGCAATTTCATTTGCGATGTCTTCATAAATTTGATCTAAATTTCTGAAGTCGACTGTTAAAACGTCTTTGTCACGTGGGTGAAGTCCATTACACACTCCTCCTTTATCTGTACTCATTTAAATTGCAAGAAAACTTGTTTTTCTATCACAGGAAGTTCCCTCGTTTAAGGCTGTTCTCAAATCCAAAGGGTCAGTTTTCTGACATAAGTTTTAATTCATTTTTGTTCGGAAACGCATGAAACTAGAAGGTGTAGTTATTCAGAAACTATGTCATCAACCTGTTTTTTCCGTTTTCTTGTAAACGCAATAGATCTTTCAGAAAATACTGTCAAAGTTGGCATTTTGAACCGAACTTCCGAACGATAGAAGAAAATCCAGTCAGTAAGGGGAGAAAAATGCCGTGTCACGTGATCAAAATCGCTTATAACTCAATAGGTAATTGATTGATCCAAAAATGGAAAACACAGTTCGATTCCAAATCGCTTCCATGGTCAGGCTTTCCAATTTTATATCTTTCCGTTAAAAAATGAATTTGTAAATGTGGCAAAACGTTTTGCGCTTGTTGAGCCGAGGAGTTAAGAACAGCCTTAACACGTTTAAAGCGATCGAAAAAAAAAAAAAAAACTACGTGAAAATCGTCATTAAATAGAAAAAATTTCGTCTTTAAATAGAGATTTTTTTACTTAAAGGAGCCGGGACCGCAAAATATTGTTCTTAAATAATGATCGTCGTTATGGGTGTTCTCAAATTCAAAAAGGCAACTTTCTGACATAAGTTTTAATTTATTTTTGTTCGAAAATACATGAAACTACCTGGTGTTGTAATTCAGAAACTATGTCATCGAGCTGTGTTTTCCATTTTTTTGCAAACGCAATAGTTCTTTCAGAAAATAGTGTCAAAGTGGACGTTTTGAACCGAGTTTCCGCGCGAACGGAGAATAAGCACTCAAGAGCGGGAAAAAACATGTTTGTCACGTTATCAAAAACGCTTATAACTCAATAGGTAATTGATTGATCAAAAAATGGAAAAACAGTTCAATTCCAAATCGCTTCCAAGACCAGGTTTTCCAATTTTATATCTTTCCATTAAAAAATGAATTTGTAAATGTGTCAAAACGTTTTGCGCTTGTTGGGCAGTTAAGAACAGCCTTAAGTAGAGTGACGTTAAACAGAGAGACGACTGTATTTGCTATTTAAAACCAAAATCTTTCTTCTTCTTTTCAAATACTTTTTTTTCTCTTAATGTGAAAATATAATAATTCTGGCAAAAAAGAAAAAAAAAACCATGCTGCGAGAATATCTTCTAAAAAATTATAGGAAAATGATAGATAAAATCTGTGGAGATTTTGCAGGCATATTTTCTTTTATTAAACCGAATTGAAATATAATTTTTCATCTTACCCTTATCAGTATATGCTTTTATGTGCCCGTGTATGTTACGACTATCCCCAAATTCATTTTTGCACCGATGCAGGTTCAAGTGCGAATTCCAGTATGGACCCTTACACCTGCCTTTTTTATAATGAATACCACTGTACTGACAGATCTTTGTTGATAATAATAGGTTTCGATTGAATAAATTCATAAGGAGAGGGATGCAGTAACCCACGCTGGGTTGTCGAACCATCGGAGAAGAAGATATACCACTCATACAAATCCTTTTGATATAAGTAGGCCGGTGTTTGATACCCCTTTATGTACACCTGCCCCTTATTATTCTTATATTGTCAAGTTCGGTAATAAAATTTATGAAAAAAGAAAAAAAAAAATCTTCAAATTCTTGAAAAATTTAACTGAACTCCAACAAGTCTACATTTCACCAGATGCTATTTTTTTATGCTGTTATACAAGAATAGCATATTGAAGTTCTGATTATAACAATGCATGCATTTATGTTTTTTATTGAAATATTCACCCCTGTATGCACACTCCTGCCTTTTGCGCTACTTACAAACTGAACACCAGTGTCTGATTTTACCAGATGGTAAATTTTTGCACTTACAGATAAAAAAGCACACTGAAGTTCTAATTATAATAATGCATATCCATTTTTTTAGAAGTTTTTATTGAAATAATGTTCGTCAATGTATGCGCACGTATGCATTTTGTGCTGCGTGCACCGGTGTTTTATTGTGCCAGGTGCCAGTTACCAATTTCTTGCATTTATTTAACAAATGCAGGGGTGACGGAATAATTAAATCCAGGAAAGATCAAGATATTTTTGAGGACGGTTTAGCGTTTCTGTTTTTTAAGCAGATGCATTATTATAGTAAATAAAAACACGAGTTTTCCTCATTCATAATTTTTCACCCATTGTTTAAATATTTTAAGTCATATAGGAAAAGTCAATTTTATTTATTATTTTTTTTTCCAAAATCAAAAAAGGATTAGTTAAAATTAGAAAATTGTGTTGTAAAGTTAGCCCTTTGGATTTGAGTATAGCCCTCAAGTCTAGTGCTCAACAAGCCCGAAACTTCCTGACACATTTACTGATTCATTATTAAAGATAAAGGCACAAAATTGGCTGTGCTACTATGGAAGTAATTTGGAATAGAAAGACTTTTTCTATTTTGGATAAATAAATTATTTATCAAGTTATAAGCGATTTTGGGTAACGTGACAACCGGTTTTTCTCCCTTCCTGGATTGGTATTTCTCCTTTCACCCGGAAATTCAGTTCAAAACGCCAGCTTTGACAGTATTTTCTGAATGATATTTTGCGTTTACCAAAAAATGGAAAAAGTCTTTCGATCACGTAGTTTCTGAATAACAACACCTGCCCATTTCATGCTTTTCCGAAAAAAAAAAAAAAAAAAAAGAATTAAAATTTGTGTAATAAAGCTCTCCTTTGGATTTGAAAACAGCATTAAGGCTGTTCTCAACTGCTTTGCTCAACAAGCGCAAAACGTTTTGAGACATTTACAAATTAATTTTTTTAACGGAAAGATATATAATTGGAAGGCGTGACTAGGGAAGCGATTTGGAATCGAACTGTGTTTTCCAATTTTTGATCAATAAATTACCCATTGAGTTATAAGCGATTTTGATCACTTGACAGACAAACACGTTTTTCACCTTTTCTTGAGTGATTATTTTTCTTTCGCGCGGAAATTCGGTTGAAAACGCGCACTTTGACACTATTTTCTGAAAAATCTATTGTGTTTGCAAAAAAAAAAAAAACAGTTACATTACATAGTTTTTGAACAGCAACACCTGTTAGTTTCCTGCATTTCCGAACAAAAATAAATTCCAATTTATGTCATAAAGTTGCCCTTTTGGTTTTGAGAACAGCCCTAAGCGTTTCTATACTCATGCTTTTGGCATTTTCAATTCCGTAATATACCGCTTCAAAACACATTCCTTTTATCCTGCACTGCACTTCACTGCAATCTTTTACGATACTTGTAAGAAAAAGAACAAATCAAAGTGTTCCGAATCCTTACTGTATACCTAATTTTGGTCCGGTCCGTGCATAATTTAAGGAGGAAAGTAAGCCATAATTAGATCCTTAAGGCTGTTCTCAAATCCAAAAGGGCAACTTTCTGACATAAGTTTCAATTTATTTTTGGTCGGAAATGCATTAAACTAGCCGGTGTTATTGTTCAGAAACTATGTAATTGAGTTGTTTTTTCTGTTTTTTTTTTGCAAACGCAATAGATCTTTCAGAAAATAGTGTCAAACTTGCCGTTTTGAACCGAAGTTCCCGCAGAAAGCAGAAAAACCGGTCAGCAAAGGGTGAAAACATCTTTGTCACGTGATCAAATTCGCTTATATAGGTTCAATAGGTAATTGATTGATCAAAAAATGGAAAACCCAGTTCGATTCCAAATAGTTTCCATGGTCAGGTTTTCCATTTTTATAACTTTCCGTTAAAAAATGAATCTGTAAATATGTCAAAACGTTTTGCGCTTGTTGAGCAGAGCAGTTGAGAACAGCCTTAAGTGATATTACTTTTTGTAAATGAATTAGTTATGTCTTTTCTACAAATAAATCATCATTTTGCCAAGTTCATCGACAAAATATAATAAAATCAAAAGAAAATTGTCTTAGGAAAATACACACATTCACATCTACATCAAAAAGTGAAAAGAATGAATAGTCAAGCGAAGAAGCTCGCAAGCTTCATTTCAAATAAATTTCTCGTTTGTATTTTAAAGTTGTTCTCAGCTGCTCTGCTCAACAAGCTCAAAACGTTTTGACGTATTTTCAAATTCATTTTTTAGCGGAAAGATGTAAAATTGAAAAGCCTGACTATGGAAGCGACTTGGAATCGAACTGTGTTTTCCATTTTTGAGAAATAAATTACCTATTGAGTTATAAGCGATTTTGATCACGTGACAAACACGTTTCTCGCCTTTCCTTGAGTGGTTATTCTTCTTTCGCGCGGACATTCGGTTCAAAACGCCCACTTTTTCAACATTTTCTGAAAGATCTATTGTGTTTGCAAAAATACGGAAAAAACAGTTCGATTACATAGTTTCTGGACAACAACACTTGCTAGTTTCATGCATTTCCGACCAAAAATGAATTAAAACTTATGTCATAAAGCTGCCCTTTTGGATTTGAGAACAGCCGTAATATTTAGTGGATTATTCCTAATTAAACAATATGAATTATGCTTAACACAATTGAAAACTCAGTTTCCGAAATTACTTTATATGCACTAGATTAATTTTAACACAATAATTTTAATTGGTAAATAAATCATATCAGATGTAAATTTCCAACTGGGTGAAAAAGCTCCACCAGATTCGTCCGGGATAGCCCAGATGGTAGAGCATTGGCGGCTTCAGCCAAGGTCCTGCTAGTGCGGACATTTTTCACCCAGTCGGAAATTTACATCTGATATTACTTTTTATAGTCGGAAAAATATTTGAATTGGGAAGCCTTGTATATGATATATAGAGTTGAATAGATGAGGACGCAAGTTTCAAAACTCCCCTTATTCAGAAAATAAAATTTTGGGAAATCGCGAAAAACAACGGACTGCATCCATTGGATTTCATTGTAAACTAAGATTTTACAATGCCAGAAATACACAGTAAAACTAGTTTTTTTTTTTTGCAGATTGCAGTGCTTTTTTCGCTGCAGGTTTATCAATAGAATGGATTGATAGATAAAACTAGATTTTTCAAATTTTGGATAAAGTGAGTTTTGAAACTCAGGTCCTCATACATTACATAGTATACCAAAATTTGCCTAAAAAATTTAAACGATTTTTCTGCATAGATCACAGTGTAATGGGTATTCTTTTGAGTTCCCCTGTAAACGAACTATAAATGCTACACGCTTTATTTTGAATACCGAACATGCCATGACAAACCTCAATAACACATTATCAGTTACATTGGCAATCCGTCTATATTTATGCAAATTAGAGAAAGACCAGGCAGAAGGTCAGACAAACCGAATTCATAAACACTTTTCAAAGAGTGCAAAGGCCATAACTTACACGTTGGAAAGTTTTTAAAAAAAGAAAGAAAGGATGAAAAAAAAATCCGTTCTTTATTTTCTTTTGTAGATTTATATCAATAAGCCAAACACGATTCGAGTTATTAAAATTACACCAACACTTTCTAATATGTATTGCCATGCATTTACTAAAATGATGTAGTGGAGCAAAGGGGTATATAACGCATTGGATTTTGGATTTTTTTAATGAACTCCGTATATCCTCTGTTTCTCAAATAAAGCTAGCATATATTCTCTAGCGTATATCCTTTGCCTATAGCGTAATACCCACTGCTTTTTTTACGGCTACACCACTGATTTACAAACAACCAAAAGCCGGCAATGTCACGAGGAAAGTCACAAGAGCTTTCAAAGTAATGTTTATTTTCGAAAGCTTGAATAACGATTGCGTTATATGTGTTTTCAAGTAGAACGTCACAATACATTATAAACCAAAGCCTTTTTCGCAAAGAATAAACGCAAAAACAAACTTGTAACAGTTGACATAACCTGCATAAATGCAAATATAACACAAAGAGATCACATCAGAGGTCGGAAAACATACACGAAAGTTAGAATGGATCCATTAGATGGAATTCGTTAATCTTTGGGTACTTAAATACACCTTCTATAAACTAACAAATTTTAACGATGTTAAAATTTCTGGGAGCAGTAAATTACCACGAAATTTAATAGCTGTTATCTGTTGCCTCACATACAAAATTAAGAACGAAAAATCATGCGTCCAAGCAAAGTTTCTGAAACGCTTTCCAACACATTCAGAATACTTTAACAAAATTTCACAGTTTATTAAGGTGAAAGATTTTGTCTAAATAAACAATTTGGAAAATACATAACACATTTAAAAATTTAGTTTCTGCAATTATCATCAATAGTCGGGAAAATATTTTATTCTTTTGTGCAGCCCTGTATATGATCTATAGTGTGCTTATACTACATAGTATGCAAAAGATGACTTCAGTTAAACGCATAGTACAGTTTAAAATTCTCCTTGAGAAATTTTCGTTGAGATCTTTTGTGCAGCCCTGTATATGATATAATGGCCGGGATCCAGATAGATTTTTCGCTGTTTAGCGAAACGGGATTGACCAATCAGAAGCCTGCATTTATTCGAACTTTTCGCTGTTTCCAAAAATGCAGGCTTCTTATTGATCAATCTCGTTTGGCTAAACAGCGAAAAATCTATCTGGATCGCGGCCAATATAATTTATACACACTAAGTAATATGCAAAAACTGAAATTTTACTTCCAACAATTATTGTTCATATAGGCACTACTGTAACCAAATTCTTTTGTGTGTCCCTGTAAATGAACGATAAATTCTATGTACATCCTATTCTACAGTTCGCGCTTTGTGATATATATCGCTCAATGATATATATAAATTTAAATAAGTTTAAAATAGAGAAACATCATTAAAATACACCGCAAGCGTTTTTTCCCCATAGTATCGGAATTCTGTTGAGTGAACTTTCTTTTGAGTAAACGAACCTCAAACGCCACACTAATACCAAACATGCCAAAGTAAACCCCAAAAAACATATATCAATTTCATGGCAATCTGACGGTATTTACACGAGTTAGAACACGGACAGACGAACCGAATTAATGAACACGTTTCAACTATGTTGGAAAGAGCTAAACAGGTAGAAAATTATGAAATTATGATTTAAAATATCCGTAACCAATCGCAAAATTAAGACGATGACACAAAAATGAGTCTTACAATATAGTCTTAAGAAAGTCCTACAATAGTCAATATTTTCTTATAATAATACTTTGACCGTTGTCTAAAAAAAATACGTATACTGCTCTGATACTAAGTAAATCCTATATTATAATACGAGCAAAAATTGTGTGTGTATGTGTGTGTGTGTGTAAATTTTATCTTGAAAATGGCTCTAATGATTTTGACTAAATTTTGTATTTTACCATTTTCAGGTACGAGAAGACCTTTGGGCTAGATTACATGTTCGAGAAAATTTGATTAGTGGGTTATTTTGGGTCATAATGGGCCAAGGGGTTAAGCTAATTATATCTAAAAAACGGTTGAATCGATTTTAACTAAATTTCGTGTGAAACCGTTTTTGGGCACGAAAAAATTATTGGGCTGGGTCTCATGTTCGAGAAATATGGATTAGTGGGTCATATTTGGGTCATTATGGGTCAAGCCAATTTTATCTAAAAAACGATCTAACGATTTTGACAAAATTTTGTAATCTACTGTTTTCGATTACGAGGAGACCATTGGGTTAAGTCACATGTTGGAGAAAATTCGATTAATGGGTCATTTTTGGGTCACTGTGGGTCAAGATAATTTTATCTAGAAAACGGCTCTAACGATTCTGACTAAATTTTGTATTCTATGGTTTTCGGGATCAAGAAGACAATTGGGTTAGGTAGCTTGTTCTCGAAAATTAGATTAGTGGGTCATTTTGGGTCTTTTTGGATCCAGGTCAAGCTAATTGTATCTAAAAAACGGCATAAACGAGTTTGGCAAAATTTTGTATTATGTCGTAACAGGAAACGAGAAGATCCTTAAGATAGGTCACATGTTCGAGAACTTTTGATTAGTGGGTCATTTTGGGTCACTACGGGTCAAGCTAATTTAATCTAGAAAAACGGCTCTAACAATTTTGATTACATTTTGTATTCTATCGTTTTTGGGATAGAGAAGACCATTGGATTAGGTAACATGTTCGAGAAAAGTCGATTAGCGGGTCATTTTGGGTCACTATGGGTCCGGGTCAAGTTAATTGTATCTAAAAAACGGTTCAAACGATTTTGACAAAATTTTGCATTATACCATTTCCGGGAACTAGAAGATCATTGGACTAGGTCACATGTTCGAGAAATTTCAATTAGTGATTCATTTTGGGGGCACTACGGGTCAAGCTAATTTTTATCTAGGAAACGGCTCTAACAGTTTTGATTAAATTTTGTATTCTATCGTTTTCGGGCTCCAAAAGACCACTGGGTTGGATAGCATGTTCAAGAAAATTCGAATAGAGGGTGGTTTTGGGTCACTATGGGTCCGGGTCAAGCTAATTGTATCGAAAAAAAACGGCTCAAACGATATTGACAAAATCTTGTATTACATCGTTTTCGGTCTTGAGAAGATCACTGGGCTGGGTAACATGTTCGAGAAAATTAGATTAGTGGGTCTTTTGGGGTCACTGCGGGTCAAGCTAATTTTATCTATAAAACGGCTTAAACGATTTTGACTAAATTTTGTATCGTACCGTTTTTGATTACCAGAAGCCCACTAAGCTAAGTCACATATTCGAGCAGTTTTGAATAGTGGGTCATTTTGAGTCACTAAGGGTCATGGTCACGAAGACGCAAAGTTGGCGATATTTGGCGAAATATTGGTGACATTTGGACGAAAACTAGACTTTCAAAATTACGAATGCCAAAGAACATACTTGGCCCCAAATGAAGTAATGTAGTCAGATTTGGCTATATTTGTCAAAAAAGTAGTCTACATGTGTGTGTATGTACATGTGCGTACATAGTTTTCTTATTGATTGTTTTTGTAAATACTGTTATAAAATAACATGCTTTATAGCAATAATACAGAGAGAATGATACAGTAAGAATATTATATCGAGTTGAACACAAAGCTAATTTTGACCGAGCATAGCTTGGTCATCCCCGCTTGTAACTTATAGTAACATATATATGGGTAAGTGTGATCGGATATAGCACAGAGGGTATCGTTTAATATTCCTTTTAAAATACTTTATCTTTTAATTAATAAATCCAAATTGTTAATTTATAATTATTAAATCCTTATATAGATCACAGTACCAATAATTTTAATTTTAAAATGATACGCACTGCAAAATCTGTTAGTCCCACTTTCTAACGCCAGGGTCGAACTCTGTTATAAAAACAATCCACTTTCCGAGCGAAACTCCGTTATTACCACCTATCCATAGATGTATTAGTCGGGGAAGGAGCGAGGTTGGAAACTGAAATAAGAATTTAAGAAATTTGCTGAAATAAATATTTGAAAATAGTAATGTGGAACCTCGATTATCCGAAGTAATTGGGACCGACCCTCTTTCGGAAAATCGAAATTTTCGGGTAATCGAGAATGCTTCAATTTTAAAATTAAGGAGAAATAAATACAATATTTCTTATTATGGTAACAAGTGCTTAATAAAAATGAAGCAATAGCAAAATAGAAACAAGAATAAATTACCTGAATTTTAATTTTGAAATTAAGTACCTTTTACATATATCGCAAGCGTTTATAAAAAAAAAAAAAAAAAAAGTTTTGTTTGTCGTAGTTTCGATTATCTTTGCTTTGAAGTTCTATCAGGGAGTTTTTTTCATGTTATTAGTTCTCCATCACAGTCCTTCTGCTGCTCCAGCCATGCCAAACCTTTTTCAAAACATTCAAAAGCTTCAGAATTGCTAATTTGTTCGTTTTCTACGTTCCACTCCGCAGCTTACGGGATCTCAAGTTAAATTCGAAGGAACTCGAAGAAAGGGGATCGAAAATATTTACTCATAGTTTGGAAAGGACCGCTTGCACACAAGGAATATGATAATTAAAAAAAAGAAAAAAAAAACTTTCAAAATGGATTTTGCACACAAGGAGTTTGATAGTAAAAGAAAAAAAAAAAAGGTTTAAAAATGGGTTTTGATTAAAAGAGTTTTGGATAAAAGAGGTTTTACTGTAGTAACTACCAATAAATTAAAGGCAATATTTTCTATACGAGCATTCGGTACGTGTCCCCACTGCCTGCCAGGCATGCTGCGCACGCGCTTCAAAATCTGTTAAATCTACATTTTACTACCAGGGGTACACCCTATTTTAAAAAAACCTCTATCTGAACGAAATTCCGTTATACAAACTATCCGTAGATATATTAGTCGAGGTGTGTGAGGAATTAAAATAAGAATTTAAGATATTTCCTGAAATTACTATTCAGAAATAGTAATAACTACCACTCATAAATTATGGGGCAATGTGTTCTGTACGAAAATCCGACACGAGTACCCGCTGACTGCCACACCGTATATGAGGCAAAATTTGTTCACATTCCGGAACCAGGGGGCGCACTCTATTCTAACCAAACCTCTACCCAAAGGAAACTCCATTATGCAACCTATCCGTACATATATTACTCGAGGGGGTGTGGGATTCAAATAAGAATTTAAGAAATTTGCTGAAAATACTATTCGGAAATAGTGGTAACTAATACCACTCATAAATTAAAGGGTAATATGCTAATTTTATACAGCCTATAATAAACAATCGGACTTAAAATAATGATAATTAGCGGAATAAAACTAAGATTTAAATAACGTGCCGTAGGAAAGCATTTGCTTCTTTTAAAAAATCGATTTTTTGATAAAATAAAAAGTTCTTAATCAATTTTTACAAAAATTACATATTCGGAATCAGCGTTAAAAAATAGGCATAAATGCAAAAATTTTAAATCTATAAATGCAATATTTGTAAAAATTTTATAGACCGGGAAACAATCCCACTACCCGTGGCAACAACTGTCTGGCTCGAAAATTTTTTTCAAACATCTGTGGTGTACTCGTTTTCTTTGAAATAAAATTAAAGGAATTTATATATAGTAGAGCGCTGATTATCGGAACTCCAATTAACCGAACTTCCAATTATCCGAACAGCCTATTTCTCTCATTTTTTTTTCTTAACCGAACTTCTGATTATCCGAACAATCTATTTCTCTCAAAAACAACCGATTTCTCTCATTATCTGGTGAAATAATGACGTAGACGATCTTGGATATTAGATTTTAAATGATTATGAGATTGTGGATGAGATTCAAGATGGAAAAAGAACATGAAAGCGAATGCTCTGAAAATGACCCTGGTCCATGCATCACATAACGAAGCCTTTGAGTGTTTGGAAACAACTATGAAATAGCTCGAACGGCAGAAGAATGACGATCGTATTCAAGTAACGTATATAAGAACAATTCGAGATATGGCAGCATTGAAAAGAATGTCTTCTTTGATACGAACAACAAACGAAAACGTCTGTGCTTAAATTATAATCTCTGGAGTTCAGAAAATGATAAAAAGAGAAAAGAAAATTTTTAATTATAAGTAAACAAAACAGAACAAAAAAAAAAAAAAAAAAAAAAGAAAGAAAACAAAAAGAAAGAAAGGAAAGAAAAGAAAAGAAATTAAACACGCCAGCACTAACTGGTGCTGCCAGTCCTAAGCCTAGATAGAGTGTGAAGGTTTTAGTATAGTCAGGAACATTCCTCAAATTTTCTGTCCATTTATCCGAACTTTTGCTTATTCGAACTAGCGCCGGTCCCGACTTGTTCGGATAATCGGCGCTCTACTGTAAATTGATTTTTAATGGATATTTCGACTTCTAGTTGGATTTTTCTTTTTTCCTTTGAAATTCTAAAACAGAATTTTTTTTTGCGTGTAGGTGCTAAATTTCAAGTTTTTAGGTTTCAAAACGCCACTTTATCGCCCTTGTAGTTTGCGAATTTGTGGCACATACTCCCCTCTTTTCGCATTCCTGAAAGAAATACTTTTCGGTTTGTTTAAAATCGGCGCTTTGGTTGAATTATGAATATTTTTTATATTATTTCAATTGGGGGTTTTAATTAATAACGTGCGTTAATTGAGACTTTTCCAAAATTTTGTGATTTTTCGTGTGATTGGAGATATTCAGCAAAATTTATAAGTATGCAAAATTTCAAGTCTCTAATTTATACAGTTTCTGAGAACGAGCTGTGTGACGGTCACACACACGGGGAGACAGAGGAGTGAGAGGAATAGGGTTTCGTCAGATGAACGAAACGCTAAAAATAAGTAGATTTTGAAAGAATTTGTCTATAATTTTCTTAAGGCTGTTCTCAAATCCAAAGGGTCAACTTTCTGACATAAGTTTTAATTCATTTTTGTTAGGAAATGCATAAAACTAGAAGGTGTTGTTATTAGAAAACTATGTCATCGAACAGTTTTTTCCGTTTTCTTGTAAGCGGAGTAGATCTTTCAGAAAATACTGTGAAAGTTGTCATTTTGAACCGAACTTCCGAACGAAAGAAGAAAATCCAGTCACTAAGGGGAGAAAATGAGGTGTCACGCGATCAAAATCGCTTATAACTCAATAGGTAGTTGATTGATCAAAAAATGTAAAACACAGTTCGATTCCAAATCGCTTCTAGGGTCAGGCTTTCCAATTTAAGGCTGTTCTGAACTGCTCTCCTCAACAAGCGAAAAACGTTTTGACATATTTACAAATTCATTTTTTAACGGAAAGATATAAAATTGGAAGGCCTGACTATGGAAGCGATTTGGAATGGAACTGTTTTTTTCCATTTTTTGATCAATCAATTACCTATTAAGTTATAAGCGAATTCGATCGAGTGACAAACCCGTTTTTCGCCCGCTCTTGAGTGCTTTTTCTCCTTTCGCGCGGAAATTCGGTTCAAAACTCCCACTTTGACATTATTTTCTGAAAGATCTATTGCGTTTGTAAAAAAAATGAAAAAAACAGCTCAATTACATAGTTTCTGAACAACAACACCAGCTAGTTTCATGCATTTTCGAACAAAAATAAATTAAAACTTATGTCAGAAAGTTGTCCTTTTCGATTTGAGAACACCCTTAAGGCTATTCTTAACTGCTCTGCTCAACAAGCACAAAAATTTTTGACACATTTACAAATTCATTTTTTAACGGAGAGATATATAATTGGAAAGCCTGGCCATCGAAGCGATTTGGAATTGAACTGTGTTTTCCATTTTTTGATCAATAAATTACCTATTGAGTTATAAGCGATTTTGATCACGTGATAAACACGATTTCGCCCACTCTTGAGTGTTTTTTCTCATTTTGCACGGAAATTTGGTTCAAAACTTCCACTTTGACACTATTTTCTGAAAGAGCTATTGCGTTTTCCAAAAAAATGTAAAAAACAGCTCAATTACATAGTTTCTGAACAACAAAACCAGCTAGCTTCGTGCATTTTCGAACAAAAATAAATTAGAACTTATGCCAGAAAGTTGCCCTTTTGGATTTGAGAACACCCTTAATTGTATACAAATATGATTTATATTTTTGAATTGACTTCGCACATTTACATAGGAACTCTCATAAATGGCGTCCGGCCCTTAGACAAACTACCGAAAAGAAAGACATTATTCCGGAGAAATTTCTCAAAAAAATATTTTATCTGACGTACCCATTTTTATAAGCAAAAGCATGCATTTAGTTCATAGTATAGGTCAAAACTGGGAAATTTCATTAGCGGCCACTGGCCAGTAAGACTAGTTTTTTTAAGTGGCCACTTTTTTATTTAAAAATACTAAACAGTAAAGTTTCTATAAGTATTAATCTAAAACTGAATAGCCCAAATAAATATGTTAATATAAATATATTAGAACGAAAAAAAGTGGAATCCTTGATGAAATGCAAGAAAATTTTATTCCCTCCTTGTAAAAAAGTGGCCGGAAGGTGGCCGCTGATAGACAATTTCGCACTAGCCACTTTTTCTCATTTACTGGCCCTGTGACCGGTGGCTTGTGCTAATTTTGACCTTTAGTTCATAGGCATGATTGTTGAAATAATTTACCATCTAATTGAAAAGCGTTTTTCGTTAAATGCATTATTTTTAATTTCAAGCGATTACTATCTCAGGATGACTTTGCTTGGACTTCACGTCCGGAAATTCACTTCAAAACACCAACTTTAAGAGCATTTTTCAAAGACCTTTCGTCTTTATCCAAAATAGAAAACGCTATTCGATTTTACATCTTGTAAATAATAACTAAAGTCAATTTTGTTTACGAATTAAAATTCTTTGATATATGTGTCAAAAAAGAGCTAGTTTGATATATGTCTCAAAAAAGACCTTAATTTCTAAATTAAAAATTAAAATCCCAAATTTGTAAATTAAAAATTAAAATCTCTCATCCCCCATGTTTGTCCTGTGTCTATATTTGGTCCCCAGACTTATAGCAGACTTCAAAGAAATTATTATTATCATCCTTATATTTACGTACACTGTAAAAAAACCACTGTAAATTTGCCCGAATAAACTCGATCACAGTGAATGTGCTGTATATTTCTTTGGTTTCCTGACTATATTAACATGGAAAATGCAGTAGTTGCGTAAAATTAACAGCACAATGTGCTGGCAATTTGGACGCATTTTTTTACAGCACAAACTGGTGGCGTCCAAATTGCCAGCACATTGTACTGTTAATTTTACGCAACTACTGTATATTCTATGTTAATATAGTCAGGAAACCAAAGAAAGATACAGCACATTCACTGTGATCGAGTTTGTGCGCGAGATGAACAGTACTTTGTACTGTAAAAATGTCGTTTTTTTTTACAGTGTAGATACTTCCACGTGTTTTCAAACATTCAAAAGCTGGTAAAGTCACGAGAAAATTACAGGATTTCAAATTAATATGTGTTTTCCACAACGTGAATCACGGCTGCCTTATTGTTTTTAAGTAGGAAGACGAACGTTATATAAACCTAAGCCTTGTTCGCAAAAGAAAAGCGGAAAACAAGATTTCTCACAGTTTGCACAACCTGCATAAATACAAATAGAACACATAGAGAACACAAGGTTAGGTAAGCATATGGCAGACGATGTATCCACCATTTCGGTATGTGTTAATGTTAAGCTTCAAAATATATTTAAAAACATTTCTTTGTGTGAACTAATAAATTTTAAGAGATTCCGGGACTCTTTCTTTTACCTTTGAAAGTAATTTAATCCCCCACCCCCCTGCCGAAATTTCCAGCCCCGAACGAAAGCTATCTTGGCCTGGCCTGTTGCAAAAACTAAAAGTTCAGCCCGATCCCGACCCGGGCCGCCCTTTTCGTATTTTCGCGGTTCACGACCCGGCCCGTAGAAAAATCAATGAAATCAAACCCGACTCGAGTTCCACAGAAAATACCGATTTTTCTGAACATTCAATTAAAATTTTTTTCTAGACTATTGCATGCATATTTATGGGAAAATTTAACATTATAGATTACTATATGTTTTAGATTACTGTTCGCAAGAATAGCAACAGTCCCTGGCCGCCGTGTAGGCCTAATATGTAGAAAAAAAATATAAGCCTGATCCTGGCCCGGTCCGAGTTTTGAAATAATTAAATCCTGGTTCAAACATGATACAACTGACAATGCCGACCTCTACGCTGGACATGTTGTATTTCTGTACTGGTTGTAGAGATGGGAAAAATAGTTACTTTTTGTTAAGGCTGTTCTTAACTGCTCTGCTCAACAAGCGAAAAACGTTTTGACATATTTACAAATTCATTTTTTAACGGAAAGATATAAAATTGGAAAGCCTGGCCATGAAAGCGATTTGGAATGGAACTGTTTTTTCCATTTTTTGATCAATCAATTACCTATTGAGTTATAAGCGAATTCGATCACGTGACAAACCCGTTTTTCGCCCGCTCTTGAGTGCTCTTTCTCCCTTCGCGCAGAAATTCGGTTCAAAACGCCCACTTTGACATTATTTTCTGAAAGATTTATTGCGTTTGCAAAAAAATGGAAAAAACACCTCAATTACACAGTTTCTGAACAACAACACCTGCTAGTTTCATGCATTTTCGAACAAAAATAAATTAAAACTTATGTCAGAAAGTTGTCCTTTTTGATTTGAGAACACCCTTAACGTGTTTCATCATTACACCACTAGCTTGGTAAGATGTTACAAAAACCTAATAATTTTCTAATTCCTTGCCAGAGGCTAAAAATTTGTTACAATTTGCAGTTTTAGGGCCTTTTTTTAAATTTAGGTCATTTTTTCTTTCTTCTATCTTTACAAGACGAAAGTATTGGATTCGTGAAAATTTTCGACTTTCGGTTTTCGACGGAGTTACACGTTTTAGGGGACAGAGATTCTGAAAAACATGTTTTTACAAAATGTCTGCCTGTGATTCTGTGACTCTGTGTGTCTGCATGTATGTGACACAAATTTTGTGTGCGCTCTATCTCAAGAACCAATGCACGGAATTTAATAAAAATTTATATTCAGTTAGTCCCAGATATAAATTGGTGCGGATTAGTTTTTTGTGTAAATCGCTCACCAGGTGGCGCTGGTATGCAGCATTTTTCACGATTTCCACTATAGCTCTCCAGAACTAATGCACGGATTTTCATCAAACTTCAGATTCAGTTAGTCCTTGACATGATTTGACGTTTTATTCATTTTGGTCTAAATCGCTCAACAGGTGGTGCTGCTATGCTGCATTTTTTTTAATTTTCGCAATAGCTCTATCTCAAGAACTAATGCTTGGATTTTCAACAAACTTCAGATTCAGGTATACCTTGACATGAATTAGTGCTGTTTATGTTTTGGTGTAAAACGCTCAACAGGTGGTGCTGCTATGCAGCATTTTTTAGAATTTCTACGATAGCTCTATCTCCATAACTTAACTAATGCACGAACTTTCATCAAACTTCAGATTCAAATATTACCTTGATATCACATGCAGTATTTTTATCGATTTCCACAATAGCTCAATCTCCAGAACTAATGCACGGATTTTCATCAAACTTCAGATTCAGTTAGTCCTTGACATGAATTGACGTTTTATACATTTTGGTGTAAATCGCTCAACAGGTGGCGCCGCTATGCTGCATTTTTTGCGATTTCAGCAATAGCTCTATCTCAAGAACTTGGCTTGGCTTAAAACTTAAATCTCAAACTTAATGCTTGGATTTTCAACAAACTTCAGATTCAGGTATACCTTGACATGAATTAGTGCTGTTTATGTTTTGGTGCAAATCGCTCAACAGGTGACGCAGCTATGCTGCATTTTTCTGAGTTTCCACTATAGCTAGTTATATTTATTAGTTATATCTCAATAACTAATGCACGAATCTTCATCAAACTTCAAATTCTGATATACATTGACATGAATTGGTGCTAAATTGATGTAATTTCTTGTACTATTTAAATTATTAAATTGACGTGATTTATATAGAAGAAAGTTTTGCGATGGCCGCAACATACTAGTTATAGATTTTGGTTAAATATTTGTAGGTAAAGAACTTTTTTTGGACTTTTGGGTAATATTTTGATTCTTTGAAATATTAATGTCTGAAAAATGATCTAAGCTCACATTTAAAACGTAGAGTTAAAAATTACAAAAAATCAAAACAAGTTTTCGAATTTCAACAGTGGACATAAAGACACACTAAACAGAATTATATATTTATTTTAAAAGTTTAACATTAGAGTCTATTTACATAAAAGGAATAGTACAATTTTTTTTTTTTTTTTTTTTAATAGCTTCTAGTATTCAAAACTCTCTAGGATTTAAGATGTCCCCAATTCAAATGTCATCCAATGTCTAGAATAATTCTCAAATTTTTAAGGTGAAAATTCTGGTAAATTTATCACTATTATAAATTCATCTGCCTAATAATTAGATTATTCGATAGTTATCTCACACTTATTCCTAAAATGCACATTTCTCTCTCTCTCTCTGTATATATGTTTTGAGAGTTCCTTAATATGAGTAATTATAAACATACCCCCATTTGACATTAAAAAAGGATGTTTAAATATCTATAAAAGAAAAGACCAAATTAGAGTAATTATACATACATACAATAAAAACATTAAACAATTAATATTTGATGCATTAAATCATGGTTTTCCTAAGAAATTCATATATTCCTTAATCTACAATTAATTAATAATCTAAACAATGGATAGTAGGAAGGTTACTTGTAAGTTACTATTAACATTTTGCGTATTAAAAAAACCCCATAAAAATGTAAAAAACTAAAAATACACACAAAAAAAATTTAAAAATACAAAATATAATTTTAAAAAGTTTAAGTAGGTTGGCTGGGTGGGTAGATGTTAAATTATGGAGGAGGGAGAAGTTGTCTGGATAATTGATACGCAAATGTTGATTTAATATATATATTAAATAATAATAATAATAATAATAATAATAAGGGATTGGTACGTTGATTTTATGAGTTTCTATGTTTATTTTGGTCCTTATGTATTTGCTGTCCTTGGTAATGTATAAAAATATTTATATTACAGTGTATAACCCCGTCAAAAATGACGGAATGTTGATCTGCGTTAACAATTTGACAAAACAAACAGCAGTATTTATTGCTACTATAATAATAATTAGCAAAGTGAAATACAATTTTTGAAGATTTCACAAAACATTAAAATTAACGGATTGATTTAATTAAAGATACATTTTGAAAGCTTCAGCTATATAACTTTAAAATTTCATTTGGTATAAATAAAATCAAAAGTTATTATTATCATTATTTCTTTCGTAAAATTTCAATTTAATTTTATCAATTTTTAAGAACTTAGCTTATATCCGCTTGCAATTGACTTGCATTGTAAATAAAATTTATATTTCATATCAAATGTAATTAAAATGTAAGGAATACACAATACCATGTTATGTACTACTTATATTAATTATATCAATGCAGTTAAAATTTCGATTTTTAACATATAACATTTGAACAAAAAAATTATAATTTAATAAATGAAAAAATAACTTTCAGCCATACTAATGCAATCATGATAACATCTTATATTTCAGTTATATCTGAAAAAAAAAAAAAATTATAATGCAAACAAAATATAAAATAAATTAAGCAGATAAATGTTAAGCTAAATAAAACTAAATTAAAATTCTATCAAAGTCATAATAATAATAATAATAATAATAATAATAATAATAATAATAATAATATTCATTATATTTATATTGAATGAAATTTTAAAATTATATAAATGAAGCTTTTCAAAATTATCTCGAATTACATCATTACGTCTGCATTTTTTTTCCTTATAAGAAACTCTAATTTCAATCGAAAGTTTTTTTTTATTTATATTGATTGCTGAAAGATGGCGCCAAAGCAAAGTTTAAAAATAGATGGGATTTTCTGTAAATCTCAGGCTAATGTACGAATACAGCTTGTACCTCCGTTTAATTAACTCCATTTTTCACAAAATCGTGAGTTGACATGAAAAAGGGAAAAACGCATTTCAAAACATTTAAAGGCTTTAATATGCTTTTACAAATATTTAAAAAACAGAATCAGATGTTAACCTGCATTTTTTTTCTTTTATGAGACACTGTAAGAGTTGTTCATTTGTTTCTAGATTTCAAATTTGTAGCTGTAAATGACAACAGTCTTCGTTTGTTTATATCTTGCATTCTTGTTATCTGTTGCTATTTTTAATTTAGAATTTCAAATATTATAATTCGATAGTTTTTGAACGTTTTAGAGAAAATAACGAAGAATAGATGTGATACAAAGCAGATTATGTGTATATTTCCATACGTTCAAAAATCTGCAAACTTACGGCCTCTTGAATATTTATGTCTAACATGACCGCGATAATTGCTTTTCTCGAGGCTGGGTTCGTCCCGGATTCGTTACACTGTGTTTTATTATATAGAGATATTAATTTACATCATTTACATCACTTTTATTGACTTACTTTAAAATATTATAATTTATAATAGCGGACGCTAATACAGTTTATGCTACATATATTTATCAGTATGTAAAAATGTTGTAATTTGTTTGTATATACCCCATCCCCCCAATCTGTAAAGAAGCATTTAAAATTTATAACATTAAATTAATTAAGTGATTAATAGAAACAAACTTTTATATTATTATAATTGTAACTTATTTGAAATTATTATTAATTTAGTTATTCTTAAATAAAATTATTAAAAATAATTATAATCATTATATTAAAGATGCTAAATAATTATTATCGATATTCTGTTGAGCTATTTTTGAATGGATGTTATTTGCTGTTTTAAAGGGAATTAATGAGGTTCAAATATATGCAATTTGCAATTTTTCTACAGTTATTTATGGTAATCTCCAATAGATGGCACCACTACAATTTATTTCTATTTCTTTTCACCGTGATGGTGAACATGTATTTTTACCTTTTAATTTTTTGGTTCAGGTAGATGGCAGCATTAAATAATTATTTATTCGGTTCTACAATAATTTTGTTGCCATACCTTATTATATTTTATTATATTATATCATATATCTTATTTATTACCTGATTATTTTAGGCATCTCCCTTTTTTTTGTACTTTTTAGTAATAATTTATTCCAGGATCCTTAAAATAGCACATAATATTTTTTATTATATGGACTATTTAAGTTAATTATAATTATTACTATATTTATAAGAATGATAATAATATCTGCAAGCTGTGATGATTTGAAACCGTAAGGATTCGCTTTTAACTGTACCATTTAATTAGGCGGGATTTTTGCTGTGCTAAAATGGGACACTTGTTTGTGATTGTAATATGGTCATAGCAATTCTATTGCTGGGTATGTCTTAAATTTAAATGTTACAAAAAAAAATTCATATTGTTCATCATTACGGATCTTGATTAATGATTTATTTAATTCAATTTATATGGCATGGCAAATTTATACTTTTTGGTGTATAGTCGATCGGATACATAACGGGATGCAATTTTTAGCTTATTGCTGGATTCTATTACAGAAATCGACAATGTTTTTGCTTATATTTGCATTTCATGTACCCTTGAAGAAGTGAAATGCTATATAAGTTTCCTGCTACATCCATCCAATTGTTCTGTTATTTGTTTACTGTACGTTTTTTAATGGTTCAACATTATTTCGCTGGTTATTTGTATCTTTTGTCTTTAATAGATTATTGTATCAAAATCTGGTGATTTTTCATATGTTTTATATGGATTAATCGTCCGCAATGTGCTAGTGAATTAATGGTACTGTGCTTGATTCACTGGGGAACAAACATTTTGTTGGCTTAGATTTGGCACCTGTTTTTGGATAATTATTGGCATCTAAATCCAAAAATGACCTCAGTTTTTTTTCTATCGCGTCAACTTTTTAAGCTACAGGATACTCCAAAAATCATACTTAATGGGGATACAAAGGAAAAGAAAGAAAAAAATACCAAATATATTATTCATACAACGGCTGTATATATACACTACATTGTGTTTATACAAGTAATAAAATCCTTTAACAAAACAAAAAAAGTGCATATTAAGGTAAAAATTTTCGCTTGTAGCTTTTCCTGGAGTGTTCCATTTGTGGACAATCTCGATTGATGCTCCAACAATAGTCAGCCATCATATGTTCATCCCATCTACTTTGAGCTTCTTCCATGAGCTTCAAATCTTGGTGGAATCGTTCATCCTGCTCATCACTGACTGCATCAAGATTTTCCGGGAAGTCACCAAGATTGCTATGCAGAAACTGAAGTTTGATGCTCATGTTGCAACCAAGCCTTTTGAAGCTCTCTAAAAGTTGCTGGACAATTTTGGTGTAGTTTTCTACTCGCATATTTCCAAGAAAGTCTTTGACAAGGTTTTTGAACGCCAACTAAGCATTCTTTTAGAGTTCTGTCATTGTTCCGATGAAATGTTCATCTCTAATGAGCTGCCGAACCTGTGGACCGTCAAATACACCTGCCTTTATTTTTTTAAAGACAGGTTTGTGAATTTCGAAATGCGATACTTGAAACAGTCTTCTTCAATTGACAAAACTTTCACGAACTACTTTAATAGATCCAGTTTTATATGCAGAGTTGGAAATATTAAGTTCTTTCTGTTGGCAAGTGGATGATTCAAAATGTTTGGATCACCCAGTTTGAGGTCAGATCTTGGAAGCCAATTCGACTGGAACCACTGCTTCTCACGAGCTGTGCTGTCCCACATACACAAAAACAGGGATACTTGGTATATCCACGTTGCTGGCCAAGAAGGAAACACACTATTTTAAGGTCAACGCAGATGATCGATTCGTAAATATGATATTACAATAAATCAATGGCTTTCTTTATGTTATATTCTTCGTGCTAATAAACTGAATGGCTTATTGGGACTGCTCCAAATAAATTTAAATTGTGAAGGAGCATGCCCTTCATGTTCCTCTTCCAGCTATTGATGAACAGTCGCCATTCAGTTGCAGTACGGGTTGGAATTCCCAACTCCTCCATTAAACTATGTACGTTATGGCAAAAAACAAATCCACCGTTACCGTTACTTCGAAAGTATTGAAGAAATTAACTTTCTTTGGATCGAAAGTAGGATACATTAGCTCCCTTTTCAAGAAAATTTTTCTCCTGCAATCTTGATGCTAAGAGTTCCGAAGCTTTTTTCTTCCTATGACTCACGCCCGATTCAGCGTTGAGTGGTCACATTAATGCAAGCTGTAGAGAAAAAACTTGACGTCATAGAAGAAAACTAATTGCAGTTTTGAAATCAGCACGCTTTTTTGACTTAAGAACAGCTGAAAAATCGAAGTCAACAGAAATAGAGTTAAAAATTGTTTCCCAGTATTATGTATTAAAAGTTAAAGGTTCCATCTTTATTTTGCATAATGTCAGTGTTATGTATTGAAGCTAAATTTATTAATTTAATTTTAGTAATTGGAAATAGATGATGAATTGTAATTATATAATGGTTATATATATATATATAATATTGCTTACAATATTATTTAGTCTCACTCTTTACATATCGCTCACCCACAAGAAAAGAGACACGCAAATATTCATTTTGCGTTTTTTTCCACTAACATGTCTGTTATAAGTGCGTCTTGCTACACAAACAGTTTCATAAGTGTACCTATACGAAAAATCACTTTATTACGCCATATGGCCATTTATGGGGTGGATTGTGTGGGGAGGTAAAATTACTCAACCCTCCAAAGCTCATTCTACGTCTTCATTTTAAAGGGTTTTATACTTTTATGCAAGTTTTCATTCCAACATGCAGAGCTAAGTGCTATAATTTCATGTTACAGCAAAAATCATGCAAATTTTCCTTTTGCCTCTCCTGCGAAATTTACTTTTGTCGAGATGCGCCACTTTTCTTGCGATTGAGCGACATATTAAATTAACAAAATTGCTCATACTAAAGTAAATGTTTATTCTGTGTATTCCCAAGCATTTTTTTTTTCACATTAAAAGTGATTTTCGTTTCAACACTTCACTTTTTCATATTGTCACTTATCAAATAATGGTGTGATGCGATCAACTGTGTATTTTGACCTATCTGTTAACAACATCCAATAACATTATGGGATATAAAAGAATAATTTAAAATAATTTAGTAAAATCTTTTAAACCTAATTAGGTTTAAGGCAAAATTTGTTAATTAAAATATTCCACTATCATGATAGTTCCACTTATATGAAAAAATAGTTTTTAAAACGCCGTCACTTTCACATTTGACAACAGTGATTATTATTTTTTCCAAATTGATTAAAGCATTTTTTAAATTTTTACAAATGTTCTTATAAAATAAGAATCTTGTTGCTTTAGTAAAATTAATTCCAAGAAAAAAGTTTTCTGGCAGTCATAGTTATGACAAAAAAGTACAATAAATAAATAAATAAATAGCTTTACCGCGCTCGTACGTAGCATCAACAGACATATTCTTCAACACGCAATCGAAAAAATACTTTACCTCACCTTAAAATATCTCCAACCACCAAAACAAGCGCTGTACTAACTTACAAATTACCTCAAAATATCCCCAGCCACCAAAGCATACGCGAATCTAACTTACAAACTTAGAAAAACTTTTCCTCCCCTCTCGATAACGTAAAATTCTCAGATTCTAATATTACCAGTCTAAATAAACAATATATTCAAAGCAATAATATATTTTTTGAATAATATAACTGCTTCATAGCTATGTACATATTACAAATAACTGTAATCTCTCAGAGAGGTGATTAAATTTTTTTACGCATTTGACACTGAAATAACTACAGATCTCATGCTGAAACGAACATAATATTTGAACATTTAACAGTTGGTATAGAATATTTGATACTGACAGATAATTACAAATAGATAGTTTTTATTCTTGACAACAGAATGAGGAGAAGAGTTTGCTGTAAGATTCCGAGCAGATGGATTCTGCTCGGACGTCTCTATTATTGTTAGCGGGGGTGAAAAGTGATTGAGTAATGAATGAAATGAAAATACTTGTTGGCTTTTCTTTTTCATACATAGGAAGCGGTTGAACGTTACGTGTTGACTTTTCTTTTTCATACATAGGACTCGCTTGTTTGTTTTTAGGTTTTGCCAAAAGTAGGATTTACTTGATTCTTTAATATGTGGTGGCTATTTTTTTTCGCTTTTTCTTAGAAGGTTAAAGGAGCTAGGAAAAAAAATTACGATTTTATTTTCATCTAATATAAAATTAAAATAAAGCGTTTTTTTTTTTTTTTTTTTTTTTTTTTTTTTGTCTTATTTTCAGTTTTTTGCAAGGAAAATTGAAAATAGTTATAAAATTAATACTGACTTTCTGATATTCTGTTACTAAAAACCAAACTTTAAAGCCATAACAGTGTTTTTTTAACTGTTATGTTAAATAATGCCCACCTCTAACTGGTTGTCAATCTAGCATTGGCTCGTGTAGCATATTTATACTATTCTCGCCTCAATCACGTCCACTAAAAACTGTTCAGATTTTATTAGCTTAGTTCAATCCTTTTAAATTGTATATCGGGACGGCACGGCCCGTTGGAAATTTTGTCTTCATTTCGCCGGCCCGGGACCGTGCAGACCTCCCCGCCCGCGCCCCCCCCCCCTTTCACTTATCAAATATTTGTTGCACTTCTGTTTTTACACTAAAATCGTCCTCGTATTTACACCAACAATTTTGATTAGATCTTCTCACGTGTTTACTCATAACCAAAAGCTGGAAAAAAGTCATGAGAGAATGATGGGATTTCAAAGTCATGTGTGTATTCAGCAGGCTGAATCACGTTTGCATTTGTGTTTTGTTTTTAAGTGAAAGACGGCGTTTTATATAATAAACTTAACCCTGTTTCGTATAAAATAGGATTCCTTGTTTTGTTTTTATTTTTTCACGCAACCTGAATAAAGAAAAGAACGTACATGGAAGTCAGTTCGGCTACAAGATTCTGATATCCGTTGACATTCAGTGAATATGTAAACATACTTCGATTCGAGAGACAGACTGAGTAAAGCATGGGCTAATTGAACATGACCCTCGAGCCAAATGTAGTAAATAATACTCTTTTGTGTAAACTAACAAATTTTAATTATGTTAGAGCTTCCGAGATAAATAAATGACCACAAAGCAGGGTTGATAAAAAACCAGGCTTTTTTGAAAAAAAAAAAAATCAAAAACACCAGGTTCTTTTGGTCTAAACCGTTTTTTTATTATTAATCTTTTCTTATTACATATACATGCATATTTATTGATAAAAATAGACATTGTTGGATGTATAAGTAGAATAACTTCATTTGAAAATAATTTAAATTAAATAATTACAGTCAGATTATGTAGAAAATTGAAAAAAAAAAATCATATTGTAATTTAAACAGTATTAGTAGTAGGAAAAAGGGTGTTCGATTCCGGAGGTGGTGGTGGTGGGATTGGAATCATACTATAGTACGATGAGGTTTAAGAGAAATTTTTTTCGATTGGAAAGGATATTTTTTATTTAATCATCTTATTGTAGGAGGGGGTAAGAGGAGTTAAATTTTTTTGAGAGGGGCTAAATTTTTTTTTTTTGGGGGGGGGGGGGGCTTAATTTTTTTTAAGTAGCGAATCGGTTTTGGAACCACTTTAAATTGTGGAAACTGTTAGAGGTTCGACTACAACCCCCCTCCCCCTGCCCCCCCCCCCCCTGAAAAATTAGAATTTTTTTTCTTTTCAAAGGGCAGATTTTTACGTGTTGTAACATATTTAATTTTTCGTTTGTTTTGAACTTTACCAAAAGTAGAAGGTTCACTCTAAATAAAAAAGAGTGACTATTCACTCTGAGCAAAAGTGAAATTTTTGACCCTCTGAAAGAGTGAATATTCACTCCTGGGAAGCGAATATTCACTCTAAACAGGGGTGGATAATCACTCTTTCGGAGGAGTGACTATTCACTCTTGCTAAAGGAGTGCGCTTTTTCACCCCTGGTAGGAGTGAATAGTCACTCTTTCATAAGAGTGAATGTTCATTTTTTATGCAGTCGATTCTTTTTTATTTTGCTTTTATGGTCATTTTAAAAGAACCGCATCTTTTACAGCATGGAATGAAAATAGATACAAGCGTGGTAAAGATTGGAATAAAAAACTTTATTAGCAATATATTTTAAATTCACAGTTTGTAACACTAATTAAATTTTTAAGGAAATCAGTTAAAGTTACATACGAATTTAAATTAGATTACTGACAGAAATAAATTAAAATATTTTATTCCAATCTTATCCTTTGTGTTTGCTTTTATTGCATGCCTTATAAAGAATTACTTTAAAATTTTTATTAATAACTTTTTAATAGGTGTATGTTATATGTTTAACAATGTTTGATTTGATTTTAATTTTTGTTTTAAATATAGAACCGTGCTTTTTCCTTAAATTATTGCTCTTTTTTATGCAAAGTCCTATTGTTCTAAAATATTTTTAATTTTTCAAATTAAGAGCAATGCTTATAAACTCACTTCTTTTTTAAATAAGTTCTAAGCATGATTTAAATATTAAGAATGTGTAATTTTTTTTTTATCCGCTGTGATTTTCTTTTGTTTTATTTAATATGAACATGGAGTTTAAATTTTAAGTTCTCTGGAATATGTGTATATTTTTCTGTTAAACATATTCCTTAACTTAATCATGATTTCTAATTTTCGTCCGTTATTGCTGAAAAATGGAATTAATACAATACTTGTTAATGAAACAACACGATAAGCCATATTTAATTTAAATTTTTTATTCGCGTACATATTGCATTTTGTGACTATGAACAAAATAGATTATATATGTTTTAAAGGAAAAGATTGACCTCGGAAATAGTAAAAAAGGAAATTTAAAAATAAAGTAAATGACTGCATTAGAAATATTCTTATCGTTTGAAAAACATTTTAATGTAAAACAGTAGTTTTTAATTTCTTTAAAAAAAATATTGAGTCCTTATTATGTAAGTAAATATGAACTTTTAAAAAAATATACTAAAGCAGTCTTATCCATAAACTTCAAAACAGGCATAAAAAACATTTTATTCCAATGCTTAAATGTCATGTTTTATTGTTTAGCGCCAAAGATTACGTGTATCAAAAACGTAGAAAATGTTTTTATAATAGAAGGAAATTTAATAACTGATGCAGAATGTCTATAATTATTTTTTTTTATATTACTCAGTCTCGAAATTTTAAAATCCTAACCCGCATTAAAATGTTTACGTACAATTAAAAAAAATTAATATGCAGTAAAATCTTCTTAAAGCGACCACGTACCGTTCCAATAAAAATTGGTCGCTCCGAGAGGTGGTCTCTTAATGGAGGTCATGTTTAAATCTAAATTTTAATTGTTGAAAAAGGGTAACAATGTTACTAAAATTTATTTTTCACATTTGGAAAAAAATATAAAAATTTAAGTATCAAAATAAAAGTTAATTACATAAGTTAATTACTGCAGAGATTTAAAAATGAATACATTGAGCTTTGCTTTAATTTTACAGTTTTATCTTTTATAATTTTTATTTTAAATCTTTGCGAAATTCAGTAAATACAGTAGAGCGCCGATTATTCGAACAAATCGGGACCAACCCTAGTTCGGATAAGCAAAAGTTCGGATAAATGGACAGACAGTTTAAGGGATGTTCCTGACTAAACTAAAATCTTCACACTTTATTCAGGCTTAGGACTGGCAGCACCAGTTAGTGCTAGCGTGTTTAAAAACTTTTTTTTTTTTTTTTTTTTTTTTACTTTTCTATTATTTAAAATTTTCTTTTTCTCTTTTTATCATTTTCTGAACTCCAAAGATTATAATTTAAGCAAAAAAGCTTTCGATTGTTGCTTGCTTCAAAGGAGACGTTCTTTCCAATGCTGCCATATCTGATACCTCGAGTTCTTCTTAAATATGTTAGTTGAATAGAATCAGAATTCTTCTGCCGTTCGAGCCATTTCATAGCTGTTTCCAAACATTCAAAGGCTTCGTTATGTGATAGACCTGAATCATTTTCAGAGAATTTGTTTTCATTTCTTCAATTACTTTTTCATCTTAAAACTCTACCACAATCTCATCATCATTACAAAATTTTTTTGAGAGAAATAGGCTGTTCGGATAAAGGGAAGTTCGGTTAAAAAAATTGAGAGAAATATGCTGTTTTGATAATTGGAAGTTTGGTTAATTGGAGTTCCGATAATCGGCGCTCTACTGTAAATGCAATTTTTTGTGGGCGGGAACAAATAATGACGATTTCATTACTTTATCTATTTATTTGAGAGTTTTCCAACACAATAGGGCAGAAGAGTTTATTGATTGTCATTCTTAATTTTAATCAGAGTTAAATTCATTGCCTAAAAAGGCACAAAGGGATTTAAACACTTAAAAGTTACCGGAGAAAAAAAAATCTAAACTTAGTTTGGAAGTTTGATGAATAATGCACTCTCCGGAATTATTTTTTTAATAAAACCATCTTTAAGCGACCCGGAAAAAACGGAATTTGTTTCATTTTCTTCAAAGAAATCGGTCTCTCATGGAGGGAGTTCAACTGGGATGGTCTCTAAATGGAGGTAAAATTAGTATTGAGCCTATGGGAATAAATTTCGTTCCATGTAAAAATGGTCGTTCAGGGAGGTGGTCGCCTAATGGAGTTGGTCGCACCGGGAGGTTTCACTGTACCAACCTTTTTGTAATATCATAAACATTAAATATCATATTTAACTCCGAAACAATAATAATGATGATAAATACTCTTAACTGTATATAATCCGAAATCAGTAAAACGAAAAAAAATCCCTGTCGGCCCGGCCTACCGGCAGAGGTAGATTTCGAAGTTAAGTATACTAATTTCACCAACAAAAACTAAATCATTATTAGATATAAATCCACTTTAACAGTTTTATCTGTCTGCTTTTGACGAGTTTTTATTTCCTTTTTATAAAATAGCTGGTTTTATCAGAATCATGTTAAGGCGATATTAAAAAAAATATTTTTCCATACTCAACAACTCGAAATTTTCTGGCACATTTTCAGATTCATTTTTAATAAAAAAAAAATATATATATATATGAAACATGCTGACGTGATTTTTGAAAAGATTTATAAGCGACCTGTGTTTTTATTTTTCTTTCAATTAATTAAAACTTGATTAATAAACAATTATTTTCTCAGTAGGGCAATATTTTTCGTTTCTAACACAATCGCTTCGGGAAATTCTGTTCAAAATGCCCACTTTGACATCATATTTTAAAATATATTCTGCCTCTATAAAAAAAAAAAAAAAAAAAAAAAAAAAAAAAAACGATCATTACTGTACATTATATAGTTTCTGAATAAGAGAATCTAGCAATTGGATGCGTTTGAGAGCAAAAATGAATTTAAAAATGAGTAAGAAAATAGACAGTTTGGATTTGAATGCACCCTTAATAAGATGATTTTTTCCTTCAACCGCTATGTATTTTTAACTTGTTTTTGCTGTAAGAATTGGCCCTATCAAAAACTTGTCTATATAAATGTTGAAGACAATATTAAGAAGATATATGATAAATTCATGGAGATTTTATACCTTGTGAATTGACTGAGTTATGAAAATTTTTCTTCTTCAACCCCCCCTTTTTTGTTTTCGTTTTTATTTATTTTTTTTTTTTATTTATTTTTTTTTGCGGTACGAATTGGTCCTATCAAAAACTTGTGAATATAAAAGTTGTAGATAATATTAAGGAGATGTATAATAAAATTATTGGATTTTATATCTTGAGAATTGACGAATTAAGGAATTTTTTCTCCCAAAAACCCTATTTTTTGCGCCCCTTGAGCCTATTTTAAATTTTATCAAAAATCTGTGATACATGAATTTTTGGCGCTATTTTTAGAAGTAATAAAAACTTTAAACTCATTTGATATGTACAAAAATTAAGAAGTATTGGGGTTTTTTCGGTTTTCACAAAACCCCTCCCTATTTCCATCCCCTTTGTCCGCTTTTGCCCATTAAGGAACTTGACCGAGATTTTATGTCCCTTGATTTTAAGTATCAGTTTGGAAGAGATTTATGCAGAATTGCGGAAGTTATCGTGTCCAAAAGAAAGTGATAACACAATTGCTTCGGGAAATTCCGTTCAAAATGCCCACTTTGACATCATTTTTTGAAATATATTCTGCCTCTATCAAAAAATCGATCATTGCGGTACATTATATAGTTTCTGAATAAGCGAATCTACCAATTAAATGCGTTTGAGAGCAAAAATGAATTTAAAAATGAGTCAGAAAATAACCAGTTTGGATTGCATCCTTAATGCAATGATTTTTCCAATACAACCCGCTTTGGGAAATTCGGTTCAAAATGCCCACTTTAACAGCATTTTTTGAAATATATTCTGCCTCTATCAAAAAAATCGATCATTACTGTACATTATATAGTTTCTGAATAAGAGAATCTAGCAATTGGATGCGTTGAGAGCAAAAATGAATTGTAGAATGAGTCAGAAAATACGCAGTTTGGATTTGAATACACCCTTACTCAGATGATTTTTTTCTTCAACCGCTATGTATTTTTAATTTGTTTTCTCTGTAAGAATTGTTCCTATCCAAAACTTGTCTATCTAGATGTTGTAGACAATATTAAGAAGATATATGATAAATTCATGGGGATTTTATATCTTTTGAATTGACGGAGTTATGGATTTTTTACTTCTTCAATCCCCTTTTTGTTTTTGTTTTTAATTTTTTTTTTGCGGTACGAATTGGTCCTATCAAAAACTTGTGAATATAAAAATTGTAGATAATATTAAGGAGATTTATAATAAAATTAATTGGAATTGATATCTTGAGAATTCACGAAGTTATGAATTTTTTTCCCCCAAATCCCTATTTTTTGCGCCCTTTGAGCCCATTTTTAACTTTATCAAAAATCTGTGATACATAAAATTTTGGCCCTATTTTTAGAAGTAATAAAAACTTTAAACTGATTTGATATGTACAAAAATTAAGAAGTTATGTGGGGTTTTCGGTTTTCACAAAACCCCTCCCTATTTCCATCCCCTTGGTCCGATTTTGCCCATTAACGAACTTGACCGAGATTTTATGCCCTTTGATTTTATGTATCAGTTTGGAAGAGATTGGTGCAGAATTAGGAAAGTTATCGTGTCCAGAAGAAAGTGATATAGATAGATAGATAGATAGATAGATAGATAGATAGACAGATAGATAGATAGATAAAGTTTTTTACTGAGGGTGGTTTTGGGTTCTAGAGGTCATGATCGGTGTAGATCTGCAAAAAAATTTCAGAAATTCCAACATAGGAACGATCCCAATAGGTAGTATTTCATACGAAATCTACCTTAAAAAAATCTAATATAACAGCAAATGTTTTCGGATGTGTCTGCAACGATTTGAAAACATCTTCTTTTCTGAGTCAGCCACCCTTTGAAACGAAAGAGATAAAACTTTTTTTGTTTTGATTGTTGGCAAAAGTATATTACAACACAGCATTGAAAGGGAAGAATAAAATATTTACGCTCATTTTTTTTTAAATTCACATTGCCCGAACTAATGAAGTTTTGATTATTTTTTTTGCTAAGCATTGTGCGTATTCAATTGTTAAAAGAATTATATTTCAAACCGCTACATGAAGAAATATAATAGACAATCACTTTTGAACACTCTAACGATCAATCTTTTTCTATACAAGATACAACTATTTAGCTGATAATCTTAATATTCCGCATATCTACAGGGATAAATGCTTAAAATTAAATAAGACTTACCTGTATTTCACGTATTCCATAAAGAATAATTTTAATGATATCCTAATCTGTTAATCCTAAGATGGCGGACGAAAAAGTGATCCTTTTTCTTATCTTTTAAGGGTGTCGTCGCCTTGCTGTTCTGATTGGTTAATAAGCAATGTATACGTAAGTCGCTCTTTCAGGAGTGAGGCATTTCACTCCTTTCTAGAGAGTGGCAAATTCCACTCTTTAAGGAGTGTATTTTTATAAAATTCACTCCAAAAAGAGTGAAAAGGACTGTCACTCTTTCATTTGTTTGATTTTGGGGATTTTCATTTTTGGGGGAAATTTGGGGATTTTAGTTAAAAAAATAATTGCCTTTGGATGGATTCGAACCAACAACCTATTCATTAACGGTGAATTGCGCTTACCAGTTGCGCCACAAAGGCATTAAAATGATACATAATTAAACCAAAACAGATTATTCCTCAGCTTTTTATTTAAAAACTAGCCAGTTCTTCAATTTTCAAAGATTTGTGATCATATCTTTGTTTGTTTGTTGTTTGGATCGCGCATAAACAGGATGCTCTGTTTCTAATCTAGATGTAATGATAAACCGTATTTCCGCTGTATGTGAAAAACAAGATAATGGTTCTTTATTCCATTATATTGTATTGGGAAAACAAATTTTCTTAATGGGTCACTATTTTAATTAACTAACAGTTAAGAAATGAATCAGATTTTTTTTTTTTGTAACACTCGCATTTTAGTAGGATTCATAATAAAAGTTAATCATTTAATGATAAAAACAGATTAATTCAAAAAGAAATGAATTTATAAAATGATTCATTTTGTACACTTACCTATTTTTATTAAACGAACACAACAGTTTATGTATTAACTAGTTATCACGTGATCTTCTTTTTTATGACGCGCCACCTACATTGATTTAAATGTAGTTGGATTTCATTTCATGTCATTATTCGGTTTTCTACTGTTTTGATTACACGAGCTGTATTTTTTGTCATCGCAAAGTTAAAAGAGTTTATTTTCCCCTCCTTTTTAAATGAATATGGATGTTATTAATGATGCACAATCGACTATTGTGGACAATTCGGATAAGATGAGTGAACAGGAGATAAAAGATGTGCCCGTTTCGATTAGTAAAAGTATACCTGCTTCATCAAAACAGTTAAAATTGCCTTTCACTTGTGGAAAATGTAAAGCAGAATTTTACGAGAAACACGAGTTTTTAAAACATATGAACATTCATTTAGAAAAAAAAACTTTTTATGTGTGACGTATGTTGAATGTTGTTTTTTCGAAAGAGTTCTTTACTGGAACATATGATAATTCATTGCATGACATCCACCATGTACCATTGCGAAACATGTGGTAAATCTTTTTCGAGAAAAAGTGTGTTAGTTAGACGCAGAAAGTTTCATTTAGAAAAAAAGCCTTTGAGTTGTGACAAGTGTAAGAAAACATTTGTTCAACAATGTGATTTACGAAAGCATTTGCTAATTCACATTAAAGATGGAAAATTTCATAAACGTGAACAATCTGAAGAAACGTTTTCGAGAAAGATGGACTTAAGGAATCATCTTAAAATTCATATCATTCCGAAGAAAAGCGACCTTCCCAAGCAGTTCAAATATGATGATGTGATCAAGTTTTCTCTGATAAATTCGACTTAGCTGAACACAGAAAAATTCATCTTTCACCCACCTATCTTAAATTGGAACAACGTAATCGATTGATTAAGCAATTAGAAGAATTAACACTTCAATTAAGAACTTTACAGAATGAAATATCTTCTTCAAATATCGAATTTTCATTGATTTGAAATAGGCATATGCAATCATTTTTGTAACTAACGAAAAAATAAAATTTTTTTCAATTGAAAAAACTTGAATGTTTTCATTTTAACAAGATGTCTTAGTATTTTATTGATTCCATTAAAAATGAACTTGATTTTTTTTTATTTCTAAGTGAATGAAACTCTATTAATATTTTGGATAAACAATTTTTTTTTTCATATTTTTATTTTAATTTTTACAAACACTTTAGTTTTCTTCATTTAACTCACTCTATTAATTTGAAACCAATGTAAAATTGAAGTTTCTATTTTAATAAAGTTTTAGTCATATTAATGAGTATCATTACTGATAATTGCAAATGAATTTAATTATCTTCTAATTAATTTAATCAACCATCATCATTTTTGAGAGGGTATATTAAATATAGTATTTAGTAGTTACTAATCTTATTCAATTTCATGTGAGCATAACTACATCATAATAACAACTATTTTTAAACAATCAATTCCTATTACTTTTGTTTAGAGCAGTGGTTCCCAACGTGGGGGCGTATGCCCCACCGGGGGGGGGGATTTGACCTTCTAGGGGGGCAATTCCAAATTTCTGACTCACTCATTCATTATCAATTTCTTTTGTCCTTTTTGGGGAAAAGTAGCGGTGTAGGCTAAAAATAAATGGAATACAAGCAAAATTTAAGAAATCAGTTTTTTATTGAAATCCTATCGAAATAAAAAATTACACCAGAATAATTATGTGAATAGTCCTTTTAAAATTTTGATATATTTTAAAATATTAAAATACGGTATAATTTTTCTGGTGGGGTATTAAAAAAAATCGTAATGCTTTCAATTATTTACTGAATAAGTTTTCTGCTTCTATTAACGAAGACAATTAACGATATTGGGAAAGAGAAAACAGAGAGAATGTGTTATGCGGAATAATGGCTACTTAATTAGATAAAGATGGGAATATTGAAATACTTCTTATGTATTGTGTTATCCATAGAAAGAAAAGTCAGTGTCCAAAGCTTTTCCACCAACTCTTAATAAGTAACAAGAATGCATTATAAAATGTATGAATTTAGCAATTTTAACGTTAAATGTGGGTGTCTATTTAGGATATTTTCTGAAGATAAAAATGCAGACCACTTTTATACGTTAAGTTGGAAAAGTACAACAAAATTCGTTTTGGCATATATGGAAAGATGTATAATCTCATTGCATTTACAAAATTGTGTTAAAAACACATTTGTGATAGAAGATTCAGCTCTTTGATAAGTTAAAAAATGTGAAATGAATAGTTTTTGTTAAGGGTGTATTCCGATCCAAACTGCTATTTTTCTGATTCATTTTAAAATTCGTTTTTGCTCTCAAACGGATCAAACTTGGAAATTCTCTTATTTAGAAACTATATAATGTGTGGTACTTCTTAATTTTTTGATAAATGCAGAAAATACTGTAAAAGACGCTGTCAAAGTTGGCATTTTGAACCGAATTTTCCGAAGCGGGCGATCTGGGAATGAAAAAAATGGTCATACTGAGAAAATAATTGTTTAAAAATCAAATTCTAATTAATTGAGCTGAAAATGAAATCACACGGCATGTTAAACATGTCTTCAGAAATCACCCCAGCAAGTTTCATGTTTTTACTTTTAAAAATGAATCTGAAAAGTCTCAGAAAGTTTCGAGCTGTTGAGGGTGCAAAAATATTTTTTCGAATACACCCTTAAGGCTCTATTACACTTCCACCGTGTGAAAAAAGTACATTTTTTAAATAATGATACATAATTTAAGGATTAGGGAGGGGGGACATAGTGACTTTACAAATACTTTGGTGGGGCGTGGCCAATAAAAGGTTGGGAACCACTGGTTTAGAGGGTGTGGAGTTAGAGGGGTTAGAGGAAAATGAAGTTATTTCTATCATTTTCATATGAGTATAATTGCATTATAATAAAACTATTTTTATCAATCAACTTTTGTTCAGAGGGACTATATAATGTTGTAATTTAAATTATTGTTATCTTTATTACATATTTTTTAAAGTTTAATTAACAAATAATTAATTTAATTAATTTGAGTATAATTATCATTTTAGTATAATTATCATTTGATTATATTTATCCACTCATTATTTTAATCCATTTCATATAAGTTTAATTATCCACACACTATTTATTTTAATCAATTTCATGAGAAAAAATATAATGAACTTGCGTTTCATTTTCCATGTGTTGCCATTCACAAGTTTGAAAAATAACTATCATGATGAAATATTCATGCTAGCAATAATCATGCTTTTCGGTTTAATCATCAATTTGAAAAATTTACTTGATACCGATTTTTAACTGAAACCGTCACTGATTTGAATTCATATGGGTATAAATATTCACTATTTATTTTATTCAGTTTCATTTGAGTCTAATTAATTTAATTAATTTCAGTATAATTATCATTTGACTATATTTATCCACTCATTATTTTAATCCACTCATTATCCACTCATTATTTTAATCATATAAGTATAATTATACTTGCACTATATATTTTAATTAATTTCATATGAATAAAATTATTATTTGTACTGAACTTGTGATTCATTCAACGCGTGTTGCCATTCTCAAATTTGAAAAATATCTAACATGATGAAATAGTCACACTAGCAATAGTCATGCTTTTCGACTCCATCGACAATTTGAAACTTTAGTCGGTCTCGATTTTTAATTAATAATTAATGTGTAACTGAAACCGTCATTGATTTGGACTTATGTTGATAATCATTTGAAATCAACTCAATCAATTTACTGTTGACTTTTGATCAGACTACACTACGTACTGCTTGCTATTTAAAATGGCTTGCGAATTAAATATGCTGAAAAAAATCCCCTCATGAAGTGGATTGCGTAACAAAGTATCAGCGTTTAGAAACAACTTCGGATACTGATATGAAGGAATTAAATCTCCCAAGTTTAGAATTTTTTAATTCAAACGAGAACTGTTCAACATTACTCCCAAACAAGGATTTACATGCTGTAGCACCCAAGTTCGATATGGATTCGACGATCCCAATATACAATCAAAATGATGGCCACACAACTTCTACTATGAGTTTTTTGGACACTATTTTTAATGATCTGGATTTTAAATATTTGGAATCCTTCATTTTACCAAGTACCTCAATTTTATGATCACAAGAACCAACAAATGCTGTTTTGAATACAGTCCAAGGTCCCATATTCCCAAAAGCAAACCTCGCAATTTTAATGTGATTGAAATCAAGCTGAGTGACTGTATTTATTTAATTTTAAAACAACGCATCAAACGATTTTTTGTGTATATCCGGGAGTTTAAACGCAATGTGATTTCTAATACAGAAATGATGACGAAAAATAGAAGTTTTATGGACATTAATACGTGGTATGAATTTCATTTGAAACATTTTGCTTTTAATTTGAAATATAAATCCTCGTCATTTATTGCTAATAATACTGTGTTGGTAATGAATCCCAATAATAGCATTATGCGAATTAAAAACTTGAAGAATTATTCACATTTTGACTTAAACGATTGCCAGTAAGAAAATTTGAAAGATAAAGTTCATCATTTTAACAAGAAGCTTTTGCAACACATGTATACAAATTTTCTACCACGCTTAATTAAGCAAAAATGTACACTAGGTGACGTAACCATCGAAAATGAATCTGCTTTATTTTCAAAACTCATCATTTGTATTGAGAGCAATGTACTGACTATTTTAAACCAAATTTATGAGTGCGTAGAATGTATTTCCGGACATAAAAATCATAGCCTTCATACATGTTTCACATTTAATAATCACGAAAAGTTTAATCAGCTGGGGGACATGGTATTAATGTTAGTGAATTTCGATTATGTTGTTTCTATGTTTTGAAACGGAGCTGGATGTATTACTAAAAACTTTTTATGTAACATCAATGTAGAAACTATACGAAATGCATTGTTTGTATAATAAATTTTGTTGTTGTTGCTTGTTAAATGTGTATGTTTATTCATTTAGTCTATCTTTTAATTGTGACAAAATATATTGAAAAAAAGAAATTAAAAATTACCTAATCAAAATGTACATGTACAAGTTTTTATTTTTGAATTTAAAATGAATTCCAAGTTATTAATTTTTTTAATAATGAAAATAAAAGTTTTCTACTTTTGCAATTTAATAAAATTATTTAAAAAAATATTTACAAGTTAAAAATATTTTTTGTAATAAATTTCAAATCTAGTTGAAATATATTTTTCGAGTTTTACAATTTTAGAAAAAAAAAATGTTTTAAAAATATATTTTAAAATAATTTTTTTCAATTCAAGTTAAACTTAAATTTTAAATTTTACAATTTCAGAAATAAAAAAAATTCAATTAATTAATTTTTTTTAAATTAAACTATTCATTGTAGAAATTTTTTATGCATGTTTTCTTGTTTGCATACTACATATAGATATGTAGTATATACTATGTTTTATGTAAGAACAATTATTTTATTAGTTCAAAATTATTCACAATTTAGAAAAATATACTATGTTTTCATAGTATATACTATGTTTTATGAACAACTATTTTATTATATTTACAAGTTAGAAAAAATTTTTACTAGTTTTCAATTTAAAATATGTTTTCTAAAAATTACAAAAATATTTTATCAGTTTAAAAAAATTATAAAAAAAAGTTTAAAGTTTAAATATTTTATTAGTTTTTCAATTAAAAAAAAAAAAGTTTTCTAAAAAATATTTTATAAGTTTTACAAAAAAGAAAAAAATCAATTAAGTTTTCTAAAAAATATTTTATAAGTTTTACAAAAAAGAAAAAAAAAAAATTCAATTAAGTATTCTAAAGAATATTTTAAAAGTTTTGCAAAAAAAAAAAAAAAAAAAAAAAAAAATCAATTAAGTTTTCTAAATATATATATATATATATTAGTTTTACAATTTAAAAAAGAATATCTATATCTTATTAGTTTTCAGTTGTTTACAAGTTGGAAAATATGAGTTATTGATGTTAACATAGTATGTATTTATATATATCACGTAATATATATCACATAGTATATACCGGGTGTCCCAAAAAGGACTGACTGATTTTAAAATTCAATAACTTGTAAACGGTGACAGATATTTAAAAAATTCTTGCAGGAAGGTTATGCATAAGGTCAAAAGTTTTTTTACAGTGATTTTCAATTTTAGTTCGAATTACAAACAATAGATGGCGCTGCGATCAATAGACGCTAAATTCAGGCTCGATTTTTGGTACTTCGTGGCCCGGATAATACATTTCCATCTCCTTTTTCTGCATGGAACAAGATAAAGGACCAAAAATCGAGCCTGTATTTAGCGACTATTGCTTACAGCGCCATCTATTGTTTGTAAATCTAACTAAAATTGAAAATCACTGTAATAAAACTTTTGACCTTATGCATAACCCTCCTGCAAGAATTTTTTTAATGTCTGTCACCGTTTGCAAGTTATTGAATTTTAAAATCAGTCAGTCCTTTTTGAGACACCCGGTATCACATAGTGTGTACGTATAACAAAGTAGATAGTTATATATTACATAATGTGTATCATATATGACTAATTGTATACTATGGTCAATTTAAGAATAATCTTTTTTATACTCTAAAATTAATTATAAGTTTAAAAATTATTTTTTTTAATGAAGCTTTTGTTTCCCCTTAACTACCTTATTTCTTCAAACTCTAATTTTTACATGTACATTTTAATACAAATTCATTTATATTCAAGTAATAGAATAATATCTATTTACAAATAGCATCGACTTAAAAACGGTGTTCGTCATGGCTCACTCCTAGAGATGAAATGCTCACTGCAGATAACAAACAGGATGTTTATATCATCACGTGACTTCCTTCTCAACTCGAAAAGGACAACTTTCTGACATAAGTTTTATTTTATTTTTGTTCGAAAATGCAAGAAACTAGCTGGTGTTGTTGTTCAGAAACTATGTAATTGAGCTGTTTCTTCCATTTTTTTGCAAACGCAATAGATCTTTCAGAAAATAATGTCAAAGTGGGCGTTTTGAACCTAATTTCCGCCCGAAGGGAGAAAGAGCACTCAAGAGCGGGCGAAAAACGGGTTTGTCACATGATCGAATTCGCTTATAACTCTATAGGTAATTGGTTGATCAAAAAATGGAAAAAACAGTTCCATTCCAAATCGCTTTCATGGCCAGGCTTTCCAATTTTCCATCTTTCCGTTAAAAAACGAATTTGTAAATATGTCAAAACGTTTTTCGCTTGTTGAGCAGAGCAGTTAAGAGCCTTAAGAAAATTTATTTTCCTAATACAATATAATGGAATAAAGAACCATTATCTTGTTTTCACATATAACTGAAATACGGTTTATCATTACATCTAGATTAGAAACAGTGCATCCTGTTTATGTGTGATCAAAACAACAAACACACAAAGATATGATCACAAATCTTTGAAAATTGAAGAACTGGCTAGTTTTTAAATAAAAAGCTGAGGAATAATCTGTTTTGGTTTAGTTATGTATCATTTGAATGCCTTTGTGGCGCAATTGATAGGCGCAATTCACCGTTAATGAATAGGTTGATGGTTCGAATCCATCCAAAGGCGATTATTTTTTAACTGAAATCCCCAAATTCTGTTACAGTATAAGTAAAAAAGAAAAATTCTTCCTGAGTGATAATTAAAAATTCATTAACTGCTCGAGAAAATCATGATTTAAAAAATATCATTACGCTAAAATTTCATTATTTTCCTAAAATCCAGTTTATAAATTATCTTTGTGTAAAAATTACAATACTTTCCCGAAGTTGAAGTAAGTATTATTAAATCTAAGAAATTTAATTAATTTCTCGAAGCATATAATATAAAAAAATTTAATGTTTATTTCTCATTTTTTCTAAATTCATTGGCAACACTTTGTTAAAATTTCTTCTAACGTAAAATCTTTATGCCGCTCATTTTTAAAAGAAGTCGTTACAAAACTGAAAGAAAGCAAATTCACGTGAAAAAACATTGGGCCCGCCCAGCCCAATGGTTATAGAAATAATCTAATAATGGGAAGGTTGGAGTTTCGAAACCAGGTAATTAGGGTGTATGAACTTGAAGCAAGGGGATAATAATTAGCAATCTTAAGTTCTAAATGAAATTTTCCAAGTTTCCATCTACATTCTCTTTGAAGAAATTCGAATAATGGGAAGTTTGTGGGGTTCTAAATCCGTAAGGAAACAGTTCTAGTAGGGTAAACCCAACGTATACAGGACGATACAAAATTAAACTGCAATCCTTTCCACTGCAATCAGGTCTTCATCAAGTGACTTAAAACTAGATGAGGCCACTAATTTTTTTACTATTTTTTCATTAATGCAAAGCATAACACTTCTCTTATTTTCGAAGATTCTCTAAAGTTTTTCCAAAGACATAGTTGTTCATTAAAACCTTTCATTAAGAATACAAATTAAATTTAAAAAAGAACCCTCATCTAATAAAACAATTCCAGTTAATTCTTGACAAAATTAACCTTCTACTTTTGGTAAAGTTCAAAACAAACGAAAAATTAAATATGTTATAACACGTAAAAATTTTTTTCTATCAAAAGAAAAAAAAATCCAATTTTTCAGGGGGGGGGGGGGGTTAGTAGCCGAACCGCTAACAGTTTCCACAATTTAAAGTGGTTCTAAAATCAATTCTCTACTTTAGAAAAAAATTAAGCCCCCTCCAAAAAATTTAGCACCTCTCAAAAAAATTTAATCCCTTCTACCCCCTTCTATTATAAGATGATTAAATAAAAAATATCCTTTCCAATCGAAAAAATTTCTCTTAAACCTCATCGTACTATAGTATGATTCCAATCCCACCACCACCTCCGGAATCGAACACTCTTTTTCCTATACCTAGTATCAGTAAACAGTTCAAAGAAAAACTGCTCTACACAGTGAAACATTGATACCCTGATAATTTTTATAAACAATCTTTTGATTACTAGTAATAAACATTTGATGTAGTTTGGTGAATATAATATTCTTTTTCACAGTTATTAAAAAAATAAATTTCAAATACTTCTTGGGGTTGACATTTGAGTGACAATTCGGAGTCAAGATTTTTGGTCATAAGATTCAGCAGATAACAGAAAAAAAAATATTTTATATAGATTAGTATTATTAAAATGCTATAACTAGCACCCCATTTCTGAATACTCTCTGGTTCCACTTCATATTTTGATTATAATTCTTAAAGATAATTTCCCCAAACAAGAAAAATTTCTTTTACAGTTTGACCAAAATCTTCAAGATCATCATGCTATGTGCAGTTACGTGGCTCCATATTCAAAATCACCACGCGTGTTATGACAGATTGCTTTAAATAATCTCTATATTTTAAAAATGAAAATATTTTACACTAAATATTGAATATTTTTAACCTATTTTATCTTTGAAAAATTCACATGTTTTCAAATTTTTTTTTTAGAGCAATAGATATGTTCGTCAACACATACTAATTTTCATCCTGTACATATAAACACGAGCTAGACCCACCATATCTAATGCTTATTGCTGAAATAAAGTGTTAAAAGTAGAAATTTTATATATCCGATAATTTGAAACATTTAAATTATAAAGAAAAAAACAGAAAATGTCATTAGATTTCTTCTAAAAAAAAACCAATTTTTTTTTTTTTTTTTTTTTTTTGAGAAAAAACAAAATAATTCGTTTAAACTGTAAACCATGGTTAAAACCGATTGAATTAAACCGTGCCCAACCCTGCCACAAAGTAAAATAACTATAAGGCTGCACTTAAATTCTCATATGAAATAAATAAAAGCATTGCGAAAACGTGCTCATAATTCCAGAAAAATTTATAAAAACACTCATAAAGTGAATATGCATGATAAATATGTCTGAATTCATCACAATCAAAATAGTTATTCCCCTTACATATCTCACGTTAAACTATACGAAAAATTAAACACAGAATTAACTTCTCTACAGGGTGATTAAAAAAGCTTGAATAGAATTTAAAAGGTAGTAAGGAACAATTAAGGCTGTTCTTAACTGCTCTGCTCAACAAGCGCAAAACATTCTGACACATTTACAAATTCATTTTTTAACGGAAAGATATAAAAATGGAAAGCCTGACCATGGAAGCGATTTGGAATCGAACTGTTTTTTCCCGTTTTTGATCAATCAATTACCTATTGAGTTATAAGCGATTTTGATCACGTGACAGGGCATTTTTCTCCCCCTTACTGACTGGAATTTCTCCTTTCCCTCGGAAGTTCAGTTCAAAATGCCAGCTTTGACAGTATTTTCTGAAAGATTTATTGCGTTTACAAGAAAACGCAAAAAATAGCTCTATTACATAGTTTCTGAGTAACACCTTCTAGTTTCATGCGTTTCCGAACAAAAATGAATTATGCATCAGAAAGTTGACTCTTTGGATTTGAGAACAGCCTTAAAAAGAAGAAGAAGAAAGGGGAAAAAATAAAGTAGGGGAAAAAAGAAAAAAAAAACTTTTCGTTTACAAATCACTTCTATAATCCTGCCTGCAAGTTTCATGTTTTTATGTTTAAAAATGAGACAGAAAATGTGACAGAAAGTTTCACGTTGTTGATCGGAGAATAATATTTTTTCGAGAACCATTTGAAGAGATTACTTCACACACGCGAAAATACACACTCGTCAACGTTAATCTTATGTCAGAAATTTTTTTTAAATTATCTCGTTCGTATTTCAATATTTTTACCCGACTGCCAAGAAGGGTAATGTTTTTCACACGTATCTGGGTTAAATTAAAACGTAAAAGCACAAAAGTGCCAGGGCTGACTTTTGAAGCAATTTGGAATCGAAATCAGTTTTTTTTTTTTTAAATAAATAAATCACTTATCGAGTTGTAAGCGATTTTGAGGTCACGTGGCAATGGGTTTTTCTCCACTCTGTAACTGTTTTTTTCTACTTTTGTCCAAAAATTCGGTTCAAAACGCCAAATTGGACGGTATTTTCTGAAAAATCTTTTACGTTCACCAAAAAATTGAAAACGCCTTTCGGATGACATAGTTTCTGAATAAATACATCTGCCCATTTCATGCGTTTCCGAACAAAATTTAATTAAAACTCGTGTCATAAAGTTGCCACTTTGGATTTGAAAACAGCCTTATTATTATTACTTGCAGGTATAATTAATATTGAACCGAATATTTAATTTGCGTATGAAATTCGTACAAATAATTGTAAGACACATTTTTCATAGTTGGGATTGGTTAGTAAATTTGTAATACATTGTTTACAAGTAAATTCCTCATTTACTCCGGAAAAAAAGACTCTTTGTAAATTTTGTAAAAATAATATTTCAAGAATGAAAATTCAGAATTATTCAGCAATTCAATACATTCCTATATATTCATGAAACGATTTCACAAGCTATAAGTTAAGGTATGTTCTAATTTAGTTTCAAAGCAATTGTACACGTACAACACTTTACATTTTTATATAACAGTAAAGCGTCTTATAGAAAATACCGTCAAAGCGTATGTAGAAAATTGAAAATACGCAAATTTCAACAAGTTCTGTCCTGTTAAAATGTAAAAAAGGTTATCTCATTTGGAAAAAATAAATTAATTTATCACTTTGTATTATTATAATTAAATTTTATTCACAAAAATGGCGAATAGGGAGAAATATTTGAAAATTGAAAGCATAAAAATGCAAATAAAAAAAGGAATGAATGGTTTGTCAGCGAGTTCAGAGAAAGAGTGATATTATGTGATATTTAGCGCTTTCATTTTATGGTGCTGCCATCTATCACAAAAAGTATAAACAAATTTCTACAACTAAATAGTGTTTAATATTCCGTGGTTCTTAAAGATGGCAGCACTACGGATAAACGAGACCTAAAAGGAGCAAAAAACACAACTTTATCAATATTGCTTGTCATTCTAAATCATTTTTTTTTACAGATGATTTCCATATGTAGCAAATTTCTGACTTTCGTCAATTTACGTCTATCTTAAGTCTTCTTTTTGACACAATTAGGAAGTCGTTTACATTCTTCTCATAGGCGCCGGAAAAGATATCAGGAGAGAGGAGAGGGTCGATTCCCTTCCTTGAATTTTAAAAGGTTCTGAAAAAAGTAATTTTCCTTGCTAAACAACGCGACACTTTGAATGATTTTTTGACTCACAATTTAAATGCAAAACCATCCTACTTGCAAGCCTAACTATTGTAGTGATTTGTAATCTCAGATTCTGTTTTCACTGCAATTTCGGAATATATATTTTAAAAAATGAATATTTGCTTTACTCTAATGTTTTGAAATTTATGTATTTACCGTCTGCAAATTACGAATTTCCCCTCCCCCTCCCATATTTTTTTTTCATTTTTACAAATAATGTTTGGAGTGCTGATTTTCTGTTTAAATTTTTGTTGTCGTTGTTGTTTATGTTTAATCTCTAAATTTTCAAAAATTAAGCATAAAGGGGTTGTAAATGACCAACAAAGAAAGAGATAGCGGACTCCGGGCGAATACGGCAGCTGTTCTGCTGCTCCTAAATCCAGAGGGCTACTTTCTGACACATTTTTAAATTAATTTTTGTTCGGAAGCGAATGAAATTTGCAGGTGTTGTTATTCAGAAACTGTCTAATGTAAAGACGTTTTCCATTTTTGAAAAATGTGGAAGAGCATTCAGAAAATATTGTTAAAGTTGGCGTTTTGAACCGAATTTCAGGACAAAAGAAGAAAAAACAGCCAGAGAAAGGAGGGAAATCTGTTACCACATGACCAAAATCGCTTATAGCTCGATAAGTAATTTATTTATCAAAAGGGAAAAATTCACTTCAACTCCGAATTGCTTCAATAGTTAGGGCTGCCAATTTTGTGCCTTTACGTTTAAACTTGAGTTCTCAACAAGCGACACGTTTACAAATTCATTTTTTAACGGAAAGATATAAAATTGGAAAGCCTGACTGTAGAAGCGATTTGAAATCGAGCAGTGTTTTCCAATTTTTGATTAAAAAAAATACCTATTGTGTTATAAGCGATTTTGATCACGTGACAAAGACGTTTACACCCTTCCTTGAGTGGTTATTCTTCTATCGCGCGGAAATTCGGTTCAAAACGCCCACTTTGAAACTATTTTCTGAAAGATCTATTGCGTTCGCAAAAAAAAAAAAAAACCAGGAAAAAACAGTTCGATTACATAGTTTCTGAACAACAACACCTGCTAGTTTCATGCATTTCTGTGAAAAAAAAATATATATATATATATATATATGTATCTATGCCATAAAGTTTCCGTTTTGGATTTGCCTTAAGGCTGTTCTTAACTGCTCCGCTGAACAAGCGCAAAACGTTTTGACACATTTACAAATTCATTTTTTTAACGGAAAGATATAAAATTTGAAAGCCTAGCCATGGAAACGATTTTGAATCGAACTGTTTTTTCCATTTTTTGATCCATCAATTACCCATTGAGTTATAAGCGATATCGATCACGTGACAAACCCGTTTTTCTCCCGCTCTTGAGTGTTTTTTCTACTTTCGCGCGGAAATTCGATTCGAAAGGTCCACTTTGACATTATTTTCTGAAAGATCTATTGGGTTTGCAAAAAAAGGGAAAAAATAGCTCTAGGGCATAGTTTCTGAACAACAACACCAGCTAGTTTTATGCATTTTCGAACAAAAATAAATTAAAATTTATGTCAGGAAGTTGCCCATTTGGATTTGAGAACAGCCTTAAGGGTGTTCTCAAATCGAAAAGGACAACTTTCTGACATAAGTTTTAATTTATTTTTGTTCGAAAATGCATGAAACTAGCTGGCGTTATTGTTCAGAAACTATGTAATTGAGCTGTTTTTCCCATTTTTTCGCAAACGCAATAGATCTTTCAGAAAATAATGTCAATGTGGGCGTTTTGAACCGAATTTCCGCGCGAAGGGAGAAAGAGCAATCAAGAGCGGGAGGAAAACGGGTTTGTCACGTGATCGAATTCACTCATAACTCAATAGGTAATTGATTGATCAAAAAATGGAAAAAACAGTTCCATTCCAAATCGCTTTTATGGCCAGGCTTTCCAAGTTTATATCTTTCCGTTAAAAAAGAATTTGTAAATACGTCAAAACGTTTTTCGCTTTTTGAGCAGAGCAGTTAAGAACAGCCTTAAGTAAATTTTCTTTTTATCTAATGATTTTGAAAAAAAAAAAAAAAAAAAAAAAAAAAAAAAAAAAAAAAAAAACAGTAAAACATATTCCTACCAAGTGGCTTAAAATATTTAACCCGTAGAAAAAGAAAAATTGATATAGTTAAGAATATAATTTAAGAATTTTCCGCCAGGAGGATTCTCCCCCCTTTCCCTTTCGCCCCATGGAACTAAATTTTTTTTTTCTGTTTTTCTTTTATGTTCAAACTTTTAATAATTCATTCTTAAAATTTAATAACTTTTAATGTAACATCCAAAATTATTACGAAAAAGTTCAGGTCACCAATAAAAATATTTTTCTTAGTTTCGATCTTTACTGGAAACAAAGAAAAAAAAATCGCATAATTATGTTACACTGCTAAAAATCAACATTTCACCAAAACATTGCACCGAAAGTGTTGCCCCCTTAAGGCTGTTCTGAAATCCAAAAGGGCAACTTTATGGCATAAGTTTTAATTTATTTTTCTCCAGAAATGCATGAACCCAGCCGGTGCTGTTCTTCAGAAACTATGTAATCGAACTGTGTTTTCCGTTTTATTGCAAACGCAATAGATCTCTCAGAAAATAATGTCAAATTTGACGTTTTGAACCGATTTTCCGCGCGAAAGTGGAATAATCACTCAAGAAAGGGCGAAAAATGTGTTTGTCACGTGGTCAAAATTGCTTACAACTCAATAGGTAATTTATCGATAAAAAAAATGGAAAGCATAGTTCGATTCCAAATCATTTCCACGGTCAGGCTTTCCGCTAAAAAATGAATTTGTAAATGTGTCAAAACTTTTTGCGCTTGTTGAGCAAAGCAGTTGAGAACAGTGGTGAAACTTTGTTCCAATATTTGGCCATCAGCTTTATCCACAAAATTGTAAAATCATGGACGGAGAATGGGTAAATTGTTGAATAAAAAATTCAGACACTTAAGTGTCTGAAATGGAGTGTTCAATTTTCAGACATTTTAAAATGTCTGAATTTTTTCAGACACTTTTTGCGTCTGAATTTCAGACACTTCAAACGTCTGAATCGCATCCATTTTTTTTGTAAGCATCATACGTAGCCATGTTTGACCACGTTGAATCCTGGAAAAATATTTGGCTGTGGTCCTGCCCCTCCCCCCCTCCCCCCAATACAGCCTGATTTTTTTGGTGCTCTCAGTTTTGGTATACAATTTTCGTTACGTTGATAATTTAAATCTTTTACGACATTGTACTGATTATAATCAATATCTTGAACTTCAGGAGTAGAACAAGATTAAAAAACAAAAAATATTTATCTAAATATTAGATTTTTTTTAATTTATTTTGTTTTTAACCTTATTTTACTTTAAAAGTTCAAAATATTGATTATAATCAGTACAATTTCGAAACAGATTTAAAATATAAGCTTTACAAATATTGCACATCAAATTTGGGGGCACTACAGTCGTAGGGGGACGGGGCACTTCCCAGTTTGCCCTTCCTTTAATCAAGAAGTACTTTTGCAAAAAACGCAACCCTGCATTATAGTTGTCTAAATTGAGATGTCCGATATTCGGGAGTATCCGTTGTGGAGGTTAATGAACATTCTCGAATAGCGAACACCTCTATTTAACGAATACTTTTTTAATCAGCAGACATACATATTTGTATATTTTTACCTCAAAAAAGTAGACATCTCCAATTATCGGACAAATTCCGCGTTCCCGAAGTGTTCGCTATTAAGGGCTTTTAAGGTACATAGATAAATATATATATATATATTTTTTAATCTTGTCGTACTCTAAAAGTTCAAAATATTTATTACACTCGGTTGAATGTGGAAAAAGATTTAAAATATCAGATGTACGAAAATTGCAAAAATCCCCCCCCCCCCCCCCAAAAAAAAAAAAATGAAAATATAAAAAAATATATTGCCACATAGGCAATTTTACATATACATCACTTGATAATCACAACAGCCATTTAACTATGAATAATGAAAATAAATAAATAAATATTCTACTTTAATAACATTGGGGAAAAAATGACTTTGGTATTTTGTTAAATATATTTGCGTTTTTAAACTTGTCCTACTCTAAAAGTTCAAAACTTTCATTATAATCAGTGCAAGATTTAAGATATCAGCTTTACAAAAATTCATGCAAAATCCCCCCCCCCCCCCCAAAAAAAAAAAATGAAAATACTTATTTAAAAATTATGTTTTTAAAAAATTTATATTTCCACATGGGCAAGTTTTTATGTAGATCAGAGGGTACTCACAAAAGCTATTCAACTATCAATAAAAACAAATAAGTACATATTCTATATTAAAAACATGAGGAAAAAATAACTTATGATTTCCAAACTTCTTTCGTCTTAAATATATACAGTAACATCTGTCATTTTTGTATTTTTCGTATAAGTGCATATAAATAAAGTTACCACAATTTTAAATACGAAATCTAGTTAGAGGTTTTTACTTTTTCCCATTATAAATTTCAAATTACTTTTTTATTAAAAATAATAAAAAAATCAGTATTAGAGTTGATTGCAAATCAAATACATATGTATATTTTTACAGGCAGCTTCATATAATAGACGAGTCTCATTTACTTTATTTATCTTTTTTTAATCTGCGGTTTTATGCCAGGAAGTAAGAAAGCATTAGGTCATCTTTCAAAGTTTTTTTTTATCTTTACTTCCTTGTGGCCGTCATTTACTGCGAGATAAAAATTATTCATTGAAACTAAGAACTGACATTGAATATATAATTCGTAATAAAAAAGAACGTCATAAGTTTAAAAATATATACTTCTAGAATTAGTGGGGTTTTTTGCGAACAGATTCAAAACTAATTAAATTTCATGCAGGATTTTGTTTAGTACAATAAATAAAATCATAAAATACACTAATTTTACTACTATAAAGAAACTTACTTGAGTTGCTGCAAGAGGTAAGAAATATTCCTCGATTTGAAATTTTAAAAACTACCACAACCACAGTGAGGGAGAAAGACTTTCATCAGTTTAAAAGGTAATCCATAATACATCCGACTAGCCATATTTAAAGGATGAGATGTTTCATCCTAAAAACAGGACCCGCCAGACAAAAGTTTCTTTTTTTTTTGCCAGCTTCGACAGGACGAAGATGAATAACACAATATTATTGATATAAATTGATACGAGTTAACACTAAGCCCATTGCACACGCTTTGTAGAATTTCCGGGTGTAATCTTCAACCGTCGCCTACTTCTGTTCTGTGTCTATCCCGCCCTTGTATCGACGACAGCTTCTAAGAGACATTTGATGCCGAGCACACACGTCAGATGTATGTATTCAATAAATACATAATCCAAGTTAATACGAATTAAAATCACAGTACTTCACATTTCGCAAAAAACGAATTAAAATACACGCGTACATAAAAACAAACTTTGTTTGAATTACAACGTATACCACTTCGAACGAAGACATCTAAAACGCATGCGCAACTGGGAGTGCTAGTGCCCCCTGGTGGTTATTGCGTCGGAAGAATCAAAAATTAAGACACGTTTAAAGCAATGAAGTGTCTTAAAATAAGACGTTTGCGGATATTTTAGACATTATTCTCAGTTCGTTTACACCATGGTCATAGTAAGACGCTTATGTATCTTAAATTAAGACATCTATAGTGTCTTAATTTTCAGATTAAGACACTTAAGTGTCTAAAATTCTTTTTCAGTCACATATGTGTCTAAATTTAAGACGCTTCTATTTGCAGTGTGTCCATTGCGAACAAGGGCTAATCAGACAGCGCCTGTGTTTAACCTTTCCGCGGTCATAGGGGTATGTAATGTATTTTTTGTTCACCGTAGTTACGCTATTAGAAATGTAAGATGCTTCATAACTGTAATAAGAAATGTGCTATAGGAGAAAATATGCATATTAGCGTCCAGAAAATCCGTTCAAAACGTCAAATTTCATAGCATTTTCCCAAAATTATTCTGTCTTTACCAAAATCAGAACAAGCAGTACGATTACACAGTTTGTTAATAAGAACACCTGCCAATTTGATACGTTTGTCAATAAAAACGAATTTAAAAATTTGTCAAAAGTATCCCGTTTGCATTTGAGAACAGCATTAAATGTCTACACTAGTCACGCAAAAAAACTCGAAAATTAATGTTAATCCAATGGGGCGTTCTTTTCAATTTTCTTGCTTGCATTTTCAATATTTTATAACTTTTTTTTTTTTTTTTTTTTTTTGCATAGGTTGAGGTGGATCTCTAACGGGGGTAGTTTTTATTTATTACTTTCTTCTATCTTTACAAGAAGAAAGTATTGGATTCGTGAAAATTTTCGACTCCCGGTTTTCGACGGATTTACACGTTTTAGAATGCCCAGAACACGATTTGATGGTTTTTAGAAAATGTCTGTCTGTGAGTCTGTCTGTCACTCCGTCACTCTGTCACTCTGTCACTCTGTCACTCTGTCACTCTGTCTGTGAGTCTGTATGTGACAAAAATTTTGTGGGCGCTCTATCTCAAGAACTAATGCACAGAATTTCACAAAACTTATTATTTAGTTATACCTTGATATAAACTAGACCTGATTAGTTTTTGGTGAAAATCGCCCAACAGGTGGCGCTGCTATGCGGCATTTTTCACGATTTCTGCAATAGCTATATCTCAAGAACTACTACACGGATTTTCATAAAACTTCAGATTCAATTAGTCCAGGATATAGTTTGGTGCTGATTACTTTTTTGTGAAAATCGCCCAACAGGTGGCGCTGCTATGCTGCATTATTCATGATTATCGCAATAGCTCTAACTCAAGAAAAAATGCACGAATTTTCATCAAATTTCAGATTTCGTTAGTCCTTGATATAAATTAGTGCTGTTTAATTTTTGGTGTAAATCGCCCAACAGGTGGCGCTGCTGCATTATTCATGATTATCGCAATAGCTCTAACTCAAGAAAAAATGCACGAATTTTCATCAAACTTCAGATTTCGTTAGTCCTTGATATAAATTAGTGCTGTTTAATTTTTGGTGTAAATCGCTCAACAGGTGGCGCTGCTGTTCTGCATTTTCACGATTTTCGCAAGAGCTGTATCTCAAGAACTATTGCACGGATTTTCATCAAACTTCAGATTTAGTTAGTCCTTGACATGAATTGACGTGTAAATTCATACAAATTAAATTCAAATTAAATACAAATTAAATACAAATTAAATTCATACAAAATTCTGTTTAATTTTTGGTGTAAATCGCTCAACAGGTGGCGCTGCTATGCTGTATTTTTTGCGATTTCCGCAAGAACTAACGCTTAGATTTTCAACAAACTTCAGATTCAGGTATACCTTGATATCATTTAGTGCTGTTTATTTTTAGTGTAAATCGCTCAACAGGTGGCGCTTCTATGCTACATTTTTCAGAATTCCCGCTGTAGCTCTATCTCAAGAACTAATGCACGAATTTTCATCAAACTTCAAATTCAGATATACTTTGATATGAATTGGTGCTAAATTCATGTAATTTCTTGTACTATTTAAATGATTTAATTGATGTGATTTATATAGAAGAAAGTTTTGTGATGGCCACAACATACTAGTTTTTCTTTTGGTACCAGATTTTTTTTTATAAATTTATTTTCACTTTCGGAACTGCGGTTCCGCAAAACAAAAAAAAATAACAAATCATTTAAGGCTGTTCTCAAATCCAAAGGGTCAACTTTCTGACATAAGTTTTAAGTCATTTTTGTTCGGAAACGCATGAAACTAGAAGTTGTTATTCAGAAACTATGTCATCGAACTGTTTTTTCCGTTTCCTTGTAAATGCAATAGATCTTTCAGAAAATACTGTCAAAGTTGGCATTTTGAACTGAACTTGCGAACGAAAGCAAAAAATCCAGCCAATAAGGGGAGAAAAATGCCGTTTCACGTGATCAAAATCGCTTATAACTCAATAGGTAATTGATTGATCAAAAAATGGAAAACACAGTTCGATTTCAAATCGTTTCCATGGTCAGGCTTTCTAATTTTATATCTTTCCGTTAAAATATGAATTTGTAAAATATGAATTTTGTGTGTCAAAACGTTTTGCGCTTGTTGAGCAGAGCAGTTGAGAACAGCCTTAAGAAAATTAAAATGCAAGCGAGAAATTTAAAAAGGACGTTCCATTGGATTAACATTAGCTTGCAAATTTTTGGGTGACTAATGTAGGCTCTAAAGTAGGGATGCACAACCTGTGGCCCGCGATGGGTTAACGTGTGGCCCGCGAATTTCACCAATTAATAACTGTCAAAAATTGCAATTTTTTCTAGGTCGCAGGAAAATATCGTGAATTTCGTAAATTTGCCGCGATAAAATTGAAAATTTCGTCAGTCAGTTAAGAATAGCGAATATCGTTGATCAGGCACGAAAAAATCGCGAATGTCGTTGACCGGGTGCAAAAAAATAGCAAATTTTGTCGATCAGGCGCGGAAAAATCGCAAATTTCGTTAATAGCGCCAGGAAAAATCGCAAATTTCGCCTATTGGACACGAAAAAATCGCGAGTTTTGTCAATCGGGGTCGGGAAAATCGCAAATTTCGTTGGTCGGGCTCAGAAAAATCGTGAATTCTGTCGATGAGGTGTAGAAACATATCGCAAGTTTCGTTGATCGGGTGCGCAAAAATCACAAATTTCGTCGATCAGGTGCAGAAAAATCGCGAATTTCATTGGTGGATAACGAAAAAAATCACAAATTTTGTTGATCGGACGCGGAAAAATCGCGAATTTTGTCGATGGTGCGCGAAAAAATTGAAAATTTCGTTGATGGACTGCGGAACCATCGTGAGTTTCGTCAGTTTATCGTGAGGGAAAATTGCGAATTTCGTTGATCAGGCGCGGAAAAATCACGCATTTCGTCGAACAGGGGCAGGAAAATCGCAAATTTCATCGATCGGGCACGGAAAAATCACGAGTTTCGCCGATTGGGCTCCGAAAAATCGCGAGTTTCGTTGGTCGGGCACAAAAATATCGCGAATTTTGTTCATCACGCGCGGAAAATCGCAAATTTCGTCGATCGGCTACGCAAAAATCGCCGGTTTTGTCGATCGGTTTCGCAAAAGTTGCGATCTTTGTTCATCAGGCGCGGAAAAATCATATTTCGTTGATTGGGCGCTGAAAAATCATGAATTTCGTTGATCAGGCATGGGAAAATCTCAAATTTCATTGATCGGCACTAGCCACTTTCATGCCTATGTTTCTTTTTTAGCACTTTTAATAAAACAAAATTTACTCTCCTGAATAAAGTCAAGGAATATTATCACTTTTTGAAAGTAATCCTAGCTATATATTTGTTATATATACAAAGGTAAACATTGTTGATATTATCCTTCCAACTGAATTGAATATGTTGACTGTGTAGGGAAACCTAGAGGGTTTAATATCCCCTCCCCTCTCCGAAAGCATATTTTTTTATCTGATCATAGGCCACAGATCACCTCCTCAAAATAGAATTCTCCCCATGTTAGTGATGTGGCCCCAGGGGCGTATTTAAGCAGAATTCATTAGGGGGGCGTATATGACGATTTTGCCGACTAACTTAAATATACAGGGTGTCCCTAAACTCATGGTACATACGCTAGGGGGTGATAGAACACATAAGACGAGTAATAGTAAATAGGAAACCAAGGGTCCCAAACGTATTCCGAAGGAGATAGGCGCCTTTAAAGTTTAGGGTCCAAAATTTCAAATGATTATAAAAAACGGAAAAATTGGTCGATTCGTTTGCGGTTTTCGCTAAAACTATTCTTTATGTCAGTATTTTCTTGAAAATAAATTTTAAAGATACAGTTCAAAAAATGCGGATAGAGGGCGCTTTAGACTTTGGAGTAACCAACAACTATTTTTTACCGTTGTTTTTTGTATCTTATTACATGCTTTCAAAAGTTTAGACTTAAACTTAAATTTTGAGCTCAAAATCTGAATTGTTGGGAGTGGTTAAGTAGCGCAAACTGAACGGTGTTCAGGAGTTAAAATTTCAAATGATTATAAAAGACGGAAACATTGGTCGATTCGTTTGCGGTTTTCACTAAAACTATTCTTTATGCTAGTATTTTCTTGAAAATAAATTTTAAAGATACCGTTAAAAATGCCGATAGAGGGCGCTTTAGACTTTGGAGTAACCAACAACTATTTTTTACCGTTATATTTTGTATCTCATTACATGCTTTCAAAAGCTTAGACTTAGATTTTGAGCTCAAAATCTGAATCGTTGGGAGTGGTTAAGTAGCGCAAACTGAACTGTGTTCATGTGTTGAAATTTGAACCCCCCTCCTGAACACAGTTCAGTTTGTGCTACTTAACCACTCCCAACGATTCAGATTTTGAGCTCCAAATTTTTAGTCTAAGCTTTTGAAAGCATGTAATGAGATACAAAAAATAACGGTAAAAAAATAGTTGTTCGTTACTCCAAAGTCTAAAGCGCCCTCTATCGGTATTTTTTTAACTTTATCTTTAAAATTTTTTTTCAAGACAATACTGACATAAAGAATAGTTTTAGTGAAAACCGCAAACGAATCCACCAATTTTTCCGTTTTTTATAAAGTTTGTGTTACTTAACCACTCCCAACGATTCAGATTTTGAGCTCAAAATTTAAGTTTAGGTCTAAGCTTTTGAAAGCATGTAATGAGATACAAAAAATAACGGTAAAAAATAGTTGTTGGTTACTCCAAAGTCTAAAGCGCCCTCTATCGGCATATTTTGAACGGTATCTTTAAAATTTATTTTCAAGAAAATACTGACAAAAAGAATAGTTTTAGAGAAAACCGCAAACGAATCGACCAATTTTTCCGTTTTTCATAATCATTTGAAATTTTGGACCCTAAACTTTAAAGTCGCCTATCTCCTTCGGAATACGTTTGGGACCCTTGGTTTACTATTTACTATTACTCGTCTGAATGTGTTCTATCACCCTCTAGCGTATGTACCATGAGTTTAGGAACACCCTGTATATACATATATCTTTAAAAGTACATTTCTGTATCTGTATATATTTATCTACCCGCAGTCCTAAAATAGACTGACTGATTTTAACCCTTAAATGCTGGATTTTTCAAAAATCATTGTAATAATGTTTTTCGGCTTTCATTTTTTAAATAAATCATGGGAAAAATACTTTAAAAAAGCATATTTTGTTTTAAGTATGGTTTACGGCTAAAAAACAGTTTGTTACTAATCGGCAATACTGGTGTTTAATTGAAAAAATAACTTTCCTTGATAAAAGTCTATAATATTAAACACACAAGAATGTTAGGAACTATAATAAGAAATAAATTTTACTTGCTCACTGCAGAACAAAAATTTCGCAAGCCTCCAAACAAAACAAAAAGGACATGTAGCAACAGTTGAAAAAATAAATCTATCTTTATTCTTAAACAGCACAAGTGTTGCCATGTACATGTCGAAAATTGATTTAATAATATTTTCAGAATGTATTTTATTGGCAATATTAGGCATTATAGCTTTAATATTATTCTAATAGTATTTTAGAAGCCTAAATTGGGTATGTTGCCGAAAAACAACACCAGGCATTTAAGGATTAAAATTCAATTAACTTGTAAATGGTGACAGCTATAAAATTAAATTCTTGCAGGAGTGTTATGTAAGATTTCAGGAATTTTTTTTTTTTACTGCGATAGTCGATTTTAGTTCAGATGGCGCTGCTTGAAATAGGCGCTAAATCGGCACTTGATTTTTGGCCTCTCTCTTTTCTTAATATTGATGCGAAAGAAGGAGATTAAATAAATGCATTGGGCCCCTAAAAACAAAATTGCATTATCGACTGAGAATCAGTCCATACATTTAATCTCCTTCTTTCGCATAAATACTGAGAGAGAAGAGAAACAAAAAATCAGGCCCCGATTTAGCACCTATTGCTAGCAGTGTCATGTATCGCTGCTATTAAATCGAGAATAGCTGTAAAAAAACTCCTGACATCTTACATAACCCTCCTGCAAGAATTTTTTTAAATAGCTGCCACCATTTGCAAGTTATTGAATTTTAAAATCAGTCAATCCATTTTAGGACACCCGGTATATTCTATATAAAATTGAAGATTATTAACCCATCGAGATCAAATTTTTCACTTTAGAGCGTCGAATATTTTACATTTTAGAATATTGAGGAGAATATAAGGTAGATTTAAAGATGGATACACCACCCCTTCACTTACGTTACATTGTTGTAAATGTTCCATTAAAGCATTTTGATATTTTTTGCTGAATGTGCAGATGGAAATATGCAATTCGGATTAATTAAACATGTTTTTAGTAAGATGCTGCTTAGAACTTATACAAAATCAGCTTATTTATATTTACATTAAAAAGGATGAAATCAAAATTTATTTTAATTACATTTTTTGTTCATTCATTGCATAACATGCATTCCCAGATAGCATGCACGTTTGCAGTAAGTTTGATTTTTTCTCGATATTTCCTTGTCTTGACAAATTTGACACAACAATTTTCACTCAAAAGTACTGCAAGGCAGATGAAACAAAATCGATCTCTCCCTTGCAATGCCATTTTGCTGTAAAACTGCTGCAACACTGTCGTATTTCAACGACGTCAGCGAAAATTCCTTTTGTTGAGAGCAGAATAGATAACAGCGTATGACTGGAAATTCAGAGCTCAGAGTCAAAAGAAAAAGACACATCGTTATTGAATCTCGTGATTAGCGGATCATTGATTAGCGTTCAAATAAAGGAACCCAGAAATAAAGGTATTTCTTATTTTAATTATTCAAATGTGGTTATTTTCTCTAAAGTAACATTTCTTTATAATCTACAACTTATTTCATAACAAAAATTCTAATAAATTAAAAGTTATGTTAATTTTCTAAGTAATGCCTACGTTTTTCAATAGTTATGTTTTGGGTCATGTTAAATATTTTTTAATAAATTTTTCTGAACTTTACAGGGAGTTTAAGATTTCGTTTGTTGTTGCCTTTCACGCTGCTGGAGCAGTGTTGAATTCAAACGCTTTTCTCCGGGAGAGATTTCTGTTGCTCCGGGATGAGGTGGAAGGGGGGGAGGGGCAGGGGCGTCGCGATAGGGGTTATGGGGGGAGACCCCCCCCCAATATATGTGAACTTGGGAAATTTGAGCTTAGAGTTAGGAAAGTATAGATTTTTGAAACACTTATTCTTTTTTTTTTTTTAAGTAAAAATAAAAAAAAGAATTATTTATTGTTTTGCAGACGATCTTTCTGAGTTCTGTAATAGTAAAATAGTTCAACTTTCAAAATAAATACAAAAAGCAGCCAGACTCAATTTCTTATTCTGTTTCTCTGTGTAACGAAAATATCATACATCTACCAGACATGAATTTCTCTACTGTTGTCCATCAACAGTGTCTGTAATACCTTTCCTCCAAAACTTTGTTCCTTATTCAAAAATCTAAAAATATGAGGCTATTTTCTATAAAGTACAATTATGACTCGTACACAATTGAAGACAAAAACTTTCAGTAAATGAACCAATAATTATAATTTTTATGTTTTTAGTTTCAGCATTTTTTTTTTTTTTTGGGGGGGGGGGGGGAGATTTTTTTTTGCATATAAGTATCATTATCATTAAAGACACATTGAACATATTATTTTAGCTGGAAAATAGATCATTTTTTTTCATGTTGGGAAAATTTTTAACTCCCCCCCCCTTCCGAAATTTTTTTGCAGCTACGCCCCTGGAGGGGGGGGGGACATTCCGAGGTGGAAATTGCACTTTTGTCCATTAAAAAGCAAAAAAATTCAAACCTTCCGGGACGACATTTCAAGGTTCCGGGGGGGAATGTCCCCTCTCGGTCACCCCCTGAATTCAACACTGCGTTCGAGAGTATGATTTTAAACTTTAAATTATTTTTTCATTACCATTAACATTTTTTTCTCTATTTAAATATTAAGTATAATTTTAAACTGTTTCTTAGTTGGCTCTATGCTTATCTACCTGGATTTCTAATGTACCTCTTTTTTCTAATTTTTATTGAAATTACTAAAAGTATTTCCTACCGACGTCCGTTTTATTTAATTCTTTAATAATTTCTCTTTTCTTTTGACGTAACTGCTTCTTGATCGGATGTGTATAAATCTTTTTATTTCCAAATTTTTGTAAAACTTTTAAATATGAATATTTTAAAATTTTTAGTTTTTCACGCCCGCAAATCACGCATGTACCGGAGCAAATCGAAACGATATTCCGGTTCGTGAAATTATGACAAATACTATTCTGGTTAGTGATCCGTGAAGTTATTAAAACATCTTATTACAATTTCATACGTATGGCTTTTATTGTGCTGTCTATAACTTTTTTTATTATTTAGAATTTTGAATGCAGTTTTTAAATTGTTTTTGTATGATTAGACATAAATTCGTCTAAAGTTAAAAAAAAAAAGTTTTTAGTCAACGATAATTTTGAAATAGTGTCTCTATTCGTGGATTTTCGATTTCGAGACCTGCCGCAAAAATTTTTACTAATATTGATTGGTGCATATTTTTGTAATGAATTGAAGCTAAATAACTAAAATGCATTGAATAACCACTTCAAAATCTCAATGTTATAGTGTTAATGTCAGATTTGAATATTGTTTATTTGTATTCTTATTGAACATGTTTTGTTTTGTTTTGTTTTTTACATGTAAAAAAAGTGTTCAACTGTAGAGTAGGTGGGGGCAAAGATACGCACTGCCTGATTTAATATGAAGAAACATTTCTACAATCATGACCGCTCGGTAGTAGTTTGGTCTCATGTGTAGTAGTTTGGTCTCATATGTGTAGTAGTTGTGTGATCAAACCTTATGAAAAACGTAGCACTCCATGCCAAGAAAATGAGGTAAGTTTAAATTTTCGAATTTTGATCTAATATTTTAAAATTTTCACTTTATTGTTTAGCTAACACTACTTCGAATTTTTACAAATCCAAAAGTTCAGTGGAGAACGGAAGCTCTATAGCTTCTAAATATCGTATAGTATATCTCGATTGCATTTGTTTAAACTTGTAGGTAGCCGGTTAAGTAAAATGCTGCAGAATGGGGCAAAAGTACGCAACCGTCTTGGGGCAAAGATGCGCACAAGATTAAGATTCGGGGCTTTGCCTTATCGTTTTAGCTAGATGCAAAGCTTTCCACAATTACGTTGTGGTAAGTTTTATTTTTTATATTGTATAAAATATAATAGCTACTTAACTTATATAAGCTGGTTAACTACATTTTCCTTTTTCTAGTTAAGTTTTTTAAAAATATAGAACGTAGATATCTACTTACCTACTTTTAAAAATCAATATTCTTGTTTCATAAAACGATTTTGTTTTAAAGTCTTAACCCTTAACTCCTATTAACGGTCTCACAGACTGCTGCTATATTCATTTTTCATAACTTAACTTGTAATTTTCAATTTAACTATTGATGTTAGTTTAATTTTGTTTCGTTTGGAAACTTTATAGTATCGCTAAAGACTTCTAAATGAGGAGAACTTTTATTATAATAGACCTTTACATAAAGTTTAGCGCAAAAACAGTATCTTATGAGTCAGTCAACCCTTTTATTCATTCTACGATCAAGGGGTCTTTAAGACCGCTCACAGTATTTATTCAACAATTTTTGTCATAGTAGTTTGAGGTTAACTGCTATTTGCGATCTCACAAACCCCCTGTTTATTTCCTTTTTTTTTTTCGTGGTTTAACTTACAATTTTCAGTTTAACTATAAATACTAGTGAAATTTACTAATGCTGTTGCATAACTCATTCGTTTTATTGGAAATGGGGCAAAAACCCACAGTAAGTGACCGCCTAAAAGTTAGCCCCCCCATGACGGAAAATAAGAAAGTGACATATGCATTTCGTTTGATCATCGTTTGATCAGATTTGATCAACAATTTTCATCGTTTGATCAACTTTATTTCATGAGTTATGATTAAAAAGGACCAGGGGGGGCTAACTTTTAGGATATTTCAAAATGCGCAAAACTAAAAAAAAATTAGCGATCCTTATCAGAAATCGTCTGTAGAGATTTGATCAACCATTTTTAGCGTTTGATCAAACCCGGAAATGCGCACAAAATCGATATTTTTAGCTTCACACCCCTAAAAGTTAGCCCCCCCTTGACGGAATTTCGGGACAAAAATGGTGCCATCTAACGTGAAATCGTTTGTAGAGATTTGATCAACCATTTTTAGCGTTTGATCAAACCCGGAAATGCGCCCAAAATCGATATTTTTAGCTTCACACCCCTAAAAGTTAGCCCCCCCTTGACGGAATTTCGGGACAAAAATGGTGCCATCTAACGTGAAATCGTTTGTAGAGATTTGATCAACCATTTTTAGCGTTTGATCAAACCCGGAAATGCGCCCAAAATCGATATTTTTAGCAGCGGACCCCTAAAAGTTAGCCCCCCCTTGACGGAATTTCGAGACAAAAATGGTGCCATCTAACGTGAAATCGTTTGTAGAGATTTGATCAACCATTTTTAGCGTTTGATCAAACCCGGAAATGCGCCCAAAATCGATATTTTTAGCTTCACGCCCCTAAAAGTTAGCCCCCCATTGACGGAATTTCGAGACAAAAATTATGCCATCTAACGTGAAATCGTTTGTAGAGATTTGATCAACCATTTTTAGCGTTTGATCAAACCCGGAAATGCGCCCAAAATCGATATTTTTAGCAGCGGACCCGTAAAAGTTAGCCCCCCCCTTGACGGAATTTCGAGACAAAAATGGTGCCATCTAACTTGAAATCGTTTGTAGAGATTTGATCAAACATTTTTAGCGTTTGATCAAACCCGGAAATGCGCCCAAAATCGATATTTTTAGCTTCACACCCCTAAAAGTTAGCCCCCCCTTGACGGAATTTCGGGACAAAAATGGTGCCATCTAACGTGAAATCGTTTGTAGAGATTTGATCAAACCCGGAAATGCGCCCAAAATCGATATTTTTAGCAGCGGACCCCTAAAAGTTAGCCCCCCCTTGACGGAATTTCGAGACAAAAATGGTGCCATCTAACTTGAAATCGTTTGTAGAGATTTGATCAAACATTTTTAGCGTTTGATCAAACACGGAAATGCGCCCAAAATCGATATTTTTAGCTTCACGCCCCTAAAAGTTAGCCCCCCATTAACGGAATTTCGAGACAAAAATTATGCCATCTAACGTGAAATCGTTTGTAGAGATTTGATCAACCATTTTTAGCGTTTGATCAAACCCGGAAACGCGCCCAAAATCAATATTTTTAGCAGCGGACACCTAAAAGTTTGCCCCCCTTGACGGCATTTCCGGACAAAAATGATGCCATCTAACATGAAATCAATTGTAGAGATTTGATCAACCATTTTTCGCGTTTGATCAAACCCGGAAATGCGCCAAAAATCGATATTTTTAGCTTCACGCCCCTAAAAGTTAGCCCCCCATTGACGGAATTTTCGGACAAAAATTATGCCATCTAACGTGAAATCGTTTGTAGAGATTTGATCAACTATTTTTAGCGTTTGATCAAACCCGGAAATGCGCCCAAAATCAATATTTTTAGCAGCGGACACCTAAAAGTTTGCCCCCCTTGACGGCATTTCCGGGCAAAAATGATGCCATCTAACGAGAAATCAATTGTAGAGATTTGATCAACCATTTTTAGCGTTTGATCAAACCCGGAAATGCGCCAAAAATCGATATTTTTAGCTTCACGCCCGTAAAAGTTAGTCCCCCCTTGCCGGAATTTCAGGACAAAAATGGTGCCATCTAACGTCAAATTGTTTGTAGAGATTTGATCAACCACTTTTAGCGTTTCATCAAACCCGGAAATGCGCCCAAAATCAATATTTTTAGCAGCGGACCCCTAAAAGTTAGCCCCCCTTGACGGCAATTCCGGACAAAAATGATGCCATCTAACGTGAAATCAATTGTAGAGATTTGATCAACCATTTTTAGCGTTTGATCAAACCCGGAAATGCGCCCAAAATCGATATTTTTAGCTTCACACCCCTAAAAGTTAGCCCCCCCTTGACGGAATTTCAAGACAAAAATGGTGCCATCTAACGTGAAATAGTTTGTAGAAATTTGATCAACCATTTTTAGCGTTTGATCAAACCCGGAAATGCGCCCAAAATCGATATATTTAGCAGCGGACCCCTAAAAGTTAGCCCCCCATTGACGGGATTTTCGGACAAAAATGATGCCATCTAACGTGAAATCGTTTGTAGAGATTTGATCAACCATTTTTAGCGTTTGATCAAACCCGGAAATGCGTCTAAAATCGATATTTTTAACAGCGGACCCTTAAAGATAGCCTCCCTTGACGGAATTTCGGGACAAAAATGGTGCCATCTAACGTGAAATTGTTTGTAGAGATTTGATCAACCACTTTTAGCGTTTCATCAAACGCGGAAATGCGCCCAAAATCAATATTTTTAGCAGCGGACCCCTAAAAGTTAGCCCCCCTTGACGGAATTTCCGGATAAAAATGATGCCATCTAACGTGAAATCAATTGTAGAGATTTGATCAACCATTTTTAGCGTTTGATCAAACCCGGAAATGCGCCCAAAATCGATATTTTTAGCTTCACACCCCTAAAAGTTAGCCCCCCCTTGACGGAATTTCCGGACAAAAATGATGCCATCTAACGTGAAATCAATTGTAGAGATTTGATCAACCATTTTTAGCGTTTGATCAAACCCGGAAATGCGCCCAAAATCGATATTTTTAGCTTCACGCCCCTAAAAGTTAGTCCCCCCCTTGCCGGAATTTCAGGACAAAAATGGTGCCATCTAACGTCAAATTGTTTGTAGAGATTTGATCAACCACTTTTAGCGTTTCATAAAACACGGAAATGCGCCCAAAATCAATATTTTTAGCAGCGGACCCCTAAAAGTTAGCCCCCCCTTGACGGATTTTCCGGACAAAAATGGTGTCATATAACGTGAAATTGTTTGTAGAGATTTGATCAAACATTTTTAGCGTTTGATCAAACCCGGAAATGCGCCCAAAATCGATATTTTTAGCTTCACGCCCCTAAAAGTTAGTCCCCCTTGCCGGAATTTCAGGAAAAAAAATGGTGCCATCTAACGTCAAATTGTTTGTAGAGATTTGTTCAACCACTTTTAGCGTTTCATCAAACCCGGAAATGCGCCCAAAATCAATATTTTTAGCAGCGGACCCCTAAAAGTTAGCCCCCTTGACGGAATTTCCGGATAAAAATGATGCCATCTAACGTGAAATCAATTGTAGAGATTTGATCAACCATTTTTAGCGTTTGATCAAACCCGGAAATGCGCCCAAAATCAATATTTTTAGCAGCGGACCCCTAAAAGTTTGCCCCCCTTGACGGCATTTCCGGACAAAAATGATGCCATCTAACGTGAAATCAATTGTAGAGATTTGATCAACCATTTTTAGCGTTTGATCAAACCCGGAAATGCGCCAAAAATCGATATTTTTAGCTTCACGCCCGTAAAAGTTAGTCCCCCCTTGCCGGAATTTCAGGACAAAAATGGTGCCATCTAACGTCAAATTGTTTGTAGAGATTTGATCAACCACTTTTAGCGTTTCATCAAACCCGGAAATGCGCCCAAAATCAATATTTTTAGCAGCGGACCCCTAAAAGTTAGCCCCCCTTGACGGCAATTCCGGACAAAAATGATGCCATCTAACGTGAAATCAATTGTAGAGATTTGATCAACCATTTTTAGCGTTTGATCAAACCCGGAAATGCGCCCAAAATCGATATTTTTAGCTTCACACCCCTAAAAGTTAGCCCCCCCTTGACGGAATTTCAAGACAAAAATGGTGCCATCTAACGTGAAATAGTTTGTAGAAATTTGATCAACCATTTTTAGCGTCTGATCAAACCCGGAAATGCGCCCAAAATCGATATATTTAGCAGCGGACCCCTAAAAGTTAGCCCCCCATTGACGGGATTTTCGGACAAAAATGATGCCATCTAACGTGAAATCGTTTGTAGAGATTTGATCAACCATTTTTAGCGTTTGATCAAACCCGGAAATGCGTCTAAAATCGATATTTTTAACAGCGGACCCTTAAAGATAGCCTCCCTTGACGGAATTTCGGGACAAAAATGGTGCCATCTAACGTGAAATCAATTGTAGAGATTTGATCAACCATTTTTAGCGTTTGATCAAACCCGGAAATGCGCCCAAAATCGATATTTTTAGCTTCACGCCCCTAAAAGTTAGTCCCCCCTTGACGGAATTTCAGGACAAAAATGGTGCCATCTAACGTCAAATTGTTTGTAGAGATTTGATCAACCACTTTTAGCGTTTCATCAAACACGGAAATGCGCCCAAAATCAATATTTTTAGCAGCGGACCCCTAAAAGTTAGCCCCCCTTGACGGAATTTCCAGACAAAAATGATGCCATCTAACGTGAAATCGTTTGTAGAGATTTGATCAACCATTTTTAGCGTTTGATCGAACCCGGAAATGCGCCCAAAATCGATATTTTTAGCAGCGGACCCCTAAAAGTTAGCCCCCCCTTGACGGATTTTCCGGACAAAAATGGTGTCATATAACGTGAAATTGTTTGTAGAGATTTGATCAACCACTTTTAGCGTTTGATCAAACACGGAAAGGCGCCCAATATCGATATTTTTAGCAGCGGACACCTAAAAGTTAGCCCTTCCTTGGCGTAATTTCGGGACAAAAATGCTGTCATCTAACATGAAATTGTTTGTAATTATTTGATCAACCATTTTTAGCGTTAAATCAAACCCGGAAATTAAGATAAAATGGATATATTTAGCAGCGGACCCCTAAAGGTTAGTCCACACTTGACCGAATTTCGGGACAATAAATGGTGTCATCTAATGTGAAATCGTTTGTAGAGATATTATCAACCATTTTTAGCGTTTTATCAAACCCGAAAGTGACCTCAAAATCGATATTTTTAGGTTCACACCCCTAGAAGTTAGCCGCTCCTTGACGGAATTTCCGGACAAAAAGCGTGCCATCTAACGTGAAATCGTTTGCAGAAATTTGATCAACCATTTTAAGCGTTTTATCAAACCCGGAAATGCGCCCAAAATCCATAATTTTAGCTTCACACCCCAAAAATTAGCCCCCCTTGACAGAATTTCGGGACAAAAATGGTGCCATCTAACGTGAAATCGTTTGTAAAGATTTGATCAACCAATTTTAGCGTTTGATCAAAACCGGAAATGCGCCCAAAATCGATATTTTTAGCAGCGGACAACTAAAAGTTAACCCCCTCTTAACGGTATTTTGGACAAAAATGGTGCCATCTAACGTGAAATCGTTTGTAGAAATTTGATCAACCATTTTTAGCGTTTGACCAAACCCGGAAATGCTCCCAAAATCGATATTTTTAGTTTCACACCCCTAAAAGTTAGCCCCCTCTTGACGGAATTTCGGGACAAAAATGGTGCCATCTAACGTGAAATCGTTTGTAAAGATTTGATCAACCATTTTTAGCGTTTGATCAAAACCGGAAATGCGCACAAAATCGATATTTTTAGCAGCGGATAACTAAAAGTTATCCCCCTCTTAACGGTATTTTTGGACAAAAATGGTACCATCTAAAGTGAAATCGTTTGTAGAGATTTGTTCAACCATTTTTAGCGTTTGATCAAACCCGGAAGTTCAAAAAAATCCATATTTTTGTTTGCAAACCCCTAAAAGTTAGCCCTCTCTTGACGGATTTTTGAACAAAAATGGTTTGAAAATAGTTTTTCCCGAACTTTTTTAACCTTCAATATTTTCTATTAACAATGGATGCAAAATAATTTTTTTCCACACTGGGTGAGTAAGTATTTGTAGTTACTTTACCAGCTGCAGAAAATATGACTTTGAAAGCTTATTTGTCGTAAGATGACTTTGTGGCATTTTAAATATTTCTTCGCAATTATATTAGTTTGTGAGTTAATTTAATTTATAGATGTGATGTTTTGAAGGACATAGAAAATTACGTTGTTAATCCAAACAGATTCACTGAGCACATACTAAACGAATCATTCGATTTTTTCTTCTATCACGATCGTATTCTACCGACATTAACACAACTTACTGGTTCAGGTATCCCTAACAGAAAAGAGGATGATCATAAAAATAGAAGTTGAAAAATAGAACATAATAATAGTATTAATCATGCAGGAGGGGTAATCCGATTATTAAAATCAGAAATGACGCGTGCGTACCAAACTGAAACACAATTTAATAGTAGACGCATATTAAGCACAGAAGGACATAGCTAAATTGTAAAATTAGGTTCTTAATCCAAGTAGATTCACTGGGCATTTACGAAACGGATCGTATGATTATAACATTCTACTATAAACCACTGACATTATCATAGTGTACTAGAGGACTGCACTGGCCGATAAACAAAATTGCATTTTTTTGTACACAATTGAGCCGCGCGGGAACTGGACTTAATTGTTCACAGCATATGTAGGGCAGGCAAAATGTTTTGTAAAAATATTAATAGCGATAATATACTTTTGTTAACGTAATCTTTGGAACTATACCTTAAGGTGCTTCTCAAATTCACTGTTCAACAATACGAAACTTTGACACATTTTCTGACTAATTTTTTAACTGTAAAGGCATAAAATTGACAAGCCTGACAATTGAAGGGATTTGCAATCGAATAGCTTTTCCATTTTTGATAAATAAATGACTTGTCGAGATACAAGAGATTCTTGTCAAGTGACTGCAGGTTTTTCTCCATTCCTATGCTGTCGCTTCCGGAAATTCGATTCAAAACTCTAACTTTGACAGTATTTTCTCAAAGATATATCACCTTTATCGAAAAATATTTAACGCCATTCGATTACATAGTTTCTGAATAAGAACACGTGCCAATCATATGCGTTTTCCGAAGCCTTAATAAATGACAGATAAATAATTTCACAAATTTACTTTTAATTATACAGCTTCAAAGTTATGTTTTTAACAATCCTTTTTGTTTATTATAATCTACGTTAATTTTTAAATGAATCCTTGTGTGAATGCTGAAACGTCTAAATAACTAAGCAATCCTTAATGTTGCTGTTGTGTATTTTCTGTCTTGCGAACACATCGTAATTTTAAAATATACTGTATAAAACTATCCCATAAATATGTATGCAGTATTCTTTAAAGGCATCCTAATTATATGTTAAGAAAAATCGAAATTTTTTGTAGACATTGTGTCGGGTCGGGCCGGGCCTGTTTTCACTTACTTCTGTACGGGCCGGTCCCGGAGCTGGTAATTCCGACCCGTGCAGACCCCTATAGTATACTGATTCGGATATCCAAAACAGAAATAAGGATCACTGTAAATATTGCTTATTTTTTAGAGATAAGAGTTGAAAAAAATGGCATAATAATAATAATAATAATAATAATAATAATCCATGAACGGATTCTCGATTAATAGAAACAAACTGACAGGTGGGTACCAAACTGAACCGCAAAAGAGTAGAAGCATCTTAATTTCCGGCAGGAGTCAAGGGTCTCAAAAGTGTATAATGTTTATTTTGAAAAGAGCTGACGTCCACAAAATTCAGAGTTACTAGTTTCCGATAAGAAAAATTGACTGAGAAAGATATTTTGTTAATGAATGAGAATCTGATCAACATGTGGGCGCGGTGATTTTATTTTTTCATTTGGAATTCCTTCAGATTTAGTAATGGCAACTATGGATTTGAAGTTTTGAAGTTATGCTAATAAACGATTGTGGAGCTCCCAGTTATATTTCTCTGTGTTGTAAATTTCCTTGTGTGTGCTATCTCGCCCATGTATATATTGACGATGACTTATAAGCGAACGCTTGACGCCAAGCACACAGGTCAGATGTATCTCAATAAATGTGTTAATAAAAGACAAAGATTCATATTATTTTTTCTTACACTAAAAAATAACAACAATAGCATAGCAGGATTTAATTTGAGAATGGGGGGGGGGGGAAGCGTGTGGAAATGTTCAAGACAAGTCCGTGATTAGATTAAAAAAAAATAATAATAACTTATTTTAGTGGACGGATAGTCTTTAGGTAAATTACCCCATGGTTAGTGGTTGTACATATATAATGTTATCAACTTTTTAGCAATTTTAGACCACCACCCCCTGCACTTACGATATCATACGTTATCATTCCACTAACACCCCCCCCTTCCCTAATGATATCGTTATCAATGTCTAAAAATTCTTTTGATTTTTTAAATTGATTCTTTTGTTTGCAGTGATATACCGATTGGTCATATATTTAATATTCACGTAATTTATTGATTCAAAGAAGAAAATATCATTATTATAAATAAAATAACTTTACATCAAATAACATTTAAAAGAAATAGCTGCTAATTAAAAGTATTTAATAATTAGCCTTTTGTTTCATATGCATTCAACAATAATGTATCTTCTTGCGCTTGCCTCCGGACGGTGTGTGTGGGGGGCAGTGCGCAGGCAGAACTTCTTATCAACAAAAGGGGTGGACAGCGTTATTTCACTTTTCTTTAGCACTAAACACAACAGGTATCATTTCAAACATACTTCAGAAATACTTTCCAGAACAGCAGATTATCTAACTTATAGAGGACTGCACCTAAAAATATCGATTTTGGGAGCACTTCCGGCTTTGATCACACGCTAAAAATGTTTGATCAAATCTCTACAAACAATTTCACATTATATGGCACCATTTTTGTCCCGAAATTCCGTCAAGAGGGGGCAAACTTTTAGGGGTCCGCTGCTAAAAATATCGATTTTGGGAGCATTTCCGGGTTTGATCAAACGCTAAAAATGGTTGATCAAATCTCTACAAACTATTTCACGTTAGATGGCATCATTATTGTCCGGAAATTCCGTCAGGGGGGGGGGCTAACTTTTAGGGGTGTGAACCTAAAAATATCGATTTTGAGTTCACTTTCGGGTTTGATCAAACGCTAAAAATGGTTGATAATATCTTTACAAACGATTTCACGTTAGATGGCACCATTTTTGTCCCGAAATTCCGTCAAGAGGGGGCAAACTTTAAGGGGTCCGCTGCTAAAAATATCGATTTTGCGCGCATTTCCCGGTTTGATCAAACGCTAAAAATGGTTGATCAAATCTCTAGAAACGATTTCACGTTAGATGGGACCATTTTTGTCCTGAAATTCCGGCAAGGGGGGCTAACTTTTAGGGTTCCGCTGCTAAAAATATCAATTTTGGGCGCATTTCCGGGTTTGATCAAACGCTAAAAATGGTTGATCAAATCTCTACAAACGATTTCACGTTAGATGGCACCATTTTTGTCTCGAAATTCCGTCAAGGGGGGCTAACTTTTAGGGGTGTGAAGCTAAAAATATCGATTTTGGGCGCATTTCCGGGTTTGATCAAATGCTAAAAATGGTTGATCAAATCACTACAATTGATTTCACGTCAGATGGCATCATTTTTATCCGGAAATTCCGTCAAGGGGGGCTAACTTTTAGGGGTCCGCTGCTAAAAATATTGATTTTGGGCGCATTTCCGGGTTTGATGAAACGCTAAAAATGGTTGATCAAATCTCTACAAACGATCTCACGTTAGATGGCACCATTTTTGTCTCGAAATTCCGTCAAGGGAGGCTATCTTTTAGGGGTCCGCTGTTAAAAATATCGATTTTAGGCGCATTTCCGGGTTTGATCAAACGCTAAAAATGGTTGATCAAATCTCTACAAATGATTTCACGTTAGATGGCATCATTTTTGTCCGGAAATTCCGTCAATGGGGGGCTAACTTTTAGGGGCATGAAGCTAAAAATATCGATTTTGGGCGTATTTCCGGGTTTGATCAAACGCTAAAACTGGTTGATCAAATCTCTACAAACGATTTCACGTTAGATGGCATCGTTTTTGTCCGGAAATTCCGTCAAGGGGGGGCTAACTTTTAGGGTTCCGCTGCTAAATATATCAATTTTGGGCGCATTTCCGGGTTTGATCAAACGCTAAAAATGGTTGATCAAATCTCTACAAACGATTTCACGTTAGATGGCACCATTTTTGTCCCGAAATTCCGTCAAGGGAGGCTATCTTTTACGGGTCCGCTGCTAAAAATATCGATTTTAGGCGCAATTCCGGGTTTGATCAAACGCTAAAAATGGTTGATCAAATCTCTACAAACGATTTCACGTTAAATGGCATCATTTTTGTCCGAAAATTCCGTCAATGGGGGGCAAACTTCTAGGGGTGTGAAGCTAAAAATATCGATTTTGGGCGAATTTCCGGGTTTGATCAAACGCTAAAAATGGTTGATCAAATCTCTATAAACTATTTCACGTTAGATGGCACCATTTTTGTCTCGAAATTCCGTCAAGGGTGGGCTAACTTTTAGGGGTGTGAAGCTAAAAATATCGATTTTGGGCGCATTTCCGGGATTGATCAAACGCTAAAAACGGTTGATCAAATCTCTACAAACGATTTCACGTTAGATGGCATCATTTTTATGCGGAAATTCCGTCAAGGGGGGCTAACTTTTAGGGGTCCGCTGCTAAAAATATTGATTTTGGGCGCATTTCCGGGCTTGATGAAACGCTAAAAGTGGTTGATCAAATCTCTAAAAACAATTTCACGTTAGATGGCACCATTTTTGTCCCGAAATTCCGTCAAGGGAGGCTATCTTTTAGGGGTCCGCTGTTAAAAATATCGATTTTAGGCGCATTTCCGGGTTTGATCAAACGCTAAAAATGGTTGATCAAATCTCTACAATTGATTTCACGTTAGATAGCATCATTTTTGTCCGGAAATGCCGTCAAGAGGGGGCTAACTTTTAGGGGTCCGCTGCTAAAAATATCGATTTTGCGCGCATTTCCCGGTTTGATCAAACGCTAAAAATGGTTGATCAAATCTCTACAAACGATTTCACGTTAGATGGCATCATTTTTGTCCGGAAATTCCGTCAAAGGGGGCTAACTTTTAGGGTTCCGCTGCTAAAAATTTCAATTTTGGGCGCATTTCCGGGTTTGATCAAACGCGAAAAATGGTTGATCAAATCTCTACAGATTTCACGTTAGATGGCACCATTTTTGTCTCGAAATTCCGTCAAGGGGGGGCTAACTTTTAGGGGTGTGAAGCTAAAAATATCGATTTTGGGCGCATTTCCGGGTTTGATCAAACGCTAAAAATGGTTGATCAAATCTCTACAATTGATTTCACGGTAGATGGCATCATTTTTATCCGGAAATTCCGTCAAGGGGGGATAACTTTTAGGGGTCCGCTGCTAAAAATATTGATTTTGGGCGCATTTCCGGGCTTGATGAAACGCTAAAAGTGGTTGATCAAATCTCTAAAAACAATTTCACGTTAGATGGCACCATTTTTGTCCCGAAATTCCGTCAAGGGAGGCTATCTTTTAGGGGTCCGCTGTTAAAAATATCGATTTTAGGCGCATTTCCGGGTTTATCAAACGCTAAAAATGGTTGATCAAATCTCTACAAACGATTTCACGTTAGATGGCATCATTTTTGTCCGAAAATTCCGTCAATGGGGGGCTAACTTTTAGGGTTCCGCTGCTAAATATATCGATTTTGGGCGCATTTCCGGGTTTGATCAAACGCTAAAAATGGTTGATCAAATCTCTACAATTGATTTCACGTTAGATAGCATCATTTTTGTCCGGAAATGCCGTCAAGGGGGTCTAACTTTTAGGGGTCCGCTGCTAAAAATATTGATTTTGGGCGCATTTCCGGGTTTGATGAAACGCTAAAAGTGGTTGATCAAATCTCTACAAAGAATTTATTTCACGTTATATGGCACCATTTTTGTTCTGAAATTCCGGCAAGGGGGGACTAACTTTTAGGGGTCCGCTGCTAAATATATCCATTTTGTTTTATTTTTCGGGTTTGATCAAACGCTAAAAAAGATTGATCAAATAATTACGAACAATTTCATGTTAGGTGACAGCATTTTTGTCCCGAAATTCCGCCAAGGAAGGGCTAACTTTTAGGTGTCCGCTGCTTAAAATATCGATATTGGGCGCATTTCCGGGTTTGATCTCTCGCTAAAAATGGTTGATCAAATCTCTACAAACGATTTGACGTTAGATGGCACCATTTTTCCCGAAATTCCGTCAAGGGGGGGGCTAACTTTTAGGTGTCCGCTGCTAAAAATATCGATATTGGGCGCATTTCCGGGTTTGATCTCTCGCTAAAAATGGTTGATCAAATCTCTACAAACGATTTCACGTTAGATGGCACCATTTTTCCCGAAATTCCGTCAAGGGGGGGGGCTAACTTTTAGGGGTCCGCTGTTAAAAATATCGATTTTAGGCGCATTTCAGGGTTTGATCAAACGCTAAAAATGGTTGATCAAATCTCTACAAACGATTTCACGTTAGATGGCATCATTTTTGTCCGAAAATTCCGTCAATGGGGGGCTAACTTTTAGGGGTGTGAATCTAAAAATATCGATTTTGGGCGCATTTCCGGGTTTGATCAAACGCTAAAAATGGTTGATCAAATCTCTACAATTGATTTCACGGTAGATGGCATCATTTTTATCCGGAAATTCCGTCATGGGGGGCTAACTTTTAGGGGTCCGCTGCTAAAAATATTGATTTTGGGCGCATTTCCGGGTTTGATGAAACGCTAAAATTGGTTGATCAAATCTCTACAAATAATTTCACGTTAGATGGCACCATTTTTGTCCCGAAATTCCGTCAAGGGAGGCTATCTTTTAGGGGTCCGCTGCTAAAAATATCGATTTTAGGCGCAATTCCGGGTTTGATCAAACGCTAAAAATGGTTGATCAAATCTCTACAAACGATTTCACGTTAAATGGCATCATTTTTGTCCGAAAATTCCGTCAATGGGGGGCAAACTTTTAGGGGTGTGAAGCTAAAAATATCGATTTTGGGCGCATTTCCGGGTTTGATCAAACGCTAAAAATGGTTGATCAAATCTCTATAAACTATTTCACGTTAGATGGCACCATTTTTGTCTCGAAATTCCGTCAAGGGGGGGCTAACTTTTAGGGGTGTGAAGCTAAAATTATCGATTTTGGGCGTATTTCCGGGATTGATCAAACGCTAAAAATGGTTGATCAAATCTCTACAAACGATTTCAGGTTAGATGGCATCATTTTTATGCGGAAATTCCGTCAAGGGGGGCTAACTTTTAGGGGTCCGCTGCTAAAAATATTGATTTTGGGCGCATTTCCGGGCTTGATGAAACGTTAAAGTGGTTGATCAAATCTCTAAATACAATTTCACGTTAGATGGCACCATTTTTGTCCCGAAATTCCGTCAAGGGAGGCTATCTTTTAGGAGTCCGCTGTTAAAAATATCGATTTTAGGCGCATTTCCGGGTTTGATCAAACGCTAAAAATGGTTGATCAAATCTCTACAATTGATTTCACGTTAGATAGCATCATTTTTGTCCGGAAATGCCGTCAAGAGGGGGCTAACTTTTAGGGGTCCGCTGCTAAAAATATCGATTTTGCGCGCATTTCCCGGTTTGATCAAACGCTAAAAATGGTTGATCAAATCTCTACAAACGATTTCACGTTAGATGGCACCATTTTTGTCTCGAAATTCCGTCAAGGGGGGCTAACTTTTAGGGGTGTGAAGCTAAAAATATCGATTTTGGGCGCGTTTCCGGGTTTGATCAAATGCTAAAAATGGTTGATCAAATCTCTAAAATTGATTTCACGTCAGATGGCATCATTTTTATCCAGAAATTCCGTCAAGGGGGGCTAACTTTTAGGGGTCCGCTGCTAAAAATATTGATTTTGGGCGCATTTCCGGGTTTGATGAAACGCTAAAAATGGTTGATCAAATCTCTACAAACGATCTCACGTTAGATGGCACCATTTTTGTCTCGAAATTCCGTCAAGGGAGGCTATCTTTTAGGGCTCCGCTGTTAAAAATATCGATTTTAGGCGCATTTCCGGGTTTGATCAAACGCTAAAAATTGTTGATCAAATCTCTACAAATGATTTCACGTTAGATGGCATCATTTTTGTCCGAAAATTCCGTCAATGGGGGGCTAACTTTTAGGGGTGTGAAGCTAAAAATATCGATTTTGGGCGCATTTCCGGGTTTGATCAAACGCTAAAAATGGTTGATCAAATCTCTACAAACGATTTCACGTTAGATGGCATCATTTTTGTCTGGAAATTCCGTCAAGGGGGGGCTAACTTTTAGGGTTCCGCTGCTAAATATATCCATTTTGGGCGCATTTCCGGGTTTGATCAAACGCTAAAAATGGTTGATCAAATCTCTACAATTTATTTCACGGTAGATGGCATCATTTTTATCCGGAAATTCCGTCAAGGGGGGCTAACTTTTAGGGGTCAGCTGCTAAAAATATTGATTTTGGGCGCATTTCCGGGTTTGATGAAACGCTAAAAGTGGTTGATCAAATCTCTACAAATAATTTCACGTTAGATGGCACCATATTTGTCCCGAAATTCCGTCAAGGGAGGCTATCTTTTAGGGGTCCGCTGCTAAAAATATCGATTTTAGGCGCAATTCCGGGTTTGATCAAACGCTAAAAATGGTTGATCAAATCTCTACAAACGATTTCACGTTAAATGGCATCATTTTTGTCCGAAAATTCCGTCAATGGGGGGCTAACTTTTAGGGGTGTGAAGCTAAAAATATCGATTTTGGGCGCATTTCCGGGTTTGATCAAACGCTAAAAATGGTTGATCAAATAATTACGAACAATTTCATGTTAGGTGACAGCATTTTTGTCCCGAAATTCCGCCAAGGAAGGGCTAACTTTTAGGTGTCCGCTGCTTAAAATATCGATATTGGGCGCATTTCCGGGTTTGATCTCTCGCTAAAAATGGTTGATCAAATCTCTACAAACGATTTGACGTTAGATGGCACCATTTTTCCCGAAATTCCGTCAAGGGGGGGGCTAACTTTTAGGTGTCCGCTGCTAAAAATATCGATATTGGGCGCATTTCCGGGTTTGATCTCTCGCTAAAAATGGTTGATCAAATCTCTACAAACGATTTCACGTTAGATGGCACCATTTTTCCCGAAATTCCGTCAAGGGGGGGGGCTAACTTTTAGGGGTCCGCTGTTAAAAATATCGATTTTAGGCGCATTTCCGGGTTTGATCAAACGCTAAAAATGGTTGATCAAATCTCTACAATTGATTTCACGGTAGATGGCATCATTTTTATCCGGAAATTCCGTCATGGGGGGCTAACTTTTAGGGGTCCGCTGCTAAAAATATTGATTTTGGGCGCATTTCCGGGTTTGATGAAACGCTAAAATTGGTTGATCAAATCTCTACAAATAATTTCACGTTAGATGGCACCATTTTTGTCCCGAAATTCCGTCAAGGGAGGCTATCTTTTAGGGGTCCGCTGCTAAAAATATCGATTTTAGGCGCAATTCCGGGTTTGATCAAACGCTAAAAATGGTTGATCAAATCTCTACAAACGATTTCACGTTAAATGGCATCATTTTTGTCCGAAAATTCCGTCAATGGGGGGCAAACTTTTAGGGGTGTGAAGCTAAAAATATCGATTTTGGGCGCATTTCCGGGTTTGATCAAACGCTAAAAATGGTTGATCAAATCTCTATAAACTATTTCACGTTAGATGGCACCATTTTTGTCTCGAAATTCCGTCAAGGGGGGGCTAACTTTTAGGGGTGTGAAGCTAAAATTATCGATTTTGGGCGTATTTCCGGGATTGATCAAACGCTAAAAATGGTTGATCAAATCTCTACAAACGATTTCAGGTTAGATGGCATCATTTTTATGCGGAAATTCCGTCAAGGGGGGCTAACTTTTAGGGGTCCGCTGCTAAAAATATTGATTTTGGGCGCATTTCCGGGCTTGATGAAACGTTAAAGTGGTTGATCAAATCTCTAAATACAATTTCACGTTAGATGGCACCATTTTTGTCCCGAAATTCCGTCAAGGGAGGCTATCTTTTAGGAGTCCGCTGTTAAAAATATCGATTTTAGGCGCATTTCCGGGTTTGATCAAACGCTAAAAATGGTTGATCAAATCTCTACAATTGATTTCACGTTAGATAGCATCATTTTTGTCCGGAAATGCCGTCAAGAGGGGGCTAACTTTTAGGGGTCCGCTGCTAAAAATATCGATTTTGCGCGCATTTCCCGGTTTGATCAAACGCTAAAAATGGTTGATCAAATCTCTACAAACGATTTCACGTTAGATGGCACCATTTTTGTCTCGAAATTCCGTCAAGGGGGGCTAACTTTTAGGGGTGTGAAGCTAAAAATATCGATTTTGGGCGCGTTTCCGGGTTTGATCAAATGCTAAAAATGGTTGATCAAATCTCTAAAATTGATTTCACGTCAGATGGCATCATTTTTATCCAGAAATTCCGTCAAGGGGGGCTAACTTTTAGGGGTCCGCTGCTAAAAATATTGATTTTGGGCGCATTTCCGGGTTTGATGAAACGCTAAAAGTGGTTGATCAAATCTCTACAAATAATTTCACGTTAGATGGCACCATTTTTGTCCCGAAATTCCGTCAAGGGAGGCTATCTTTTACGGGTCCGCTGCTAAAATTATCGATTTTAGGCGCAATTCCGGGTTTGATCAAACGCTAAAAATGGTTGATCAAATCTCTACAAACGATTTCACGTTAAATGGCATCATTTTTGTCCGAAAATTCCGTCAATGGGGGACAAACTTCTAGGGGTGTGAAGCTAAAAATATCGATTTTGGGCGAATTTCCGGGTTTGATCAAACGCTAAAAATGGTTGATCAAATCTCTACAAACGATTTCACGTTAGATGGCATCATTTTTATGCGGAAATTCCGTCAAGGGGGGCTAACTTTTAGGGGTCCGCTGCTAAAAATATTGATTTTGGGCGCATTTCCGGGCTTGATGAAACGCTAAAAGTGGTTGATCAAATCTCTAAAAACAATTTCACGTTAGATGGCACCATTTTTGTCCCGAAATTCCGTCAAGGGAGGCTATCTTTTAGGGGTCCGCTGTTAAAAATATCGATTTTAGGCGCATTTCCGGGTTTGATCAAACGCTAAAAATGGTTGATCAAATCTCTACAATTGATTTCACGTTAGATAGCATCATTTTTGTCCGGAAATGCCGTCAAGAGGGGGCTAACTTTTAGGGGTCCGCTGCTAAAAATATCGATTTTGCGCGCATTTCCCGGTTTGATCAAACGCTAAAAATGGTTGATCAAATCTCTACAAACGATTTCACGTTAGATGGCATCATTTTTGTCCGGAAATTCCGTCAAAGGGGGCTAACTTTTAGGGTTCCGCTGCTAAAAATTTCAATTTTGGGCGCATTTCCGGGTTTGATCAAACGCGAAAAATGGTTGATCAAATCTCTACAGATTTCACGTTAGATGGCACCATTTTTGTCTCGAAATTCCGTCAAGGGGGGGCTAACTTTTAGGGGTGTGAAGCTAAAAATATCGATTTTGGGCGCATTTCCGGGTTTGATCAAACGCTAAAAATGGTTGATCAAATCTCTACAATTGATTTCACGGTAGATGGCATCATTTTTATCCGGAAATTCCGTCAAGGGGGGATAACTTTTAGGGGTCCGCTGCTAAAAATATTGATTTTGGGCGCATTTCCGGGCTTGATGAAACGCTAAAAGTGGTTGATCAAATCTCTAAAAACAATTTCACGTTAGATGGCACCATTTTTGTCCCGAAATTCCGTCAAGGGAGGCTATCTTTTAGGGGTCCGCTGTTAAAAATATCGATTTTAGGCGCATTTCCGGGTTTATCAAACGCTAAAAATGGTTGATCAAATCTCTACAAACGATTTCACGTTAGATGGCATCATTTTTGTCCGAAAATTCCGTCAATGGGGGGCTAACTTTTAGGGTTCCGCTGCTAAATATATCGATTTTGGGCGCATTTCCGGGTTTGATCAAACGCTAAAAATGGTTGATCAAATCTCTACAATTGATTTCACGTTAGATAGCATCATTTTTGTCCGGAAATTCCGTCAAGGGGGTCTAACTTTTAGGGGTCCGCTGCTAAAAATATTGATTTTGGGCGCATTTCCGGGTTTGATGAAACGCTAAAAGTGGTTGATCAAATCTCTACAAAGAATTTCACGTTATATGGCACCATTTTTGTTCTGAAATTCCGGCAAGGGGGGACTAACTTTTAGGGGTCCGCTGCTAAATATATCCATTTTGTTTTATTTTTCGGGTTTGATCAAACGCTAAAAAAGATTGATCAAATAATTACGAACAATTTCATGTTAGGTGACAGCATTTTTGTCCCGAAATTCCGCCAAGGAAGGGCTAACTTTTAGGTGTCCGCTGCTTAAAATATCGATATTGGGCGCATTTCCGGGTTTGATCTCTCGCTAAAAATGGTTGATCAAATCTCTACAAACGATTTGACGTTAGATGGCACCATTTTTCCCGAAATTCCGTCAAGGGGGGGGCTAACTTTTAGGTGTCCGCTGCTAAAAATATCGATATTGGGCGCATTTCCGGGTTTGATCTCTCGCTAAAAATGGTTGATCAAATCTCTACAAACGATTTCACGTTAGATGGCACCATTTTTCCCGAAATTCCGTCAAGGGGGGGGGCTAACTTTTAGGGGTCCGCTGTTAAAAATATCGATTTTAGGCGCATTTCCGGGTTTGATCAAACGCTAAAAATGGTTGATCAAATCTCTACAATTGATTTCACGGTAGATGGCATCATTTTTATCCGGAAATTCCGTCATGGGGGGCTAACTTTTAGGGGTCCGCTGCTAAAAATATTGATTTTGGGCGCATTTCCGGGTTTGATGAAACGCTAAAATTGGTTGATCAAATCTCTACAAATAATTTCACGTTAGATGGCACCATTTTTGTCCCGAAATTCCGTCAAGGGAGGCTATCTTTTAGGGGTCCGCTGCTAAAAATATCGATTTTAGGCGCAATTCCGGGTTTGATCAAACGCTAAAAATGGTTGATCAAATCTCTACAAACGATTTCACGTTAAATGGCATCATTTTTGTCCGAAAATTCCGTCAATGGGGGGCAAACTTTTAGGGGTGTGAAGCTAAAAATATCGATTTTGGGCGCATTTCCGGGTTTGATCAAACGCTAAAAATGGTTGATCAAATCTCTATAAACTATTTCACGTTAGATGGCACCATTTTTGTCTCGAAATTCCGTCAAGGGGGGGCTAACTTTTAGGGGTGTGAAGCTAAAATTATCGATTTTGGGCGTATTTCCGGGATTGATCAAACGCTAAAAATGGTTGATCAAATCTCTACAAACGATTTCAGGTTAGATGGCATCATTTTTATGCGGAAATTCCGTCAAGGGGGGCTAACTTTTAGGGGTCCGCTGCTAAAAATATTGATTTTGGGCGCATTTCCGGGCTTGATGAAACGTTAAAGTGGTTGATCAAATCTCTAAATACAATTTCACGTTAGATGGCACCATTTTTGTCCCGAAATTCCGTCAAGGGAGGCTATCTTTTAGGAGTCCGCTGTTAAAAATATCGATTTTAGGCGCATTTCCGGGTTTGATCAAACGCTAAAAATGGTTGATCAAATCTCTACAATTGATTTCACGTTAGATAGCATCATTTTTGTCCGGAAATGCCGTCAAGAGGGGGCTAACTTTTAGGGGTCCGCTGCTAAAAATATCGATTTTGCGCGCATTTCCCGGTTTGATCAAACGCTAAAAATGGTTGATCAAATCTCTACAAACGATTTCACGTTAGATGGCACCATTTTTGTCTCGAAATTCCGTCAAGGGGGGCTAACTTTTAGGGGTGTGAAGCTAAAAATATCGATTTTGGGCGCGTTTCCGGGTTTGATCAAATGCTAAAAATGGTTGATCAAATCTCTAAAATTGATTTCACGTCAGATGGCATCATTTTTATCCAGAAATTCCGTCAAGGGGGGCTAACTTTTAGGGGTCCGCTGCTAAAAATATTGATTTTGGGCGCATTTCCGGGTTTGATGAAACGCTAAAAATGGTTGATCAAATCTCTACAAACGATCTCACGTTAGATGGCACCATTTTTGTCTCGAAATTCCGTCAAGGGAGGCTATCTTTTAGGGGTCCGCTGTTAAAAATATCGATTTTAGGCGCATTTCCGGGTTTGATCAAACGCTAAAAATTGTTGATCAAATCTCTACAAATGATTTCACGTTAGATGGCATCATTTTTGTCCGAAAATTCCGTCAATGGGGGGCTAACTTTTAGGGGTGTGAAGCTAAAAATATCGATTTTGGGCGCATTTCCGGGTTTGATCAAACGCTAAAAATGGTTGATCAAATCTCTACAAACGATTTCACGTTAGATGGCATCATTTTTGTCTGGAAATTCCGTCAAGGGGGGGCTAACTTTTAGGGTTCCGCTGCTAAATATATCCATTTTGGGCGCATTTCCGGGTTTGATCAAACGCTAAAAATGGTTGATCAAATCTCTACAATTTATTTCACGGTAGATGGCATCATTTTTATCCGGAAATTCCGTCAAGGGGGGCTAACTTTTAGGGGTCAGCTGCTAAAAATATTGATTTTGGGCGCATTTCCGGGTTTGATGAAACGCTAAAAGTGGTTGATCAAATCTCTACAAATAATTTCACGTTAGATGGCACCATATTTGTCCCGAAATTCCGTCAAGGGAGGCTATCTTTTAGGGGTCCGCTGCTAAAAATATCGATTTTAGGCGCATTTCCGGGTTTGATCAAACGCTAAAAATGGTTGATCAAATCTCTACAATTGATTTCACGTTAGATAGCATCATTTTTGTCCGGAAATGCCGTCAAGAGGGGGCTAACTTTTAGGGGTCCGCTGCTAAAAATATCGATTTTGCGCGCATTTCCCGGTTTGATCAAACGCTAAAAATGGTTGATCAAATCTCTACAAACGATTTCACGTTAGATGGCATCATTTTTGTCCGGAAATTCCGTCAAAGGGGGCTAACTTTTAGGGTTCCGCTGCTAAAAATTTCAATTTTGGGCGCATTTCCGGGTTTGATCAAACGCGAAAAATGGTTGATCAAATCTCTACAGATTTCACGTTAGATGGCACCATTTTTGTCTCGAAATTCCGTCAAGGGGGGGCTAACTTTTAGGGGTGTGAAGCTAAAAATATCGATTTTGGGCGCATTTCCGGGTTTGATCAAACGCTAAAAATGGTTGATCAAATCTCTACAATTGATTTCACGGTAGATGGCATCATTTTTATCCGGAAATTCCGTCAAGGGGGGATAACTTTTAGGGGTCCGCTGCTAAAAATATTGATTTTGGGCGCATTTCCGGGCTTGATGAAACGCTAAAAGTGGTTGATCAAATCTCTAAAAACAATTTCACGTTAGATGGCACCATTTTTGTCCCGAAATTCCGTCAAGGGAGGCTATCTTTTAGGGGTCCGCTGTTAAAAATATCGATTTTAGGCGCATTTCCGGGTTTATCAAACGCTAAAAATGGTTGATCAAATCTCTACAAACGATTTCACGTTAGATGGCATCATTTTTGTCCGAAAATTCCGTCAATGGGGGGCTAACTTTTAGGGTTCCGCTGCTAAATATATCGATTTTGGGCGCATTTCCGGGTTTGATCAAACGCTAAAAATGGTTGATCAAATCTCTACAATTGATTTCACGTTAGATAGCATCATTTTTGTCCGGAAATGCCGTCAAGGGGGTCTAACTTTTAGGGGTCCGCTGCTAAAAATATTGATTTTGGGCGCATTTCCGGGTTTGATGAAACGCTAAAAGTGGTTGATCAAATCTCTACAAAGAATTTATTTCACGTTATATGGCACCATTTTTGTTCTGAAATTCCGGCAAGGGGGGACTAACTTTTAGGGGTCCGCTGCTAAATATATCCATTTTGTTTTATTTTTCGGGTTTGATCAAACGCTAAAAAAGATTGATCAAATAATTACGAACAATTTCATGTTAGGTGACAGCATTTTTGTCCCGAAATTCCGCCAAGGAAGGGCTAACTTTTAGGTGTCCGCTGCTTAAAATATCGATATTGGGCGCATTTCCGGGTTTGATCTCTCGCTAAAAATGGTTGATCAAATCTCTACAAACGATTTGACGTTAGATGGCACCATTTTTCCCGAAATTCCGTCAAGGGGGGGGCTAACTTTTAGGTGTCCGCTGCTAAAAATATCGATATTGGGCGCATTTCCGGGTTTGATCTCTCGCTAAAAATGGTTGATCAAATCTCTACAAACGATTTCACGTTAGATGGCACCATTTTTCCCGAAATTCCGTCAAGGGGGGGGGCTAACTTTTAGGGGTCCGCTGTTAAAAATATCGATTTTAGGCGCATTTCAGGGTTTGATCAAACGCTAAAAATGGTTGATCAAATCTCTACAAACGATTTCACGTTAGATGGCATCATTTTTGTCCGAAAATTCCGTCAATGGGGGGCTAACTTTTAGGGGTGTGAATCTAAAAATATCGATTTTGGGCGCATTTCCGGGTTTGATCAAACGCTAAAAATGGTTGATCAAATCTCTACAATTGATTTCACGGTAGATGGCATCATTTTTATCCGGAAATTCCGTCATGGGGGGCTAACTTTTAGGGGTCCGCTGCTAAAAATATTGATTTTGGGCGCATTTCCGGGTTTGATGAAACGCTAAAATTGGTTGATCAAATCTCTACAAATAATTTCACGTTAGATGGCACCATTTTTGTCCCGAAATTCCGTCAAGGGAGGCTATCTTTTAGGGGTCCGCTGCTAAAAATATCGATTTTAGGCGCAATTCCGGGTTTGATCAAACGCTAAAAATGGTTGATCAAATCTCTACAAACGATTTCACGTTAAATGGCATCATTTTTGTCCGAAAATTCCGTCAATGGGGGGCAAACTTTTAGGGGTGTGAAGCTAAAAATATCGATTTTGGGCGCATTTCCGGGTTTGATCAAACGCTAAAAATGGTTGATCAAATCTCTATAAACTATTTCACGTTAGATGGCACCATTTTTGTCTCGAAATTCCGTCAAGGGGGGGCTAACTTTTAGGGGTGTGAAGCTAAAATTATCGATTTTGGGCGTATTTCCGGGATTGATCAAACGCTAAAAATGGTTGATCAAATCTCTACAAACGATTTCAGGTTAGATGGCATCATTTTTATGCGGAAATTCCGTCAAGGGGGGCTAACTTTTAGGGGTCCGCTGCTAAAAATATTGATTTTGGGCGCATTTCCGGGCTTGATGAAACGTTAAAGTGGTTGATCAAATCTCTAAATACAATTTCACGTTAGATGGCACCATTTTTGTCCCGAAATTCCGTCAAGGGAGGCTATCTTTTAGGAGTCCGCTGTTAAAAATATCGATTTTAGGCGCATTTCCGGGTTTGATCAAACGCTAAAAATGGTTGATCAAATCTCTACAATTGATTTCACGTTAGATAGCATCATTTTTGTCCGGAAATGCCGTCAAGAGGGGGCTAACTTTTAGGGGTCCGCTGCTAAAAATATCGATTTTGCGCGCATTTCCCGGTTTGATCAAACGCTAAAAATGGTTGATCAAATCTCTACAAACGATTTCACGTTAGATGGCACCATTTTTGTCTCGAAATTCCGTCAAGGGGGGCTAACTTTTAGGGGTGTGAAGCTAAAAATATCGATTTTGGGCGCGTTTCCGGGTTTGATCAAATGCTAAAAATGGTTGATCAAATCTCTAAAATTGATTTCACGTCAGATGGCATCATTTTTATCCAGAAATTCCGTCAAGGGGGGCTAACTTTTAGGGGTCCGCTGCTAAAAATATTGATTTTGGGCGCATTTCCGGGTTTGATGAAACGCTAAAAATGGTTGATCAAATCTCTACAAACGATCTCACGTTAGATGGCACCATTTTTGTCTCGAAATTCCGTCAAGGGAGGCTATCTTTTAGGGGTCCGCTGTTAAAAATATCGATTTTAGGCGCATTTCCGGGTTTGATCAAACGCTAAAAATTGTTGATCAAATCTCTACAAATGATTTCACGTTAGATGGCATCATTTTTGTCCGAAAATTCCGTCAATGGGGGGCTAACTTTTAGGGGTGTGAAGCTAAAAATATCGATTTTGGGCGCATTTCCGGGTTTGATCAAACGCTAAAAATGGTTGATCAAATCTCTACAAACGATTTCACGTTAGATGGCATCATTTTTGTCTGGAAATTCCGTCAAGGGGGGGCTAACTTTTAGGGTTCCGCTGCTAAATATATCCATTTTGGGCGCATTTCCGGGTTTGATCAAACGCTAAAAATGGTTGATCAAATCTCTACAATTTATTTCACGGTAGATGGCATCATTTTTATCCGGAAATTCCGTCAAGGGGGGCTAACTTTTAGGGGTCAGCTGCTAAAAATATTGATTTTGGGCGCATTTCCGGGTTTGATGAAACGCTAAAAGTGGTTGATCAAATCTCTACAAATAATTTCACGTTAGATGGCACCATATTTGTCCCGAAATTCCGTCAAGGGAGGCTATCTTTTAGGGGTCCGCTGCTAAAAATATCGATTTTAGGCGCAATTCCGGGTTTGATCAAACGCTAAAAATGGTTGATCAAATCTCTACAAACGATTTCACGTTAAATGGCATCATTTTTGTCCGAAAATTCCGTCAATGGGGGGCTAACTTTTAGGGGTGTGAAGCTAAAAATATCGATTTTGGGCGCATTTCCGGGTTTGATCAAACGCTAAAAATGGTTGATCAAATAATTACGAACAATTTCATGTTAGGTGACAGCATTTTTGTCCCGAAATTCCGCCAAGGAAGGGCTAACTTTTAGGTGTCCGCTGCTTAAAATATCGATATTGGGCGCATTTCCGGGTTTGATCTCTCGCTAAAAATGGTTGATCAAATCTCTACAAACGATTTGACGTTAGATGGCACCATTTTTCCCGAAATTCCGTCAAGGGGGGGGCTAACTTTTAGGTGTCCGCTGCTAAAAATATCGATATTGGGCGCATTTCCGGGTTTGATCTCTCGCTAAAAATGGTTGATCAAATCTCTACAAACGATTTCACGTTAGATGGCACCATTTTTCCCGAAATTCCGTCAAGGGGGGGGGCTAACTTTTAGGGGTCCGCTGTTAAAAATATCGATTTTAGGCGCATTTCCGGGTTTGATCAAACGCTAAAAATGGTTGATCAAATCTCTACAATTGATTTCACGGTAGATGGCATCATTTTTATCCGGAAATTCCGTCATGGGGGGCTAACTTTTAGGGGTCCGCTGCTAAAAATATTGATTTTGGGCGCATTTCCGGGTTTGATGAAACGCTAAAATTGGTTGATCAAATCTCTACAAATAATTTCACGTTAGATGGCACCATTTTTGTCCCGAAATTCCGTCAAGGGAGGCTATCTTTTAGGGGTCCGCTGCTAAAAATATCGATTTTAGGCGCAATTCCGGGTTTGATCAAACGCTAAAAATGGTTGATCAAATCTCTACAAACGATTTCACGTTAAATGGCATCATTTTTGTCCGAAAATTCCGTCAATGGGGGGCAAACTTTTAGGGGTGTGAAGCTAAAAATATCGATTTTGGGCGCATTTCCGGGTTTGATCAAACGCTAAAAATGGTTGATCAAATCTCTATAAACTATTTCACGTTAGATGGCACCATTTTTGTCTCGAAATTCCGTCAAGGGGGGGCTAACTTTTAGGGGTGTGAAGCTAAAATTATCGATTTTGGGCGTATTTCCGGGATTGATCAAACGCTAAAAATGGTTGATCAAATCTCTACAAACGATTTCAGGTTAGATGGCATCATTTTTATGCGGAAATTCCGTCAAGGGGGGCTAACTTTTAGGGGTCCGCTGCTAAAAATATTGATTTTGGGCGCATTTCCGGGCTTGATGAAACGTTAAAGTGGTTGATCAAATCTCTAAATACAATTTCACGTTAGATGGCACCATTTTTGTCCCGAAATTCCGTCAAGGGAGGCTATCTTTTAGGAGTCCGCTGTTAAAAATATCGATTTTAGGCGCATTTCCGGGTTTGATCAAACGCTAAAAATGGTTGATCAAATCTCTACAATTGATTTCACGTTAGATAGCATCATTTTTGTCCGGAAATGCCGTCAAGAGGGGGCTAACTTTTAGGGGTCCGCTGCTAAAAATATCGATTTTGCGCGCATTTCCCGGTTTGATCAAACGCTAAAAATGGTTGATCAAATCTCTACAAACGATTTCACGTTAGATGGCACCATTTTTGTCTCGAAATTCCGTCAAGGGGGGCTAACTTTTAGGGGTGTGAAGCTAAAAATATCGATTTTGGGCGCGTTTCCGGGTTTGATCAAATGCTAAAAATGGTTGATCAAATCTCTAAAATTGATTTCACGTCAGATGGCATCATTTTTATCCAGAAATTCCGTCAAGGGGGGCTAACTTTTAGGGGTCCGCTGCTAAAAATATTGATTTTGGGCGCATTTCCGGGTTTGATGAAACGCTAAAAGTGGTTGATCAAATCTCTACAAATAATTTCACGTTAGATGGCACCATTTTTGTCCCGAAATTCCGTCAAGGGAGGCTATCTTTTACGGGTCCGCTGCTAAAATTATCGATTTTAGGCGCAATTCCGGGTTTGATCAAACGCTAAAAATGGTTGATCAAATCTCTACAAACGATTTCACGTTAAATGGCATCATTTTTGTCCGAAAATTCCGTCAATGGGGGACAAACTTCTAGGGGTGTGAAGCTAAAAATATCGATTTTGGGCGAATTTCCGGGTTTGATCAAACGCTAAAAATGGTTGATCAAATCTCTACAAACGATTTCACGTTAGATGGCATCATTTTTATGCGGAAATTCCGTCAAGGGGGGCTAACTTTTAGGGGTCCGCTGCTAAAAATATTGATTTTGGGCGCATTTCCGGGCTTGATGAAACGCTAAAAGTGGTTGATCAAATCTCTAAAAACAATTTCACGTTAGATGGCACCATTTTTGTCCCGAAATTCCGTCAAGGGAGGCTATCTTTTAGGGGTCCGCTGTTAAAAATATCGATTTTAGGCGCATTTCCGGGTTTGATCAAACGCTAAAAATGGTTGATCAAATCTCTACAATTGATTTCACGTTAGATAGCATCATTTTTGTCCGGAAATGCCGTCAAGAGGGGGCTAACTTTTAGGGGTCCGCTGCTAAAAATATCGATTTTGCGCGCATTTCCCGGTTTGATCAAACGCTAAAAATGGTTGATCAAATCTCTACAAACGATTTCACGTTAGATGGCATCATTTTTGTCCGGAAATTCCGTCAAAGGGGGCTAACTTTTAGGGTTCCGCTGCTAAAAATTTCAATTTTGGGCGCATTTCCGGGTTTGATCAAACGCGAAAAATGGTTGATCAAATCTCTACAGATTTCACGTTAGATGGCACCATTTTTGTCTCGAAATTCCGTCAAGGGGGGGCTAACTTTTAGGGGTGTGAAGCTAAAAATATCGATTTTGGGCGCATTTCCGGGTTTGATCAAACGCTAAAAATGGTTGATCAAATCTCTACAATTGATTTCACGGTAGATGGCATCATTTTTATCCGGAAATTCCGTCAAGGGGGGATAACTTTTAGGGGTCCGCTGCTAAAAATATTGATTTTGGGCGCATTTCCGGGCTTGATGAAACGCTAAAAGTGGTTGATCAAATCTCTAAAAACAATTTCACGTTAGATGGCACCATTTTTGTCCCGAAATTCCGTCAAGGGAGGCTATCTTTTAGGGGTCCGCTGTTAAAAATATCGATTTTAGGCGCATTTCCGGGTTTATCAAACGCTAAAAATGGTTGATCAAATCTCTACAAACGATTTCACGTTAGATGGCATCATTTTTGTCCGAAAATTCCGTCAATGGGGGGCTAACTTTTAGGGTTCCGCTGCTAAATATATCGATTTTGGGCGCATTTCCGGGTTTGATCAAACGCTAAAAATGGTTGATCAAATCTCTACAATTGATTTCACGTTAGATAGCATCATTTTTGTCCGGAAATTCCGTCAAGGGGGTCTAACTTTTAGGGGTCCGCTGCTAAAAATATTGATTTTGGGCGCATTTCCGGGTTTGATGAAACGCTAAAAGTGGTTGATCAAATCTCTACAAAGAATTTCACGTTATATGGCACCATTTTTGTTCTGAAATTCCGGCAAGGGGGGACTAACTTTTAGGGGTCCGCTGCTAAATATATCCATTTTGTTTTATTTTTCGGGTTTGATCAAACGCTAAAAAAGATTGATCAAATAATTACGAACAATTTCATGTTAGGTGACAGCATTTTTGTCCCGAAATTCCGCCAAGGAAGGGCTAACTTTTAGGTGTCCGCTGCTTAAAATATCGATATTGGGCGCATTTCCGGGTTTGATCTCTCGCTAAAAATGGTTGATCAAATCTCTACAAACGATTTGACGTTAGATGGCACCATTTTTCCCGAAATTCCGTCAAGGGGGGGGCTAACTTTTAGGTGTCCGCTGCTAAAAATATCGATATTGGGCGCATTTCCGGGTTTGATCTCTCGCTAAAAATGGTTGATCAAATCTCTACAAACGATTTCACGTTAGATGGCACCATTTTTCCCGAAATTCCGTCAAGGGGGGGGGCTAACTTTTAGGGGTCCGCTGTTAAAAATATCGATTTTAGGCGCATTTCCGGGTTTGATCAAACGCTAAAAATGGTTGATCAAATCTCTACAATTGATTTCACGGTAGATGGCATCATTTTTATCCGGAAATTCCGTCATGGGGGGCTAACTTTTAGGGGTCCGCTGCTAAAAATATTGATTTTGGGCGCATTTCCGGGTTTGATGAAACGCTAAAATTGGTTGATCAAATCTCTACAAATAATTTCACGTTAGATGGCACCATTTTTGTCCCGAAATTCCGTCAAGGGAGGCTATCTTTTAGGGGTCCGCTGCTAAAAATATCGATTTTAGGCGCAATTCCGGGTTTGATCAAACGCTAAAAATGGTTGATCAAATCTCTACAAACGATTTCACGTTAAATGGCATCATTTTTGTCCGAAAATTCCGTCAATGGGGGGCAAACTTTTAGGGGTGTGAAGCTAAAAATATCGATTTTGGGCGCATTTCCGGGTTTGATCAAACGCTAAAAATGGTTGATCAAATCTCTATAAACTATTTCACGTTAGATGGCACCATTTTTGTCTCGAAATTCCGTCAAGGGGGGGCTAACTTTTAGGGGTGTGAAGCTAAAATTATCGATTTTGGGCGTATTTCCGGGATTGATCAAACGCTAAAAATGGTTGATCAAATCTCTACAAACGATTTCAGGTTAGATGGCATCATTTTTATGCGGAAATTCCGTCAAGGGGGGCTAACTTTTAGGGGTCCGCTGCTAAAAATATTGATTTTGGGCGCATTTCCGGGCTTGATGAAACGTTAAAGTGGTTGATCAAATCTCTAAATACAATTTCACGTTAGATGGCACCATTTTTGTCCCGAAATTCCGTCAAGGGAGGCTATCTTTTAGGAGTCCGCTGTTAAAAATATCGATTTTAGGCGCATTTCCGGGTTTGATCAAACGCTAAAAATGGTTGATCAAATCTCTACAATTGATTTCACGTTAGATAGCATCATTTTTGTCCGGAAATGCCGTCAAGAGGGGGCTAACTTTTAGGGGTCCGCTGCTAAAAATATCGATTTTGCGCGCATTTCCCGGTTTGATCAAACGCTAAAAATGGTTGATCAAATCTCTACAAACGATTTCACGTTAGATGGCACCATTTTTGTCTCGAAATTCCGTCAAGGGGGGCTAACTTTTAGGGGTGTGAAGCTAAAAATATCGATTTTGGGCGCGTTTCCGGGTTTGATCAAATGCTAAAAATGGTTGATCAAATCTCTAAAATTGATTTCACGTCAGATGGCATCATTTTTATCCAGAAATTCCGTCAAGGGGGGCTAACTTTTAGGGGTCCGCTGCTAAAAATATTGATTTTGGGCGCATTTCCGGGTTTGATGAAACGCTAAAAATGGTTGATCAAATCTCTACAAACGATCTCACGTTAGATGGCACCATTTTTGTCTCGAAATTCCGTCAAGGGAGGCTATCTTTTAGGGGTCCGCTGTTAAAAATATCGATTTTAGGCGCATTTCCGGGTTTGATCAAACGCTAAAAATTGTTGATCAAATCTCTACAAATGATTTCACGTTAGATGGCATCATTTTTGTCCGAAAATTCCGTCAATGGGGGGCTAACTTTTAGGGGTGTGAAGCTAAAAATATCGATTTTGGGCGCATTTCCGGGTTTGATCAAACGCTAAAAATGGTTGATCAAATCTCTACAAACGATTTCACGTTAGATGGCATCATTTTTGTCTGGAAATTCCGTCAAGGGGGGGCTAACTTTTAGGGTTCCGCTGCTAAATATATCCATTTTGGGCGCATTTCCGGGTTTGATCAAACGCTAAAAATGGTTGATCAAATCTCTACAATTTATTTCACGGTAGATGGCATCATTTTTATCCGGAAATTCCGTCAAGGGGGGCTAACTTTTAGGGGTCAGCTGCTAAAAATATTGATTTTGGGCGCATTTCCGGGTTTGATGAAACGCTAAAAGTGGTTGATCAAATCTCTACAAATAATTTCACGTTAGATGGCACCATATTTGTCCCGAAATTCCGTCAAGGGAGGCTATCTTTTAGGGGTCCGCTGCTAAAAATATCGATTTTAGGCGCAATTCCGGGTTTGATCAAACGCTAAAAATGGTTGATCAAATCTCTACAAACGATTTCACGTTAAATGGCATCATTTTTGTCCGAAAATTCCGTCAATGGGGGGCTAACTTTTAGGGGTGTGAAGCTAAAAATATCGATTTTGGGCGCATTTCCGGGTTTGATCAAACGCTAAAAATGGTTGATCAAATAATTACGAACAATTTCATGTTAGGTGACAGCATTTTTGTCCCGAAATTCCGCCAAGGAAGGGCTAACTTTTAGGTGTCCGCTGCTTAAAATATCGATATTGGGCGCATTTCCGGGTTTGATCTCTCGCTAAAAATGGTTGATCAAATCTCTACAAACGATTTGACGTTAGATGGCACCATTTTTCCCGAAATTCCGTCAAGGGGGGGGCTAACTTTTAGGTGTCCGCTGCTAAAAATATCGATATTGGGCGCATTTCCGGGTTTGATCTCTCGCTAAAAATGGTTGATCAAATCTCTACAAACGATTTCACGTTAGATGGCACCATTTTTCCCGAAATTCCGTCAAGGGGGGGGGCTAACTTTTAGGGGTCCGCTGTTAAAAATATCGATTTTAGGCGCATTTCCGGGTTTGATCAAACGCTAAAAATGGTTGATCAAATCTCTACAATTGATTTCACGGTAGATGGCATCATTTTTATCCGGAAATTCCGTCATGGGGGGCTAACTTTTAGGGGTCCGCTGCTAAAAATATTGATTTTGGGCGCATTTCCGGGTTTGATGAAACGCTAAAATTGGTTGATCAAATCTCTACAAATAATTTCACGTTAGATGGCACCATTTTTGTCCCGAAATTCCGTCAAGGGAGGCTATCTTTTAGGGGTCCGCTGCTAAAAATATCGATTTTAGGCGCAATTCCGGGTTTGATCAAACGCTAAAAATGGTTGATCAAATCTCTACAAACGATTTCACGTTAAATGGCATCATTTTTGTCCGAAAATTCCGTCAATGGGGGGCAAACTTTTAGGGGTGTGAAGCTAAAAATATCGATTTTGGGCGCATTTCCGGGTTTGATCAAACGCTAAAAATGGTTGATCAAATCTCTATAAACTATTTCACGTTAGATGGCACCATTTTTGTCTCGAAATTCCGTCAAGGGGGGGCTAACTTTTAGGGGTGTGAAGCTAAAATTATCGATTTTGGGCGTATTTCCGGGATTGATCAAACGCTAAAAATGGTTGATCAAATCTCTACAAACGATTTCAGGTTAGATGGCATCATTTTTATGCGGAAATTCCGTCAAGGGGGGCTAACTTTTAGGGGTCCGCTGCTAAAAATATTGATTTTGGGCGCATTTCCGGGCTTGATGAAACGTTAAAGTGGTTGATCAAATCTCTAAATACAATTTCACGTTAGATGGCACCATTTTTGTCCCGAAATTCCGTCAAGGGAGGCTATCTTTTAGGAGTCCGCTGTTAAAAATATCGATTTTAGGCGCATTTCCGGGTTTGATCAAACGCTAAAAATGGTTGATCAAATCTCTACAATTGATTTCACGTTAGATAGCATCATTTTTGTCCGGAAATGCCGTCAAGAGGGGGCTAACTTTTAGGGGTCCGCTGCTAAAAATATCGATTTTGCGCGCATTTCCCGGTTTGATCAAACGCTAAAAATGGTTGATCAAATCTCTACAAACGATTTCACGTTAGATGGCACCATTTTTGTCTCGAAATTCCGTCAAGGGGGGCTAACTTTTAGGGGTGTGAAGCTAAAAATATCGATTTTGGGCGCGTTTCCGGGTTTGATCAAATGCTAAAAATGGTTGATCAAATCTCTAAAATTGATTTCACGTCAGATGGCATCATTTTTATCCAGAAATTCCGTCAAGGGGGGCTAACTTTTAGGGGTCCGCTGCTAAAAATATTGATTTTGGGCGCATTTCCGGGTTTGATGAAACGCTAAAAATGGTTGATCAAATCTCTACAAACGATCTCACGTTAGATGGCACCATTTTTGTCTCGAAATTCCGTCAAGGGAGGCTATCTTTTAGGGGTCCGCTGTTAAAAATATCGATTTTAGGCGCATTTCCGGGTTTGATCAAACGCTAAAAATTGTTGATCAAATCTCTACAAATGATTTCACGTTAGATGGCATCATTTTTGTCCGAAAATTCCGTCAATGGGGGGCTAACTTTTAGGGGTGTGAAGCTAAAAATATCGATTTTGGGCGCATTTCCGGGTTTGATCAAACGCTAAAAATGGTTGATCAAATCTCTACAAACGATTTCACGTTAGATGGCATCATTTTTGTCTGGAAATTCCGTCAAGGGGGGGCTAACTTTTAGGGTTCCGCTGCTAAATATATCCATTTTGGGCGCATTTCCGGGTTTGATCAAACGCTAAAAATGGTTGATCAAATCTCTACAATTTATTTCACGGTAGATGGCATCATTTTTATCCGGAAATTCCGTCAAGGGGGGCTAACTTTTAGGGGTCAGCTGCTAAAAATATTGATTTTGGGCGCATTTCCGGGTTTGATGAAACGCTAAAAGTGGTTGATCAAATCTCTACAAATAATTTCACGTTAGATGGCACCATATTTGTCCCGAAATTCCGTCAAGGGAGGCTATCTTTTAGGGGTCCGCTGCTAAAAATATCGATTTTAGGCGCAATTCCGGGTTTGATCAAACGCTAAAAATGGTTGATCAAATCTCTACAAACGATTTCACGTTAAATGGCATCATTTTTGTCCGAAAATTCCGTCAATGGGGGGCTAACTTTTAGGGGTGTGAAGCTAAAAATATCGATTTTGGGCGCATTTCCGGGTTTGATCAAACGCTAAAAATGGTTGATCAAATCTCTACAATTGATTTCACGTTAGATGCCATCATTTTTATCCGGAAATTCCGTCAAGGGGGGCTAACTTTTAGGGGTCCGCTGCTAAAAATATTGATTTTGGGCGCATTTCCGGGCTTGATGAAACGCTAAAAGTGGTTGATCAAATCTCTAAAAACAATTTCACGTTAGATGGCACCATTTTTGTCCCGAAATTCCGTCAAGGGAGGCTATCTTTTAGGGGTCCGCTGTTAAAAATATCGATTTTAGGCGCATTTCCGGGTTTGATCAAACGCTAAAAATTGTTGATCAAATCTCTACAAACGATTTCACGTTAGATGGCATCATTTTTGCCCGAAAATTCCGTCAATGGGGGGCTAACTTTTAGGGGTCCGCTGCTAAATATATGGATTTTGGGCGCATTTCCGGGTTTGATCAAACGCTAAAAATGGTTGATCAAATCTCTACAATTGATTTCACGTTAGATAGCATCATTTTTGTCCGGAAATGCCGTCAAGGGGGTCTAACTTTTAGGGGTCCGCTGCTAAAAAATATTGATTTTGGGCGCATTTCCGGGTTTGATGAAACGCTAAAAGTGGTTGATCAAATCTCTACAAAGAATTTCACGTTATATGGCACCATTTTTGTTCTGAAATTCCGGCAAGGGGGGACTAACTTTTAGGGGTCCGCTGCTAAATATATCCATTTTGTTTTATTTTTCGGGTTTGATCAAACGCTAAAAAAGGTTGATCAAATAATTACGAACAATTTCATGTTAGGTGACAGCATTTTTGTCCCGAAATTCCGCCAAGGAAGGGCTAACTTTTAGGTGTCCGCTGCTAAAAATATCGATATTGGGCGCATTTCCGGGTTTGATCTCTCGCTAAAAATGGTTGATCAAATCTCTACAAACGATTTCACGTTAGATGGCACCATTTTTCCCGAAATTCCGTCAGGGGGGGGGCTAACTTTTAGGGGTCCGCTGCTAAAAATATCGATTTTTGGCGCATTTCCGGGTTTTATCAAACGCTAAAAATGATTGAACAAATCTTTACAAACGCTTTCACGTTAGATGGCACTATTTTTGTCCCGAAATTCCGTAGAGGGGGGGCTAACTTTTAGGGGTGTGAAGCTAAAAAATATCGGTTTTGGGCGCATTTCCGGGTTTGATAAAACGTTTAAAATGGTTGATCAAATCTCTACAAACAATTTCACGTTAGATGAAAATATTTTTGTCCCGAAATTCCGCCAAGGGAGGCTATCTTTTAGGGGTCCGCTGTTAAAAATATCGATTTTAGGCGCATTTCCGGGTTTGATCAAACTCTAAAAATGGTTGATCAAATCTCTACAAACGATTTCACGTTAGATGGCATCATTTTTGTCCGAAAATTCCGTCAATGGGGGGCTAACTTTTAGGGGTGTGAAGCTAAAAATATCGATTTTGGGCGCATTTCCGGGTTTGATCAAACGCTAAAAATGGTTGATCAAATCTCTACAAACGATTTCACGTTAGATGGCATCATTTTTGTCCGGAAATTCCGTCAAGGGGGGGCTAACTTTTAGGGGTCCGCTGCTAAAAATATCGATTCTGGGCGCATTTCCGGGTTTGATCAAACGCTAAAAATGGTTGATCAAATCTCTACAAACGATTTCACGTTAGATGGCACCATTTTTGTCCCGAAATTCCGTCAAGGGGGGGCTAACTTTTAGGGGTGTGAAGCTAAAAATATCGATTTTGGGAGCATTTCCGGGTTTGATCAAACGCTAAAAATGGTTGATCAAATCTCTACAGACGATTTCTGATAAGGATCGCTAATTTTTTTTTAATTTTGCGCATTTTGAAATATCCTAAAAGTTAGCCCCCCCTGGTCCCTTTTAATCATAACTCATGAAATAAAGTTGATCAAACGATGAAAATTGTTGATCAAATCTGATCAAACGATGATCAAACGAAATGCATATGTCACTTTCTTATTTTCCGTCATGGGGGGGCTAACTTTTAGGCGGTCAGTAAGTGGGCAAAAATACGCACTGCGTATCTTTGCCCAACCGATGGGGCAAAGATACGCAGAGCAATGTTTTTTAAAAATTGCAATTTCTCTCAGAATTATAATTTGACAGAATGTCGGTTGATGTAAGCACTTGCCTAAGGTTCTAATCTAACATTTTAATCACTCATTACATAAGTTTAGACTAATGTGTGTGTTAAAAATGAAAATGTATGGAAAGTGCGTATCTTTGCTCCCACCTACTCTGTATTTATTTATTATTATTTTTATGCTAACAATCTTTCATTAAAGGTAACTTCATAAGAGCCTACACTAGTCACGCGAAGAAACGGTCAAGTTAATGTTAATCATATGGGAGATATTTAGATTTCTTTCTCGCATTTTAATATTTTTTAATCCTTTTCATGCATAAGATACCTGAGGCTGAAAAGTTTTATTCTGCGTTTGTACTGTTTAGGTACTAACTAGTTAATGTTTAGTTTGTCTCTCTGACTAGATTAAAGTTGATAAATTAGGTTTAACTAATTTGACGAGATAAATTAGATTAAACTGATGAAATTTTACTAGATAAATTAGACTTACTGACTAGATAAACTAGTTTTGATTTTAGTTAAATTTTTTGGCTTCCGCACTTAAAATGTAAAAACTGAAGAATTGTAAACATCACTTGTGTGTCTCTCTGTCCGTCTGTCATAGTCAATTTTACGAAACTACGGAACATGAAAATTTCAAACTTGCCAGAGTTATAAGGTTATTGACCAACATACTTATTGATTATTAGCGATTCGCAAGTATTTTTAGAAAAAAAATTAAGGAAATAAGCTACTTATTTTTATTTTCTTTTGTGTATGTAGTGTGTGGGGTATCGTTCGAAAGATCTTGTAATACGGAAACCAAAAGTATATTTGTTGTAATTTTAGATATTACATTTTCAGAGATATAGTCGAAAATGTACTGGAAAAATGTGTCCCCCCCTCCTTCCCCGATATTACCAAATCTACTGTAAATAAAATTATGGAAAAAATAGTAGTAGAAGTTTATTTAAGCCATACAGGAAAACTATAGCGATTATCCTAGTCACATACTTTTGAGAAAATCGTATTTTTTCGTTACACACTGACTTTACTTGGCAGGTGCTCAGTGGAGGGGTTGACGGATGCTCGATGTACCTATCGACACGGAATCATAATCGTTTTCGTAAATATTTAATAAAGGCGCTGGTAATGCTTTGATGACTGCTTAAAGAATTTAAAACTTTATACTAAAGAATGTTCTGATTTCTACTAGTTTATCTTGTTTGCTCTTGGAAAAAACAAATATTTCAAGAAGTAAAATTATTTTAAATGGTTAAATCTTTAAAAGTTTAATTAAACTTTACGTTTAATTTCGATACGTTCATTCTTACGGGATAACGCATGGGATAAAAATTTCACATTAAATGTCAAACCAACTGAATGAATTATCTTAATATGTTCCTCTCGGCTCTAAACAATATAGTAAATAAATTGTTTATGCTAATTATGTCTTTGTTTAGTCATCTTTATTCTTATGTATTGTGTAATTTGCCAGAAGCGTAACCCATATTACTGTCGAGTCTGGTTTGCCTGAAAGTTTAGTCTGAAAGATAAGGCTTATCGCTCGGTAAAATCGATTTAATTGTTTCTATTAAGTTTTATTACCTCCCGGCAATTCCACTCTTAACATCAAGGTAGTTTTGTTAACTGAGAAGTTGTAGTTTATGATCACCTTAAAAACTAACTGTAGACAGAATTCTTGAAAGCTGTAAAAAATAAACCTGTGATTTTTAAAAATTTATTCTTTTTTTTTCCCTCAGATGCAGAGACATTAAAAAACATGGATTAGAATGTGGGAAAATTGCATGATGCAACAGACTCAGGTGGGGGAGGAGAACAGGAAAGTGTTAAATATATTTAAATATTTATTTTTTCAATTATTTTTTGTGTGTTTTGTTTAGGGGGGAACAGTCTCTTAACTCAAAATATGTAGAAAATAATGCTTTATAATACTGTTATTTATAAACTGTTATTTGTATTTGTGTAAAAATAAACTTTGTAACTATTTTATAAGTAGTATTGTTTTATTAAAACTTTGTCTTTTTTAAATTTTTGAAGCTTTTCAAATAATTTATATATATATATATATATATATATATATTACATTTTGGCTCAAAAACACATAAATTATATTATCTTTGATAAAATTAGCTAAAAAGTTCATCAATAAACAGGCAAGCATGCTTATTTCCTGAAAAACCTTTAAATTGTATTTTTCTGTTGTATCATTAAAAAAATCTTAGAAAAAAAAATCTTTTGAAATGCAGTGATAACCTTTAACTGATGTTACCGGTCTCTCAGACCGCGGCTTTTTTCAATTTTTGCAGTTTAACTTCCAATTTTCAGTTTCACTACAAACAATATCGAAATTTTGTTCCGTTTGGAACTTTTGTACTATCACCAGAGACTTTTGAATAGGGGAATTTTAATTATAACACTTCTGTGCAAAAAGTTTAGTACAACAACACCATACTCACCACCATACAACACCAACCTCAACACTATGAGTTAGTCGTGCCTTTTTATTCATCTTTCGTTGCAGCGGTCTCACAGACCGCTTCACACTAGTTATGTGATAATTTCTGGGACATCAGTTAAAGGTTAATATCCAGAATGTGTGGTATTTCTAATAAACATTTATTTATGTTACAGTAAAAAAAGTAATATCTTACTAAATCCGTAAATAAGTTTTATTTGATGAAATACATGGCTATTAAGTTTGCAAATTCAATTATCCTATTTTTAGTTTAGTTTTCTAATTATCTTAGGATGTTCTTTTGCCTTTTTAAATTTATTACAGTTTTCTTACTTGCCTTTAAAAACATTTAATATTAATGTATGCAAATTATTAGAGAAATGTTTGTGTGGTGTGTCCAGTAAAAGTTTGTATATTGATAGCTATTTATGAAATTTATTTCAGAAAGGAATGAGTTCCATTAATTTTTCTTAATGAAAAGCAATAAATAATATGTATAAGTTTGTTTAGAAAATCAAACCTGCTAGCATTTTTTTTTGTGCATATTTTTTGAGGGCGTAAATAAGAAACAATTCTTTGATTCTGAGATAAAATGTTTCTGTTATTTTTTATTTTGTGTTTTAATTGAGGCAAGTCAAAAACAATGTATTTTAAGTTTATGATACATATTTTTTTAAAGGAATGTATTTGAAATGAAAGCTGTGTGTTTTAAATGAAATGAATGCGATATGAATGATGGTAAGGGAAACAATATTTGGGGATTTATCACTTTTCCCGGCTAACTCAAAAATAACCTATCTTTCCTTAACCCTTTGAGGGGCAAGCAATTGTGTTTTTGAAATATCGGATTCACGCCGGAATCCGCAAAAAGATTTATTGCCAAATAAGGAAAAGCAAGTTTACGACTTTTTCCCACCAAAGTTAGAAAAGTAAAATTTAATAATTTTTTTCTGGTGCAAATCCTCATTAATCGTAGGTGAGATAAAATATATCCCACCGCGCCTCAAGGGGTTAATATAAGTTAAATGCAAATAAATCCAGCACCTGTAAAAATCGTTAATTAATAAAATTTTAAAACGAATGATCAACTCATTTTCTATTTATTTGTTATTCATCTCGAGAAGATAGATCATGCAAAATGATGATTGTTAATTGCCGAACACACTTACCATTCTTATTGACCAAATGCATTCAAAACAGTAATTTGATATGCATTTGTTAAGTACATAAAATCAGATTGATGAATTTCAGCTAAGATATTTGATTATCTAATCTTCCGTAATCGAGTCTACTGCCAAGATTAAAGTGTAATAAAAAGAATATCAGCAACAATATAGCTTAATGTAAATGTAGCTATCATTAAAGGATTTTCACAAAAAACATTCCATTGCACCAAATCTTATTAGCTAAAACACGCCAATAGGCCATTGACCCGATAACGGAAGATAATAGGTTTAAAAATCTGCGTTATCGAACATATTGCAATTGATAAGCAAATGGACATGAAGCATAAATGCCTAAGTGATTGTATTTGTAAAGAAAGATGAAATACGTAACAACAAAAAATATATGAAATGTTACCATGATCGCAAAGAGTTCTTGGTACTTTTATGTTAACCAGGTGCAAATCTCGCGAATAGCATTTTTTATTTTTCACGTGATAACTTAAAACAATGCTTTAATGTTAAAATTAAATGTCTTGGTTTATGTTATTTATCAGGGTTTTTTTAATTAATTCTTTTGAAATAAGTGAAAGTCTTGGATTTAAAATTTTTCTGTTTTAAATTAGTTATGCATTTTAAGGAAATTAATGAAAGGGTTATATTTTAAATGAAATTAATGCAATAAAAAAATGCAATGGGATTTTGGATATTTGGCCATTATCACCCACACCCTGCTGACATAAAAGTACAGAGTTCTTGATTTATCTATCAGAATCTTCTGATTTGGCGAAGACTTGAGCAAGTAAATTGAATTATGAATAATAAAAAAAGCATGATACAATGATACTATATATTTTAAGGAAAACCAAACAGGTCGCCAGGGGCAGCAAGTTCTACAAGAAATTAGAATTGCTTTCGAATCTACTTTAAACTATAAGTCCTTGTCTACTCAGTCTATACAGGGTGTATCTAAACTCTTGGGCAAAACTTTAAGGGGTAATAGTATACATCAAGACAAACAATATTAAATAGGAAACTAAGGGTCCCAAACGTCTTCCGAAGGAGATAGGCGCCATTAAAGTTTAGAGTCCAAATTTTCAAATGATTATAAAAAACGGAAAAATTTGTCGATTCGTTTGCGGTTTTCGCTAAAACTATTTTTTATGTCAGTATTTTCTTGAAAATAAATTTTAAAGGTAAAGTTCCAAAAATGCTGATAGAGGCTGCTTTAGACTTTGGAGTAACGAACAACTATTTTTTACCGTTATTTTTTGTATTTCATTAAATGCTTTCAAAAGTTTAGACTTAAACTTAAATTTTTAGCTCAAAATCTGAATTGTTGGGAGTGGTTAAGCAGCGCAAACTGAACTGTGTTCAGGAATTGAAATTTGAACCCCCCCCCCCCCCCCTGAACACAGTTCAGTTTCCACTACTTAGCCACTCCCAACGATTCAGATTTTGAACTCAAAATTTAAGTCTAAACTTTTGAAAGCATTTAATGAAATACAAAAAATAACGGTAAAAAATAGTTGTTGGTTACTCCAAAGTCTAAAGCGCCCTCTATCCGCATTTTTTGAACTGTATCTTTAAAATTCGTTTTCAAGAAAATACTGACATAAAGAATAGTTTTAGCGAAAACCGCAAACGAATCGACCAATTTTACCGTTTTTTATAATCATTTGAAATTTTGGACCCTAAACTTTAAAGGCGCCTATCTCATTCGGAAGACGTTTGGGACCCTCAGTTTCTTATTTAATATTGTTTGTCTTGATGTGCACTATCACCCCTTAAAGTTTTGCCCAAGAGTTTAGATACTCCCTGTATAGCATAAAAATGTTTAGCATCTGACAAACCTCTGATTATGCGGAATCTTGCACAAAACACGCACAACCCTGAAAAGTACGACTATTAGTGTACAGGTAAAATATATATACCAATAAGTGAGTAATATACGACAACTGATGGCCGTTCACCAAAATTTGGGAAGAATTTCGTTTTTACACAAAAAAAATGAAGATCCTTGAATCCCCCCAAAATAAAGTTACTTAACCATGTTTTGGGGAGCATTCTTAAATCAGGGAAGGGGAAGGGCAAAGCTAAAAAATTTTTAAGTAGGTCAACAGAGGGTTATCGTTTATTATGTATCTTTTTTATCGAATGATACCATCCGCAAGTCGATACGATCTTTCGCTACATAGTTACGGCAGGTTTCATGAATCCGAAGTCGAAAATTATACTTTACTGCAGGTAAAATAGGTTTTTACAGCAGCAACTGATGGCTATTCACGAAAATTTGGTAAGAACTTCATTTTGACACTAGAAATGAAGATCCAATAAGTTCCCAAAAAGTGAAGTAGTTTTATTGTGTTTTTTTTTTTGGGGGGGGGGGGGGACGCTTTAACTCTGTAAGGTAGAAGAACTGAAATTATTTTAAATAGGTCAAATGGGGTACCGTTTGTTATGATGTTTTTAATTCTGAATCAAATGACACCGTACGCAAGCCGATTCGACCATTCATTACAAAGTTAAGGCACTATATAAGTGGATTTTGGCAACTTAAATGGCTTTGGAATAAACTCAAATGATTCTGATTTTGATTATTGCTATTTTGAAGACATTTAAGGATTTTGATATTATAATGATTAAACTTAATGATTTAATATGATATAAAGAACATGTCTTGAACATAAAATAAATGTGACAAAACTATGGTAAAAAATAAAGTATAATTTTCCACTTTGTATTCATAAAACCTGCTGTAACTGTCTCACAAATGATCGTATCGACTTGCGGATGGTTTTATTCGAATCAGAATTAAAAGATACATATGAAACTATATCCCACTTGACCTATTTAAAAAATATTGAATTCTGTCCTCCCCCCCCCCCCCTCTCGTGTTAAAATGTCCACTTTTGCCTCCAAAATACGATAAACAACATTAATTTTTGGGGACTCAACGTATCTTAATTTCTAGTGTCAAAACGATGTTTTTCTCAAATTTTCCTGAATAGGAATCAGTTATTACTGTAAAAACCTATTTTACCTGCACAAGTATAATTTTCGACTTTGTATTCATAAAACCTATTTAACTTTGTAAGAAATGATCGTATCGACTTGCAGATTATTTTATTTGAATCGGAATTATAAATTACATAATAAACAATGTTCTACTTCACCTGCATAAAACTTTTTGAGTCCCCCCCCCCCCTCCCTGAGCTAAAAATGCCTCCGTCTTTTGTCCCCAAAACAGGGTACAACAACTTTATTTTTTAGCACTCATCGGATCTTCATTTCGAATATCAAAACGAAGCTCTTCCCAAGTTTTGGTGAATGGCCATCACTTGTCTCAAAAAATCTTATTTTACCTGTACTACACGTAAAATTCAGAGAATTAACAACATTGCTATGAAATTACAGCATACTTGCAGATAGCTTGACATGACAAGAATCCAAGTTTGCAATGCATTTGCAGATAGTGTGTCATGGCTAGATTGCAAGTTTACAATGCATTTGCATGGCAATATTACTAGTTTGCTATGAGTCTGCAGTCAATTTGAAGAACAAGACTGCAACTTGCACGACAAGTTAGCTGCAAGTTCAAAGTAAGGTGACTTCGGAGTTTGTATAATCTTGTTGCAGTCTTGTTATGAACTTTCAGGCTTGTCATGCTGAGCTTGCTGCAATTTTGCAACTTTGCAAAGTAAGATTGCTGAAAATTTTCTGCAAATTAAAATTGCTATCTGGGTTTTAACCCACCATTTTTTTAGACGAGCCCATCTATTCACAACAGCGACCAAATCTAGGTATGTCGAAATATCCTTCTCAAATGTAAGCATCATGAGTGTATTCAAACGTGGATAAGTCATTGTTGTTCTTATATATTTTTTTACAATTTTTAATTTACAATGTTCTTTAATTCGAGGCAACTATGACTGGAGAAGTTAGAGCCTGATGACTGACATGGTTCGCAAGCGGCAGAATTATCTCAAAGGTTCTGTTTTTATGTAAATATCGTCCATTCTTCCAGCCTCTGCGCAGAAGTTTGACAAACTTTTCAGCTCTGTGTGTAATGCTTCCATATCAGGAATTGCCAATGTTTCACAAAAGACATTTATTTGCCGCTTTCTTAACCAGATTTAGTGTTTATTTCTTTCTTGTAACGGGAGGATACATTATTTTATCCAGTGGTGAGATTATACTGATGCAAGAATTAAGACTTTCAGCTATCACCACTGTAAGAGTATCCAGTACCTTCTGAAACTCTATGCATTAGAACATTAGAAGTTCGGGAGCAAAGATAATGTTTCAATTACCTGGTTCCAATCTTCGTCGATACTGCATAGCAAATTCATTTACGGATCAACACCTTACTTGCTTTAAAAGAGAACTGCACTCTATATTTCCCTATTCACAATTTCATTGTCACTGTTGATTTTTTCCAATGATTTTATACAAGTTTTCAGTGTTTTCGTATCGTCTATTTTAAGAGTCTTCGACTTCATTTTTTCAGTAACTAACTTGCACTTGTACTGAACGTGCTTGAGAAACATCATAGTGAAGCAATGAAGTCGAGCAATAACATTTTCTTTCTTAAACTTCGTGGCTTGATCATTGTTTTGCTAACAGGAGTAGAGGAATCAACTTTTTCAAAATTTGTAGGATACATTCATATGAGATCCAAACCGCTTTCAATGATTCCGCTCGAGCAGTCCATGTAGCCTTAGAAAGATTCCGCAGCAGAAGAGCATTTTCTATTTCTTGGAGCTTGTCTACTAATGGTTTCTTTCTTTTAGTACTTGCTGTGAAAAACACAAACATCTTCCAGTATGTCGAACACATCCCCTATAACATTGCTGGCATTGCAGATATGCGAAACGAAAGTGTTGAGTCTATGATATTGACAAGGAATATAGGGCACAATTCGACCCACGGTTTCTGAAAACGTCTCCTAAGTGTCGCCGAATTCTCCAGACATGTTGCTTGTAAAATCGTATGACTGGAAAAATGCCTATTAAATTTCGAGCTCATTCTTTATAAGGATGTACGATATCTAGCATGCGAGGTCGACATTGGTTTTGACGACTTCTTTCGCGAAAACTTCCAAAAGCCGATCGGAGTTTTCTCATCTTTGTCGACATATTTCAACCCAACAGCTGATCGATCATGGTGCGAAGAATTTGGTGTCGTATCTGCCATAATTCCATAAAATTATGCTTCTTGAATATCCCTGACTATCATTTTGCGCACTACTGTAGCAAAAAATTCAATCATCTCGTTTTGGGATGAATCGGAATGGTAAGTTAAATGGTATGGGCTGAAACGTGTGTCCTCAAACATTTCCTCAGTTGTGTGTTACGTCTGGATATTAATTTCACAATTTTTCAAATGTTTCCATTTCCGTCTTTGTCATTTCCACAAACTAGACCTTGCCTACTCAGCATTCGCGTAATGTCCATTAAGATTGCTACAATTTCTGTGCTGAATGCAAGATATTGCTATTGCTCTTCCAGAATAATCTGTTTGCTCTTTCTCTCGTCGAATAACTGATTATGCGTCATCATGAACTGACAAAATAGGAAACAGCAAATTTGGTGGGAGTTTGAAGAGAAATGTTGTGCGAACTTTCTGTTCTTTCTTTTCCTTAAGCTCTTCATTTTGTGTCTTTTGTTTACAGCACTCTCAAGTGAAGCATTTTGTATTTTTTATTCTCCCAGGTCCTTCATGAAACACGCAAAAAAATTAGCATTGAGTTCTGTGCTATATTCCAAAAACGTATGCTCTTTTGTACCAAGCGCTGTTGAAATGTCAGTCTCAATCTTGCAGGATGGAACCAGTTATCGGCTATACGCTGAGTTTTGGCTGATATGGACCTAAACTGATCAAATATGTCTCTGATTGTCTGACTTCATTTTAGACCTTTTCCCCGGGTCATGTTCAATGATGGAATCGTTCCCACTTTCCGGAATGCTAACCTCTCCACGGTTCTTCTCGATTTCTTTCACGATCTTTCTATAAATATTTGACACAGACGAACAATTTTATTTTTCCCTGTCAATTATATCTATGGTCTCCTTAAGGAACAAGAAAACACTTAATTCATCAGGTGGGGTCAATTTTTCAATAATTGGCTTGCAATCATTTAAACAACCGACTAAATGATTCAATTGTCGAGCACATTTCAATAAACCACGAGTAATATGAATGCCTTCACCGGAGTCGTCATCATCTTCAGTGGTAGTCGATCGTCTAGAATAGGGATGCACAACCTTTTTTAGAGAAGAGCCACTTACAAAAATGTTTGGGTTGTCGAGGGCGACATCAGTAAATCGAAGTTTTGCCCCTCTAAGTTCCCTTACCCAGTCAAAATATCCAATTCTGGTAAAGGAACTAGGGTACTAGGGTACTAAGGGAACTAGGGGGTAAGGATATATCAACAGTTCACGTTTGTATATATAACACAGATATAGCAAGGATTGTTTTCAAGGAGTGATAATATACCTTGATTTTATTCGGGGGAGTAAATTTTGATTTATTATAACTGCTAAAAAACAAACATAGGCATGAGAGGGGCTAGTGCGAAAAAAAAAATGTTAAATTTATGAACGAAGAGGAGAGAAGAAGCCAATCAATGAAATTTGAGATTTTTCCGCACCTGATCAATGAAATTCCCGATTTTTATGAGCCTGATCGACAACATCCGCAATTTTTCCGAAACCAATCGACAAAATTCGCTATTTTTCCGCACCCTATTAACAAAATTCGCTTTTTTCCTCGTCTGACCGACGAAATTCTCCATTTTTCCGCGTCTGATTGACAAAACTCGGGATTCTTTTCATGCCCAACGAACAAAATTCACGATCTTTCGGAGACCGATTGACAAAATTCGCGATTTTTCTGTGCTTGTTCAACGAAATTTGTGATTTTTCCCGCCCGTGATTGACAAAATTCGGGATTTTTCCGCGCCGGATAAATAAAATTCGCGATTATAACTGACTCTGACGAAATGTGCAATTTTTTTCCGCCGCAAATTGACAAAATTCGCGTTTTTTCTCCCGATAATCTGGCGAAACTCACGATTTTTCCTCTGCCGATCAACGAAATTTCCAATTTTTCTGCGCATCATCGACTAAATTCGTGATTTTCCCGTGCCCGATCAACGGAATTCGCGATTTTTGCGCGTCTGATTGGCAAAATTCTGGATTTTTTTTAACCCGACCAACGAAATTCGCGATTTTTCCGCGACCGATCAGCAAATTTCACGATTCTTAACTGGCTCTGACGAAATTTGTCATTTTTCCCGCCGTGCCCGAGCAACGAAATTCTCGATTTTTCCCGAGCCCGATAGACAAAACTCGTAATTTTTCCGTGGCCGATCGGCGAAATTTGAGATTTTTTTTGTGCCTTATTGACAAAATTCGCGATTTTCCCGTCCCCTATCAATTTTTCCGTGCCTGATCGTCAAAATTCGCGATTCTTAAATGGCTGATGAAATTTTCAGTTTTTTTCGGTAAAGTGACGAAATTCGCGATTTTTTCTTGCGACCTATGGGAAAAAATTGCAATTTTTTCCATTTATAAATTGACGAAACTCGCGGGTCACAGGTTGTGCACCCCTAATCTACAATCTAGATGTTCCGAACCCTACTATATTGTATGTAGGAAAAATCGGCTTTTCAAGGACAAACGTCCTCGATTCATTATCCCTTCGTTGGTCATTGCTCGGCCCTTATCTTAAGTTAGTAGTTATGGTAACGAAGGGAAAATGAAATGAGCACGTATGTCCTTGAAGTGCCGATTTTTCCTACAGTGAGTATAATCCGGTACACCGGACTCTCAGAAAGACCCCTTTAAATATTGAGAAACTACTCTCTTCTGGTTCTTTCTCAATTTATTTTCAGTATTCACGCGAAGTCGAAGAAAGGAGAGTCAAACTTCGGATTTTTAAAAGAAATTAAGACAAATGCTAAGGATTGGTGTTTTTTAGTGTATGTTTTAAGAAAACACGCAGAAAATTGAAAAAAAAAAATCGATTGATTCAGAGTTGTATCGATCGATACTGACTACCTAGAATTTGCCGACTGTGATCAAAGTTGCCGACATTGGGGGGGGCGAGACGCCCCCCTACGCCCCCCCAGTAGCTTCGCCCCTGAGACAACTCAGAAATTTTTGTAAGTGGCCCTTCTCTTAAATAGGTTGTGCACCCCTACTCTAAAGCAACTTAACTCTAGTCTGAACGAGGTTTCATTCTGGAAAATAAAATATCCTTGCATCTTGGGAAACTAATAAAAGTTTTGTTATATAATCAGATGCTTTTTAAAATTTTCCCCAAATTAAAACTGTTTACTTTCTGACACATTTTTAAATACATTTTTGTTCGTAAACGTATCAAATTGGCTGGTGCTCTTATTAAGGCTGTTCTCAACTGCTCTGCTCAACAAGTGCAAAACGTTTAACCACATTTACAAATTCATTTTATAACGGAAAGATATAAAATTGGAAAGCCTGACCATGGAAGCGATTTGGAATCGAACTGTGTTTTCCATTTTTTGATCAATCAATTACCTATTGAGTTACAAGCGATTTTGATCACGTGACACGTCATTTTTCTCCCCTTACTACTGGATTTTCTTCTTTCGTTCAGAAGTTCAGTTCAAAATGCCAACTTTGACAGGATTTCCTGAAAGATCTATTGCGTTTACAAGAAAACCGAAAAAACAGTTCTATGACATAGTTTCTGAATAACAACACCTTCTAGTTTCATGCGTTACCGAACAAAAATGAATTAAAAGTTATCTCAGAAAGTTGACCCTTTGGATGCAATCGAGATTTTTTCCGGTTTTCAGTAAAGTCAGAATACTTTTCAGAAAATGTTTTCAAAGTAAGCATTTTCTACCAAATTCCCGGACGCGATAGCGGAGAGAGAGAGAGAGAGAGAGAGAGAGAGAGAAAAAAAAAACTTCTGAGAGATCAATAGCTTATAACTCAAAATGTAATTCATTTACCAGAAAAGGAAAAAAAAAACTCTTTTATTACAATTTGTTTGAATAATCATGGTTTAATATAGCTAAAAAATGGCTAAATAACTGCCGTATGCTTAGTATGGCTATAGTATGGCTAAATAACTGCCGTATGCTTAGTATGGCTAAATAACTGCTTTTATGTTTAAAAATAAGTCAGAAAATGAGCCAGAAAATTTTGGGTTGATAAATTTTATTCATTTATTTTATGAGGTTTTTTGTCTTTATTTTGAGAACCGTCCTTACCTTCTTACGTATGGAAATTTTCAAGAACATATTATTCCAGCTCCTCATGCGTTACTGCATTGTACGGAAATATAACAGCCAAATAATAATAATAATAATAATAATAATAATAATTAAAATTACATGCATTCGTCTTATTTTAGACGCTAAATAACTGAAAAAATTAACCCATTTGCATCATTACCACGCGTTCATTTCCTGATTTTATTTTATTTTATTTTATTTTTATTATTTAGAAATTGGGAATCTATGTACCGGGAATTCCAAAAGAAGAATGTGTTTATTTATTGTGTGTCGTTTATGTAATCACGAAACGTCCGTCGTTAAATAAAGAAAAAATTACTATTCAGAATTTCTGGCATGATTTCGAAATTTCTGAATAAAAAACAAATTCCTGAAATGCATGCATAAAGGATACAAATGCGCTAAGGATACAAATATAAGATTGTTCCGTTCGATTGTATATGGGAAATGAAATGTTACATTATTGTGAGCATGTTACGAAAAAAAAAAAGTTAGCTCTCTTTCTTTTCCCAAGTTCCCTGCTCAACAAGCATGAAAGAAAAAACTTTCATATTCATTTTTAAAAGTAAAGCCACAAAATTGGCAGGGATCGCTATTGAAGATCGCTATTGAAGCGATTTGGAATCGAAATAAGTTTTGCATTTTTGATAGATAAATTACTTATCGAGTTATAAGCGATTTTTTGTCACGTGACAACAGGTTTTTCTGTTTTCTCTGACTGGATTTTCTCCTTTCGTACGGAAATTCTTTTCAAAACGTCAACTTTGACAGTATTTCCTAAAAGATTTTCTGTGTTTATCAAAAAATGGAAAACGTCTTTCGATTACATAATTTCTGAATAGCATCATCACCTGTCAATTCGATTCGCTTCCGATTGAAAATGGATTACAAAATGTGCCAGAAATTAGCCCCTTTGGTTTTTAGGACAGCCTTAAGGCTGTTCTCAAATCCAAAAGGTGAACTTTCTTACATAAGTTTTAATTCATTTTTGTTCGGAAACGCATGAAACTAGAAGATGTTGTTATTCAGAAACTATATCATCGAACTGTTTTTTCCGTTTTCTTGTAAACGCAATAAATCTTTCAGACAATACTGATAAAGTTGGCATTTTGAACCGAACTTCCGAACGAAAGAAGAAAATCCAGTCAATAAGGGGAGAAAAATGTCATGTCACGTGATCAAAATCGCTTATAACTCAGTAGGTAATTGATCGATCAAAAAATGGAAAACACAGTTCGATTTGAAATAGCTTCCATGGTCAGGCTTTCCAGTTTTATATCTTTCCGTTAAAAAATGAATTTGTAAATGTGTCAAAATGTTTTGCGCTTATTGAGCAGAGCAGTTAAGAACAGCCTTAACCCATAAATGGCATAGTGTATCAAATTTTCAACACTTTTTATTTAATTTTTAATAAATAAATCAAGTTCTTCGCAACCACTATATTTATATAGAAATAGTAATCCTGTAAAAAATCGCATAAAAGATCTTACTAAATAAATTTAAAAATCTATCTTTAAAATTTTGGCGTCTAAGTATATATATATATATATATATAAAAAAATTCTAAAAGAAAATTTCATGCATTTAAGGGTTAACTTGACTTGTATATCGGTAACACAACTTTCGTATCTGAAACCTTGAGCATATTTAGTTTTATTTTATTAAAATTTGGTATCGTTCTTTGTGAACAAGCGTAGGCGAAAGGTGGGGAGGGGGGATATGAATATGCATCAAAGGTCACCAAGGAGTGCGACTTCGTTTTTGTGACTCACTCTCTAACATGTGACAGAGGCTGATGTCATATACAAATATAAAAACTCCGATACGGGAGGTGGTGAAGGTTACGCAGCTTACATTAGATTTATCTTTTTAAATTTTATTGTCTCTTTTCCTTATAAGATGATTCAGGATTTTTTTGTACTGTTTTTTAAAGAAGTTTTAAAGTATAAGGGTGTATTGTAAGGATATATCTGAAATGACATTCCTTTTAGAAAATCAGAAAGGTAAAGAACGTGTCTTAAACTAAATGGAATTGAATAAGTGTTTTATTTTACTTTTTTATAATTAAAATGAATAATAAAAGACATAATAAAAGGGGTGGGGGGGGGGGGGGAGAGGATTCTTTTTTATAGTTGTTCGGGACACAAAATTTTACTTTTTTTTATATAAAAGAATATTTTTTGCTCCTCCTTTCTTTCTTAAAATGTATATTTATTTAGTTCGAAGTGGGATTGTTCAATGTTCAATTCCACATGGCCAATGAAAAATAATTTCGGTAGAGGCACAACGTGTATCTCGTTCAATTTACACAAAAGCTAACTTTTACCCTGTTAAATGAACATTTGACCAAAACATGGTGCAGAAAGTGTTGTCCCCTTAATGCTGTTCTCAAATCCAAAAGACTTCAAAAATCAAAAAGACAAATCCAAAAGACTACAAAAGAAACTTTATGACACAAGTTTTAATTTATTTTTGTTCGGAAATGCATGAAACGGAAATGCATGTTGTTGTTCAGAAACTATGTAATGAAACTGTTTTTTTCCGTTTTTTTTTTTTTTTTTTTTTTTTGTAAACACAATAGATCTTTGAGAAAATAGTGTCAAAATAGGCGTTTTGAACCTAATTTCCGCACGAAAGAAGAATAATCACTCAAGAAAGGGTGAAAAACGTAATCACGTGATCAAAACCGCGATAACTCAATAGGTAATTTATTGATCAAAAAATGGAAAACACAGTTCGATTCCAAATCGCTTCCATAGTCAGGGCTTCCAATTTTATATCTTCCCGTTAAAAAATGAATTTGTAAATGTGTCAAAACGTTTTGCGCTTGTTGAGCAGAGCAGTTGAAAAAGTAGCAAAGTACCTCAGCAGTGGCTGAGTTACTTTTTTCTGAAGTAGGAAAAAAGCACATTTTGAGTAATGAAATTAAATGATATACTTCTGTGAGTTTTATTGTCACACATTTAAATTTAAAAATATGGTAATAACTTATTTACTGTACCACTTAAAATCAGAATTAACATTAAAATTTAATAAATAATTGAATAAATGCAAATTAAAGCCTGCGTTACGTGTGTGACACTCTCCAGGGAATCGCCCTATACGTTTATAGGAAAAAGGGAAACACTGCTCGATTGCTTTCTATCAGAATAATAATGCATGGTGATTATATCATAAATGAAAGTGACTTCGTAAATATGCAGAGCAGAGCCTTAAAATAGGCAGCATTCATTAAAAAAAAAAAAAAAAAAAAAAGCGCTATTGCTTTGGGCTCGGAGCCCTGCATTAATGAGCTCCGGTGAGTTCCGACCAATATTTAAATATTTATTGAAAACAGAGAATTACCGGAGCTCAGCTCCAGTGGGATCCGGCGCAAATTAAGCCCTGACAGAGTATCTTGATTATAGGATTATAGTCCTTGAGAGTTTTAATCACAATTTAGTCTTTCAATAAACAATTAAATTTTAAAAATCAAAAAACCCGACTGTGTAAAAAGCGAACTAATTAATTATTTCTCATCAATGTGAAACTATTTTTTTGTTCAATTCCTACTATTAGCTCACACTCTCGCTATATATATCTTGTTCAAATTTTCAATCGTTAATAAAATACTTATTATTCATCCAATCAAGCTCAAATAATTTTTTTTTTAACTTGTAGTGGATGACACTTGATGTTAATCACGTTTTTTTTCAAATATTAATTAATTAATTTAATTAAATTAATTAATTATCAATAATCAAGAGAGCCCTCTTCTTGATCAAGGTATTTTAAGACCGAGAGAGCCCTCTTCTTGATCAAGGCATTTTAAGCACCTCTCCAGGGGAAAGAAGAATGGAAGAAAAAAAAATTCTCTTATTAGTCCAGGCAATAGAGACCATATAGGAACTCTAACCTAGCAAAATTAATGGTAGTACTGGAAATCGGCTTTCTAGATGTTTTTTGGGTCGCTGAATCCGAATTTGTAACTTCCCACCAAAATTTCCCCCGGCAACCCCCCCCCCCCCCCAAATTTTGGTAAAAAGCCCCTCAAAAAGGTTTTTATTAAAAAATTCCATTTTTTTATTGTTTTAGGGAAAAAGTAGCTAGAAATTCAGAAAGCAGACAAAATTTGCAACAAATTAGATGTATGACATTATGACTTAGGATGAAGGGGAAGGGGGGATCTGCCTCGGAACATGCGTCGCAGTGCTGCGTGGACTAAGTTGCGCAATTCCACTTAACCACTCACACGTTTACATTAGCCCTCCCATCTTCCCTCCGAACTTTCTCTATAAGGTTTACTTTAAGTTTTTTGGGTCGCTGAATCCGAATTTTTAACTTACCCTCAAAATCCCCCCCCCCCCCCCAAATAGTTGTTTTTAAATTTCTTATTGTTTTAGGGGAAAAGCATTACGAAATTCAGAAACCAGACAAAATTTGCAACAAATAGGATACATGACATTATGACGTAGGATAAACGGAGAGAGAGGGGGCTGCCTCGGAACATTCCCCTTGCGCTTTTCTCAAAAACCAAATTTTTTCAAAAAATCAATTTTTTGGGAGGTTGCCGGGGGAAATTTTGGTTGGAAGTTACAAATTCGGATTCAGCGACCCAAAAATCTTAAAGTAAACCTTATAGAGAAAGTTCGGAGGGGAGATTGGAGGGCGAATGTAAACGTGTGTGTTGTTAAGTGGAATTGCGCATTTTAGTTTACGCAGCACCGCGCGCATGTTCCGAGGCAGATCCCCCCTTCCCCTTCATCCTATGTCATAATGTCATGCATCTAATTTGTTGTAAATTTTGTCGACTTTCTGAATTTCTAGATACTTTTCCCCTAAAATAATAAAAAAATGGAATTTTTTAATAAAAACCTTTTTGGGGGGGCTTTTTACCAAAATCTGGGGAGGTTGCCGGGGGGAATTTTGGTGGGAAGTTACAAATTCGGATTCAGCGACCCAAAAAACATTTAGAAAGCCGATTTCCAGTACTACCATTAATTTTGCTAGGTAAAATTCCCTATTGCCTGGACTATATTGACTTAAGTAGGAATTGACTTAAAATATTTTTTTTACATTACTTGTTTATATTACTTACCTATTTTTATTATTTTTATTTATTTTTTTTTTATTTATTTACTTGTATTGATGACTGTTAAGCTGTGTTTAATTGTTAGTTCCTATCTTTAAACACTGTTTTGATGAGGTCTATAGATGTCTATGATGGTTAGATTACAATAAAGCTAGAGATCCTACATACACAACTTCAGGGTTGTATAATATTTTAACGGAGATTCTGACTGTAAAATAGTCAATGAAACATCGCCTTCATTTTGAAAGACCTATCCCATGATATGCCACTCAATAGGGTGCGTAATTTTTTTTTTTCGTCTCTACGGACATTTTATATTTTACGGTGTTGGGATGTTTCGAGGGTATAAAGAAATCCACATACACAGATACGCGTGAAACACACAACCATTCTTTTCAGTCGGTTAAAACTAGATTATATCCGTAAAATTATATTAATGTAATTAATGTTTCTATTTCAGTGAAACCTACATCATAGTGAACAGATATATGAGTTTAAGGTGGTGAGAAGGTTAAGGGGTTTGCTTGGTCAGATATCACATTCTTCTCGCTAATGTTATACATATAGGACTGGCTTGTACTTTTATTTTAAAAATATCTCTCAAGGAAATTGATATTCTCACTTCTTCTTCTGCTGTTTTTTTTCTTGTTTGGTTATTAAAAATTTCTAAAATATTTTTTTCATAGTTGGAGTAGCAGAGTTGAGGTTTGTTTATTCCAACAGGAGGAAAAATGTGACCAAGATACTCTGTTGGAATAAACCTCAACTCCGGTACTCCAACTATGAATATAATTTATCGAGTGTAAACATCTGGTTGTGAAAAGATTTAATCGATGTGAGTTGAAATCTATTAGCGTTCCATATGCTTGCAAATGGGTTTGTAAATACATAATAATTGATCTCACGCATTAAAGTAGTAAGACAGACATTTCGTCTCCATTCCTGAAATTGAAATTCAAGGTTTAAGTGAAATAATTAATCACAGAGAAAATATAATAGTTTAAACAAAAATTTTATTAAGCATTTATTACAAGTGTTTGTAAAAAGAATTACATCACAATTTCTCATTTAATAAAAATTCTTCAAATAGTGTTTCATAATATTCAACAGATGAAAATGTTTGAAGGAAAGCAAAGCGCGAATTCTCAATTTATAGAATCAAAGAGCATGTGCATGAAATTATAAATACTCAAACATGATTGGTTTAAAAAATGTTGTTACTCACGTGACCTAAATCATGTAAGATGATTGACGCGTTAACTTAACAGAATTCTTTAGAAATTTCGTGAGCTTTATTCGTGTAAATTTATTTAATGTTTATTGAAAATGCGCAGAATGTCTAAAAGTGAATTATTTAATCTTTAACTTGTGACTCTCAATAAAATCATAATATAATTAAATACTCAAAAATTTAAAATATCATCATGTTATAAAACACTTCCGCTAAATTTTCTATCTCCCACTCGTTTTAAAAGGAAATATATAGATCAAAATTTAAAACATTTCCAGTCAGTTTTCTATTTACTGTTGATTTAAAATTGAAAAAAAAAAAATCAATCTTTCCCATGACGTTTACCAAAATCTACTAAAATATTTTCGTTGCTCATGCAAACAAAATAAAATTCAATCAAGCTATATCCCCATGTTAAAGTACACATCTTCCAAAAATTAACACTAACATGATAATACATCACGCAAAAAATACCTCTTCTCGAACAACACAAATCAGAAAGTCATCCATTGAGTATCATCCAAAATTGAGTATCTCCACTAAATGCATTTCCAACATAAAAATGATAAATTCTTTCCTGCAAATATTCAAAGTTCCGGTAAATAAATAAAATAGCAATTCTTCTGAAAAAATCTATTTCCTCTAAAATAAAAATAAATTTCGCAAAATAAAAAATTCTATCGCTATGTATTTTTAAAAGAAAATAAAAATTACTCATAAAATTCATACATCGCGCGAAAAAATAAATAAAAGTTCTCAAAATATAAAACAGTTTCCTGAAAAATAAATTCAATTTCGAAAAATAAAATTCGTAAAATAAAAATAAAGTTCCGTTAAAATAAATAGACTTCGAAAAATTTTCTATCTCCCCGAAATAAATTTAGTTAGCAAAAATTTTCTAAGACTTGAAAATAAAATTCGAAAAAATTTTCTAATTCCTCAAAATAAAATTCGAAAAATAATTCTAGCACCTGAAAATAAAATTAAGTTCGAAAAAGAAAAAGAAATTCTCTAAGACTTGAAAATAACATTCGAAAAAATTTTCTATTTCCTCAAAATAAAATTCGAAAAATAAAATAAATTTCGCTAAATATTTCTATCTCCTCAAAATAAAATAAATAAAACACCCTCGTACTATAAGAGACTCTCTCCCAAATATTTTCAAAGTCTCGCTAATTCATTCATTTCCCCAAATAAATACCCTCATACTATAATACAAGTTCTTATCAGTTTCCGGACAACACACCTCCCTCTTATCTCCACCACCGAAATGCGTTTCCTCCACCATCAACTCTTATCAGCGCGCCCGCGCGCGGTGCGCCACCACGGACCAGAACTTCACACCACAGGCCCACAGGTGGCGCCAAACTCTCATAATCACTCTACTGGTGTTGTTATTAAGAATGTACTCAAATCCAAACTGCTTATTTTCAGATTCATTTTTAAATTCATTTTTGTTCTGAAACACATGCAATTCGCAGATTCTCTTATTCAAAAACTATAGAATGTGCTGTGCTTGTCGATTTTTTTTTTTTTTATATAAAGGCAGAATATATTGCAAAAAATACTATCAAAATGGTCATTTTGAACCAAATTTCCGGAGCGAGAGAGCTTTTAACGAAAATAATAGTAATACTGAGAAAATAATTGTTTATAAATGAAGTTCTAATTTAATTGAGAGAAAAATAAAAACACACAGCCACTTATATATCTTCAAAAATCACGTCAGCAAGTTTCATGTTTTCATTTTTAAAAATGAGTCAGAGAATGTGTCAGAAATTTTCGAGCTGTTGAGGATGGGAAAATATTTTTTTGAGTGCGCCCTTAAGGCTGTTCTTAACTTCTCTGCTCAACAAGCGCAAAACGTTTTGACACATTTACAAATTCATTTTTCAGCGGAAAGATATAAAATTTGAAAGCCTGGCCATGGAAGCGATTTGGAATCGAACTGTTTTTTCCATTTTTGGATCAATCAATTACCTATTGAGTTATAAGCAATTTTGGTCACGTGACAAAGACGATTTTCACCCTTCACGGACTGGTTTTTCTGCTTTCTTCGGGAACTTCGGTTCAAACCGTCATTTTTGGCACTATTTTCTGAAAGATCTATTGCGTTTGCAAAAAAAAAAAAAAACGGAAAAAATAGCTCGATTTCATAGTTTCTGAACAACAACACCTGCTAGTTCCATGCATTTCCGAACAAAAATAAATTAAAACTTATGTCAAAAAGTTGCCCTTTTGAATTTGAGAACACTCTTAAGGCTTTTCTCAACTGCTCTGCTCAACGAGCGCAAAACGTTTTGACACATTTACAAAATCATTTTTTAACGGAAAGATATGAAATTGGAAGTCCTGACTATGGAAGCGATTTGGAATCGAACTGTGTTTTCCCTTTTTTGATAAATAAATTACCTATTCAGTTCTAAGCGATTTTGATCAGGTAAGAAAGACGTTTTCTACCATTCCTTGAGTGATTATTCTTCTTTCGCGAGGAAATTCGGTTCAAAACGCCCTCTTTGACACTGTTTTCTGAAAGATCTATTGCGTTTGTAAAAAAAGAAAACACAGTTCGATTACATATTTTCTGAACAACAACACCTACTAGGTTCATGCATTTTCGAACAAAAATAAATTAAAACTTATGTCATAAAGTTGCCCTTTTGGATTTGATAACAGCCTTAAGAAACTATGTCATAAAAAGACATTTTTCATTTTTTGATAAACGTAACAGAACTTTCAGAAAATATACCCTCAAAGTTGGCGTTTTGGACGTAATTTCCGAACGAAGGAGAAAAAACACGGTTTTTCTCCTTTCGTTCTTAGGCGCACCTAGAGGGAGGAGAAAAACCGGTTGACATGTGCTCAAAATTTCTTATAATTCAATAAATAATTTATTTATCCAAAAACGAAAAATTCATTTCGATTTCAAATCGTTTCAATAGTCAGTCCTGCTAATTTTGTGACTTTACGTTTAAAAATGAGTTAGTAAATGGGGCATAAAATTTCGCACTTTTTGAGCAGTGCACTTAAGAACCCCCTTAAAACGCTTTCACTTTTCCAGCAAAAGCACTATTGAAGCCACTTTTCTGATGTGAATACGGATAAAACTCTCGGATAATAAAAAAAAAGTACACATTACTAACTTAACTCTGTATTATTCAGTCAAAAAGAACAGTTCGTTCGAGGGTGGAATAATCGGCTATCCGATTAATTTTCCCCTCCTTAGTCTACTTATATTATATTAGTCTACTTATATGTCAGTTTTAAAATGAGAATGAAACACTACCTGTTTCAATAACTTTTCGAATCATTAAATTTTTACTTTTTCTGTTAATTTTAGTTTACCCGATATTTTTAAGCGTCAAGGCATAAAACTGGAGGCCCGACTAGGAAAGGGGTTTGGAATCGAATAGCGTTTTCCATTTTTTGATAAATAAATTACTTATCGACTTTTAACCAAATTTTGTCAGGTTTTTCACTTCCTTCGCTCTCGGCCCAGAAATTCGGTTCAAAATGCCAACTTTGAGAGTATTTTCTGAACGATCTTTTGCTTTTAACAAAAAATAGAAAACACTATTCGATTACATAGTTTCTAAATAAGAGTACCTCCCAATTTTATGCATTTCCGAACAAAAAGGAATTATAAAATGTGCCGGAAAGTAGCTCCTTTGGATTTGAGAAAAGAAAAAAAATTAAAGAATGAAATTAAAGAACTTCTGAAAGTTAGAAATTGATGACTAATAATCACATCTTTAGAAATGTTGATTTAATAGTAAATATTAATCTTAATTTAAAAGATTATGTTTTTTCATAATTGTCTGGAGATAATTTACCAAGTTAACTTAATTAATTTTCTAATTATGCATTGCAAACATAAGTAACAGTAGCCTCCCGCTTAACCGGCCTAAGCGGGACCGAGGGATAGCCGGTTAAGAGAAAAACCGGTCAAACCGGAGAAGCAAAAAAACATTAAATAAGTAACTGCATATTTAATTAATTAAATGCGTAGGATGCATTTAGTTTTTTAATTTGTGTAATTTTAAAAAAGTGCATATTTTCTATATTTTGTGAAATGAATACCCGTTGAAATTAACTGAATTGAAATAAAAATTATCACTAATAACAAATAATGAACAATATTTAATACAAATTAAATTGTTGAAAATCGTGTCGCATGCCTTTATAAGAAGTTGAAATTATTCTACATTATGTAAATTTGAGTTAATGAACCATAAAGAAATGAGAACCGAAATTTTCCTTCTGAATTTTGCTTGATGTTGAAAAAAAAGGCGGCCGGTTAAAGCGGAGTTCCGGTTAAGAGGACGGCCACTGTACTTAATTGCGCTAATTAAAATGAAGCACAAAAAAATGAAGTAAATAATATGTTTTTTTTTTTTTTTTTTAGATGGTCTGATATTGGTTGCGGATCCAATTATTAAAGCCAATCAGATAAACACTCCATCTTTTCAGGATCAACTAACCAATTAAGTGACTTTTCGCACTTATTTAAGCGCAAAAAGAATTTTTTGCGCAACATCCCATCTGACTTCCCACAATGATGATGGAAAGGCTGAATTATCTCACTTTTTTCTCGAGAACTCAGGTAATCACTACTACATATCACACCTTTATGATGAGAAAAATGGTCTATTTATTATAGATTAACCATTTTTTTTTATTCGTTTATTTGCCGAGAGTCTAACAAAATACTAATGTTCCATTAAAATATCAAGATGGATATTATTACCCCTTTTTTAAAATTGATACATACAATGTTTTTCTGAAATTATCGATACATTTTCATAAAATGATATGATGAGACTCAGATTAAACACATGCAACACTAAAGGGACTTGTATGGAATGTAAAAAATAATTATTACGATGTTAATAATGAAGGTTCAACATTTCACCAAAAAATAATGAAAAGAACTAAATGCAATTGTATACCAGTTGTTTATTTTTCATTAAAAATGAAAGGAAATGGAAGTTTCGTCATTATTTTCTATAAAATTAAATCTGAAATTAACTCTGAAATAATGAAATTTGCAACCAAATTTCTCAGTATTTTGGTTACGGCTAAGTTGAACAAATTTAACCTTTTTTTTTTTTTTTTTTGTTAATCATTGAACATTTCTTTTTAAGAGTGTATTGTAGCAATTCATTTACTGTATCAAAGTTTCAATGCAACAACATAATAAGAAAAAATAACAGTTGCATCAAAATTCGCCGACACTGGGGATACAAAATTTAAAAAATCTACGAGCGAGCTAATTGTACTTTATTACCCGACTGAAAAGAAGGGTCATGTGTTTCACGCGTATCTGTGTATGTGGATTTCTTTATACCCTCGAAACATCCCAACGGCTGGATGGATTTTAATGAATAAGGTCTCTATCGTAATAAAACACTCATACTACAAAATATATTAAAACACACATACACACATAATAACGCCTGCATTCAACAGTTAAAGGTATATATAAATATTATACAGACATATAAACAATAAATACAATAAACCCAACTGGAGTGAAAAATTAGCCAGAGCCAGGGATCGAACCCGGGACCACAATATACAAGACTGCTGATGCTCTAATCACTGAGCTACTCCGGCCGATGCCTGAGTCTGCAATTTCTCACTAATAAACCATGTTTGGGAAGTCACCAGCCATCTGGCTGTCGTATAGATGACTGGTGACTTTAAGGTCTCTATCGATTCGTCTTAACGGCCCGATGGTTATAGGCTAGGTTTTGTTTTTATAAATTCAAAATGGCGGCCGTAAAATACAAAATGGTGGTAGAGACGAAAAAAAAAAAATTACGCTCCCTATTGAGTGGCATATCATTGGATAGTAGAGCTGTAGCAAACCGCACATATTCGTTACTAAGTAACGGGTATTCTCTAAGATACGAAATACCGAATCGGTACTTCGAAATACGATTCGTTAGTCGTTACTGTGTCAATACGCAGCCGAACAAAATGAAACTAACTTCAAACGCTGCTTACGTTTGTGTAATTCATGAATGGAGCAGATAGCCGGATGCGGTAAAAGATGCGAATTTGTATTCGGACTCGGATATTTCGGCGTCAGTTGTTTCAGTATCAGTGTATGCGTATCATTCTGTTAGTATCAGTTATTCTCAAATCTCAAATGATTTTGATTTCGTAGGGGCTTGTTGATTCCGTTATTATGGAAAGAAAAAGAAGTATAGCTATTTTATACTCCGAGCTTGCGGATTTAGCAAAAAAGTATTTATCAGCGATGTCTACATTAGTACCATCTGAAAGAATTTTTTGAAAATCAGATTATATATTATCTCAAAGGCGTGCTTCATTAAAATAAAAAAGAATGGAAAAAATATTATTTTTAAACATAAATCAAAGATTTCTAAAATAGTAGTGCGAGTGGCGTAAACTGTTGGTTGATAAGATGATAAAGACTGAAATGAAACACATTTCTTTTAAATGTTCTGAAAATTTTCAAGAAATTCTGTTCTAAAATTTACAGGTTTGCTTTCAGTGCATTCTTTATCTTATAAAAATATCTTTGTACGTGTATTTATGTTTTAAATTTGAAAAAAAAAATATTTTTATGATAAAGACGAGTTTTTAGATTGTTTGCAAAAATGTTTTTATGATAACGTTTAATTTTTTTAGCCCCCGGTATGCTATTTCTTTCTCCCAGCTAAGCTAATAAAGTGTCGTCTCCAAAAAAAAACACACTCCGTTGTATCAGCCAGTGTATAAAACAAAGCAAAGGTATCATTGTACGGAATAATCTCTGCCGCAATTTTTTTTTTTTACTTCTAAGCATCGCACATTTTCAATTTTTATACCGTCGTATTGGGAAAAAAAAGTACTTTTAAACGCAATTTGTTTGAAAACTGCATCTCGATTTATTTTTGAGATATTAATTTTTTTGTAGTTTTTAATGCTATTTGTTTAATTTTTGTAACTCAAGTACTACATTTCTGTAGAAAGTAAAAGTAAGGGAAAAATAGTTGGAAAGTACCAATTATAACTTTTTGTAGCCATTTTCTCATAAAAACTGAAAAAAAAAAATGTAATTAAAATACGTGCTGTTTCGAAAAAATATAAGCTAATGACTTCTAATAAAACATGGAACTTTTATAAACTGAACAATTTTAAGTATCGACATTAATATTACAAAGAAATGAAAGCATATGAATCATGAAATAGCCATTTTTTTTTTTTTTTTTTTTTTTTTTTTTTTTTTTTTTGTCGAAGTTCTTAAATAACGAAAGGAATTCTTCAGCGGATGCGGATAACGTCATTTTATATAAAATAAAAGCGTGTGTTTTAAGTCTTATAACTGAACTATCTACATTTATATACATATATATTTTTTTTTCATCGGGCGTGACACTAAATTCTGAAAAAGCAGAATTCCTGTTTTCTAATATCTTTCTCTTTTTTTCTCTCTTTTTTTTGCGCTTGTAAAAATATTTGTCACAGATATCATATACGCACCACATTGGCGCAATTTTTTTCTGACGCCAATGTCATATAAGTACCGGGGTACTTAACTGGCGCCAAAGTGCCGTTATTTTGCTTAATATGGTAACCCGGATGTTCCTTATTTGTTAATATATTGTTTAGTTCTATAGTTATTAATTAAACTTTTTTTATTTATTGTTATTCCCTTTTTTAAATATATATATGTAACTGGTATTCGAAAACGAGGTTTTCGCCAAATTGGCGTCAGAAAAAAATCACGCCAATGTGGTGCGTATATGACATCTGTGCCAAATATTTTTGTTGGTATGTTTTTAAATTTCATATTTGAAAAAAAGGTTTTTTTAAATATAAATCAATAACTTCAGAAATAATAATATGACTGAAGTACAATGTCATTTGATAGGATGACCACGTAAGAAATTAAATATACATATATTTAAATATTTTCAAATTATTTCAGAAGTTAAATTTTCCTAATACATAATTACTTTTAGTGTAAAATTAGTAAGTAAATTTGTTTGTAAAAATATTTTCTTTGTGTACTTATATTTCATAGTTTTAGTATAAATTTGATAAACTTTTACTCTTCCTAATTGCTTTCATTATTTCATAAGTAAGAAATTCTACAATTCAGACATGTTATATTCAATTATGCATCGTATTTTAATTTTGTTTGCCTTTTTTCATTAAAACGTAGAAAATTAAATGTAAATTTTATGTACAGATGGCAGCACATATTTTACGTTAAAACAGTAACGAATTCTTCAAAAGACTCATGTGCAGTATATAATTAGATTTGCTGCAGGTTTGTAGTACATACCCGGTTTTTGAACAGTAACGAAAGTAACGAGTAACGAATACTTTCTAACGGGTAGCGAGTTTGAAAGTAACGACATCATACGGGTAATCATTTAGTCGTTACTTTTACAGCACTATTGGATAGGGCTTTCAAAATGAAGACGATGTTTTATTGACTATTTTACAGTCAGAAGCTCCGTTAAAATATTATACAACCTGGAAGTTGTGTAGGTAGGATCTCTAGCTTTACTGCAACTCTAACCATCATAGACATCTATAGACCTCATCAAAACAGTGTTTAGATAGGAACTAACAATTAAACACAACTTAAAAGTCATCAATACAAGTAAATAATAATTTTAAAAAAATAGGTAAGTAATATAAAAAAAAAAATTTAAGTCAATTCCTACAGAGATTTTTTTTTCTCCCGTTTTTCTTCCCCCTGAGTGGCGCTTAAAATGCCTTGATCAAGAAGAGGGCTCTCTCGGTCTTAAAATACCTTGATCAAGAAGAGGGCTCTCTCGATTATTGAAAATTAATTAATTTAATTTAATTAATTAATTAATATTTAAAAAAACTGGATTAACAGGAAGTGTCATCCACTACAAGCTTAAAAAAATTTTTTTTGAGCTTGATTGGATGAATAATAAGTATTTTATTAACGATTGAAAATTTGAACAAGATATATATAGCGAGAGTGTGAGCTAACAGTAGAAAGTGAAAAAAAAATAGTTTCGCATTGATGAGAAACAATAAACTAGTTCGCGCAGTCGGGTTTTTTGATTTTTAAAATTTAATTTTTTATTTTAAAACTTGCACTTATGTAAACATCCCATAATTTTTACCCATTCTTCAATTTCGCTGGGAATTGGTTACGGTGTAATTTTTCGTCTGCTACGTGGAAAAAAGGTAAATTTGTTCTAAACGAGTCGAGTTGGCTATTTTTTATGGCATATAACAAAGGTATACACACACACACAAATACACCAGGTGTTTCAAAAGTTCGCTGTGAAAGCAAAACTTGATAAAAAAAGATCTATGGGTGGAGAGACATGAGGTTTGCAGAAAAACATTCAGCGTGGTACGGGATTTTGTATGACACCAAACAAAAAATTAGTTCAAAATCCCGACGATATTAGGCGCATCCGCAAATAATTCCATGAATAATTTCATACTACTCACATAATTCAAAATTTGGATATAAAAACATCAGAGAATACTGTATGTACACTTTTTTTGTATCCAAATCTTGCGTTGTGTGAGCAATATGGAATTATTCCATGCAATTATCTGCAGTAGCGCCCACTATTGGAGAGATTTTGAACTTTTTGTGTGTGTGTGTCATACAAAATTCCGTACCACGCTGAATATTTATCTGCAAACCGCATGTCTCTCCGACCAATAGATTTTTTTTTTTTTTTTTTTTTTTTTATCGCGTTCTACTTTTGCACCGAAATTTTGAAACACCCGGTATGTGCAGTACATATATATTCCTACACAACAACGTGAAATTTCTGATAATTTTTAAACATAAAAGCATGATACTTGCAAGTACGATCATTGAAATGATTTGGAATAGAACAGCTCTTTTCAGTTTTCGATAAATTAATTGCAACTTGAGTTATGAGCGATTGTTGTCTCAGAACGACAGTGTTTATCCTATCCTGTGCTGTCGCGTACGGAAATTCGGTTCAAAACCTCAAATTTGTTACAATTTTCTGAAAAATCTTCTTCCTTTACTGTAAAATGGGAAAACAGTTCCACTACACAGTTTACTAATAAGAGCGTCTTCCAAGTTGATGCGTTTGTGAACAAAAATGAATGAAAAAATGAGTCACAAAGTAGCTATTTGGATTTAAGAATAACCGTAATGCGGTTTTCAAATCCCCTGCTCATAACAATGCGAAACTTTATGACTCATTTTCTCACTCATTTTTAAACGTATTCTGTCCGAACAAAAATGAATTAAAACATTTCTGAGGTGAATTCAAATTTCCCCCCCATTACATCGATGACTTTAAATATACGATGTCTTCCAGATATGTAATAGTTACACCGCTAAATACGGATATTAATAACAGATTAGAGAACAGCCTTAAAGCTGTTCTCAAATCCAAAAGGGCAACTTTATGACATAAGTTTTAATTTATTTTTGTTCGGAAATGCATGAAACTAAGCAGGTGTTGTTGTTCAGAAATTATGTAATCGAACTGAGCTTTCCGTTTTTTTTTTTTTTTTTTTTTTTTTTGTAAACACAATAGATCTTTCAGAAAATAGAGTTAAAGTGGACGTTTTGAACCGAAGGTCTGCTCGAAAGAAGAATAACCATTCAAGGAAGGGTGAAAAACGCGTTTGTCACGTGATTAAAATATCTTATAACTCAACAGGTAATTTATTTATCAAAAAATGGAAAACCCATTTCGATTCCAAGTAGCTTCCATAGTTAGGCCTTCCAACTTGATATCTTTCCGTTAAAAAATTAATTTGTAAATTTGTCAAAACCTTTTGCGCTTGTTACAAAAAGCAGTTGAGATCAGCCTTATACGGGTGTTCCCAAATCGAAAGGAGCTATACTTTCTGAGGCATTTTTGAATTCATTTTTCTTCGAAAACGCATGGAATTGGCAGGTGTTTTAATTCAGAAACTATGTAATCGAATGGCATTTTCCATTATTTTTGATGAAGGCAGAAGATCTTTCAGACACTACAGTCAAAATGGAACCAAATTCCCGACGCGGCAAGGTTTGTCTCTGTTTTGGGAAAATATCAAACTTGGGGTAGTTTTCGAATGTCTAAAATCCAAGTTACAGACGCGTACAACTTGCAGAGGTTGGAGATAATGCCTTAGTTACATTTTGTTCCCAGAAAAAGAATATAATTTAGAGAGATGTCCAATTTCTGCGAATGTCTAACTTAGGAGGTTTCGCTTTAGTTAGTGATGTATAACAATTGTATATCTAGAAGACAGCGTATATTTTATGCAAGTCATCGATGTAATTGATGAAAAAACATTAACTTCCCTTGAAAATGGATATTTTCATCATTTTTCTAATGATTCAAAATCGAAATTTCCTTGTCCATTATATTTTTTTTTATGATACTGATGTAGAGCCAAGGCATGAAGGCGCAGGCGAATTTCATCATATGTTAATTAAGGCTCTAGAGCTCTTCAATTTTCTAATTCTAGGAGGAAAATAAAAAAGGTTGATGCTCGCATTTTTAGATGAATTATGTATACCTGTACCATGATATCTGCTATAAATTTCCTTATCTGTTTTAGCTCATGTTATTATTAAGGCTGTTCTCAAATCCAAAAGGGCAACTTTATGACATAAGTTTTAATTTATTTTTGTTCGGAAATGGACGAAACTAGCAGATGTTGTTGTTCAGAAACTATGTAATACAACTGTTTTTTCCATTTTTTTTTTTTTTTTGCAAACGCAATAGATCTTTCAAAAAATAGTGTCAAAGTGGGTGTTTTGAACCGAATTTCTGCTCGAAGGAAGAAAGAGCACTCGAGCGGGTGAAAAATGTAATCGAACTGTTTTTTCCGTTTTTTTCCAAACGCAATAGATCTTTCCGAAAATACTATATGAAAGTTGGCGTTTTGAACCAAAGTTCCCGAAAAAAGCAGAAAAACCAGTCAGCGAAAGGAGAAAAACGTGTTTGTCACGTGATCAAAATCGCTTATAACTCAATAGGTAATTTATCGATCAAAAAATGGAAAACACAGCTCGATTCCAAATCGCTTCCACAATCAAGCCTTCCAATTTTATATATTTCCGTTAAAAAATGAATTTGTAAATGTGTCAAAACGTTTCGCGCTTGTTGAGCAGAGCAGTTGAGAACAGCCTTAATAGCGGCTAGAGCAAAATATTCGTGGAGTTTTATAATTTTTGGCATTTGCCTTCCAAGTTTTATTTTTTGAATTTTCTATGAGTTATTAATGTGAGAGTATTTTCAAGCGTGAAAACAGTTTCACTAATAGCGGATGCATTGAATGTTGTTATTAATATCCGTTTTCTTTTAATCCGTTACAAATGGTACGAACTTTGTGTTAGTACGCTTAGTGTAATGTGGTAACGGTCAGAGTTATATTATAATTGAATTGTCATTTTCATGAAGTAATTTTATTCTGAAAAGTATATAATTTTTTTGTATTCCCGATTGTTTTAATCCTTATGGTCCCCGATGAAAATTATGAAAACAGATGCCAAAAGTTTAACTATTTTTTCGTCGGAATTCTAATTTTCAACCAAAATTTAATGATATGAACTCTTGGTCGAACATTCAATAAAACTCTGACTTCGGTATATCCATTTCTGTAGGAATGATAAAATTGCTGATGAATTTGAAGTTGTTGTTCAACCTTCAACTGACAATAGATGAGACAGAATCAAAAAATCTATAACTAAAGAACTGAAAAGTTTGCTAAGTTGAAAATAATCTTCAACAGAAGTTACATATTAAATTTATACTTTTTGATTTTGAAAAGTGTAGTATATTATTATTTTTCTTATTCTTGATCATACTATTACAATATTCTTATTATCTTTTGTTTCGGAATCAATTCTCTTCAAAAACTGCACGGAAACAAAAACATTACGTTGGCTTTTGTGTGGTCCGTCCTCTCTGGATGATAGATCCTCTCGGCTACTGATAATTATCCTCAAATCACCGATCTCTGGCACAAAGCACATGAACTTTTTACTGTATAATTCTAAGCCTTCTCTCGTTCTTTCTTATCTTTTTTTCCTTTCTTTTCGCACAGATATTCCAATCCCAAATTACAACACCGTTTAAACTGAAATGAATTCAGGTAAGTGTTATTACGCCTTTCTTGATTTTGATCGATATGGAAGACACGAAACTGGTCATTAGCTGCGTGAATATGATGGAGCACTCGTCATATTGGTGTATATTACCTAGCAGAAACTTCGAGGTAAAAACACCATCTCTTTCTCACACCTGGAGAAAAAAACTTGCCAACAAACATGGATCACCATGAATTTCTGTTTTAATGAGGGACTAAGTTCATCATCTTATCCATCTTCATCACCACACGCCGATGAATCATCTTTTGGGTCGCGGATTCTTTGTGAAAAGTGCGCGAGTCTCCGACAATGTGTACATTGCGGGTCCCGATGTAAACTTCGCTTTTGAGGCGTGGATTGAGATATTTATTAAAATGTTGACACTCATTCCGGGTGAACCGGCTTAACGTAGGAAGAAAAGCAATTAGCTTTGCCTAATTCATCAAAGATTGTATCGCTGTGAAGAAATGGACTGAAATCTGTTGGTTAATTAATACTATCCATAAAATGGATGTCAACTTGTAAGAGGAAGGTCAAAATTGTCAGTTAGAACTTACCATCGAGTTTAAGGGGATTCTTCACGCACTTGAAAACACACGCTCCGTAATGTTAATCCTATGGATAGGTTATTTTCGAATTTCTCGTTTCAATTTGCATATTTTTTTTTTTTTTTTTTTTTTTTTGCATAGGATAGCTGAGCTCAATCTTTAATATGACTCTTTTTTACTTTTTCGATTTTGGTTGCAGATTTTTTTTAAAAAGGTACATTCACTTTCGGAAGCAGCTTCAAATAGTCGGTTAAAAATATTCAAATTGAAATGAGAAATTCGAAAATAACCTGCCCATAGGATTAACATTACGGAGCGTGTGTTTTCAAGTGCGTGAAGAATCCCCTTAATGTTGCTCTTAAGGCTGTTCTTAACTGCTCTGCTCAACAAGCGAAAAACGTTATGACATATTTATAAATTCATTTTTTAACGGAAAGGTATAAAATTGAAAGCCTGTCCATGAAAGCGATTTAGAATGGAACTGTTTTTTCCATTTTTTGATCAATCAATTACCTATTGAGTTATAAGCGAATTCGGTCACGTGACAAACCCGATTTTAGCCCGCTCTTGAGTGCTCTTTCTCCTTTTGCGCGGAAATTCGGTTCAAAACAAAACGCCCACTTTGACATTATTTTCTGAAAGATGTATTGCGTTTGCAAGAAAATGGAAAAAACAGCTCAATTACATAGTTTCTGAACAACAACATCAGCTAGTTTCATGCATTTTCGAACAAAAATAAAGTAAAACTTATGTCAGAAAATTGTCCTTTTCGATTTGAGAATACCCTTAAGACCAAAATCTTGAAATTAATGGTTGTTGTAGTGTTGTTTTTATGACGGCCAATTATCAACACGAGGGATATGTGCCCGAAGGGGAGTGGGGCTGCCCACCGTGGTGGTGTTTCTCAGGAAACCCAACCCGTATTTACGCAAGGAAATCCAATGTTCGAAGAACACCACGGAAAACTTCGAACGATTAGGCCTACGGGCGCGATTGGGTTCGAACCCAGCACCTCCCGTCTACCGCTTTGAGAGCAGAACTTCTCAGCCTCTGGTGGTGGCCTTGAAATTAATGGATTTTAATAAATAGCACATAACAAATAGGTTTGCAATAAAATACTCTATATTTATTCGTCATTGACATGATTGCAGAAATTTAATATAACTTTAACAATAATATATAAATGTCTATATAAATTTCATTTTTTCAATCCGCCATATTGGAATTTCACATTAACGAATTTTTCAGAATAACGAACTAAATCGGTGATCACTACAAATTCGAAGTAACGCGATTTTATTGTATATGTTTGGGACTTCAAGAAATAAGACTTTTTGAAGTTGTGTCTCTTAAGGCTGTTCTCAACAGCTCTGCTCAACAAGCGCAAAACATTTTGACACATTTACAAATTAAATTTTTAAGGGTGTTCTCAAATCCAAAAGGGCAACTTTCTGACATAAGTTTTAATTTATTTTTATTCGGAAATGCATGAAACTAGCAGGTGTTGTTGTTCAGAAACTATGTAATCGAGCTATTTTTTCCGATTTTTTGCAAACGCAATAGATCTTTCAGAAAATAGTGTCAAAGATGACGGTTTGAACCGAAGATCCCGAAGAAGCAGAAAAACCAGTCCATGAAGGGTGAAAATCGTCTTTGTCACGTGACCAAAATTGCTTGTAACTCAATAGGTAATTGATTGATCCAAAAATAGAAAAACCAGTTTCATTCCAAATCGCTTCCATGGCCAGGCTTTCCAATTTTATATCTTTCCGCTAAAAAATTAATTTGTAAATGTTTCAAAACGTTTTGCGCTTGTTGAGCAGAGCAGTTAAGAACGGCCTTAACGGAAAGATATAAAATGGGAAGGCCTGTGTCAGGTTCTGATGAACATATACTATTTAGAACTATTGTTATATATTATTTTCTTGCTTATGTATTGTCTGTGTACTGGGGGTATTAAAATAACATTTTTTACTTATCTGGAATTTAAGCCGAGTAGTTTGAGTGACGTGGCTTTAGTTGAAGGAATGTAGCGAATCAATAGATTGGGACTTTCCCTGTCATTCAAAGTGCATACTTGAGTAAGCCGGAAAAAAGAGTTTCTAGTGAGATAGTGGACGTCACACGTCATCGGAATGTGACAGTTGAGGTTCACTGAAGGGGAGTGGACCCTGGTGACAGAAGGGAAACCCCGTGTATGTCTTTTAGGGAGATAGCCAAGAGAGAGGATGAAGTCAGTCTGTGCGTGGAGCTCGAAGTGTGTGAATACATTTTGGTCCTGAATAGAGTCTTCGGACAGTGTATATATTGAGATACACGGGCGAGAGCGTATACAGCGAGTGTAACTGGAGATCAAGAATTATCTCCGATAAATCTATTTTAACGAACGTAATGTGAGAGGGATATAGAATATTTTAATACATCGGATCAGTACACAGAAAGTATTTACTATATTTAATTTAATGTTGCACCGGATCAATTATATCCGAGCTCTTCATTGTAAATATTGTCTTGTTATCTGTAAATAATGTGTAAATAAATTGTTAGTTAAGTTTAATTGAAAGAATTGGTATTCTGTCCGACAATCCTCTCATAGCGTGACCGATATCACGTAATCATGTCGGTGGTAGCAGCATATAAAAGTAAAGGAACATTCTTCAAAGTTGTGTGGACTTGGAGGAAATCCGACAGCCTGACTATGGAAGCGATTTGGAATCGAACTGTGTTTTCCATTTTTTTGATCAATAAATCACCTATTTAGTTATAAGCGATTTTATTCATGTGACAAACACGTTTTTCACTCTTTCTTGAGTGGTTATTCTTCTTTCGCGCGGAAATTCGGTTCAAACGCCCACTTTGACACTAGTTTCTGAAGGATCTATTGAGTTTGCATAAAAACGGATAAAGCAGTTGTATTACATAGTTTCTGAACAACAACACCTGTTAGTTTCATGCATTTCCGAACAAATATAAATTAAAACTTATGTCATAAGGTTGCCCTTTTGTATTTGAGAACAGCCTTAAGAGTGTTCTCAGATTCTCTCCTCAACAACTCGAAAAGTTTTTGACACATTTTCTGACTCATTTTTAAACGTAAAGGCATAAAATTGGCAAGCATGACTATTTCAGCGATTAGGAATCGAATACGAGAAAAAAAGAACATTCGATTACATAGTTTCTGAATAAGAACACCTGCGAATTTTATGCGCTTCCGAACAAAAATTAATTTAGAAATGTGTCAGAAAAGTAGCTCTTTTGGATTTAAGAACAGAACTTAAAGTAACCCAAGTGTTAATAAAAAAAAAATTTAAACTTATAAAATTATTCAAGACCACACTTTAAAATTCATTTTATTGATTTTCATTTCTTTGCATGTATTTCTTTGATAAAAGAATCCTAAAAATATTTTGAAAGAACTTTTTGAATCGATCATTCTATGAAATAGCGTTATAAATATTAACGGCTTTTCAATTTTGAGGTTTACCAAACAGTATATATTCTTTTTGAAAACTGTAAGTTTATGCGAAAACACGTAAGAAGCGGTTAACATTCAGTATAAAATCTATAGTCTAGTTTTTTGAGGGGAGTTAGTTCCTTTTAAGATTTTTAACAGATGACATTAATAGTAAGTCAACTTAGATATTCGCATGTCAATATTTACTCTACAGAAAGAAGGAGTCAGTAGAGAATATAATCTCGGAATAAGATGCCCCTCCACGTTTCGTATAAGTTTGCAACGTATCATGTCTTCGAAAGGTAGAAATTTTGAAATCTCTTTGGGGCGTCTCGTATTCAAAATCTCAATTTTTTTACACATTAACCTTGCAGTGGGCGAGAGGTCTAAAATTCTACACTGAGAAAAAAAAAAAAAATGCAATTTTACACTATAATACTGGCAGCTGGAGTGCCAGTTTATAACCGTAAAATATAAGCAGTATTATATACCGTCGTGTAAATGAATTAAACCGTATATTACTGCTTAACGGTATATTACTTGCTAATTTTAAAGTTTATTATTATTAATTTTATGGTTATAAACTGGCACCCTAGCTGCCACTATTATACTGTAAAATCAACAATTATTTTTTGCAGTGTACGTCAAACGTGATTTTTCCGAAACTTTAGCACAAAACGGCACTGAAATAAAAATTAAATTCTTGTTATTTATATGTGTCTAACATGCCTTCAAATACAGTCGAACTCGGATAAGACGCTCACGGTTAATACGCGATGCCGCTTAATACACGTATTTTTTTCCTATACCTTGAAAATCACCCATAAGACTAATGCAAAAATATCACGTTTAATACACGAACGGTATTATTACGCGATCCCGCTTAATACGCGATAAATTTTTCGTCCTTTGAAATATAAACCCCGCTTAAGACGCGAATTCATTGATATGCGAATTCCTTCTCTCTTCTCGACTGTAGCCAATTTAGCTTATTTTTTTATTCAGATTAAATAAATAAATAAATAAATAAATAAATAAACTGTTTCCGAATATTATTATTTATTTTATTTAATAACATATTAATTAAGCGAAAATTAGATAATTTTTTTTATGTTTTCTTTACTTTTTTCTGTGCTAACGATATAACAATATTTTTTACAGAAAGATTAATAAGAATATTTTTTTTTCTTATATTAAAAAGAAAGTCAAATTAGTAAGTTAGACAAGTATTAGATTATAATGACACTCATATCCAGTCGGTCCTATTATAAGAAACAATCAGTTAAAATGGAATGCACTTAAATTTTGATCTCAATATAAGTAAAACTCGATTTTCAAACGTAAACAGATAAATGAAAGCTCTAAAGTTAGTTTATAACGATTAGATGTGTAAAAAAAATCCCAGTTCCTGCAACATTATACAAATCACGTTTAATACGCGAGAAACGCGTCTTAACCGGGTTCGACTGTATGTCTTTTAGTACAGTTGTGAAACATTTTGCATAGCGTAAAAACTATAAGCAAATACGTTATATACAGTCGCGGGAAAAAAAAAGTAAACACCCCTACTAATTCCTCAACAAATTATCGTAGAAGAAAGTTACTGGTACCGAACGATTGGAAATAAAGTCTCCTTTTAAATGATGTCTATAAAATTTGCTTAGGGGGCCATCCAGTAGTGTAGTCGTAAAAAAAGCAGAGGGTATACGCTCTAAGCAGAGGGTATACGCTCAAGGCAGAGCGTATACCCTAGAGTGTACATATCTTGACGCTTTCTTGAGAAACAGAGGGTATACGGTGTTCCTTAAAAAAATCCAGAGGGTATACGGCGTATACCCCCGTAGCCCCTCCACTACATCCCTGGGGCCATCTATATATTAACACGAACATAACTTTGTTTTTTTTTTCAATAGCAGTACACAATTCTGACAGCATAAATGAACTCTACACCCTTCAATTAGTCTAAAAATACATTTTTATGCAATTCGTATCATAAGTTTCCGAGAAATTAATTATTTTAAAACGAGTGTATTTTAAGGGCTGTATCCAAATTGAAGTTCCGTACTCGCTTATTAACCCAGAGTATCCCCAGAGTAACCCCTTGATCAAGGCACCTAAAGCAGTCAGTTAAGCCTGTTAGATTACAGGATAGCATAAGTAATTTCAAAATATTTAGTCACTTCTATCATAGACGGCCCCTTAAACCATCGTTTTGCCGTTTTTTAAGCATAATTTGAAAACTACTTGGAAGAAAAATGTGAAATTTTGGATTTCCATAAAGCAGGACTTAATAAATCTGAATCCATAAAAAAAATTGTAGGTTGCAATTCATAATTTTTTAATATTAATTTCATAAGTCATAATTCATATCAGAAAATTATAAAAATTGCAAATTCAACGTATTTATGTTTGGGTATATTAGTATTATTGCTACACAAAAAATTAAAACATTAGGATCATAATTTCAGAAGTTATAAATAAAAATATGAAAGTGTAATTTAACATTAGAAGCACTAAATTTTGAATGTTTATAATTCAAAAAGTTATCATTCAAATGACTTGAAATTTTATGTCTAGGCATAGTTTGAACCAAAGATTTGAAATATCTCGTTAAAATTGGGTATTGCCATTGAAAAAAAAATGAAGTTTGGATTCGTTTTAATATGTAGATGGACCCCCTAAGCAAATTTTATATACACAATTTAAAAGCAGACTTTATTTCCAATCGTTCGGTACCAGTAACTTTCGTCTACGATAACTTGTTGAGGAGTTATTAGGGGGTGTTTACTTTTTTTTTTCTTTTCCACTACTGTACCTGCTCTTGCAAAAAAAAAAAAAAAAAAAAAAAAAAATTAAGCTCACCCACTGAAAGACTAAGCAAATGATTTTCATTCAGAAGTGTGTAAACCATTTAGTTATTATTGTCCATTACAATAAACAATTACTATTGACGCAGTACAATATAAATAAAAAAAAACAACGTTTAAAGCACCAAAACACTTTATTTCTTGTTGCAAACTAGTTTCGGTAGCCATAGAATACCGTCATCAGTGCAAAATATGATTGCTCAGAAAAGCATGTGATTACCAATATTATATATACACTATATTGCCATTAATGACCGGCAATTTTCAATTTTAGACATTTTGTCGAATATTTAGAAATATACTTGGCAGATTCTTCTGGAATTTCAGGATTAAACAGAACAGGTATGACCTCATCTTTAGCAATGTCGATTTGATAAGGGGGGCAATTTGGGGGCCAACAAAAAAATCAAAGAAAAAAAATAATACTTGGGACCACCCTGTAAAATAAAATGCAAGAAATGATCTATCGCTACCGAATATAAATAAAGAGACATTGTGCAATATGTGTATTCTTTTGTATAAGAATGGCATGTATATTAATAGAGATATAGCGATACATTTAAAAAAAATTAAAAAATTCTTGCATGTTTTTTGCTTATAACATGCAGGGTTTACAACCAATTTTAACTCCGGTTTCAGAAAAATTGACAAAATATAGTAGAAACAATATAGTGCAATTGGAATATAAATATATTAAATATTTTAGGAAATATGAGCAGTTGTATGAAATAATTTTTATCTGCGCATGCGCGAACGGTAACAAGGATCATTTTACATAATTTAATAGTCAACTCTATGGAGCAACTTATTAAGAAAAATCTACTCAAATATCGTAAATATTCAGAAAGATATAGGCGTTAGAGTGAGCAAATTTTTAGTAGTTCTCTAAAAGCAGCTGAATGATAAGGGATTTTCCACAAAGTGTCAATTTTAATTTTTTTTTTATTTTATTTTTTTGTTAATGTTTTAGTTCTTCTTGGATAACCACCAGAACGAACCTATACCATGATCAAAAGAAGCATCAAAATCGAAGCATTTTTTCCAAATGTACTCGTCGATACTCACTAAACACTAATTTTTTTCTGAAAGTCAGTTAATAAAAAATGACAATTTGTGTAAAATCCCTTATCATTCAGCTGCTTTTAGAGAACAACTAAAAATTTGCTCACTTTAACGCCGATATTTTTCTGAATTTTTACGATATTTCACTAGATTTTTTTAATAAGTTGCTGCATAGAGTTGGCTATTAAATTATGTAAAATGATCCTTGTTATCGTTCGCGCATGCGCAGATAAAATTATTTCATACAACTGCTTATATTTCCTAAAATATTTAATGTATTTATATTCCAGATATACTATATTGTTTCTACTATATTTTGTCAATTTTTCCGAAACTAGCGTTAAATTTGGTTGAAAACCGTGCATGTTATAAGCAAAAAACATGCAAGAATTTTTTAATTTTTTTTAAATAAATCGCTATATCTCTATTAATATACGTGCTATTCTTACACAAAAGAATACACATATTGCACAATGTCTGTTTATTTATATTCGGTAGCGGTAGATCATTTCATGCATTTTATTTTACAGGGTGATCACAAGTATTATTTTCTTTCTTTGGTTTTTTGTTGGCCCCCTAATTGCCCCCCTTATGAAATCGACATTCGTAAATATGAGGTCGTACCTTTTCTTTTCAATCCTGAAATTGCAGAAGAATCTGTCAAGTATATTTCTAAATATTCGACAAAATGTCTAAAATTGAAAGTTGCCGGTCATTAATGGCAATATAGTGTATGTATCTAACATGTCTTCTAATATGTTTAAGGTAGATTTCGTAAGAAATACTACCTATTGCAGTCGTTACCATGGTGCGACTTTTGAAAAATTCCTTCATAACTTTTCATTATAGGACCCCAGGAATCCAAAACCACCCCCACCTAAAAAGTTTATATATATATATATATATGTATGTATGTACTAAATTTTGTCCGCACGATAAAAGTCGCAATTATGCACGGATCGTCTTCAAACTCGCCAACAACTTTGAGATGGCTAATATCTCGGCGGGGATTGAAAATGGGTAAAATCGGACCAAGGGAATGGAAATGGGGAGGGTTCAAAAATTTGAATACCGTCTTAACATGATTCCGATAAAATCAGCTCTTACACAACAATGACAGAAAAAAATAAATATTTTTCGTTATTGCAGTTGCCAACAATTTAAAAAAAAGCAATAAAATTCTCACCACAACAATTGCTTTTCCTTTGCGAGAATTTCACGTGAAAAATTAAATAAAATAAATAGTTTGACGAATTGAAAACAAATTGAATATTACGTCATAAGTTTCCTAGAGCAAGATTTCCGCATGAAAACTCAAAATGAAATAAATAGTTTGACGAATTAAAAAACAACAACAAAATATTGCGTCATATTGGAAATAAAATGGACCTCAGCAGGTGAATATGTAACGTCATGTGAGTTTGAAGAAACGTATTAAAACATGATAAAAACCCGACTATGGAAATATTAACTTATTTATCACTTTTAGGTTATCTGAATTTGCTTTAGCTATTTTTTAAACCTATTCCATATACATGTGTGTGTGTATGCGTGTATATTAGAATTTTCACAAAATGTTTAGCTCCCTAGAGCTCATTCTTAGTGGAGGAACTGGGTTTATCTCTAATCTTGATTTAAATTTTGTTAGTTAATTTAGTACTTAACTTCGAAATCTACCTCCGCCTGTAGGCCCGAGTCGGCAGGGATTTTTTTTATTAGTGTTATGAAGCACCTTGCGTAGCATAAAAACATAGGTATTATATTTCAGCAATTTTCTTTTCTGAGCAATCATATTTTGCACAGATGACGGTACGCTATGGCTATCAAAACTAGTTTGCAACAAGAAATAAAGTTTTATGGTGCTTTAAACGTTGTTTTTTTTATTTATATTCTTATACTTTTTAAAAGGAATTAAACATAATCTTCCATTTTCCTTTAAATGAAAAACATCTTTTTAGAAAATGCTGTCAAATTGGATATATTATAAGACGATATTTTGGAACAGGCCTAATTTCCGAAAGTTGGGCAATTTACAACCTATATTAGGGCTAGTTTGACTATATATAGACTATATTAGGCGTCCAGAAAAAGTGATCATTATCTAGTGATTGCTTATTGACGGAAGATACATCACATTTTAAAGTGGTTCTCAAATACAAATTGTCTGCTTTCTAGCTCAATTTTCAAATAAATTTTGTTCGAAAACAACATTTGATATAACCCTGATATTGGCAGGTACTGTTATTAAGAAACCATGTAATCGAATAATTTTTTCCATTTTTCTATAAAGGAAGAAAATATTTCAGAAAATGCTGTTAACTTTGGACCAAATTTCTGGATGCGACAGCGCAGGAGAGAAAGAAACTGCAGTCACGGGGAAACAATCGCTTATTGCGAAATATGTAATCAGTTAAATGAAAAATAAAACAAACTGTTCAATTAAAAATATCTTTAATAATCATACCTTCTAGTTTCATGATTTTACGTTAAAAAATGAGTCACAAATTTTTTGAACGAGAAATAATAATTTTTTCAAGAACCGCTTTAGGAAAATTTAAAAAAAGGCTATTCTGTTCCTCGGCATCAGCATGTTAAATATCTGAAATTATCACGCCTATAGGAATGTACATAAGTTTTATAAATGTATCAGAAATATTCGCGTTGTTAAAAGGGGAGGGGAAATGCCACCACCCTTAAATATAAACGTTTTACATATCCCAATTCAGATGTTTAATATATTTTTGCGTAAAAAACTAACGGATTTTTATAAAGCGCCGTCAAAAATGAAGCTTAACCCTTTCGACTTTGACTTTTTTCTTAACCGTCCAAAAAAATTAAAACTTTTGTCAGGCAGCAGTTTTGAGTATTAAAATACATATCATTTATTCTATTTTGGTTAATTGAAAATTATACATTTTATCAAATGCACACATATGTGACTATTAGGTCTTGCAGCATTACATGATCATTCCATATTTATAGTTTAAAGCATTTTAAAAGTAAGGACCATATTTGTGACCGCCAGGGCCGAAAGGGTTAAACTGACATCTTTTAACCAGAACACAAAAGATATCTGTTTAACACAATAGCTGTTTAAAGTTGGAGTATACTTTTTGCTGCATATTAGGGGTCATTCACAAATTTAGTAGAAATATAATTTCGTCAAATATATCAAAGAAATGGTTGAGAGTAAAATTAGCATTGCAATATAAATTTGAAATCTTTAATCATTCTGACATATTACTGCAAAATGCACAATTTGTACTGAACATCATAAGAGGATAAAAATAACAGATTTTTGTTAAATGAAAAGATGAAAAACAACAGCCTCAATTCTTTACAAAATGATACATATTTTAAAATGCTGTTAGATTACACTGTCTTTCAAATTTTTGGTTGTGGCTTGTTTTTTAGCTTTTGAAAATTGATTCTTGTGTAATTTTTAGCACTGAATCCGAAAATGACCTTCATTTTAAACCATCACGTTAGGAATTTTCTCAAATCGCAAATTTCAAAGTTAAATAGGTAAAAGTTCAAATTGATCCCCGCTTCCCTCCCAATCTCATCGGACCCCCGAGTTGTTTAGCTGTAAAAAACCCAGTATAAGTCAAAAAATCTAATAAATTATTGAATTAAATAAAATTAAACCAAATAAAAAAGTCTTACATCTATTTTATAGTATCAGATTTTTCGCTATTTTTTAACCCTGAAATTTATGATTTGCGAAAGATTCTGACATGATGGTTAAAAGTGAAGGTAATTTTTTTATTCGGCGTTAAAAAATACATAAAATGTAATTATAAAATTTAAAAAAACATAACCATCGCAGGTTTATGTTATCTAATCTAAAACTATTTCTTGAACTTCTTGACGGTAATCTATCCGATTTTTTTTTCTGTTATCCTCTAATATAAGTATGTATAAGATAGTAAGAGTCGAAAATCATAATAATATTGCATTGTCGCCGGATTTAAGTCAGTATGTGAAATTTAACTTCGATCGGACATTTGAAAGTAAGTTAAAGTTCTAGTACAAATTTTAAACTGGAAAGACGATCATTGCAAGTTAAATGAAACCTTATGAAAATAACATAATTTTAGTTAAAAGAAATCATAGCCTCAAATCCTTACAAAATAAAACATATGTTAAAATACAATTATTTTAACTAATCTGAAACTTAACTAATAAAACTTAATCGTAATATTTGTATGATTTCTTTCAAAGCGCAGATACCTTGAAATAAGTTTAAGTACTTTAAATACATACCCTGAAAGCATGGCAAAAATCATCTATTTTGAGATGCATAAAAGTGGTTTAAGTCGTGCATTTCAAAGTTTCATAACTCGGTCAATTTTAATATTAGATGAATGGGACTTTTTTTTGTCTTACTTGTTAGTGTCACAGTAAAGTTTTACTGAATATCACTTATAGGACCAGGGGACCGTATAAAAATTTTAATTTCATAATTTTTTAATAAATTTTTTTCTTGACCCAAATCGCTTAAAAAATAATTCTTTACCTTATTTAAACCCTTTTTGTGATTGGAAGTATGCATCTAGGACCAAGGGTTGCGAAAATAAAGGTCGGTGAAGTTATACGTGGACACCCTGTATAAATAGTGTGAATAGCCTGTGAGCTCAATGCCATCAGTTTAAATGGGTGCTTTTCTCTTTTATTATACTTTTTTTTACCTTTGTTCTATGTCTATATGACGATCTGGTGGTGGTTCCGTTTCAATTTTAATTGTACCAGGATCCAAAAATGGTATATTTTTTGTTTCTTTTTGGACAATTTAGTCTCTAAATGGAATAAAAATAGGCCAATTATCGTGATATTTGACTATGTTGTTAAAGCATTAAGTTATTACACTGTGTTTTAGGTAGCTTTCTTTACAAAAAGCTACCTATTGCAGCCGTTCGGAGGAAAGCGATTTCAAAAAATTTTGGTATATTTTCATCGATCATGACCCCCAGACCCCGAAACCACCCTCCGTTTAAAATTGATATATATATATATATATATATATATATATATATATATATCTGACCTATGTCACACTGTAACTCCCGTATTTATGAACCGATTTGGATGTAATTCGGTGTGTACATAGTACATATCAATGTCTCGACCGAGTTCGTTGGCCAGCTTCATCCGCCAGTTTGTTTCAAAATGGCGGCCATTTAAAAAATTTTAAAAAATTTAAAATTTGAAATGTGGTACAAAAAAATTAAAAATGGAAAAATATTTTTTTCTTATGTATTTGAACTTTATACAAAGACTCCGTAGCAGTTTTTGTTTCGTCTATATCTAAAAAAATGGCTGAGTTATAGCATTTTGAATTTCTATCGAAGCTGACATTTTGAAACGTCCTGAATTTTGTCACGCGATAAAAGGCGTATTTATGAACCGATTTGGATATAACTTCGTTTATACATAGTACAGACCAATGTCTCGACCGAGTTCGTTGGCCAGCTTCATCCGCCATTTTGTTTAAAAATGGCCGCCATTTAAAATTTTAAGAAAAAATTAAATTTGAAATGTGGTACCAAAAAATTGCAAATTGAAAAAATATTTTTTGCTTATGTGTTTGACCTTGATAAAAAAATTCGGGAGCAGTTTTTGTTTTGTCTATATCTTAAAAAATGTCTGAGTTATAGCATTTTGAATTTCTAGCGAGGCTGACATTTTGAAACGCCCTGATTTTTACCACGTGATAACAGACGTATTTATGAACCGATTTGGATGTAATTTGGTCTGTACATAGTACATACAGATAACTCAACCGAGTTCGTTGGCCAGCTTCATCTGCCATCTTGTTTCAAAATGGCGGCCATTAAAAAAATTAAAATTTAAAATGAGATACCAAAAAATTGGAAAATGAAAAAGATTTTTTTCCTATGTGTTTGACCTTAATACAAAGATTCCGGAACAGATTTTGTTTCGTCTATATCTAAAAAAATGGCTGAGTTATAACATTTTGAATTTCTATTGTGGCTGACATTTTAAAACGACTTGATTTTTGTCACGCGATAACAGGCGTATTTATGAACCGATTTGAATGTAATTTGGTCTGTACATAGTATATACCAATGTCTCGACCGAGTTCGTTGGCCAGCTTCATTCGCCATCTTGTTTCAAAAGGGTTGCCATTTTAAAAAAAATGTAATTTAAAATTTAAAATGAGGTATTAAAAAATTGGAAAATGAAAAAGATTTTCTTTATGTGTTTGGCCTTGATACAAAGATTCTGGAGCAGTTTTTGTTTCTGAAAATTTGTCTTTTGTTTATATCTTAAAAAGTGGTTGAATTATAGCACTTTGAATTTCTATCATGGCTAACACTTTGAAACGATCTTGTATTTGTCACGCGATACCACACGTATTCGCCTATTTCGATGGAAGAAGGCATGTGGATAGTATACATCAATATCTCGACCAAGTTCGCTGGCCAGCTTCATCAGCCATCTTGTTTCAAAATGGCGGCCATTAAATTAAAAAAAATTATATTTAAAGTGAGGTGCAAAAAAATTAGAAATTGAAAAAGGTTTCTTTCTTAAGTATTTGACCTTGATATAAGGATTCTGGAGCTTTTTTTGTTTGTCTTTATCTTAAAAAATGGCTCAGATATAGCAGTTTCAATTTCTAACGTGGGTGACATTTTGAAAAATCTGATTTTTTTGCCTGCGACAGCCCCCGTATATATCAACCGATTCCGATGTGAGTGAGCATGTGCACAGCAATTACTAAGGTCTCGACCAAGTTCACTGGTTAGCCTCATCCACCATCTTGTCTTAAAATGGCAGGCACTTTAAGAAATCGCCGAATTTGGCAGCCAAATGTAAGTTACTTTAAATAAAAGCAGCTTGGATAAAGCTGACTAATTTCGCGAAATTCTCATTCATAATGATTTAGTATTGATAAAAATTAGTATTGAATCTCCTACATTCGGTTTCCACTTAATTGAGCTTCGTGTGTTTGAATAATATAAGTTGGCTTTTTTAAAATAAGGAATATGAAAGCTACCTCTTCCTCCCGGCACTGGCCGGAAGGACTTTTTAAAACAGTAGTTGCCGCGTAAATAGTTTTTTTTTTTTTTTTCAGAGATACATAAAATTTTTAATATACGATCGTCTATTGTGTATCAAAATGAGCGATGTCGACAACAATAAGATATAAAATGAATAATGATAACAATAAAGGGTTTGCATGAAAACACCCGGTTGTGTCAAATCACTCCCACTAAAATACGTCAACATTAAACAAGTGAATATCACTGCCATAAAATAAAAACAAAACAATCCCCTGAAATTGGTTTTATTTTTCCCTAAAATTATGTGCATGGTGTGATTTTACTTGACTCAAGTAGCTTTGTCGTTTCATTTCAACATTGATTCAGGTAAATTACTGAACTAGTACGATGTTTATGTGCTTTTGAAACCAGTGAATAACTTTCTTACTCATTTAATATACAGTCATTTAATATGCAGTCCTTTCATATACATTAAGGATTTATGATCTCTTAAAATAAACTTCAGCAGCTGTTTCATCTAACCTTTATGCTTTTCTTAGACATTCACAAAAGCTGCACGTACGTCAGACGGCCGTACTTTTCAGATGATGTTTTAAAAAAATTATGACACTTAGCTTCACCATTATGAAAAGTACTCAAACCCTCTCAGTACCCTTTGAGTACCTAATGGAACGCTCACTGACTATGCTACCAAAGCACAAAAGATTCCAGCTCAGTGTTACCCCCCTGCTTTTCTGAGTCAGATATTAAAGGTCGGCACATTGTACATTTCTGGAAGGATTGAAAAGAAATATGGATTTTTTTGCCTGAAAGGAATCTTAAGATATCTCCTCTGTCACTAAAAATGGACATGCGAAAAGTATGTTAGAACGCTGTAGGAGGGTTTTATGTAGAGGGGATAATATACGTGCATTTTTCTATTAAAAAAAGGGGGGGGGGGGCATGCGAAATATGAATCACAGATGAAGATTTATTTTTATTTCTTCGGTCTTTGTGAATATTCTGATGGCACGGGAGATAAAATGTATTGACTCCTACTCCCATTGTGAAGCCAGACGCTAACATGACTCAGGAGTATAGAAGAATGTGGAAGAAAAAAAATATTAAATTAACCAATTTTTCTGCTTTTTGTAAGTTCTCTTAAAAGGAAAAAAAAATCTACAGCTAATTCTACAGCTACAGCTCTACAGCTTTTTGTTCATGATTAGAAAGACGATTTTTTTTTTAGAATTTCCTAACGGCGTCTCGTGACTTCAAATGCGAATACCCGCACAATTGATTATGATTAAATTCATTATAGTGAACATGAGATGAATCAAGTGTGCTGTCATGCCTTACTTTTAAAATTTTATCACCTGGCATATTTTGCGTTAGCATAGAACTAGATTGCTGACTATTCATATGAAGAGCTCTGTCCGAATTGTGAACATGACTCAGGAATAAAGGAGTAAAAGGAGGGGAGGGGAATCACAAATTAACTGATTTTTCTTCTTTTTGTTAATAAAAAATATACTGCTAATTTTTATTCATGGTCAAAAAGCATAGTCCCCCCCCCCCCCTAACTTAATTAAACTGCATCACATGGTTTTAGAAGCGAATACCCGCACAGCTCATTATGATTAAATTCCCTAAATTGAATGCTGTGTGACTCATGTGTGCTGTCACGCATTACATTTAAAATTTTATCACCTGGCATAAAGCATCTGATAGCGTTTGCATAGAACAAGATAGTTAATATATAAATCATATTGCAGTATTGTCCCACATTTTATAATCGCACCCCACTCCTCCAATGCCCAGAACTTTTTTATTCTTAGAAATGACTAATAGATAAATGAGAAATGTTCTTCTGCATAGAAATTATTCGTGATGCTTTTTATTTATTACTAGCAAAACCTCGGATTTGCTCACATAATAGTTGAAATAGGCCAAGTGGTATTTGTGTGCCTATTTTTATTAGAATAAATTATACTGCTACGTATAATTCAAAAATTACTAATTAAAACAAGATTGACTAAACTTCATTATTATACTGCATTAGGCGAAAAGGAACCTTAAATTAATTAGAAGAACTAAAACTAATTATAAATAAATGATAATTTAGAATATATTTTGAAGCTTTTACGCTCATTTCAGTTTTCATTTGAAGATCTGAATTTTTTAAAAACCGTTCTTAGCAAGCATTTACATTTTAAAAGTAACCTTCATTCCATATTCCAAGCTTCTAAAGTCTAATAGTCTACCAACCCACAGGTGCTAGTGGCCGTATCATAGAATATAGCCTATATTAGAGCAGGGACTGTCACCATAAATTTGTAAACATTATTTTTCAGATCACTTTGGTATTTCCTAAAATTCCATTGAAATCGTAATTTAGAAAATTTTTAGAATGCCTTTTTTTTTTTCATTTTACCCTATTAAATTTTGAATATTTTAGAAACTATTCCTAGAGAGCTTTTACATTTTACAGTTATCTACCATGCCAAATTTTAAATTTCTATCTTTAACAGTTCAATAGAAATCGTAATTAAGAACCTTTTTATAAAACTTTTTCCTTATTTTACCCTTTAAAATTTCGATTTTTTTTCAACAGTTCTTAGAGAGCATTTACATCTTATAAGTAACTACCATACCAAATTTCAAGTTCATTGCCTCTTCAGTATCACAAAACTCCAGTTTTAGAACGGTTTTTTTTTTTTTTTTTTTTTTTTTTGCTCCTTACAACCCCTAGCGGTAGTGTCACCTACATAAAAAATAATCTATATTGGAGCAGGGACTGTCACCATAAATTTGTAAACATAACTTTTGAGATCGGTGTGGTATTTCCTAAATTTCCATAGAAATCGTAATTTAGAAAATTTTCAGAATGTTTTTTTCTCATTTTACCCTGTTAAAGTTGGAATCTTTTAGAAATTGTTCCTAGAGGGCATTTACATCTATAATTATCCACCATGCCAAATTTTAAGTTTCTATCTTTAACAATTCAATCGAAATCGTAATTTAGAACCTTTTTATAATACTTTTCACTTATTTCACCCTTTAAAATTTCGATTTTTCTTTCAACTGTTCTTAGAGAGCATTTACATCTTATAAGTAACTACCATACCAAATTTCAAGTTCATTGCCTCTTCAGTATCATGAAATCCAATTTTTGAACGTTTTTTTTTTTTTTTTTGCTTCTGCAACCCCCTAGCAGTAGTGTCACCGACATAAAATATAACCTATATTAGAGCAGGGACTGTCACCATCAATTTTCAACCATTACTTTTAAAATCGGTTTGTTCTTTTCTAAAATTCCATAGAAATCGTAATTTGAAACATCTTTAGAATGCTTTTCGCTGATTTCACTCTTTTAAATTTGGATTTTTTTTAGAAACTGTTCTTACAGAGCCTTTACATCTTATAAGTGTCTATATGCAAAATGTTAAGTTTCTATATTTAACAATTCCATAGAAATCGTAATTTAAAACGTTTTTGAACGCTTTTCGCGCATTTTCACTCCTTTTAATTTCGAATTTTCTTTTCGACTGTTCTTAGAGAGCATTTGCATCTTCTAAGCAACTACCATGCATGCCAAATTTCTAGTCTTTTCAGTATCACAAAAATCACAATTTTAGTACGTCTTTTGCTCCTACAACTCCCTTGTGGTAGTGATAGGGCAGCGGCCTACCGACATAAAATATGGCCTATGTTGGAGCAGGAACTTCAGAAAGTGACATTTGTTGCCAAATGATATAAACAGCTAAGGGAAAAAAACTGATGAGCTTTTTTGTTTGTTAATATTAACATTTTATTTACATATATATATATATATATATATATTGCTACTTATATACAATTTACTTCTGTTTGTCTATAAAAATAGATAAATGGCTTCTTTATATTAAAAAAAATCATAAATAGTGAAAAAAATTGCTTGTATATATGAATCAGTGAATAGATTGCAGAAAATTATGTTGCCAAATTTTCTTCTCTCGCCAAGCCCAATTTCCAAGATTTTTCAAAGCCCCCTATCCTGGAAAAGTACCTAAAAAAGTTGGGGACAGAAGTAAAAGTTATCAATAGCTTGTATTTTAATCATTTTTTAACTAATTGAAATGTTATAAATTGAATGGTTTATAAAAGGAAAACATTTCACGGAGCAGAGAAGTATAGGTTCAGTCTCCGAACTAAAATACAATTTAGTGTTAAGGGTGTTCTCAAATCCAAAAGAGCAACTTTCTGACATAAGTTTTAATTTATTTTGTTCGAAAATGCATGAAACTAGCTGGTGTTGTTGTTCAGGAAATATGTAATTGAGATGTTTTTTTCAATTTTTTTTTTTTTTTTTTGCAAACGCAATAAATCTTTCAGAAAATAACGTCAAAGTGGGCGTTTTGAACCGAATTTCCGCGCGAAGGAAGAAAGAGCACTCAAGAGCGGGCGAAAAACGTGTTTGTCACGTGATCAAATTCGCTTATAACTCAATAAGCAATCGATTGATCAAAAAATGAAAAAAGCAGTTCAATTCCAAATCGCTTTCATGGGCAGGCTTTCCAATTTTATACCTTTCCGTTAAAAAATGAATTTGTAACTATGTCAAAACGTTTTGCGCTTGTTGAGCAAAACAGTTACATACAATGTACATACAATGGCTATTGATGCTTTAAATTGGGCGGTCATCAGTCCTTCAATTTCAAGATAGATGGCCACATGAAATCGAGGAGAGATGGCCACCTTTCATCAATATTCAAAAATTATACTTAGTGATGATTTTAACGAAATATAATTAAATTTAAAATAAACATATAACGTTTAAGTTTATAAATATATTAATTGATATAATTATTTGAATTTTAACAAATATAAATATTTTAATAATAATAATAATAATAATAATAAGAAACTAACGATTTATTTGTTTCAGAAAAATAGAGAAAACTGTCGGAAACTTTCATAACAGAAACTGATAAAATTTCTGTTATAATAAAGTTTCTGTTATTCTGTAAATAAACTACATTAACGTAATAAACCTAACAATTCACGCGTGAAAAAAAAAATACGACAATTCCAGTAGCGAAGAAAACAAAATACATTTAAATTATCAGATTCTACAGATTCCGAGTAAATAGAATTGGATTAGGATCACTGTGTTGGTTGTGCAAAACAATATAATATCACATTCAAAAAGAATGTCTAGATACAGTGCATAAGGTACCTGATACCTGAAGTGGTTCCATGAAACGTGTACAAATTATCAAGACCTTTGCCAAGCATGTGTGGTAAGATTTTACGAAAAGTGAAGTATTGAAATTATACTTCAAATTTTGTTTATTCGAGTTTTCTTCACTCATTTTCCATCATATAACTGCATTTTTACAAATTTCTATATGTTTTTCATGATTAACTATATGAAATGTGTTATTATTTTGCTATTTAAATAAACTTTTTCTTTCTTATATTGGATGACCATCTCTCCTCGGCTTTAAGGAGAGATGGCCACATAAATTTCAATTTTGTTTAACACATTTTGTTTTCAATAATTGATTATTTTTTGCATAAAATATTATGAGTACATGTATAAGAATTTTAAATATGCATCAATATTTCTTGTATTTGCATTCTAAGAATTTTTATTTCAATCTTTAAAAACTATCTCCATCTATCCCTAACAGTTTTTTCAAGTTTTCTGTTACGTCTGAAGTTCTGGTATTATTATTATTATTATTATTATTATTATTATTAGTATCAAGAATGTCCCAAAATCCGAATATGAAATGTTGTAATTACGAAGATGCGCATAAATTATAATAAGATTACCAAGTAAAATAGATTTATAAAGTAAAGTAAATAAGATAATAGGGTAAATACCAAGTAAATAAGATTACCATGGTAAAAAAAGTACTGCAGTTCCAATAAATAGTTTTCTCTTTTAATCCTTTCATGTATAATTTTTTATTTTGTTCGGAAAAAAATATATTTGAGTCTATTTTTGTTAATTATCCATTAGAAAAATAGTGAAAAAATGTATTTATGTTTCTGTTGGACATAATGTCACTTCTGAGTTACGTAACAAAAATTGCTCAAAAAATGATAATTTTAAATTATATATACTTACTTTAAAGTGGTTTACACGACACAATAATAACCATTCAACGATATAATAATTTTTATAATGATGGAGGTTTACAGATAGTTTGCAGAATTAATAATTACTAACCTTATAAAGATAAGAGAATAAACGTCAGTCGAGCAGATTCCAAGCAGTATCTACAAACGATATTATAACCTCCCCGTGATAACAAATCAGAAGAAAAACAGACTTTACGGCCTCACACGTAAGTAACACTTAATAGTTCACCAAATTATAGAAAGCGCGAAATGGCAAAAAAAAGTTCATATAACTCTTGAGTTACATTGTGCATTTAAGAGTTAAACGTACTTATATAGTGCTATTTCGAAGATTCCTGGCAATTTTTATAGGAAATTCGATGGTGTGACATTTAAATTTCAGTATACTTAAAGAAACTTTCGTTACGCAATATTTATATATTTTTTTAAATATTTTATGGAATTTTTAGCTTCTATCTTTTAGGAAGTTTTCAGGATTTTCAGCAGAATGCTCTGATACCTATCAGTTAACCTCCTCCCTCCATCAACATTTTGATAAATAATCCACTTTCACCAATCAGTCTTCGCGTTAAAACTGGCGTAATGACTGTAAAACCACTTTCCCAACAACAAGAGCACAAATTCAGGAAAAGCAACTTAGTCCAGGCAATAGAGACCTAGCAAAATTCATGGTAGTTCTGGAAAAAGGCTTACTATATGTTTTTTGGGTGGCTGAATCCGAATTTTTAACTTCCCACCAAAATTTCCCCCGGCACCCCCCCCCCAAATATTGGTAAAATGCCACCCCCCAAAAAGGTTTTTATTAAAAAAATCAATTTTTTTTATTGTTTTAGGGAAAAGTATCTAGAAATTCAGAAAGTAGACAAAATTTGCAACAAATTAGATATATGACATTATGACTTAGGATGAAGGGGAAGAAGGGATCTGCTTCGGAACATGCGCGCGGTGCTGCGTGAACTAAGTTGCGCAATTCCACTTAACCACTCACACGTTTACATTCGCCCTCCCATCTCCCCTTCGAACTTTCTCTATAAGGTTTACTTTAAGTTTTTTGGGTCTCTGAATCCGAATTTTTAACTTCCCCCAAAATTCCTCCCCCCCCCCCAAATAGTTGTTTTTAACTTAAATTTCTTATTGTTTTAGGGGAAAAGCATTACGAAATTCAGAAACTAGACAAAATTTGCAACAAATTGGATATATGACATTATGACTTAGGATGATCGGGGAGGGGAAGGGCTGCCTCTGAACATGCACTGCGGCCCTACGTGCACTAAGTTTGAAGTCCAGGAAATAGGGGATTTTACCTGGAAAAATTAATATTAGTTCTGGATTTCGACTCACTTTATGTTTTTTGGGTCGCTGAATCCGAATTTGTAACTTCCCACCAAAATTTCACCCCGCAACCCCCCAAAAAATTGATTTTTTGAAAAAATTTGGTTTTTGAGAAAAGCACGCGGGGAACGTTCGGAGGCAGCCCCCTCTCTCCCCGTTTATCCTACGTCAAAATGTCATATATATCCTATTTGTTCCAAATTTTGTCTAGTTTATGAATTTCGTAATGTTTTTCCCCTAAAACAATAAGAAATATAAGTTAATAACAACTATTTTGGGGGGGGGGTTTCGGGGGGGGGGGATTTTTGGCGGTAAGTTAAAAATTCGGATTCAGCGACCCAAAAACTTAAAGCAAACCTTATAAGGAAAGTTCGGAGGGGAGATGGGAGGGCGAATGTAAACGTGTGAGTGGTTAAGTGGAATTGCGCAACTTAGTTCACGCAGCACCGCTCGCATGTTCCGAGGCAGATCCCCCCTTCCCCTTTATCCTAAGTCATAATGTCATATATCTAATTTGTTGTAAATTTTGTCTACTTTCTGAATTTCTAGCTACTTTTCCCCTAAAGCAATAAAAAAATGGAATTTTTTAATAAAAAGCTTTTTGGGAGGGGGCATTTTACGAAAATTTGGGGGTGCCGGGGGAAATTTTGGTGGGAAGTTACAAATTCGGATTCAGCGACCCAAAAAACATAAAGTAAGCCGATTTCCAGAACTACCATTAATTTTGCTAGGTAAAATTCCCTATTGCCTGGACTAACTGCTGTCATTTCTTATAAGACTGTTCTCAAATCCAGAGGGGCTCCTTTCTGATACTTTTTTAATTCATTTTTGTTCACAAACGCATCAAATTTGCAGTTGCTCTTATTAACCCTTAAGGCTGTTCTTAACTGCTCTGCTTAACAAGCGAAAAACGTTTTGACATATTTATAAATTCATTTTTTAACGAAAAGATATAAAATTGGAAAGCTTGGCCATGAAAGCGATTTGGAATGGAACTGTTTTTTCCATTTTTTGATCAATCCATTACCTATTGAGTTATAAGCGAATTCGATCACGTGACAAACCCGTTTTTCGACCGCTCATGAATGCTCTTTCTCCCTTCGCGCGGAAATTCGGTTGAAAACGCCCACTTTGACATTATTTTCCGAAAGATCTACTGCGTTTGCAAAAAAAAAAAAAAAAAATGGAAAAAACAGCTCAATTACATAGTTTCTGAATAACAACACCAGCTTATGCATTTTTGAACAAAAATAAATTAAAACTTATGTCAGAAAGTTGTCCTTTTCGATTTGAGAACACCCTTAAATGCATAGTGTAACTCAGGAGTTACACATGACCTTTTTTGCCATTTGACGCTTTCTATTGGTCTTTTGGTGAACTGTATTGTATGCGCTTACTTATGTGTGGTAAGATAGATGCATCGTGTAGTAGGTCGTGTAGTCTGTTTTTGTTCTTATTTGTTACCACGGGGAAGTTATAACATCTTTTGTTGAAGCTGCTAGCAATGTACTCTACTGAGGATTTTTCTCTATCTTTATAAAGTAGTAATTATTAATTCTGCAAACTATTATAGAAGCATCATAAATATCATTATATCGTTGAATAGTTGTTAGGGTGCAGTGTAAGCACTTTAAAGTACAAGGTGTCCAGCGAATAAGACCCTGATTTCAAAATTAAATATCTCAAAAACAAAGATCAATAGAATTATGCGGTAAACGGTTTGTTTATTAGCTAAGCTGTAAAAATGTTATACAGAAGTTTCAAAAATTAGTTGAAAAAACCGCTAACAGATGGCGCTGTAATCGCAATTCCTATACATTGGGTTTTGAAGTCGAGAGCACTAGCGTCTCATTCCTAGATGGCTTCCTATGGAAGAACGAAAATTGGGAAAGACCGCTTTTTCGTTGGGATGATGTGCAGGAGTGGATACATTTGGTCACAGAATTATTGCAACAGCTTCAATTTTAGGGAATTTCAATTAATAGAATTTTCAATAAAAAGTTTAGCAAAAGTTTAGTATTATATAAGAACTTATTAAAATATTTTATTTGGGTAATGCGCAGAAGCGGAGCCATGTGTTGACTGAATTGAGATTTGTTTCAAATTTTGTTATAAGCTACTTCAGTCCGGATACCTGTATCTCTGTGGTATGTCTTTTCTCTCCTAACTGGTAGATCATGGAATCGAATCCAAGTAGAGGAGGATTTGAAAAAAATGTAAATCTTTACTTTTTAATATTTATTTAAACTGTAAAAAAAGTTTGAATAAAAAAATCCAAAGTTTCTGGTTTTAAAATTTAATTAAGCTAAAAGAAACCCCTTTTTTAAAAAAATATTGAGCATTTATAATAATGATTCATAAATCATTTCTTTTAATTCTAGAGAACAGTTTGAATGAAAAAATACAAAGTTTCTTATTTTAAAAACTTAATTAAGTTAAAAAAATAATTTTAATTTTAAAAACTCGTTTTCATTTTTTTTTTTTTTTTTTCATTGAGCACAGAAATATGGTGCAACTTCTAGCGATAGGATCCGAAGTGTTGGAAAGGAATGCTGCATCCAAAATACTTTTGCTTTGACGTTGATGATATGATTTATCAATTCCTTTTAAAAAAGAAATAATTTAATGCATAATTTCTGTCTCTAAATCTTTGTTTACAAAGAAAAGAAATATATGTGTTGTGCTAAAACCAAAGTATTATGCCGTGATTTAAAAATAAATTAAAAGTGAAAAATTACTTTTTTATTTATAATAATTCAGGTATAAACGATGATACCTAAATATTATGCCGTGATTTAAAATTATAAAAAATAAATAAAAAGTACAAAATTATTTTTCTAAATATATGCATTTTGATTTAAATAATTAGTATATGGCATTAAAGACTGAATTTAATAAAAAAATTGATAAGTTCTTATATTGATTTCTAAACTTTTTATTGAAAATTCTATTAATTGAAATTTTCTAAAATTAAAGCTGATGCAATAATTCTGTGACCAGATGTTTCCACTTCTGCACATCACCCCAATGAAAAAATGGACTTTCCCAATATTCGTTTTTCCGTAGGGAGCCATCTAGGAATGAGACGCTAGTACTCTGGACTTCGAAGCAGTTTACAAGTATTGCGATTACAGCGCCATCTGTTAACGGTTTTTGCAACTAAATTTTGAAACTTCTGTATAACATTTTTACGGCTTAGCTAATAAACAAACCGTTTACCGCATAATTCTATTGATCTTTGTTTTTGAGATATTTAATTTTGAAATCAGGGTCTTATTCGCTGGACACCCTGTAAGTATAGGATTTAAAATTATCACTTTTTGAGCAGTTTTTGTTATGTAACTGAGGCGTGACATTATGTCCAACAGAAACATAAATAAATTTTTTCAATATTTTTCTACTGCGTAATTAACAAAAATAGACTCAAATGTAATGTTTTCCGAATAAAATAAAAAATCATGCATTAAAGGGTGAAGAAACTAAATAAACAAACTTTTTTTTTATTTATTTGTGTTATAAAGGACAAACATGTATGTGACCTCATTTTGACGTTGGCAACACCAGACAATTAAATTTGACTTTTACTGCATTTTTTAAAACTTCTAAGTCTAATGTCAGACGAACGTCTTTTTGCAGGCTTTTTCCCCTACATATCATGATATGTAGGGGAAAAAGCTTGCAAAAAGACGTTTGTCTGACATTAGCCTAAACGTGACAAATTTTCAATTTTAACGACGTCGAATAGGGGGGGGGGGGGAGATGTTCTATCAAATGTAATTTGCTTGAAAACAGTATCGCATTTTTTTTTTTTCAAAACTGTTACGCAATCTACGCCTATTTTATGGTCTTTTTAAAATAATTTTCACTCATCAATTTTTTTTTTTTAATCTATCTTTATCGCGTGTAGACGATTGCTAAAAATAAATCCAATTACACTTAAAATAATGTAGTCTAAATAGTACACCATTTATTTTCGGCTTATAATTCACGAAAGTATTGTTTTTAACAAATTTTAAAACTTTTCGAATAAGTAATTGCTATTTTTCATATAAAAAGGATTTTTGTATTGTTAGTGGGCAATCTAAAAAAATATATTGATTATAAAAAATCTATAAAAGTTTATAATAATAATAATAATAATAATAATAATAATAATAATAATAATAATAATAATGATAATAACAATAATAAAGCAAGAGTTGGATCTGCTAGTTTTCTATACAGGCAGAAAAGTTGGTTCAAAGTTTACGTTTTGAACCAATTTTCTGGATGCGATAGCACAGGAAAGAAAGAAAAGACGCCGTTTTTGAAACAGCAATAATTTATCACTCAAGATGTAACTCAGTTATCGAAAAATGAAAAACTGTTCGGTTGCAAATCCCTTCAATAATCATGCCCGAAGGTATCAGGCTTTTATGCTTAAAATGAGTCAGAAAATGTGTTAGAAAGTTTTACGTTGTTAAGGTTGTTCTCAACTGCTCTGCTCAACAAGCGCAAAACGTTTAAACACATTTGCAAAGTCATTTTTTAAGGGTGTTCCCAAATCGAAAAGGTCAACTTTCTGACATAAGTTTAAATTTATTTTTGCTCAAAAATGCATGAAACTAGCTGGTGTTGTTCAGAAACTATGTAATTGAGCTGTTTTTCCATTTTTTTGCAAACGCAATAGATCTTTCAGAAAATAATGTCAAAGTGGGCGTATTGAACCGAATTTCCGTGCGAATGGAGAAAAGTACTCAAGAGCAGGCGAAAAGCGGGTTTGTCATCTGATCGAATTCGCTTATAACTCAATAGGTAATTGATTGATCAAAAAATGGAAAAAAACAGTTCCATTCCAAATCGCTTTCATGACCAGTCTTTCCAATTTCATATCTTTTCGTTAAAAAGTGAATTTGTAAATATGTCAAAACGTTTTTCGCTTGTTGAGCAGAGCAATTAAGAACAGCCTTAATGGAAAGATACAAAATTGGCAGGCCTGACTATGGAAGCGATTTGGAATCGAAGTGTGTTTTCCATTTTTGGATAAATAAATTACCTATTGAGTTATAACGATTTTGATCACGTGACAAAGACGTTTTTCACATTTCCTTAAGTGGTTATTCTTCTTTCGCACGTAAATTCGGTTCAAAACGCCCACTTTGACACTATTTTCTGAAAGATCTATTGCGTTTGCAAAAAAATGGAAAAAACGAATCCATTACATTAGTTTCTGAACAAAACACCTGCTAATTTCATGCATTTCCGAACAAAAATAAATTAAAACTTATGTCATAAAGTTGCCTTTTTGGATTTGAGAACAGTTTTAAGACTTCTTATTTCTAACAACTCGCTCTATCCGTCTATGACATGCTCTAACTCGCATGATATAAACGGATTGCTACGTGATTGATATATATATATAACTTCGGTTTACCATATGGCATGCTTGGTGCTGAAAATAAAGTGTGTAGAATTTACAATTCGTTTACAGGGCACTCCAAATAATTCCCTTACATCACGGTCTATGTGAAAAAAATGTTTGCAGTGTATTTTAAAGACGCTACACTATTTCAAACAAATGGAAATTGATATACATATTTTGAGGTGCATTAAAAGATGTATTCTACAGAATAAGGTGTGCATAACGTTTATCGTTTATTTACAGGGACACACAAAAAATTCGGTTGAAGTACTTGTCTAATAGCGATAATTGCTGTAAATGCGTTTTCAAATGTGATATGCCTTTTTAAATTTAACTATGTGTCGATGTTGGTCATTATAAACACTTGCGACATCTTAAACAAACACATTTTTAATAAGGATCACAGCGCATAATATGCATGGAATACACATTTCTGGTTATCACATGAAATCTTCTCTAGGTAAGATACATTTCGTATAGACGCCGAAACTCTACTAAAACCCGCGCAATCATAATTACATACATTCACTTCACTTCATGTGGCAAAATATCTCAGGATATTTTGCCGACAGTGACAACAGCGCCATCTATATGCTATAAAAATATGGGAAGGCAGTCATTTTGTTACAACTATTTTTTTTTATTACTTGGTGTGTATAAAATCTATAGATCATATACACTGCTGCACATAAGAAACAGAATTCGAGTACTTATTGGCGGAAATAGATGAAGGGAAATATTCAACTGTGGTATGTTAATTGCTAACATTAGATTTTTAATGTGTTATGCTCTTTCCAAAATATTTACTTCCACATCATCTTTCACCTTATTAAACTATGAATTTTTGTTATAGTAGTCCGAATGTGTTGGAAAGAGTTTCATATAATCTATGCTTGCTGCATATTTTTTCTTTCTTGGTTGCACTTTGTGTGGTTTTTTCAACCCTTTTAAGAGCGGTGATCATGCGGCGTAACCCCCCTAATTTTAATTCCAAAACTGACAAACGGCACCAAGAATATTTTTATAAAATTTTGCTTTTATAATGAAAGTATAGAAAGGCAGGTTTTTATTTTCTAAGAAATTCGTTTGTGAATTTCGAGTCTGGTTTCAGTCAATTGTTTGATTATTTTGCGTACAGAATTTTTCTACCCCTGAAAGGGTTAACCGAAATTCGGCTGGTTTCGTAATGTTTAGTTTGAATATTAATAAAGTTTAGCGTTTCTTTCATTATCTACTTATATGAAATCCAAGTGCAGGAAAGTGTAGGTAACCATTCCGGGACGAACCGTGCCAACTATATATTTAAAACACGAGGCTGAATTTTTAGTCATTTTCCCTGAGCTTTCTATTGAACCGATTTTGCTACTAATTTTTTGTAAATGAAAGCTGCTCATTTGTATATGTGCCCACACTAGCTATTTTTTTTTAAAATATTTCCATATTTACATTTTAATTATAATTTTAAAAGTCGCTTATGAAATTTCTTGAAAATGGTGGCAATCGGATTACTTCCATTATTTCAGATAAAAGTGAAATAATGAAAAATATTGGACACGTGGCTTTTTGGACGCATTTTTTCATTTTCAAGTTATTTTCGGTAAAAAATATTATGCACGTGTACTTTTATTTTTATAAGAGAAAAAAATTCACATTTATTGCGACATCATGAGAATGTTGTCTGTTGGGTTTGTGCAAACTTCTGAATATTCACTATATGGCATGTATTAAAAAAGACAATCTTCCAACATAGGACTGAATATAAGTGTTATTTCCCTCCGAAGAATTTTTCTAAGTCCACTAATCGCCGGAATACATCTGAAGTTTCAATAGATCACAATCCTATAGACTCGACAGTCGGTGACAGAAGCACTTAGCCGAGATGTCCTTCGAAAATCAGATGAGCGATCACTGGTCAGTAATCAATTTCAGTGTCGGGACAGGCCGTGAAAACACTCTTAATTCTCAAGCCTCTAAGCTATTCCTGTGATTCAGCCGACTTTCACTTTGGAACATATGGTCCCAGAAGCGTGAGAATATAGGGTGTGGCCCACCTGAAATCACGCGAGCGACTCAGAAAAAGAGAGGACAGGGATTGGTTGAGCCCCGACATACAAGAGAGACAATTTTTGAACTTAGGAGGAAGTTCTTAATAAGGAGAGTTAATGACAGAAGGCGAGATAGCATGTTGGACTTGCGAGTTTCCGTCGAGCTTTTACGGAGAAATAGATTCTCCAGGTTTTCGTTAAGTCTCTCACCCTGAGAGCAGGGCGCAGACTAGGTCTGCAGTGAACCAGACGTTCTTTTCAAAAACATCTAGACGCCTGACAAAAAAGAGGTACTGCGGTTAGACCGGGAGTACGCTGCCTTTTACTTTCAATGGGGGAATAGATCTCTCAGCCGGGACGACCTTTGCCCCGATTGTGAACATTTCACCGTAAATCAACAAAGATCCGCTAGACCATCCGGTCTGAATGAACATTTTACTAATGAACAATATATTGAACTCTGTCTTAGGGCTGCCATCTTCAACCTAGGACTTTCTTAAAATTGTATGCAAACAATTATTGTTGCGTAGGTGTAACGAGAATAATTCAATTAGCGAGAATTTCTATTGTCATCATATCATCATCATCATATCATATATATATTATAAAGCAGTAAGATCTAAAAGTTCCGCCCGAATGTTTTCAAAAACTACCCTGGTGGATTTTTATGCAAATAGTGTCATTCGATAGAGAATATTCACGTGGTGGTTTATGAGTAAAATATACAGGGATAACTATGATTTTTGGTAATAAATTTCGCATTTTATTGTTATTTTGAACGAAAAGGTTGCCAGAGGTTATTTTTTGGCGACAAATGAATTGAAATCGCAGTATCCGTTAGAAAATAAATGAAAAAATAATTACTGATATTTAATTGTAAAAAAGAAAGAAAAATCCATTTAAATGAGGGATTATGTTAAAAAACGAATATATAATTTAAACCTAAAAGAAATATTTGTAATTTAATTTAAAACTGAAAGAAATACTTGTAATACTTAAAAAGTAATTTAATGAGAAAGATTACAATTGATACGCAATATTTGGCTCATTATCGCTTGTGTTAGATTATAGAAATGAATCTGAAAATTTGATTAGATGAATTTTTAATGACCTTTTTTTTCTTTTTGTTCTTTTCTTTTTATTTTTATCTAATCGCCCCATCACGTAACTTACAGAAAAAGAAGCAGATGTAATTGTGAGTCACATGTGCAATTATTATTTATTTCTTTACGATTTTTTATTTTACTTTTGGTCGCCAAACAATGTGATTTTAAGTCAAAAATGCATAAGTGTGACACTAGCTTGAGGATATTCTCATAAATGGTGTTTTTTCAAGTGAATGAGATCTTTTTTTTTAGTACATTTTTATATTCAATTGTAACTTATATAGGCACAGATGTCATATTCGCCCCATATTGGCGCGATTTTTTTCTGTCGCCAATATCATATAGGCAACAGGTACTTAACTGGCGCCAAAGTGTCGTTATTTTGCTTGATGTGGTAACCCGGATTATGTTGTTTATGCTGTTGATGTTTTCGCCAAATTGGCAACCGAAAAAAATCGCGCCAATATGGGGCGAATATGACATCTGTACCCTTATATAGATATCAGTTAATATTTTAAAAATGGAATCAAATACTTAAATTTTAGTGTGAATTTCTGCCACACATGCATATTGTAAAATAATTTCATATTTTTAAAAATGTTTTTCGCCGTAATTCCGAGAGCATGTGATATTTATAAACTCGAACTCAGATCAGTGACTATTATCCATTTTTTTAAGCAAATATTATCTATTGTTTATTTCATTTTTTCTTAAGACATATCGCCAATATCATTTATAGGAAAATTCACACCTTCGAAATCTAGGAAATGAAGATAGTTTTTAAGGAAATTTATACAATCATGCTTTATTATTATCGAAAATTTCAACATTTTGAAAAAAAATAATTACAAGTCTTTTGTAATTTGTCATTTCTTTTTCGTCTTTCTTCGTAATTTCTCCTCTTTTATGTAATATTTCAAATGATATTGGACTAATTTTCAATCATCGAGTCACCGCCAAATGGCATATCTATATAGTATCGCTAAGAAAGGCACCCCTAACGGCGTTTTTGCAAGGGGAGGGAAAAAAAATCCTTAAAAATCGGATATTATAATTAAGCGTCAGATGATAGCATAATTTAATGTATTTTTGTATGCTGAATCGATTGGTGCCAAGTAAATTCTTATAAGTACAACAGTTCATGACATTTTTAATATTTTTCTAATTTGGCGGTGTCTTTGGCGTCTAAACCTCAAAATATCTAACATTACATCCGTTACTCTAGCAACGAAAAAAATTCAAATTAATTCTTTTGGATAAAGAATAAAAACGGCTCTATGAGTTTAAAAAAAAAATACTAACATCTTAATAAAAAAAAAATGGTACTACTTAGTTATCCCGTTGACCAATTTCGCCAAATTATATAAATCGCCAAACCACTCGCCAAATTACATTAATTGACATAAGTTGTATTTTAATAATAAAAGAACAAATAAATTAGTATAACATTAATAAAAATACAAATAAAACGTCGAAATAAAAATAACTTGATGACGTAAGCACGTGTAACTTCCTTGAAGTCAAGTGAATGTGACATTTACGATCAACCGTTATTGGCATTTAATCTTATAATTTGGCGATAGATTTTTGGTCGACGGGATAACTAAGTAGTACCAAAAAAAAAAAAAAGTTAGTGATTTTATGCAAAATAAAAGAAACAATTTTACTAAGAAATTAGCGTTATAGAACGAAAGGGTACTACTTAGATATTCCGTCGACCAAAAATCTATCGCCAAACTATAAGATTAAATGCCAATAATGGTTGATCGTAAATGTCAAATTCACCTGACTTTAAGCAAGTTACACGTGTTTACGTCACAAAGTGATTTTTATTTCGACGTTTTAATTTCGACGTTTTAATTGTATTTTTATTAATGTTATAATAATTTATTTGTTCTTTCGTTATTTAAAATAAAAATAATGTCAATTTGTATAATTTGGCGAAATTGGTCGACGGGATAACTAAGTAGTACCAACGAAAACATTTAAATATGAAAGCAATGTTTGTAACGACTTAAATATTATTTTCAAAGAAATAAATTGAAATTGGAATAATATTTGGCGATTTATAATTTGCTCCTCGATAAGAAGAAAAAATGGGTACATTTATAACAGCCGTGCGCAGATCTCGCCAATAGCATTTTTAAAATTGCCAGTAGCAGTAGTTACATTTTGCGTATGTAAATTAAAAATAATTCTTTGTTTTTAATTATAGAATTATTTCCTGTTATTGTTTATCTTTTCAGTTTTTTAAATGAAATTAGTGTAAGGCATGCATTTTAAATGAAATGAGTGAAATGTTTGTATCTTAAATGAAAATAATAAATATAAGAATATGGTATGAACACAATGTTTCTTGATTTATTACCTGCGCCCGGCTAACATAAAAGTATCACAAAAGCCACATATTCACTTGGTACAGATGTCATATTCGCCCCATATTAGCGCGATTTTTTTCGGTTGCCTATTTGGCGGAAACATCAACAGCATAAGCAACATAATCCCGGTTACCACATCAAGCAAAATAACGACACTTTGGCGCAAGTTAAGTACCTGTTGCCTATATGATATTAGGTGGTACAGATGTCATGTACGCCCCATATTGGCGCGATTTTTTACCGACGCCAATTTGGCGAAAACATAAACAGCATTAACAACAACTTCCGGGTTACTATATCAAGCAAAATAACGACACTTTGGTGCCAGTTAAATATTGTTGCGTATTGCAATGTTTCTGACATTGGCGTCAGAAAAAAATCGCGCCTATATGGGGCATGTATGACATCTGTGCCCAAGTGGTTAGGTAATAACTTTGGAAAGGTTTTAGTGTATACATATTGTTCAACGCTACTTAGTCATAGAGCAAAAAAAAAAAAAAAAAAAGTTAAAAAATTAAGTGAACCTGATTATGAAAAATTTTTTAAAAAAATCTATGGAACGTATTTTGATACAAGCGGCACTGTTACATAACGTTTCAGGAATGGTTTTAGTATATAACATTTCATTATATGTTGATTAGTTATAGAGCTATTAATTCCTGTTATCATACCGGTCTCATTACCCTACCAAAAGTGCATTGTTAGTAATCAACTAAAAGAATTACTTCTTAATAGCTAAATTTTGACCAACGCTTTAGGTAATATTATATCACAATGGCGTTCGCATCGTTTTCAGCAATGAGTAAGGTCCAGCTGAAGGTCCATATTGTTTAAAATGCAAATTCAAATTCACCAATGTTCATTTGGAAAAATTGACCAGCGCAGCGGGCATAGCCGGCTAGTATTATATAAGCTTACAGCAAAAATAGTAAACTAATACACAGTGTAAGTTTAAATTCATTGAGCATTAGGCATTTAATTACTTATTTAACAAGGAATTTATAAATGCATTTCAATCTCTTGCATTTGGCGAGGAAACCTATTGGTTCGCCAAAGAGCGTGGAGCGTTCGTCTTTTCGCGCTAAATACTCGAAAAAATATTTTTTTACAGATTTTCTACTGGGATTCTACCGCTATATTTTTACCGATCTTTTTTACATACATGAGTCATTTTATTAGCATTTCCTTTTTCAAAATATTTTGAGTATGCGTTTTAAGGAGACTTTCCTTGTGAGTAACAATTATTATTATTATTATGTATCTCTTACAGAAAAAACTAGAAGATGTAATTATAAAAAAGACGATATTATATAAATAGCAGTTAATATTATAAAAGTGGAGTCAAATACTTAAGTTTTAATGCAAACGTCCCCCCCCCACCCCCCCCCACACATATATTATAAATAATTTAATTTAAGATATTTCAAATATTTTTCGCGTACTTTACCACGGAAACATGCTATTTTGTTTTTCCCAAAACTTATGACTTTTATAACCTCGAACTCAGATCAACGAATATTGTCCACTCTTTTTTTTAATTTTTTTTTTAATTTTTTTTTTTTTTAACATATATCGCCAATTTTCCTTTTAGAAAAGTCTACTGTTTCAAATGTTAAGTACTAAAGATTATTCTTAAGAAAATGTATGCAATTTTGCGTTATTAATACCACAAAAGAAAATATTTTGTAATAAAAATTGCTTACTGAAATAAATTTTCGATTGTCTTTTTAATTCGTCATCCCTTTTTGAGTTATTGGATTAATCTTCCGTAATCAGGTTACCCGCTAATTAATGTATTTACTGAACTATTTAGATGTTTCTTTTATATTTGAAAGAATCTCTGGACAGTGATCGCGATTGCAGAAGATTACATGAAATTTGTACTTAGCGATTAGTAAATTTATGTTTTTTCATTATGAAGCAAACGGAGAACAGAAGATTTAGTATTATATATTTTTTATTTGCAGTTATTTTACTGTCACTAAAAAATAAGTACTTGGAAAAAAAATTTGAAATTTCAATGGTGGCTGGTGGAACAATATTTGTTGAATTTTCATTTTAGCCTAGATAAGAAAAAAAGTACCTGAAATGCAGATAAAATTTAAAATAGAAATCATTATAAAGCAAGTTCTTCTGACGCACAATCCTATTCGCTAAACTGAGGAAAAAATTAACGATTTTAGGTTTATTTAGGCAGCAGACTGAAGAATAATGTAATTTTGAAAATAAAAAGTGTATTTATTTCTCCGTGTTATTGTACTCTTTAGAGAAATGAAAAAAGGTCTTCGGTGCATCAAAAAGATTATTTCGTTATATTATAACGTGTTGGGTTATTAAGTTTTGTATAACTGACTTTATTTGTCATTTACAAAGAGTATTTTTGGCGAAAGATCTATAATTCAGCCAACAGCAATTTGACTTTATTTAATGGGATGTAGTCTGGCGCATAATTACGTATGTTTTACGTGTGTTAACTCTGGTAAATTTGTAACCATATAGTTTGCAAACACTTCTAATGTTTGCCTTAAAAATTAGCTGTGCACCCGATTATGGACGATTGGGAAGATCTTGATTGGATGAAGACAAGAGGTTTATTTTTCTATCATAATCAGTTATCGAGTTTTTTTTTTCAGGTTAACAGTTACATAATTGCAAGTGGTATATATATAAAAATGGAATGGTAATGAAAATGACATTATTTTAATCTTATTCAAACGCTTCATTTTTAAAAATCCACTTTTATGTGATTCACATTTCTTTTAATGAAAGTTAGACTTTTTGTGTGCAAACAATTTATTAAATTTTTTTACCGTATTTACTCTGCTGTAATCCGAAGATAGAAAACTGCAGTAGACCTGCTAGAAGACGTGTATTCCAAAATATAATGCAACGTAGAGAGAAATTGTATTTAAGCTACCAGAACCACACATAGCACCAAGCTGAGAAGCCCGGAGTTCAAGAACTATCAAACGAAAGTGAATAATCCGAACATAATTAATGTTCAGTGGTAATGCAATTCTCTGCAATCATTGTAATTATCTCTCCTTTTAGTAGTATGGTGACTAGAGAACATTTTAACATTTCTGATTATCATAACAGCCGTATTTTCTTCCCAACCTCTACTTTAAATATATACTGTAAAAAGAGTTTCTTCTGAATAGCCCGAATTTTGCCTAACCCATAAGATAATATAATAGCTAAATAGCGTTCGCATAGAATTCAGCAAATGCGGAAAGATTTTCCCGGTGAAGGTCCATATTAATTTAAAATATAAGGTCGAATTCATAATTTTGTTTGATCAAGGATCATTTGGAAAATGGACCAGCGAAGCGGGTGTAGCCTGCTAGTATATTATAAAGCAGTAAGATCAAAAAGTTCCGCTCGAGTGTTCTCAAAAACTACTCGGTGGATTTTTTTGCAAGTTATATCATTCGAGAAAAAATATTCACGTGGTGGTTTATGAGAAAATATACAGGGATATCTATGATTTTTGGTAATAAATTTCGTATTTTAATGTTATTTTGAAGGGAAGGGTTGCCAGTGATTATATTTTGGCGAAAAGTTTGTTGATTAGAGAATTGAAATGACTATATCCGTTAGACAAACATTTCGCAAAGAAATGAAAAAAAAATACTGATATTTAATTTAAAAAGACAGCAAAAAAATGTTTTAATAAGACATAATATTATAAAACGAAAATATTTAATTTAAACATGAAATAAATATTTGTAATACTTAAAATATAATTTATTGTGAAATTTTACAGTTGATACAATATTTGGCGAATTATCGCCTGCCTTACGTTAAAAAAAGAAATCTGAAAATTTGATTAGACTAATTTTGAATTACTACTTTTTTTTTCTTTTTAGTTCTTTTCTTTTCATTGTTATCTAACTATTTAATTCACATAATGTTATTTATAGGGGAAACAAGCAGATGCAACTGTAAATAATACTGTAATTATTGTGAGTTACATATTATGTGTTTCTTTACGATTTCTATTTTTCGTTTGTCGCCAAACAATGCAATTTTAAGCCAAAAATGCATAAGCGTGACATTAGCTTGAGGATTTGTGGTTGTTCAAGTGGACGATATCAACATTTTTATATTCGATTATAAATGATATAGATATCAGTTAATATTTTAAAAATGGAATCAAATATTTAAAATTTTGTTTGAATTTCTGCCACAGATACATATTGTAAAATTCTTTCAGGCTTAGATGCTGTATATTCAAGCGGACGCCATCGTGGATGTTTTGAGATTTCTTGGCGATTTTTTGTTGACGATGTTTTACATTTTATTTTCGTTAAGCCTTTCATGCGCATAAATTGTTGCTGGGTGACATTTACTACTTGGCGGAAAAGATGTTTTCACGCCAAGAAAAAATCCCAGATGGCTGCCGAGGGAATATATGACATCTTTTCTTAATTTCATACTTTTTAAAGAAAATTTCGTCGTAATTACGGAAGCATGTGATTTTTATAGACTCCAATTCAGATCAATTAATATTATCTTTTTTTTTTCTTTTAGGTAGATTTCGTAAGAAATACTACCTATTGCAGTCGTTACCATGGTGCGACTTTTGAAAAATTCCTTCATAACTTTTCATTATAGGACCCCAGGAACCCAAAACCACCCCCACCTAAAAAGTTTATATATATATATATATATATATATATATATGTATGTATGTATGTATGTACTAAATTTTGTCCGCACGATAAAAGTCGCAATTATGCACGGATTGTCCTCAAACTCGCCAACAACTTTGAGATGGCTAATATCTCGGCGGGGATTGAAAATGGGCGAAATCGGCCCAAGAGGGTGGAAATGGGGAGGGTTCAAAATTTTGAATACTGTCTTAACATGAATCTGATAAAACCAGCTCTTGCACAACAATGGCAGGAAAAAAATAAAAGTTTTTCGTTATAGCAGTTGCCAACAATTAAAAAAAAAAACAATAAAATTTTCACCACAACAATTACTTTTCTTTTGCAAAATTTTCACGTGTAAAATTAAATAGTTTGACAAATTGAAAACAAATTGAATATTACGTCATAAGTTTTCTAGGGCAAGATTTCAGCATGAAAACTCAAAATAAAATAAATAGTTTGACGAATTAAAAAAATATGTATATTGCGTCATATTGGAAATATAATGGACCTCAGCAGGTGAATAGGTAACGCCATGTAAGTTTGAAGAAACGTATTAAAACATGATAAAAACCCGACTATGGAAATATTAACACATTTTAACATTTTAAGGTTCTCTGAATTTTTTGTAGCCATTTTTTAAACCTATTCCATATCCATGTGTGTGTGTATTCGTGTATATTATAATTTTCACAAAAAGTTTAGCTCCCTACAGCTCACTCTTTGTGAAGAAACTGGGTTTTATCTCTAATCTTGATTTAAGTTTTGTTGGAGAATTTAGTACTTAACATCGAAATCTACCTCCGCCTGTAGGCCCGAGCCGGCAGGGATTTTTTTGAAAATGTTATTGTTTATTTAATATTTCTTTGGCCATAACGCCAATTTCACGTACAAGGAAATTCACAGTTTCAAAATTTATGAACTGAAAACTATTCTTAAGGGAATTTCTGCAATCATGTGTTATTAGTATAAAAAAATTCAACATTTTGAAATAAAAATAGGGTACTTTTCGGTTAGCCGGGCGCCACTGTTATATATACATGTATATGTATACACAAATGTACTTATATACATCTATATACATACAAATATGTGGATACACATGTATATATGTGTATATATACAATATATGTATATATGCGCATCTATGTATGTATATATATATATGTATATATAACTCTGGCGCCCGGTTAACTGGAAAGTACCAAAAATTGCTTGCTGAAAAAAAATTTCAAATCTTTTTTAATTCATTATTTCTTCTTTGTTTTTCTTCATATTCCCCCCTCTGTTAGGTAATATTTTAAAAGATATTAGACTAATCTTCGATATTTAAAAGTACATAAAGTAACGTCTGAATTCCATATTATTATTATTATTATTATTATTGGCACGGAATTCATATACGCTCCAGGGCCCTAATGGGCTCCAAAATGGCGTTATTTTGCCTGACATGGTAACTAACATGGCTATTGTTGTTTATTTAATAAATCGTTTATTTACTCTTATTTCCATTTTTTACAATTAAATAAATTATTTTCTGTCTATAGTTACTAATTATTTTTTTTATTTATTGTTATTTCCTTTTAAAATAATAGAAATTTTTTAAAATAAGTATGCATATATGTAACTGGCATTTGAAAACTATGTTTTCGCCAAACTGTTGTGAAAAAAAACGCGCCAAACCCGGTACGTATATGACATCTGTGTCTAATAGTTAGGCAAGAGTTCCATTTCCTGTTATGGTTTTTTGGCGAGCTTTTTTTTGGTGATAAATGTTTCAATGTGATTGTTGCGATCTTCATCATTTTGGGTTGCGTTTTTCTCTGAATGCTACTGGTGGATAAGTAATAATTTTGCATGCATATTTTTTATAATTATTTTTTGAAATTCATAATTTTCTGGATTTTTTTTTTTTTTTTTTTTTTTTTTGTTTAAGCAATATTTTTCTGTGAATGTAAATGCTGTTTAACGTAAAAAATTCTTTATGCAAATATATTTTTTGTGGGGTACTACTTGATTATCATGTCGACCAATTTCGCCAAACTATTCGCCAACGCCAAATTATACAAATTAACATAAATTTTTATTTCAAATAAAGAAAGAACAAATGAGTTAGTAAAACCTTAATAAAAATGCAAGTAAAAAGTCGAATTAAAATTAATTTGATGACGTAACTAATACGTGTAAGATGTTTAATGCCAAGTGAATATGACATTTACGATCATCCATTGTTGGCATTTAATCTGATATTTTGGCGATAGTATTTTGGTCGATGGGATAATCAAGTAGTACCTTTTAATTTTATTCAAAAAATTTAGCTTTAAAAATCCACTTTTTTTTTTTTACTTCACTGTTTGAATAAATATATAAGTTAAATGCTCATCATTGTCTGCAAATAATTCTTTAAATTTTTTATTCTATTTCTTCTGCTGGAATAGATAGATGGAAAACAGTAGTAGACCTTCCAGAAGAGGACGTTTATTAAAAAATGTAATGTAACATATACTGAGATTGAATTTAAGCTACCAGAACCACATATAGCGCAAGTTGAGATGCTGGGAGTTCAACAACAAACAAATGAAAATGAACAATCGGAAGGTTCTTAAAAGTTCAAAAATCAATCTCTTCAATCATTGTAATGCTCTCTAATTTAACAGTGTGATGAATAGAGAATACTTTAATTCCTGTTGTCATAACTGTCTCATTTCCGTACCAAACTCTACTTTAAACGGTCAACTAAAAGAGTTGTTCCTTAATTGCCCAAATTTTGTCTAAGGCATAAGATAGTATAATATCCCAATGAAGTTAGCATCGTTTTCAGCAATGCAGAAGGACATTCCAGGTGATGGTCTTTACTGCTTTAAAATAGAAGGTTAAAAATCACAATTTCGCTTGATTCAAGATTCGTTTGGAAAATGGACCAGCGCAGCGGGCATAGCCTGCTAGTTTAATTTAATAAATTTCATTTTTTATTCTTCATTCAATTGGGTTATAACTGAATTACACCCCTTCGAAACGAGCCTTAACCCGCTTGCGCTACCATGTTACGAAGTTCGCACAGGTTTATTATTTTTTTATGCATTATGACTTTATTAGTACTTTCTCAGTACAATTAAATGGGAAATCTATTTTTATTTGAATATACTGTGGTTAAGCATAAAAGTACGTGAATAAAGTATGCTTGAAAAGTTTGCGCCGGTGACGTTATGCTTAGCTTGAAATGTATTTTTACATTAATAAAACTAAGCAGAAAAATTGATACGACTGTGTCAGGTTTCTGACGCTAGTGAGCAGTTAACTAATTAAGATTACTGTTATCTGATATTAGCTTTTACTTGTCTGTTGTATTTCACATATTTCACTTTCTGTGTACTTGGGGTTTAAAGTAATATTTTCCCTTATACTGACGTTAATCTGAGCTATTCAGTTAGATAGTATGGTATGGACAAGTTCCATCGTTGTATCGAGAAATTCCAGATAAGGCAAACAAGGAACTTGGCTGACTATCTATCGAGATAGTCGGCGCAACAGGAAGGGGAAAGTTTTAGATAAGAGAAGGGACTCTGTGGGAAGAGAAAAGATCCCTGTAGTCTGTTTTTGGAAGACACCGCTGAGAGAGAGAGAAGACAGTTCTGTGGTAGACCTCGTAGAGGGAGGTTGAGTTCTAGTGTAGACCTGGCAAATACAGGTCGTAGTGTTTTGATTGAGTTTTCGGGAGCGGAATTGAGTGAGTTGCGGGAAAGGGTTTATGTCCTGAGCGGAGGGGTCCTGTGTGGTCCTCCGATAAACCTAATGTGATCCATAGTGTGAGTGGGGTATAGAGTATTTTAGTAAGCTAATTCAGTGCGCAGAAAGTACTTGCTATATCTAACTTAGTATCGGGCCGGATCATCTATATCCGATCTCTTAAATGTAAACAATGTTTTCATTTTATGTACACAATTTGTAAATAAATTGTTCGTTAATTTTAATAGAATAAGTTTAGCATTCTTTTGATAATCCTTCTCCCAACGTGCCCGATATCACATTATATGTGATCGGTGTATTCGGTGTATCATTATATGTATCGGTGGTGGCAGCATATCAAAATAAAAGAACATTTTTTCGAAGTCTGTACAAGTGGTGATCGTGGGTCTAGGAACATTCATCAGCGTGGGGACTAAGAAAGACTGCAACAGACTGTGTCCAGATGACGAAGCTTTCCATGATGAATCATTTTTTTGTTTTAAAAATTGCAATCGGTGCCTTTATGGAGCGTTGAACTATTTCAGAAATCATATTTTAAAATCTACTTTTCTACAATACAAACGTTTAATATTAAAATCTTCATGCTTTTTGTTTACACGAAGTCTTGAAAATGAAACGCAGATCAGCATTCCGTCATTTTTGATGGAGTTCATATACTAAAAAGAAATAATTCGTAAAAAGTAATGTCAGAATTACCTTGGAGACTAAATTTGCATTGTTAGTAAAGAGTGACCCCTAGATAAATGCAATTACAAAATATTCAAACAGAAAAGAAAAGCTAATTATAACTTCGCAAATGAACGCAGTTTTACTTCATTATGACGTTATCAGAATATTGCCGAATGCTTCCTTGATTCATTTATTAACCGAGTAATTACTGTTCGATATTTTCGATGCAGCATGCTAAGCAGGTGCGCAAAAAAACACAAAATTATTAATTGTTAATTGTCTCCCGAACTACTTGTTCGAACAAGGGAAGCGAATAATAATAAAAAAAAAACCTCTCCTGCTGTTCTGCATTTGAAAATATGTATCATCGACAATAAATATGCACAAATAATTAATTGCCCTATTGTCAGCAACTAAGGTTAATAATTTATTATGTTTCTTATTAATGCTTAAGGCGGTTCTCAAGTGCACTGCTCAACACGCGCGAAACTTTCTGACACATTTACTAACTCATTTTTAAGCGTAAAGGCACAAAATTGGCAGGGCTGACTATGGAAATGATTTGGAATCGAAATGAGTTCTCCGCTTTTTGATAAATAAATTACTTATAAAGTTATAAGCAATTTTGATCACGTGGCAAACGGTTTTCCTCCTCTCTCTGGTTGGTTTTTCTCCTCTCCATGGCTGTTTTTTCTCCTTTTCGCCCAAAAATTCGGTTCAAAACGCCCACTTTGACGGTATCTTTTGAAGGATCTTTTGCGTTTACCAAAAAAGGGAAAAGGTCTTTCGACGACATAGTTTCTGAATAACAACACCTGCCAATTTCAAGCGTTTCCCAACAAAAATAAATTAAAACTTCTGTCATAAAGTTGCTCCTTTGGATTTGAGAACAGACTTAAATTAATGTTTTCCTTAGTAAGCAACTTTTTTTTTCAATGTTGCTATGAATACTTTTGAGCGCCCCTGTAAATGAACGATGACTGCTACGCACATGTTGTTCAGATACCAAAAAATTAAAGAGTTTCCCATTTTCTTATAAAGGTAAAGATTCATTCAGAAAATGTCGTCAACCTTAGCATTTTTAGCCGAGATTTACGAGTTGACAGCCACAGAAATGTCGTCACAAAGGAACAATTGGCTGTCACTTCCGGAAACTTAGTTTAAAAAGCCTAACAATTGTCAACGATTAAATATGGCAAAAAATTGGATTCAATTTTAGAGGTAACAAAACCGTACACTGGCAGCTACTGTGTTTTTTCAATCAAACTCATACCTTTGGAATGGATCACTTTCTTCTGATGGACTGGTGTATTCCATTATTATGAAACAGTCATTATAAGTGAAGTGTTAGGTGAAGATGAAATGGCAGCCGTAGAAAGTTAGAACTCTGATTTTCTGGTCACAGAATGGGGAAAAAAAATGGTCATTTTTTTCTTATTCTGACCAAAAAATCAGAGTTCTAACTTAAAAGAAATTATGACTATTTTTTCCCGTTCTGATCAGAAAATCAGAGTTCTAATTTTTACGGCTGCTCTTTCATCTTCCTCTAACGCTTCATTTATAATAGCTGTTTCTTAATAATAGAAGCCATCAGTCCATAAGAAGAAAATAACTCTGTTAAGCAGGACTCGGATACTCGGGGACTCTACTGTATATTTCATTTAAAAAATTATCTTTAGAATATTTTTTTTGGTGTTCAGAGGGGGGTCATGACCCCCGTGACCTCCCCCTTGGATCTGCCATTGCAGAATTCATAACCGAATTCATAAACACTTTTCAACTATGTTGGAAAGTGCTAAAAAAAAACAAGAATACAGTGAAAAAAAAAAAAATCTTTAGTTTTATAAACCACGTAATCTGAATGTTGCTGGTTTTGAAGCGAGTTTATTCGAATTCTAGCATTCACCTTTTCAGTAGATTCCAATAGAATTTTTAAACAAGTCTAATAACTGTAGTTTTGAAATCTTTGAAAAGAAGAAAATTAATCATTCTGCTGAATGAATAGAGTCACCACTGCATCATGATAGTTTTTTAGCCCCCGATATTCTATTTCTTTCGGCCAGCAACTAAAGTGTCTTCTCTAAAAAATAGCCTTATGTTATTTAAGCCAGCCTTACAACAAAGCAGATGTATCAATCTATGTCGGGACAATCCCTACTGCAATTTGTTTAACTTCTAAGCATCGCACATTTCAATTTTTATATCATCGTATAAGGGAATAAAGTATTTTTAGATGGAATTTGTTTGAAAACAGCATCTCAATTTATTTGTGAGACATTAATTTTTCTGTAATTTTTAACGAATTTTTTTTTATGTTGGCAGCTGAAGTACTCCATATCGGTAGAAAGTAAAGAAAAAATTGTTGGAAAATAGTAGACTTTTATATCTTTTTGTTGCCATTTTCCCATAATAACTGAAAAAAAAAACAATTAATTAAAAATACGTGCTATTGAAAAAATATATGAACGATTTCGGATAAAACATGGAACTGTTATTAACTATATATTTAATTTTAAATATCTATATTAATGTTACAAACAAATGAAGGCATTTACAGTATATACACATTTGACGTCTGAATTTAAAAACCATTAAAACAAATTAAATAAATTAAGACAGACTTGAGCACAGTTAAAAAAAATAAAATTTTATAAAAAATATACTTAAAAATACAATTTGTAAACGATTCGTCAAGCGACACGCGAGGCATCATCAGTACAAAATATCCATTGCATTGCAAACGACGGAACAAATCAAGAACAGTTAAAGTTAGTTAGTTTAAAAACAGGCAAAATATTCACTAGGGACAGAACGAGCTTCATTCAAAGTCTGCGATCACTGTATTGCGATCGCAGACTTTGAATACGATACCGATCCAAATCAAAGGTCCTTTAAAGCCATTTATCTCAAATCAAATATTTTTGACATTGCGCGCATTTTATTTCCAAAACTTAGTAGCACAGAAACTTAAAATTATATATTATATTGTACAGGGTAGTTATAATTAAACTTCCCCCTATAAATGGCATCCTACAGCTGAAACGGGAGAACGGAATGCAACGAAATTTGGTATATAGACTATACACGAGATGCGCTCACGGAATTTCGAAAAAAAAAAAAAAATAGTTCCAAAATGTCCACCAGAGGGCGCCTTTTCCAGAAAAACATTAAATTTAATGCAATAAACGACCAAAACAGCCGGTTTTACATTTTATTACTCACAATTTTTGTTCTGGATTGTTAATATTGTTTCTGTATTCCGCTTTGGTCGTTTATTGTGTTAAATTTAATATTTTTTTCTGGAAAAGGTGCCCTCTGGTGGAGACATTTTGGAACTAATTTTTTCTTTCGAAATTCCGTGAGTGCATCTCGTGTATAGTCTATATATATATACCAAATTTCGTTGCATTCCGTTCTCCCGTTTGAGCTGAAGGATGCCGTTTATAGGGGAAGTTTAATTATAACCACTCTGTATTTTACATATCATTATAACATCTACCTATTTTTAAGTAAGTACCTGTAATATATTTATTATTTTTTTAATTTTTAGTGAAATTTTATCATAGTTTTTGTGTTTTATGAATTAATTGCCTGAAAAAGATATTTTCATCTGTAAACTTATTATTTTATAATGAAGTTAAAGAACGAAATTGTAAGAATATTATATATATATATATATGTAATATAAATAGTCCAAAAGCCGACAGCACAAAAACCTATGTTATCAAGCACAAGGAAAAAAACCTTTATTTTATGGGAGAGTATAATAGGGGAATCTAATGATCCTTATCTGCCGGAAGTAAAGTGGTGCATAAGCCAAAAATTAATACTACCAGTGGTTGACTCGTAGGTTTATGATTGTGTTTGTCCTACAACTATCCTCCATGTTTTCACACCTTTGTTTGTAGGACAAACACAATGATAAACCTACGAGTCAACCTCTGGTGGTAATTAATTTTTGGCTTATGCACCACTTCACTTCCGGCAGACATGGATCATTAGATTCCCCTACTTCTACTCTCCCATAAAATAAAGATTTTTTGCTTGTGATTGATAACATAGGTTTTTGTGCTGTTGTCTCTTGGACTATAAGTGGTTATATGGAATATATTTTTTACAGTCCTGCGCCCAACACATGTATGTCATTGAAAATCCTTAATTACTATGTCTTAATTAAACTAAATTCTAATTATGTATCATTAAAATTATTTAAAAGAATGCGTAAACAAAGATTCGTACAATTTACTCTAAAAACTAGCCACTACTTGCCCATCATGGATATGCATAATATAAAATACAAAAATTAAATATGTGTAAACAATTTCTAAAATGCATTGCACCAAAATAAAATTTAAACGTATATTTAAATATTTTTAATACATAGTAATGTTCTATTACTGAACTGAGGGTACTACTTGATCATCCCGCCGAGCAATTTCGACAAATTATATAAATCGCCAAACTGCTCGTAAAATTATACAAATTGGAATAATTTTTATTTTAGATAACAAAAGAACAAATAAATTAGTAAAATATTAATAAAAATACAAATAAAACGTCGAATTTGAAATCACTTGATGACGTAACAAACACGGAATGTGACATTTACGATAAGCCCTTATTGGCATTTAAGGCTCAACTGCTCTGCTCAACGAGCGCAAAACGTTTTGACACATTTATAAATTCCCTTTTTAACGGAAAGATATAAAATTGGAAGGCCTTACTGTGGAAGCGATTTGGAATCGAACTCTTCGAACTGTGTCTTCCATTTTTTTTTTAAAATAAATAAATTACCCATTGAGTTATAAGCGATTTTGATCACGTAAAAAACACGTTTTTCATCCTCTCTTGAGTGGTTATTCTTCTTTCGCGCGGAAATTCTGTTCAAAATACCCACTTTGCCACTATTTTCTAAAAGATCTATTGTGTCAAAAAAAAAAAAAAAAAAAAAAAAAAAAAAAAAAAAAAAAACAGTTTGATTACATAGTTTCTGAACCACACTCTAATTTCACGTATTTCCGAACAAAAATAAGTTAAAACTTAATATGTCATAAAGTTGCCCTTTTGGATTTGAGAACAGCCTTAATCTTATAGTTTGGCGACAATTTTTTGGTCGACGGGATAATCAAGTAGTACCGAATTGCGTAAAAGAAACATCCTTATAACTCCAAAAATGATAATCATATTAACTAACAGTTTACTGCGTCGGATTAATGGTCTCATTTCAACTTAAAATATATCTTTGAATTGAAATTTGAATGAAATATAGGGTCATGAAAAACCGAAGAGTGTGGAAAATATGATTACAAATATCTCGGCAACTAATTTTCCGATTGACTTCATTCTTTATGCAAAATTTATGTTTTTTTATTGTCTTTTATATTCATTCCTTAAAGTAAACACTTTCGAAAACTTTTATATACCTTTTATCAGAACGAATATTTCGAGAGTCCGAAAAAAATAGTTCCGGATAATCGAGGATACGGATATTCAATAGGCTTCTTTCCATTATTATATACTAAGTACACACCAAATTTCAAGTCTCTACATCAATTTGTTCGGGAGATAGAGCGTTCACAGACAGACGGACGGCAATTTTTTTTTTCTAAAAATATGTTTTTGGAATCTCCAGTGTCTGAAACGTAGAAATTCGTCAAAAAATTTTTCGATTTTTTAAAACGATTACAAAACTTACCCTATACTACATATGATGGGTAAGTAAAATTTTTTAATTTGCAGAAATATTTACATCTCCAAATGTATTTTAAATATTGTGTTAAAATTAAGCAATATCTAGAGCTGCTGTAGGTGATCTCCCCTCTTTTTCCGGGAAAACTGTTTTTCTGAAATTCCGAATTCAGACGCAACACCCCTTTTCTTTACATTTCTAAAAGCGGATAAGGCAGACGTTTGAGTTCTTGCCCCAATGCTTTGCCATACAGAAATTGTAATAATAGGAAAAATATTATTTCTACATAAATTCGTAATGGAAGAGTGGTTGAATGAATAAAACCCACAATTCTGAAACCCGAAACTACCTTTTTGATATCAAAGCGAAAAACATTATTCTGGGTTTTACACCGCCATTCTTTTGCGATACCCCCAAGATATTGAGAGACCATTCTCTGACCCCTGAACCCCCCCCCCCCCCCCCACACACACACACACACACCCAAACCTTTTTAAACTGGTAAACACACCAATCATAAGCTGGCTGGCTTGTCAGTTTTCAAAAGAATTTTAGGGAGACTGGGAGAAATGTTTCGCGGTGTGTAAAAGGGTTTGATGCAGCGGAAAGGGGTTTTTAAAATGATGGTTGGGTGATTTCATTTTTGCGAGAAAATGATATGAGTCTTTAGAGAAAGTTAGAAATGATAAAAAAAAAAAAAAAAAAAAAAAAAAAAAAAAAAAAAAAAAAAAATTGGAAAAAAAAAATGACTGCGAAAATAAAACGAAAAATGAAAATCCTGCATAAGTCTGAACTCGTGTATAAGTCGAAGAATTGTAGACAAAATTTGGAAGTTGAAAATGGGGGGGGGGGGGGGGGTCGACTTATACACGAGGAAGTTAAAAAAAAAAAATCGCAGATAATCGGCGAGTGGGCAAGTCTTTTAAGTAAACACATGAGAGATAAAAGCAAACAATGGTCATTTCCCTCTGACTAACAAAAAAAAAAAAAAAAAAAAGGCTCAATGATAATGCCCCTGTAAATGTTCTGCACCCATTTTCTCTTGGGACAGAATACCCTTCAATACAGGGCATTCCTTTCAACATTTTAATCCACTTTTTAAAAAGAGTTCAACTTGAGAATGCTTCTAGATATTTCTCCTAAAAGTCCTACAATACAAAGAAATACTATATTTTAGCGGTCAAAGAAGTTGTTTACCTTTTTAAATAAGGCTTGAACTGATTTTTGAAAGATTTTTTTCTTTTTAAGTATCGAATTGATGTGAATAGGTTTCAAAATAGTTTAAGCTTCTTCAGTTTTACATAATTATACAGTTTCAAAACGTTGAATTTAAAAAAAGTCTAATTAGAAACGTAAAAAAGTTTATTAATTTAGTGAAAATTTATTATTATTATTTTTTTTTTTTTTATCCTCGATTACAAATCATTTTTCAACGTACTACCAGAAATGTGTTTCGATTTATACACGAAAATTCATTTTTTTTTTTTTCAAAATTTTGCTTAAGAATTGGATGGGGAATCGACTTTATCGCATTAAAAACGAAGCTTAAATACGAGTTTATCTTTATCTTTTTTTTTTAAACATATTTGCGCCTTTTGTAAAGATTTGTTTATACAATTTTATCGCCTTAGAAAAAAGGTGTACAGAAACTATTTATCTTTACGAAATACAAGGAAATCAAACCCAGGCTACTCAGGTTACAGAACGTAACCAACCGGTGTACAGAACATAGGTGAAAACGTTGAATTTTTTGTTGAAAAATCTAATAGATCTTTTACATTTAGTATAGTTTTAGAGTATTCACTAACAAATCTATAAATCATTTTTATATGAAAAATACCAATTATGCATTCAAATAAAGCTTTGAAACTTATTAAGAGTGTACTCAAAAAAATACTTTTCTACCCTCAAACTTCGAAATTTTCTAACACATTTTCAGACTCATTTTTAAAAGTAAAAACATGAAACTTGCTGACGTGATTTTGAAGAGATGTATAAGCGGCCGTGTGTTTTCATTTTTCGTTCAATTAATTAGAACTCGATTTATAAATAATTATTTTCTCAGTATAACCATTATTTTCGTTCCCAGCTCTCTCACTTCGAGAAATTTGGTTCAAAACGCCTACTTTGACAGAGTTTTTTGCAATATATTCTGCCTTTATCAAAAAAACTGACAAGCACGGCACATTATATAGTTTCTGAATAAGAGAATCTACCAATTTGATGTGTTTCAGAACAAAAATGAATGAGAAAATAGGCAGTTTGGATTTGAACACATCCGTAAAAGAGATATTTTCGTAGCGTAATGCTAGGAATTAATAGCCGAAGAAATAGCTAAATATTTCGCTACTTAGCAGCCTTTTTGATTCCCAATATTTAGGTGACGAAGTGCGTAGTTCTATTACAGATCTGTTAAATTTATGTTCTATTTATTAGCCCCCGGTATGCTATTTCTTTTTCCCAGCTTATTTTGTGTCGTTTCCAAAAAATGACATTACGTTGTATAAGCCAGCCGTAAAACAAAGCAGATGCATCATTGTAATTTTTTTAACTTCTAAGCATCGCCCATTTTCAATTTTTATACCGTCGTATTGGAGGAAAAAGTACTTTTAGATGCAATTTGTTTGAAAACTGCATTTCCATTTATTTTTGAGATATTAATTTTTTTTTTTTTTTTTTTTTTTTCTAGCGACATTTGTTTAATTTTGGTAACTCAAGTACTCTATTTCTGTAGAAAGTATAAAGGGCAAATAGTTGAAAAACAGTAATTATATCTTTTTGATTCCATTTTCTCATAAAAACCGAAAAAAAAGTAATTAAAATACATGCTATTTTGAGAAAAATATAAATGAAGGATTTCTGATAAAACATGGAGCTATTATGAACTAAATTTAATTTTAAGTATCTATATTATAAAGGACAAACATATCTGTGCGTAACGCATACGTCATTTTGCGAATGGCAACACTTTGAAATTTGAAATAAAATTTTGGATTTGCAATTTTTTCTACAACAGATTTTTAAACTTCTAAACATCGCACATTTTAAATTTTTACACCGTCGTATAAGGAAAAAAATACTCTTTTAAATGCAATTTGTTTGAAAACTGTATCTCAATTTATTTTTCAGATATTAATTTTTTTGTAGTTTTTAATAACATTTTTCTTATCGTGGCAACAAAAGTACCTCATTTCATTGAAAGTCATTGAAAGTAAACGGAAAATAGTCGAAAATAGGAGATATCTTTCTGTTGCCATTTTCTCATAAAACCTAAAAAAAAAGGTTGAAATTAAAATATGGGCTATGTCAAGAATATTGTCTGTTATTCTGTGATAATGACGTCATATGCACACTTTTCTATAGACGAAGTTTAAAACTGGATTCCAAAAGTGGATTGCTTTAGCGGATGCAAATGACGTCATTTTATAAAAAAACGTGTATTTTATTTCTTAAACCTGAATTATGTTTTGTAGAAGTGCGTCATTTTTACAGCCCAACTGCTTTGAAATTCTTCACAGGTGAAAATGCTTCACATTTAAAAATAATGTAATCGAAATCACACACTGATAAAACGCAATGTTTTACAAAAATTTAGAGTATCTATATTATAAAGGACAAACATATCTGTGCGTAACGCATACGTCATTCTGCGAATGGCAACACTTTCAAATTTGAAATGAATTTTCGTTTAGCAATTTTCGCTACTGAAAATTTTTAAACTTCTACACATCGCAGATTTTCAGATTTTATACCATCGTATGAGGAAAAAAATGTACTTTTACATGCAATTTCTTTGAAATCTGTATCTCAATTTATTTTTGAGATATTATTTTTTTTATAGCTTTTTGTGCCAATTTTGTAATTGTGGCAACTCCATTTATATTACAAAGTACAATAATCTGTTCGTAACGCTGATATCATTTTGCAAATAGCAACGCCTCACGATGAAATTTCGGTTTTCCAATTTTCCCTTCTGCAATTTTTTAATCTTCTGACCATCGCACATTATAATTTTTTACACTGTCGTATAGAGAAAAAAATCTACTTTTAAATGCAATTTGTATCAAAACGGTATCTTAATGGACTGATTTATTATGGTTTAGAAAATAATTTTCAAGTGTGATTTTTTAAATTTATCTCGATCGCGCACCGGCGGGCTCCATTACGAAATATTAATAAACAATTTGCACATAAAAAAGAGTTCAGAATTTATCTACGACTAATTTTCTACATTGAAATTAAAGCTTCGTCAAAAAATAAGTAAAAGAAAAATATATAAAAAAGCACGAATTTAACATATATGTAATCGAACATTGAAAGTTTTAAAGCCGAATTGGGAAAAATATGGGCTTTTAAATGTAATTTGTATGAAATAGATAAGTTTTGAAATAGAGTTGCTAGGCAACTCTAAAAATAATCTATACATTGAAAACAAATGACAGCTGTTTTAGACATCTTCCCTGAACTTTCTACTGAACCAATTTTGGTAATTATTCTTTTTAAAATGAAATCTGTTCATTTTTAGATGAACTGGCACTAGCTATTTTTCTAAATATTCCCACTTTTATATTTTAAATTTAATTTGAAATGTTTTTTGAAATTTCATCAAAATAGTAGCAATCGTATTATTTCCACTGTTGCAGAAAAAAAGAAATGTTGGGGTTTATTTATCCTTATTGATGCTATTTCATCATTACAATTAAAAATAACTTTAAGTCTCAACAGAAAATGACGTCACGCTTTAAAAAACATGCATTTTCTCTCATAAAGCTATGTTACATTTCAATATATTTTCTTTCGACTGATATCGAATTTGCGACACTTGGCATAATGCTTCAGTAAGCGCATATTTAAAAGAAAACAATCCTTTTCTTAGATAAAACTATATATTTTAGTACGAATTCATCTAAAAGACATCAGTTTCTGGAATTTGTAGTCAGAGGTACTGAAATTAGAATCTCAAGCCAAAAGAATAAATTTACACATGCAAAGTTGTAGCTGACAAAGGGGACTTCACGTTTGAATATCTATCTATTTTATAAAGGAAAATATGTCCGTACGTAACGCTGACGTCATTTTGAGAATGGCGATGCTTGACATTTAAATTTCGGTTTTGCAAATTTTTCTGCTTCTAAACATCACACATTTTTAATTTTTACACCGTTATATGGGGAAAAATCTACTTTCAAATGCAATTTGCTTGAAAACTTTATTTTAATTGATTTATTTATCATGGATTTTTAAATAATTTTCAAGCATAACGTTTTTAAATCTATCTCCATTGCGTGCAGGCTCCATTACGAAATAAATCATTTGCACGTAAAACAATATAAATAGTTCAGCATTTGTCCCTGACTAATATTTCATAGTGAAAATAAAACTTCATCAATTTATTATATATTAAAATGTGAATGTTCGTTTGTATTTCACAGCTGTCTCTCCTAGAATATGGAATGTTAGGTGATCAAATTGACCCCGGTTAATCACATGAATCCAAGGATGTCAAAATTTGTCGTATAATTTTAAAATTTGATTAGTTTTCGATACATATATGTATATGTATATATATATTTTAATGACGTTTATGTAATGAGGGAAATTAAATTCCTCCTTTTAAATTAATTAAAATAAAAAAAGAGAAAACAGAAAATGACAAGGGTTATTAGATATCATTGTTTGACATTATATTTTAATTGAAATTAAGGTTTATTTGAATAAATAGGGAAAATAATAATGTTATTGAACAGTATTTTTCAAGAAAACATCACGAAATACAAACTTATGTTCACATATATAAATATTAAACAGACATATAACAATAAATACAATAAAACCGACTGGGATGAAAAATAAGCCTGAGCTTGGAACCGAATCTGAAACCACAGCATTCCAGGCTGTCACTCTAACCACTGAGCTACTCCGGCCGATACCTGAGTCTGCAATTTTTCACTAATAAGCCATGTTGGGGAAGTCCCCAGCCATCTGTACGACAGACTTGGATGACCGAACAACGATGACCGGACATACGACCCTATACGACCGGAAAACGACTCAGGTATCGGCCGGAGAAGCTCAGTGGTCAGAGCGACAGCTTGGAATGATGTGGTCCCGGGTTCGACTCCTTGCTCTGGCTAATTTTTCACTCCAGTTGTGTTTATTGCATTTATTGTTGTACGCCTGTTTAATATTCATATATACCGTTAACAGTTGAATGCAAGCGTTATTTATCTGTCTTTTATTATATATTGTAGTGTGTGTGTGTGTGTTTTATTTTATGTTCACACATTCAAGCATCAGGAATCCGTTTATGTTAAAAACAAAAATTCGACTATCGACTGGAACATTGAGATAAATTCTGTTGACGTCAAAAGAAAAAAACATCGTAATCAAAAATCATTATTTTGATTTAATTTTAAGTTGAAAAGTAGATTTTCAACTATTGCCTTAAGATGGCTATTAAAACATTTCAGAAGCGGACATTAAAAACGAAATGTTTTAGTGAGAATTTTTTTTCTCTAAATATTTATTTTAATTCATAAATATAAAATGCTTCTGAATAAATTTGTCAAACAAATTCATTTTTGTATAAATTGACCCAAATGACAACATTTCTACCAACTCCGAAATTCGAAGCAAAATCTTGGAAGAGCGAAAATCTTTAGGCAAATAAAGTTTATATGTGCATTTTTATTCGGAAAAATTTTGACTTAAATGGTAAATATAACTTATTATTTAAAATATTGTATTTGATAAAAATTAATACTTTAATTGCTTTCTAAATTTACAATAAAGATAGATTTCATTTTTCGCAAAAGGATCGAATGATCTCATGCAATTTAAAAGCAACACAACGGGTTGCTACTCAACTAGTCTTTATAAAGTATATTTTTCAATCTTCTGACCATCGTTACATTTACAATTTTCGTCGCATAGAGAAAAAATTTACTTTCAAATGCAATTTGTTTAAAAACTTTATCTTAATTGACTGATGTATTATATTTTCTAAAATAATTTTTAAGCATGATTTTTTTTTAAGTTTATCTTATCACGTGCCGGTTTCAATACATAATAATAATAAACATTTTTCACATAAAGCAACAAACATTTTTCAGCATTTGTTTCTGACTATTTTTGCATAACGAAATTAATACTTCCTTTATAAACAAATAAAAGAATAATATTAAAAAAACCACCGATCTAACATATTTGTGAAAGACAAATTAACGAAATTAATACTTCTTTTATAAACAAATAAAAGAATAACATTGAAAAAACAACAAATCTAACATATTTATAATCGTACAATTTAAATTTTTAGATCACCAAATAGGATTTTTTTTTAATGGAATAACTTTGCAAAGTCCATCTCAGTTTACTGATTGTCTATAGTTTTAAAAACAATTTTTAAGCATGAAATACTTTTTAATTTATCTATATCGCGCGGAGCTCGATTACGAAAGATTAATCCGTTTGCTTTTAAAACAAAATACAGACTTCATCATTTTCTTACGGCTAATATCCATTAAAAAAATTCCCTATGATTAAATAAATAAAATAATATAAATAAAACACAAATTTACCAGACACGTATAAGCTCTGAAATTATCAGAATATAAAAGGATGCCACAAGTAGCAAAATCTTGGCAAATAACTCTTAGCATGCGGCTAATAAGAAAATATCGCTTTTGATAAATTAAAAAAATTTATTTGATTGTATAATTCGTATTTTCCATATGAAAAATGCTTTTTTAATGTAAGTTGTCAATCTAAAAATATTATGGAATATAAAAAAATTATTAGTTTTCAATTTAAAAAAATGATTTCACCTATATTCTTTAACCCGGGAAGCCCGGGTACGATCCCCTAGTTACATTAATATTGCAAATAAATGAATTCCTATGAATCATTAGATAGCCGATTTTTTTTTTTTCTTTTTGGTCCAGTTTCTTGCTGATTTCTTTTAGCTGGATTTGTCTATTATTCTGAGATAGTGACGTCCTATACATACTTTATTGTTGATGTTGTTTATGACTGGATCGCAAATGAGAAATTCTTCAGCGGATTCGGATGACGTCGTTTTACATAAAATGAAATCGTGTGTTTTAAGTCTTAAAACTGAACTACAGTAGAGTCCCGATTATCCGAGCCCGCTTAACCGAGTTATTTTCTTCTGATGGACTGATGGCTTCTATTATTATGAAACAGCCATTATAAATGAAGTGTTATTTTTTTTTTCAAAGAAAATTATGGCCATTTTTTCCCCCATTCTGACCAGTAAATCAGAGTTCTAACTTTTTACGGCTGCTCTTTCATCTTCACCTAACACTTCATTTATAATGGCTGTTTCATAATAGAAGCCATCAGTCCATCAGAAAAAAATTATCCATTCCAAAGGTATAAGTTCGGGACTCTACAGTATATATATATCTATATATATATATTTCCATCGAGGGCGACACTAAATTCTGAAAAAGAAGAATTCCTGTTTTCCAGTATTATTTTACTTATTTGTTGAAGAAGTTTAAATTTCGGCATGAAATATTAAAAACAAATGCTGAACTATTTATATTATTTTTAGTGCTAACGGGTTAATCTTTTATAACCGGGCTGCATGCGATAGACATCGATTTAGAAAAAAAATCATGCTTGAAATTATTTTAAAAACTATTAAAAAAATCAATAAATTTAGATACAGTTTTAAAATAAATTACATTTAAAAGAACAGGTTTTTTTTTTTTCCCCTTTTAGACGGTGTAAAAGTTAAAGTTATGCGATTCTGAAAAAAAAAAAAAAAAAAAAAAAAAAAAAACGTAGTGAATTTTCTGAAAGATCTTTTGCGTTTACCAAAAAATGGAAAGCGTCTTCTTGCAATTTAATGCATTTCTAAACAAAAATGTATTAAAAAATGTGTCATAAAGTTGCCTCTTTTGGATCTGGAAACAGCCTTAAACATTTCTTTAGTAAGATAAATTTTGGAGGTCAACACTCTTAAACCTTCCAAATGTATAGACTCGGTCTATATAATTCGGTCTCTTTTATCGTGGCTCGAGCCCGACAATTTGAAATTCGATCTCACCCTAACCTGAAACATTTTGTGTCATCAGAGCCCGAGCCCGATACTGAAAGCTGACAGCAAAAAATTGTTTCATTTTAAATTATTTCAACGTTTCGTGATTTTCATGTCTCTGAAAATATGTTTATAATAGCACATTTGATATTTGCACCCAAGCACTGGCAGAAATCCGTCAAAAGTCACAATTCTTACTCTTTTAAAATATTATTGTAAGTCATAAATAATCATAAATCAAACACTTTGTGCGAATTCCAACACATAAGCCAAAACTTTTAACAACGCTTTAAGGCTGTCTCAAATTCAAAAGGGGGTTTTGAACCGAATTTATGCGCGAAGGGAGAAAGAGCACTCAAGAGCGGGCGAAAAACGTGTTTATCAAGTGTTCAAATTCGCTTATAACTCAATAGGTAATTGATTGATCAAAAAATGGAAAAAACAATTCAACTCCAAATCGCTTCCATGGCCAGGCTTTCCAATTTTATACATTTCCGTTAGAAAATGAATTTGCAAATGTGTCAAAATGTTTTGGGCTTGTTGAGCAGAGCAGTTAAAAACAGCTTTAACGCACAAATACATGCAAACATGACACAAAAAAAATCACATATAGCTGTTTCGAGGATTCCTTGATCCCCTTCGTCAGTGAAAAGGGGGGGGGGGGGAGAATATATATATATCAAAATGGGTTCCAAGAATAGTTCCGGTTATAGCCCCGAGTACTGGCTAATGAATTTATTGAAAAAGGCGAAAGCATTAGCTAGTACTCGGGCTATAACCGAGGGGTTCTTGGAACCCATTTTGATATATATATATATATATATGGGGCATTCTCACAATCTTTTGACTTTCATGTCCCTGAATAATAATTTTTATTTTAATACACTTTTTTTTATTTCATATACTGGGGAACATCCCATTGCATGATTGCACAACAATATTAACGAGATAAATAAGTTTTGGACGATGTTGGGGGTCCAAACACCTGGAAAACTCCTATACCATCCCGTGTTCCTGATGCGGATTTTTAAGTTTGGAGCTGTCTGGATAAAATTGTTTCAATAAAAATAATTCGATGTAATTTTTTTCTGAAACTGGAACTATTGTTTTATATAAATATGTAGCTAAAAATTAACCTGCACACATTTTTAGGGTTGTTATTATTTTTTAAACTCTGTCCCTTGGGTTTTAGATTCCTTATCATCCCTCTTCTAAAATTATACAGAAAATCATTTCAGATGCAGCCACAGAATTTTTTTCAAGTTTTTTCTCATGCAGAAGTATGCTAGAGAAATAATGTCTAAAATTCTTTGGCAGGAAATTTACTGTAGAATTTAAATCAGCATTTAAATATCAATTTCAAGCATCGTGACTTTATTGGTAGTCTCCCCGTTCCCAAGGTTTATTCCTGCACTTTTCGAGGTAAATTAAAATTTTTTTTTAATTTAATCTAATGTTAACAACTCTTTCTAAAAATCAATTAACAGTGTTGCTATCACTTAGTCTTAATATTATTTTCCTAAAAATAGGTGGTAATTTTCCTTACCGTTCCATCCTTACCGTCCCTTTTTTCCAATACCATCCCCTTTTTTACCTTACCGTCCCTTCTTTAACACCCCTTTAAGACACTGTAATACAAAAATTCTGTATTAAATGTACTACATTGTTATTATTTCCTGTGGGTACTATGCAAATTCATTATAAGTAAAAATTTAGAAGAAAATAAAAAGTTATAGGGGTAAAATGGTCAGGAAAATTAAACTTGCAACTTGAACCTCAGTAAAATAAAAAAAATTTCGCTGCTGACCATTTTCTCTTTATTTTGAATCATTAAGGCATTCGTCTATCAGATTAAAATGTTATTTTAGCAAGTTTAATTTTGTCAGATTTTTTTCCCCAAAAGTCAAAAGATTGTGAGAATGCCCCATATATATATATATATATATATATATATATATATATATTTTTTTTTTTTTTTTTTTTTTTTTTTTTTTTTTTCACTGAGAAAGGGAATAAGGAATCCTCGAAACAGCTGTATGTGATTTTTTTTGTGTGTGTGTGTGTCATGTTTGCATGTATTTCATTTCATGTGAATCTGATTTTGTGATTTCGTGTGAATGGGAATTCATGTTTGCATGTAAAAGAAGCACTTTTCACAATGTAGAAAATTAACTCGGTGAAAAGAGTTATGAACAGAGGAAGTAGTCTCTAAATTAAAATTTTTAAACCTCTATAATAAAGATTTAAGCTTTCTAAGTGATGTTGCTTGTTTTGTTTCTGAAGTAGACGAATAGATCAAGGCCGCAAAACAAGGGTATACACAATGTTATTTTAGTGGAGGCTTCCGCATCAATCGAAGTATTTATGAATTTATTTTAAGGAGGTTCTATATATACGAGTATATATATACATCCTCCCAAGACAACGCAAAACTTCCTGGTACATTTTTAAACATAAATGCATGCTACTTGCAAACATGATTATTGAAGTGTGTATAATAAACTGTTGCTTTCATTTTCCGATAAATGAATTATATCTTGAGTTATAAGTGATTGCTGTATCAGAAAGGCAGTTTTTTCCTTTCTTGTTCTGTCGCGTCCGGTTCAAAATCTAAATTTGACAGCTTTTTCGGAAATATTTTCTGTGTTTACCGAAAAGCGGAAAAACTGTTCGATTATGTAGTTTTTGAATAAGAGCACCTGCCGAATTGATACGTTTCCGAACAAAACAGAATTAAAAATGTGTCAGAAAGCGAATTTGGATTTGAGAACAATTTAAAAAAAAACTCATTTTCGAAAATTTTGTCACTTATGAGGTTTCTGAAATAAACAATCCAATTCTGTACAACATTGTTCAAGGTTGTTCTCAAATCAAAACTGGCTATTTTCTGACACTTTTTTTAATTCATTTTCATTCTCAAGACTATTAAATTGGTAGATATTCTTATTCAGAAACTATGCAATCAAATGGTGTCTTCCATTTTTCGATAAAAGCAGAACCTTTTTAAGGCTATTCTCAATTCCTTTGCACAACAAGCTCAAAACGTTTTGACACATTTACAAATTCATTTTTTAACGGAACGATATAAAATTGGAAAGTTTTGCCAGGGAAGCGATTTGGAATCGAACTGTTTTTTTCATTTTTTGATCAATAAATTACCTACTGAGTTAGTTAAAAGCGATTTTGATCACGTGACACGGCATATTTCTCCCCTTAGAGACTGGATTTTCTTCTTTCGTTCGGAAGTTCAGTTCAAAATGCCAACTTTGACAGGATTTTCTGAAAGATCTATTGCGTTTACAAGAAAACGAGAAAAAAAAAAAAAACAGTTCGATGACATAGTTTCTGAATAACAACACCTTCTAGTTTCCTGCGTTTCCGAACAAAAATGAATTAAAACTTATGTCAGAAAGTTGACCCTTTGGATTTGAGAACAGCCTTAAGAGAATACTGTCAGAGTGGGCGTTTTGAATCGAATTTCCAGACGCGACATCGCAGAAAAAGAAAAAAACCTGTTGTCACGCGACAACAATCGCTTATAACTCTATAAATAATTAATTTTATTATTATTTTTTTTTAATGAAGCACATCACGAGGTTCCAAATCTCTTCAATAGTCAGGCCTGAAAGTGCCTTGCTTTTGCGTTTAGAAATGAGCCCGCAAATGTATCAAAAAGTTTCGAGTTGTTGAATAGGGAAAAATATTTTTTTGAGAACCGCCTTAATTATCCGAAGATAATCACATTTAAGGGTGTTCTCAAATCCAAAAGGGCAACTTTCTGACATAAGTTTTAATTTATTTTTGTTCGGAAATGCATGAAACTAACAGGTGTTGTTGTTCAGAAACTATGTAATTGAGCTATTTTTCCGTTTTTTGCAAACGCAATAGATCTTTCAGAAAATCGTGCCAAAGTTGACGTTATGAACCGAAGTTCCCGAAGAAAGGAGAAAAACCAGTCCGTGATGGGCGAAAATCGTGTTTGTCACATGATCAAAAAAGGTTATAACTCAATAGGTAATTTATTGATTAAATAAACGGTCAAGTGCGAGTATTACTCGCGCATGAGGGTTCCGTACAATAAATATATGAATTGGTAATTGTATTATTTAAAAAAAAACCGTTGCTAAAAGAATACTAACACTTTGTAAAAAACTATGAAAAGTAGGGTTGGATATAACAGTATATACTAGAAAAATGTAAATGGATATACCAAGAAAGTTCAAAGAGATATGGAACCTAAAAAATATCAAATACAAAGCCATTCTGTATAACTCGTTTTGACTTTCTTCTGTCTTTACAAGAAGAAAGTATTGGATTCGTGAAAATTTTCGAATTTCGGTTTTCGACGGATTTATACGTTTTAGGGTACAGAAGTAATGAAAAACATGTTTTTACAAAATGTTTGTCTGTGAGTCTGTCTATCCATATGTGACACAGATTTTGTGGGCACTCTATCTTAAGAACTATTGAACGAAATTTAATAAAATTTTAGATTCAGTTAGTCCCTGATATAGATTGGTGTACAGCAGGTGGCGCTACTATGCTGAAATTTTCCAGATTTCCGCAAACTTTAGTTTCAGTTAGCCCCTGATATAAACTGATCCTGATAAGTTTTTGTTATAAATTGCCCAAGAGGTTCCCCTGAAACTCAGAACTTTTCACGATTTCTGTACTCTATCTCAAAAAAAGAAAAAAAAATCACGAATTTTCACCAAACTTTAAATTCAATTAGAAGTTCACGAAGGTTGTCCCTGATTAGATTTTGTATAAATCGCCTAACCGGTGGCGCTGCTGTGCTGCATTTATCAGGAGGTATTGACATGTATGAGATAGAAGAAAGTTTTAGGATTGACTAATTTAATATTATCTTAATCTCTTTATAATGAACTTAATTCGGTACTGACAATAAAAGAAATACATATTTAAACTTCATTTGGCATTTCATAAAACTAAATTCAGCATAGTAATAACCTTTCTTTCTACAGTGCAGCTAAAACAAAACATTCGTTCAAAGTTTACATTTGGCTAATAGAAAATTTTGCTATTATAAAATTTTGAAAATTTGAACAACATAATCACTTTAAAAAAATATATTTTTTTGAACAATAAAAAGGAAATTTTAGGTTCCGTTTATACAGATTAACATAAAACGTATGTTTTGAAAATTTCATGAAAAAATATTCATATGTTTTTGAGATATCGTGCGCGGTATGCCCAAGAAAGTCAATTGGAGAAAAATGACTTAAAAGTTTCGAAAATGCCACTTAAGGGTGTATTCCGATCCAAACTGCTTATTTTCTGATTCATTTTGAAATTCATTTTTGCTCTCAAACGCATCAAACTTGGAAATTCTCTTATTTAGAAACTATATAATGTGATGTGCTTCTTAATTTTTTGATAAATGCAGAAAATACTGTAAAAAACGCTGTCAAAGTTGGCATTTTGAACCGAATTTTCCGAAGCGGGCGATCTGGGAATGAAAAAAAATGGTCATACTGAGAAAATAATTGTTTAAAAATCAAATTCTAATGAATTGAGCTGAAAATGAAATCACACGGCATGTTAAACATGTCTTCAGAAATCACCCCAGCAAGTTTCGTGTTTTTACTTTTAAAAATGAGTCTGAAAATGTCTCAGAAAATTTCGAGCTGTTGAGGGTGGAAAAATATTTTTTCGAATACACCCTTAAGCTATTGAGCCGGTATAATTCTAAAAGCCATAACTTCTGTTCTAATGAGAATTTGAAGGAAACAATTATATTAAAATGTTCAGAAAAAAAGGAAGATTAACATCTAAAAAAATTAAAATAAAAAATTTTTTGAAGCTTTAAGAGTCTTGAGACCTTTTGAATTAATCTGTTTATAACAATTTGACGTTTATTGCTTTTATACTGTTACTGTTCATTTCATTAGACTCATATATCATTAAAAGTTGTAATCTAGGCTTTAAAAGCCGATGGTATACATAGTGCTCGCCGTCCCTGTCATTGTGCATGTCCAAACCGTTCATATCTTTAAGGGTTCATATCTCAGCTATTTACTGAAGATTTTTTTTTAAAATCATGATCAACAATGCTTTTATATTTCTACTACGATAGGTATCTCCAGCGCTGCTCAACAGTTTTGCTGAATGCCCGTAAATTGAAATTTGTGTGTAGCGGAAAAATGCGCTTTTCTCAAAAACTATGTGACCTAGAGTAATCGCTATAATTTTCCTGCAAGGTTTATATTAATGTCTACTCCCTCTAATTTTTTCATAATTTTAGTTTCACTAGATTCGGAATTAGATGGGGGGAGGGACATATTTTTGCGCTACATTTTCGACTATATCTTTGAAAATGTAATACCTAAAATTTAAAAAAAATGTATGTTTGAATTCAGCGTTACGAAAGCATTCACATGATACCTCACACGATATACAAAGGAAATATTTTTTTTTTCAAGCAATTGAATTTGCCCGTATACATTTTTACTAAATATATTTATAAATTTTTAATAATCTGAAAATATGTGGGTCAACAGTCTTTATTACTTCCCCGAATTTGAACTTTCCACGTTCCATAGTTTACGAGTAAAGTGGCTGTGACAGACGGACAGACACAAGAGTGATCTTATAATGGTTCCGTTTTTACTTTTTAAGTACGGAACCCTAAAAATTGAAAAAACAGTTAAATTCCAAATCGCTTCCATGACCAGGCTTTCCAATTTTATATATTTCCACTAAAAAATGAATTTGTAAATGTGCCGAAACGTTTTGCGCTTGTTGAGCAGAGCAGTTAAGGGTGTATTCCGATCCAAACTGATTATTTTCTGATTCATTTTAAAATTCATTTTTGCTCTCAAACGCATCAAACTGGGAAATTCTCTTATTTAGAAACTATATAATGCATGCGCGTACCCAAGGGGGGGGGGCTGATGGGGCTACAGCCCCCCCCCCCCCCGAAATTTTCGAAATTGATACGAAAAAATTGCTGGTTTTTTTCTTTCTTTTTTGGGAAAATTTTTCATTTTTTTTTCTATCATACAGCGAAATAGCCATTCTCATTAGTCCAATATTACACCATATTGACTCCAAAGAAGAGAAAAGGAGCTGATGGGGGTTACAGCCCCCCCCCCCTTCTCACGAAATATTCGAAAATTAAATGAAAAAAGTGTTTTTTCCCTACTTTTTTGGACAAATATGTACCTTTTTCTTCTGTCATACAGCGAAATAGTCATTTTAGTTAATCCCATATTAGTCCACATTGACATCACAGCATGCTCAAAGATGGGGAGGGGGCTGATGGAATTACAGCCCCCTCATCTCGAAATAGTCAAAAATGAAATGAAAAAATAGTGCTGATTTCTTTTCTTTCTGCTTGAGAAAAATTTGCATTTTTCTCCTATCATTCAACAGACTCCCTTCCCTTTAGTTCCATATTAGTGCACAGTAACACTACATTATACCTAAAGATATAAAAGTGACAAATTGGGTTACAGCCCCCTCCCAAAATAGTCGAAAAATGAAATGAAAAATGCTTTTTTTTTGTTTGTTTGAGATAAAATTTGTAATAATTTTTCTGTAATCCTTAGTTTTTTAGATAAATCTGTAATTTTTTTCTTCTGTCATACAGCGAAATAGCTATTCATGTTAGTGCCATGTTAGTACATTGACATCACAGCATACCGAAAGAAGGGGAGGGGGCTGATCGGATTACAGCCCCCTACTCCAAACTAGTCGAAAATGAAATAAAAAAAATGCTTTTTTTCCCTTCTGTTTGAGATTAATTTGTAGTATTTCCCCCTATCATTCAACAGACTAGCCGCTCTCTTCTCTTTAGTTCCATATTTGTACACCGTGACACCACATTATACCCAAAGAAGTGGAATGGGGTTACAGCTCACTCCCAAAATAGTCGAAAATGAAATTTAAAAAAATGTTGAATTTTGTTTCTTTTTGTTTGAGATAAATTTGCAACTTTGTTTTCTGCAATATAACGAACTGACATTCTGGTTAGTCTCGTATTAGCACACATTTACACCACAGTATACCCAAAGAGGGGAAGGGGCTGATGGGGTGACAGGCCCCCATTCAAAATAGTCGAAAATGAAATGAAAAAGGTGCTGATTTTTTTTTTCTTATTGTTTGAGATAAATTTGTAATTTAGATTTCTGTTTTACCGCGGATTAGCCATTCTCGTTAGTCCCATGTTAGTCCGCATAGACACCACAGCATACCCAAAGAAGGTGAAGGAGACTTTATTTTCGGTGGTGGGGAGAACAATGTTATCGATTTTAAGCTGCAATGACTTTCTTTTTAATGAAAGTATATATATATATATATATAAAAACCCATTAACTCTTTCCAACTTGATTCGGTGTGGGGCGGTCTCAGAATCGGGCCCGTGCCTCTACCCCACAGATGATTCTGAGTGGGAAAAATTTCTGAAATTCACAGCAAATTTTCTGAAAGGTTACAGCAGAGGGGGGAATCCCTTCCCGGCGCCAATTATTTCCGTTGCTTTTTGCGTTAACACTGTTTTCATTTCACGTTGATTTCAGGCTGAGTGTAGATTCCTGCAAGTTGGGTTCGGGTTAACCAGACTTTTAAGAAGTCAGTTCAGCATATTACCTCAGTTTAAAAACTATACCTATAATAATAAACATAGTTGTTTGTATGTGTGCTGTTTCCTAATGAGACCGCTGTGTTTTTTCCACTTTGTTTGTTACAGGTTTTATCACAACCCTTTGCCGAAATTCGTACTTTTCCTGCGGTCCTTTGACGAAATCCGCGTTTTTCCGCGGTCCATTGACGAAATTTGCGTTTTTTGGGATACTTTGACGAGATTTGCTTTTTTTACGCCGGCCTTTTCTGGAATACGTACTTTTCCCCCCGATCCTTTGTCGAATTTCCAGTTTTTTCCCGCGGCCTTTAGACGAAATTCGCATTTTTTCAGCGACCCTTGAAAGAAATTCGCATTTTCTGCGATATTTTGACGAAATTCGCGTTTTCCGCTGCCCTTTGATGGAATACACGTTTTTTACGTGATCCTTTGTCGAAATTTGAATTTTCCGCGTCTTTTTTACGAAATTCGCGTTTTTTATGTGACCATTTGACGACATTCGCGTTTTTTCCGCGACCCTTTGACGAAATTTGCGTGTTTTCCGCGATCCTTTTTCGACATTCGCTTAAGGCTGTTCTTAACTGATCTGCTCAACAAGCGCAAAACGTTTTGACGCATTTACAAATTCATTTTTTAACGGAAAGGTATAAAATTGGAAAGCCAGGCCGTGGAAGCGATTTGGAATTGAACTGTTTTTTCCATTTTTTTTATCACTAAATTACCTATTGAGTTATAAGCATTTTTTATCACGTGACAAACACGATTTTTGCTCTTCACGGACTGGTATGTCTGCTTTCTTCGGGAACTTCGGTTCAAGACGTCAACTTTGGCACCATTATGTGAAAGATCTATTGCGTTTGCAAAAACAAAGGGAAAAAAAACTCGATTACATAGTTTCTGAACAACAAGACCTGCTAGTTTCATGCATTTCCGAACAAAAATAAAGTAAAACTTATGTCAGAAAGTTGCCGTTTTGTATTTGAGCTCTTAATTAAAACGGCCTTCGCGTTTTTCCGCGGCCCTTTGACGAAATTTGCGGGTTTTTTTTGCGATTCTTTGAGAGTCGGTTTTTTTACGCGGTCTTTGTCGGAACATGTAATTTTCGCGATCCTTTGTCTGATTTCGCATTTTTTTCCGCTGGCGAAATTCGCGTTTTTCCGCATCACTTCGACGGAATACGCGTCTTTTCCGCGATTCTTTGTCGAATTTTGTTTTTTCCCCCGCGGCTTTTAGAGGAAATTCGCGTTTTTCTGCTGTCCTTTGACGAAATACATGTTTTTTCGCGATCCTTTGTCAAAATTTGCATTTTCCACGGTTTTTTGACGAAATTCGCGTTTTTTCCGCGATCCTTTTATGAAATTCGCGTTTTCTCCGCGATCCTGATCGACAGTTTTTTGTGATTTTCTGGCGAAATTCGCGTTTTTCCGTGGCGGAATTCTTCGACGGAATACGCGTCTTTTCGCGATTCTTTGTCAAAATTTGCATTTTTTCAGCGGCTTTTTGACGAAACTCGCTTCCTTTTCTGCGGCCCTCCGACGGAATACGCGTTTTTTTTCCGTGATTTTACGTCGAAATTTGCGTTTTTTCATCGAATTTTTGACGAAATTCGCGTTTTTTCCACGATCCTTTTTTGAAATTCGCGTTTTTTAAAACAACCTTCGCGTTTTTTCGCGGCTCTTTGACGAAATTCATGGCTTTTTTGCGATGCTTTGACGACATTCGCTTTTTCTACGCAGAGTTTGTCTGAATACGAGCTTTTTCTCGCGATTCTTTCTCGAGTTTCGCATTTTTTTTTTCCGCGGTCGAAATTTGCGTTTTCTCCATGGGCCTTTGGCGAAAATCGCGATTTTTTGTGATTTTTTGGAGAAATTTGCGTTTTTCCTCAGCCTTTCGATGGAATACGCGTCTTTTCGCGATCCTTTGCCAAAATTTGCAGGCTTTTTGACGAAACTCGCTTTCTTTTCCGCGGCCCTTCGACGGAATGCGAATTTTTTTCCTTGAACTTTCGTCGAAATTTGCTTTTTTTGACGAAATTCGCGTTTTTTCTGCCGTCCTTTGACGAAATTTGCGTTTTTTCCGTGGCCCTTTGACAAAATTCGCGTTTTTTTGGGATAATTTGACGAGATTAGCTTTTTCTACGCGGCCCTTTGTCGGAATACGTCCTTTCTCTCGCGATCCTTTGTCCAATTATGCGGTTTTTTTTTGCGGCTTTTCGACGAAATCGCGTTTTTTGCAATCTTTTGACGAAATTCGCGTTTTTCGAGGCCCTTCGACCTGATACGCATTTTTTTGCGATCCTTTGTCGAAATTTGCGTTTTTGCGGGTTTTTTTGCAAAATTCGTGATTTTTTCCGCGTCTTTTTGACGAAATTCGCATATTTTTACGATCCTTTAACGAAATTCACGTTTTTTTGCAATCCTTTGACGAAATTCGCGTTTTCTCCACGGCCCTTTGATGCAATATGTTTTTTCGACATCAATTGTCGAAATTCGCGTTTTTTCCGCGATCCCTTGATAAACTTCACTTTTTTCCTGGAGTCGTTTGGCGAAATTCGCGTTTTTTCAGTGGTCATTAGACGAAATTCGCGTTTCCTCGCGTTCATTAGACGAAATTCGCATTTCCTCCGCAGTCATTTGACAAAATTTGCATTTCCTCCGCGATCATTTGACGAAATTCGTGTTTTCTCCCCGATCCATTTACGAAATTTGATTTTTTTGCGATCCTATGATGGATTTTTTAAAATTTTTGGAGCCTCATGCCTTAAATTTTTGGAAATTTCAGAACAGAATGACCCCTTCCCCCCCCCTTTCCCCTCTCTGGATGCGCCCGCCCTCCCCCCCATTATTGTCAAAAATTATTTCCATTTACAACAAAATGCAACGTGTTTCGTAAGATATGGAACGTTATGGAAATTTAAGTCAGCCCCCCCCCCCCCGAAATAAAATCCTGCGTACGCCACTGATATAATGTGCCGTGCTTTTTAATTTTTTGATAAATGCAGAAAATACTGTAAAAAACGCTGTCAAAGTTGGCGTTTTGAACCGAATATTCTGAAGCGGGCGATCTGGGAATGAAAAAAAGGGTCATACTGAGAAAATAACTGTTTAAAAATCAAATTCTAATTAATTGAGCTGAAAATGAAATCACACGGCATGTTAAACATGTCTTCAGAAATCACCCCAGCAAGTTTCATGTTTGTACTTTTAAAAATGAGTCTGAAAATGTCTCAGAAAATTTCGAGCTGTTGAGGATGGAAAAATATTTTTTCGAATACACCCTTAAGAACAGCTTTAAATGCGGAACGAAAATGCAGAGAGAGACTGCGGGGCGGGATCTTCTCTTTTCCTCCATCTTTCTGCTCCCGGGAGCATCCTTTGAGGCCAGGTCACAAGAAGGTCTCCTTACACCTGGGAAAGGGTTGAACGGTTGAGTGGCCACTGGGTGTCAGGTGGAAGGGATACACCTGCGTTTCTTCTCTCTTTTTTTTAAAGACATTTGTAAACAACTTCACAACACGCGTTAAAAAAAGAAAGAAGCTTAATGGTCATGTTTACCAAATGCAGTTTTTATTGCATTAATAAGATAAGGCGATGCAAAACGTGTTTTAATATCTTGGTAATCCTGCTCGAACTCCATGTATCCGTCGCACGTGCGTGCATTTGAAAGGTTAGCAGCACAGTTTATTCCACAAAATGCCTTTTTCATTCCTTATAGCAGTATTTCTTAACTCTTTTGCAGCAGAGGCACACCTTGATTTCCTTAAGGCTGTTCTTAACTGCTCTGCTCAACAAGCGCAAAATGTTTTGACACATTTACAAATTCCTTTTTTAACGGAAAGGTATAAAATTGGAAAACCTGGCCATGGAAGTGATTTGGAATTGAACTGTTTTTTCCATTTTTGATCAATCAATTACCTATTGAGTTATAAGTGATTTCGATCACGTGATAAACACGTTTTTCGGCCGCTCTTGAGTGCTCTTTCTTCCTTCGCTCGGAAATCCGGTTCAAAACGCCCAATTTGACACTATTTTCTGAATGATCTATTGCGTTTGCAAAAAAATGGAAAAAACAGCTCAATTATATAGCTTCTGAACAGCAACACCAGCTAGTTCCATGCATTTTCAAACAAAAATAAATTAAAACATGTCAGAAAATTGCCCTTTTGGATTTGAGAACACCCCTAAGATTTCTGCGAAACACCGCAATTTTTCAATTCAAAATTATCAAAGTACACGAGTGTGCGTATATATGCTCAGGGGCCTCGCTAAGTGGAGTGGGGAAGGGGGGGGGGGTGCCCCCCCCCCAAAAAAAAAAAATTCGCGAATACTGTTACACTTGGCAAATTTGTTTACAACTTTAATAAAAACCGTAATACACTTTCTATTTCTAATGGACTTGGCAAAAGTTACAAATCAAATGGGTAATATTATTAAACTTTTTACCAATAAAAAGTATACTACTATATTTTCTAATTGTGGTAACTTGGCAAAATTTTAAAACTAGTTGGCAAATACTGAAATTTGACTAGACAATTTAAGGTCCTGTACTCCCCCCCCCCCCTTCGAATAAAAAGTCTTAGCGATGGCCCTGTATGTGCTTATTACAGAAAAAATATATTTTATAACAAACTATATTACTCGTATTAGCAAAGAGCCCTTGTAAGGGCTGTATCATCTGCGCTATAACGGAGGCCCGCGGCTGGTGAGAACGGCTCTGATTTTTGCATCCTTTTATGCCAGGCCTAAATCTTAAATTATGTTATTTTTATACTTAAGGCTGTTCCCAACTGCTCTGCTCAACAAGCGCAAAACGTTTTGATACATTTACAAATTCATTTTTTAACGAAAGACATTGTCAGGTTCTGAGAAACATCTGCTATTAGAACTGGGGTTCTATATTATTTTTGTCTTAATATATTATATATTGTATGGGCTGTGTACTGGAATTTCAAAATAAGAGTCTTTCCTTATCTAAAACTGGATCTAAGCCGGTGAAAATGTATAGATGGTATGAAGGGGAAAAAAGATAGTTGGAGAGGGGTGTGCGCAACCTTTTGAGATGTCTGTGGAAGATGGGAAGACAAAAGCATTCCACGAACGAAGAAAAGAGCTTGAAATGGGAGCCAGGTAGAAAACTCCGGAGGGGTTACGTTGAGAAGGAGCAAGGGGTTGCTGGAAGGCAGTCTCTGCGGCTGAGATAGACAGTTTTGAGCGTAGCGCGCAAAGTGGACGTGTGTTTCTGGGGAGATCTCTTAGAGATAGAGCGTAGGCTTAGAGCACATATGTGTTGGGAGATCGAGATTGATCTCCGGAAAGCTAATTTAACGTGTGTAGAGTGAGAGTGATTTAACGTAGTTTAACAGTACACAGCCAGCATTTACGGTATTCAATTTAATGTTGAACCGGATCATCTATATCCGAGTTTGTAAGTGTAAATAGTCTTTTGTTGTTGTGTAAATAGTGTGTAAATAAACTGTTAATTTAGTTATTTGAAAGCGTTGGTTTTCATTTAAACAATCTTCTCAGTGCGTGACCGATATCACGTAATCATATCGGTGGTGGCAGCATATAAATAATAAGGATTTTCTTCGAAGTTGTGCGGACTAAGAGGAAACTCCGACAAATTGATGGCAGCGACGGGATAGAATCGTCTTGGACCAGTGACCAGCGAGCCGTGTTGCAGTGTGTTAGTGCCGGAGCACCCAGTGGAATTCTTGCGTGGAAATGCCGGATCGTCGAACGGAATTTTAGAGAGATAAAAGCCAAGCGTCGAGCAGAAATACAGAGTGTGTGTGCCCTATCATCGTTACAGCGAACCGAACTAAAGTGTTGTGCCCTATCATCGTTACAGCGAACCGAACTAAAGTGTTGTGCCCTATCATCGTTACAGCGAACCGAACTAAAGTGTTGTGCCCTATCATCGTTACAGCGAACCGAACTAACGTGTTGTGTCGTATCGTCGTTACGGCGAACCGAAATAGTGTTTGTGCCCTATCATCGCTACAGTGCCTCAAGTTATAGTGTATTACAGCCTGAGTGTGGAATAGCATCAAAGTGACTTTAAAGTGCGAAATATTGAATTCATCGTGAAACTACGTGTGAGCAGCGGAGTACCCCAGCAGATAAAGTATCAGGTAAGGTGTTTTGATCATTTCTGTCTGCTGACATTCTCGAACCAAATGTATTTGTTGTTGTATAATTAATAGTAATTTAAGATAATTTATGTGCAATAAAGTAATTGTGTTCAGATAAGTAGGAGATATTAAGAGCCATATTTACTATTGTTTTAAGAAAAGGTCATAATAACTTGTACTAATATTGATTTTCTTTTTTTTCTTTTTTTTTTTTTTTTTATTATTAATAATGGTAGTGAAAATATAATACATTGTGTTAATAATAATTGAAAGGAATAATTGAATTTACTTAAATTTAAATTATTATTAAAGTAATATTTAAATGAAGCAATACTGTTTTAAGTTTGAAGAATTGATAACAAACGTAATGAACATTTGCTTTGAATTTTAATTGGATAGAAGTAAATTTCGAAAAAAAAAAAAGGCTCATGGGAAAAAAAAAAGGGCTCACAAGAGAAAAAAAAAGTGAAGGTTTTGATTGTATTTGTTTTAAGTGTGAAGACCAGTATTGAATTTGGAAATATTTTATTGAGGATAATTGTAGAAATTTATATGTGTAATTTATACAATTTTTCTTTATGTGGATGTTTCTATTGACATCAATACTTTTATTCAATTTGCAACGTATCAGTATTATTATGTAAATTGTATATTATTATCTAATGTATAAATTGGAATCTGTATTGCATAGTAATCAAATCGAAATTATTGTTTTACCTTTTGTTTTATTGGAAGTAAATTGTGTGATATAAATGGTTGAGGAAAATCAGGTTATACAATGGGTTAAATTAGAAATATAATATATCGATTATCTGAAAGGTATTAATTAGTATAATAAATGGAGGTAACTGTGCTAAAGTAGAAATTTAGGAAATATTAATTTGGTAGGTTTAAATATTATTGTAGAGTGGTAATAGTAATCGGTGAAGATACGGCTTTCTTATTGAAACTAAAAAGGGTGGATCTTCAGATGATAGCCGAAGAGTTGGGGGTTGAATTCACGGAAGATGATACCTGATTTCAGCTTAAGAAAAAGATAATGGACAGCGAGGAATATGATGAGGGGGCTATTAAGGAATTGTCTAACACTATTGTTGCGAAGCGATTAGAGCGCGAAGAAAAACAGGAAAAATTAGAGCGCGAAACGTTAGAGCGAGAAAGAGAAGAGAGCTCTGAAAAATTGAGGATGGAACATGAATTAGAAATGGAGAGGCTAAGGGTACAAGGTTCGACAAATAACTCTAATGGGTCTAGGGAATCTAATAATGAAAGTAACATAGAAAAATTGATCGAAAGTGTTAAAACTCTGTCTATCAAAGTACCAGAAAGGACTGAGGGATGGAATTTATTTTTCAACAGTTTAGAAAGGGCATTCAAAACTAAAAATGTACCGGAAAACCAGCAGGCCAAAATTCTACTAAATATGTTAGGAGATAAGGCGGATAATTTGTTAATTTATACCACTAGGGAACAAATTGAGAGTTATGAGGAATTAAAGGAGTTAGTTCTAAGGGAACATGAGCCGACACCGAAGGCGTGTTTGGAAAATTTTAAGAAGGATAGGAGAAACCAGAATGAAACTCGTGTATTATTTGTATCGCGTTTAATAGCAACGTGGGAAAATTATTGTAAGATTAGGGGTGCGGACTCTTATGAAAAGGTCAATCAGTTAATAATTACGGATAAGTTATTAAACACGTTAGATGAAGAAACCGCATCATATATTGGGTTAACTCAGCAGGGTAAATGGTTTAGAAGCTTCTAAAATTGCTAAAGAATGTGACAATTATTTTGACGCTAAACATAAGTCTTATGCGGTTACGTATAAAAGTTTTAAGGGTAAAGATTGGTATGTAAACAGTGAAAAAGTGAAACCGAGGGAGGATAGTAAATTTAGTGGTAATTGGAGGCAAAACGGGAGTAATGAGACTAATTCTTTTTCGGGTAGGAAAACTGATTTTAAGAAACCTAGTGATGATTCAGCTCCTAGATGCTTCAAATGTGGTTTAAGAGGTCATTACCAACGTTTTTGTAATAAAGTGGGTAATGAGGGAAATAATAATGCTAGTAAAGGGCGTGAACAGAAAGCGGGTGTAAATAAGATTGTCGTAAAAGGAAATGAAGAGTTACCTAAAGGAGCTATTGTGGCGAGGATATCGGCAAAGGCCGAACAGAGAACTAATGTTATTGGTGAGAAATTAAATAAACTTGAGAAAATTGAAGTTAGTGTAAATGGGCAAAAAGCAAAAGGATTGGTCGATCCTGGATGTGAAATTAGTGTTATTCATAAAGATTTGGTACCGGAAGAGAAATTAAAAGGAGCGGGTAGTATTTATTTACAAGGATTATTTGGTGAAGCAGTTAAATCACCGTTGGTTAAATTACTATTAGCTATTCCGCAATTCGGACAAACTAATATAATTCATCAGGAAGTACTTTGCGCAGTGACCGATAATATTAATGAGCAGGTAATTTTACATCCCAAGGTGATTAAGGAATTATCAGGGGTTAATCGCGAGGAGCCATTGCTAGAAACCCAAGAATTAGAAAGTTCGGAAATTAGTATTGATAACTCGAGCGAAAAGAAGGATAGGAGCAGCGATAATTGTAATGTTTACGCAATAGAAGCGAGATCGGAAAATTTACAAAGTCAGAATGCAGAAAAAAACGGAAGTGGAGGAAAATAATAAAGTTATCGTTAGTAATTCAGATATGTTTAAGAAATCCCAATTGGAATGCAAAAATTTAGAGAAAGTTTGGGAATTAGCTAAAATGGATAAAGGAGATTATTATATTGTAGATGATTTATTGTATCATAAAGAGAAATTGTTAGGCGAAACTATAGCTAAATTAGTAGTGCCTAAAGTCAAAAGGAAAGGAATCTTAAAGTCAGCGCATGTTTCTAATGAGGGAGAACATCACGCGGCAAAGAAAACCTTAGAGAGAATTAGGCAACCTTTTTATTGGGAAGGTATGGCTAAAGAAACTAAAAAGTTTTGTAAATCGTGTCTAGAATGTCAATTATCTAAAAAAGTGAAAGTACGTGATAGAGTTTTAGTTTAGATGGCGGATGGTAGCAAAAAATATGTGTATCAAAAATAAAGGGGAATTTATTGCTAAGTGTAATATAGTTAATATTGTTTTTGAAGGTGATGAAGAATTTGGAGAAGTTGGGGAAATTCCTATTCTAAACCGGGAACAAGATGTAGAACGGGACGTAGAAAGGTTCGAAATAAAAGGGTTATCTGATAGTCAAGTCAACGATATAAAGTCCATTTTGAGGGAGAATAAAGAGGTATTTATGGGTCCTGTGCGACCAGCGGAAGTAGGGGAGCACCGTATTGATTTGAAACCGGATGTGACAAGGAAAAAGCCAAAGTTATATAGTGTACCTGTTACTTACAAAGAGGAAGTAGATAGACAGATTCAGGAGTTATTAGAATTAAATCTAATCGAAGTATCAAATGCAGAAATTAGTCATCCAATTGTTTGCGTGGCGAAAAAAGACGCAACTGTTAGGCTTTGCATTGATTATAGAGCTTTAAATTCAGTAACGCAGGTCACAACATTTCCTATGAAAGATTCGCAGGAAATCATGTATACTGCGGGGGCAGCTAAATATTTATCTTCGATCGATTTATTGAGGGGTTATTGGCAGATTAAAATGGCGGAGGAATGTAAACATTTAACAGCTTTTACACCTCATAATGGGACTTATCAGTGGCGTACCATGCCTTTTGGTTTATCAGGGGCGGCTGCTACATTCCAAAAAGATATGAATGAGGTTCTTCAAGGTCATCGGAGGTATGCACAAGCATATATTGATGATGTCATCATTTTCTCCGACACCTGGGAAGAGCATTGTGAGCATGTTAGGTCTGTCATAGAGAAACTTAAAGATAGAAATTTTACGATTAGACTGAATAAATGTAAATTTGGAGAGAAATTGACTAAGTTTTTAGGTCATGTAATTGGGGGTGGAACGCATGCACCTAATGAGGAGAAAATAGGAGCAATAAGGGACTTAAAGAGACCGAAAACTAAAAAGGAAGTTAGATCTGTTTTGGGATTAATGGGATTTTACCGATCTTATATTCCAAATTATGCAGAAATTGCTATACCTTTAACTGAATTAACTAAAGGGAAGGTTAAAAATACTGTACCATGGGATGAAAGGGCAGAAGAAGCATTTAATACCCTTAAAGATGAGTTATGAAACGTGACGCGTTTGGCTACACCTACCGTAGGACGGGAATATCAGCTTCACGCCGATGCTTCAGACCTGGCAGAAGGATGTTGTCTTACTTAAAAAGATCAAAAGGGTCAGTTTAAACTGATAGATTTTGCCAGTCAGAAATTATCAGGGGCTCAGCGGGCTTGGCCGAGTATAGAGAAAGGGCTTGGGGTGTTCTCTTCGGGTTGCGGAAGTTTGAAAATTGGCCATATTTATCTCAAATTGAGATCATAACGGAACATAATCCACTAAAATTTCTCACTGAAACAACCCTAAGGTGCCCCAAACTCACTAGATGGGCTCTTGCCTTGCAACGCTGGAACCTGAGTATTTCTCATCGTCCAGGAGCTCAACATATGAATGCTGATGCAATTTCTAGGCTACATAGGAAGAGCTGGGAAGAACAGCCAATTGCTAGCCCATTGGCATCAATGACTAAATAGTTGACAAACCTTAAAGGGGTGTCATCACGTTTTAACTTTTTTTTTGTATATGTGCAATTGTATTTGAATTTTGTGTTATAGTGTATTAGCATGTGTAGTTTTTCTGTAATAATAATAGTAGTACACGGTTCATTAGAGATGTCAGTAGAGAATGTTCAGACACCTTGATATATATATGTAATAATAATAATGAAGAAACCTGCAAAGAGACTATTGAACTCTTCTGTGATGTTACTATATGTTTGGGGAAAATTAGCCCCTAAATAGCATATTTTCCGCTAAGGTGGGGGAAGTCAGGTTCTGAGAAACATCTGCTATTAGAACTGGGGTTCTATATCATTTTTGTCTTAATATATTATATATTGTATGGGCTGTGTACTGGAATTTCAAAATAAGAGTCTTTCCTTATCTAAAACTGGATCTAAGCCGGTGAAAATGTATAGATGGTATGAAGGGGAAAAAAGATAGTTGGAGAGGGGTGTGCGAAACCTTTTGAGATGTCTGTGGAAGATGGGAAGACAAAAGCATTCCACGAACGAAGAAAAGAGCTTGAAATGGGAGCCAGGTAGAAAACTCCGGAGGGGTTACGTTGAGAAGGAGCAAGGTGTTGCTGGAAGGCAGTCTCTGCGGCTGAGATAGTCAGTTTTGAGCGTAGCGCGCAAAGTGGACGTGTGTTTCTGGGGAGAGCTCTTAGAGATAGAGCGTAGGCTTAGAGCACATATGTGTTGGGAGATCGAGATTGATCTCCGGAAAGCTAGTTTATCGTGTGTAGAGTGAGAGTGATTTAACGTAGTTTAACAGTACATAGCCAGCATTTACGGTATTCAATTTAATGTTGAACCGGATCATCTATATCCGAGTTTGTAAGTGTAAATAGTCTTTTGTTGTTGTGTAAATAGTGTGTAAATAAACTGTTAATTTAGTTAATTGAAAGCGTTGGTTTTCATTTAAACAATCTTCTCAGTGCGTGACCGATATCATGTAATCATATCGGTGGTGGCAGCATATAAATAATAAGGATTTTCTTCGAAGTTGTGCGGACTAAGAGGAAACTCCGACACATATAAAATTGGAAAGCCTGACGATGGGAGCGATTTGGAATCGAACTGTGTTTTCCATTTTTTGATCAATCAATTACCTATTGAGTTATAAGCGATTTTGATCACGTGGCACGTCATTTGTCTCCTCTTACTGACTGGATTTTCTTCTTTCGTTCGGAAGTTCAGTTCAAAATGCCAACTTTGACAGGATTTTCTGAAAGATCTGTTGCGTTTACAAAAAAATGGAAAAAACAGTTCTATGACATAGTTTCTGAATAACAACACTTTCTAGTTTCCTGCGTTTCCGAACAATTATTTCACTAAAACTTATGTCAGAAAGTAAAGCCTTTGGATTTGAGAACAGCCTTAAGCTAAATATTTTTCCACATCTCAGCCATCGCCGAAATACTCACTCATTTAGTCATTGCGGATCTGTTAGGGTGCAGCAAAGAGCCTATTTTAATGCTTAACCATCCGCGCTCACCCTGGGAAACTTCGACTGATTGAAGGTACTAGGCATCGCTCTCTCTTAATTTATCTTGTGGATTTCTAGTCTAACTTACTCTAAATTCTAATATTTGCAATTTATTAACTTAAATTTATTATTTTTCCTGTAGAAGCTCTGTCGTAATGTCTCCCCTCCCCTCAAATTTTTCACTACTACTTTTATCGGGACTACTTACTTTGATAAAATTTAAAAGCATCGGAAATTTTTAGAATGACATATAAATATCTTTAATTTACTGGAAATATATTAGTACTACTTATTATTAGTTTTATTGTTATTTATTAATAATTATTTCAATTTTTTACCATTGCCCTTTTCACAATTCATTCACAAATATGGGCTGGTCGTTTAGCAACAAATCGAAACTATTTTGTGCATTATTCAAGGGAAATCGTGCTCCAAAAGCCCTTTTTATTCACTGCTACATCACGCCCCCCCCCCCCCCCCCTCCCTCAAACAAAATCTTTTATATCGACTTTTTCTACTCGATCGCTCCTAATCATCTAACTGTGGTCATTTGTAAGGATTTACCCTATACGCAAACGTTCAGTATAAACAAACGGTTTCCAGCAAGCTAAGCAGGCCTTTCTGTGAATGAGTCTTCAAAGGATTAATTTTCTGAGATAGCCAGACATGTTATCGGAGTTATTAAGGCTGTTCTCAAATCGAAAAGGACAACTTTCTGACATAAGTTTTAATTTATTTTTGTTTGAAAATAAACGAAACTAGCTGGTGGTGTTGTTCAGAAACTATATAATTGAGCTGTTTTTTCCACTTTTTTGCAAAAGCAATAGATCTTTAAGAAAATAATGTCAAAATGGGCGTTTTGAACCGAATTTCCACGCGAAGGGAGAAAGAGCACCCGAAGAGCGGGCGAAAAACGGATTTGTCACATGATCGAATTCGCTTATAAATCAATAGGTAATTGTTTGATCAAAAAATGGAAAAAACAGTTCCATTCCAAATCGCTTTCATGGGCAGGCGTTCCAATTTTATATCTTTCCGTTAAAAAATGAATTTGTAAATATGTCAAAACGTTTTTTCGCTTGTTGAGCAGAGCAGTTAAGAACAGCCTGAAGGCTGAGCTACTTTCTGACATATTTGCGAATTAACGCATGAAATTGGCAAGTATAAACTGCTCTTGCCAACAATCTTTTTTCGGAATGTCGTATCCTGAAAATGGACTTGGTATTATTTTTTATGCATATACATATATCATTATTTTCAAGATTAATTTGCATATCATACTACATTTTTGAATATTTTTGTGGGTAATTTCTGGAGAAAATTAATTTGACATAGTTCTCACAAAACAGTCAAAAATCAAATTTAACAAGTTAAAAAAAAAAAAAAAAAAAAAAAAAAAAAAAAAAAATAGTTCCTGGCACTTTCATAAAGTCAGTTTACATAACACACTCTAATTTTAAATATATTTCTGGGTAATTTCCAAAGAAAATTAATTTTAAATAATTTCCAATTTAAAGAATCTTTCGAAATACATACTTAAGCTCCTTTGCCATTATAGTAAAACGTACAACGCAGTGTTATTCCCTGCTATGCGAATACAAGCACACTGCTCAACAAGTCCGAAACTTTCTGACACATTTTTTAAAGTAAAGTTACAAAATTGGCAGAGCTGACTATGGAAGCGATTTACAATCGAAATGAGTTTTCCATTTTTTGATGAATAAATTATTTATCGAGTTATAAGCAATTTTGGGTCACGTGACAACCAGTTTTTCTCCCTTTGCTGTCTGGTATTTCTCCTTTCTTCCGGAAATTTGGTTCAAAACGGCAACTTTGACAGTATTTTCTGAAAGATCTTTTGCGTTTACCGAAAAATGGAAAATGTCTTTCAATTACATAGTTTCTAAATAACAAATCCGCTATCCATTTCATGCGTTTCCGAACAAAAACTTGCGTCATAAAGTTGCCTCTTTGGATTTGAGAACAGCCGTAATTAAAATGACGTCTTGAATGTGTCAGACAGTAGCCAGATTGTAAAAGCCGTAGTTTAATAGTTATTTCAACCAGATATAAAGCCCCAGAATTTAAAATCATCGAGAATTTTTAGGATGACATATAAAGACCTTTAATTTACTGGAAATACATTACTAATACTTGTTATTAGTTTTAAGGTCATTTATTCATAATTATTTCTACTTTTTACCATTGCCTTTTTTACAATTCATTCACAAATATGGGTTGGTCATTTATCGGCAAATCGAAACTATTTTATGCATTATTCAAGTGAAATCGAACCCCAAAAGCCCTTTCTTTACTTCCTCTAACCCCTATTACGCCCCCCCCCCCCAAACAAAACTCTTTTATACCGACTTTTTCCACTCGATCGCTCCTAATCTTCTAACTGCGGTCATTTGTAAGGATTTATCCTAGGCAAACGTTCAGTGTAAACAAACGGTCTTCAGCACACTAAGCTGGCCTTGCAGTGAATGAGTCTTCAAAGGGTTAAGAATGGTGTGACAGTCAAACATGTTATCGGAGTTAAAGATCGATTCAAAATATTTTTCCGTAAAAGCTCAAAACTGTAGTAATAAAAGATCGTTCTTGTATCCATAGCAAAGTTGCTTGTTTCCTTTGAATACGCCTCCTGTGTTTGCCCAGGCGGGAGGTTCTTAATCTTTGAAAGGATATTTTTCGATACCTTTTGGATGGATGCGTAAAGATCAAAGATTAGACTATAATCCCGGATTAAAAGGGTTAGAAAAGACTCGTCAGGCTATTTCAACCGGAAAAGATCGTAAAATGTTCCTTTTCGCCATTGTTGTGATTGATATGAGATATGAGTTTGAATATTGCATTCATACGCACTTATACCCTGGAATATCAAGTTGAGGAAAGAGAAATAGAAGAAAACTGTAGAGGAAAGATGCAATAATAATCGTAAATCTTTTCAAATCTAAGGCTGTTCTCAAAGTTGAGCAGGCTACTTTCTGATACATTCCTGAATCCATTTTTATAGCCATTATGTGTCTGTAAACGAATAAAATTGAGAACGTGTTTATATTCAGAACTATGAAATAGAAAAGCATTTTTCGTTTTTTGATAAAAGGAAAAGATCTCTCAGAAAATACTGTAAAAGTGGCCGTGTGGCGTATACACCACACGGCCACTTTTACCACCTAGAGATTCTCTAGTAGTATCACAGATTTTTTTTAGGTAGCTTTCATTACAAAAAGCTACCTATTGCAGCCGTTCGGAGGAAAGCGATTTCAAAAAATTTTGGTATATTTTCATCGATCATGACCCCCAGACTCCGAAACCACCATCCGTCCAAAATTGATATATATATATATATCTGACCTATGTCACACTGTAACTCTCGTAATTATGAACCGATTTCGATGTAATTCGGTGTGTACATTGTACATACCAATGTCTCGACCGAGTTCGTTGGCCAGCTTCATCCGCCGTTTTGTTTCAAAATGACGGCCATTTAAAATTTTTTAAAAAATTTAAAATTTGAAATGTGGTACCAAAAAATTAAAAATGGAAAAATATTTTTTTCTTATGTATTTGACCTTTATACAAAGATTCCGGAGCAGTTTTTGTTTCGTCTATATCTTAAAAAATGGCTGAATTATAGCATTTTGAATTTCTAAAGTGGCTAAAATTCTGAAACGTCCTGAATTTTGTCACGCGATAAAAGGCGTATTTATGAACCGATTTGGATGTAACTTCGTTTATACATAGTACATACCAATGTCTCGACCGGGTTCGTTGGCCAGCTTCATCCGCCATCTTGTTTAAAAATGGCGGCCATTTAAATTTTTAAGAAAAATTAAATTATAAGTGTGGTACCAAAAAATTGAAAATTGAAAAAAAAAATTCTTCTTATCTGTTTGACCTTAATAAAAAGATTCGGGAGCAGTTTTTGTTTCGTCTATATCTTAAGAAATGGCTGAGTTATAGCATTTTGAATTTCTAGCGTGTCTGACATTTTGAAACGTCCTGATTTTTGTCACGTAATAACAGGCGTATTTATGAACCGATTTGGATGTAACTTGGTGTGTACATAGTACATACAAATATCTCGACCGAGTTGGTTGGCCAGCTTCATCCGCCATCTTGTTTCAAATTGGCGGCCATTTAAAAATTAAAAAATTATAAAATGAGATACCAAAAAATTGGAAAATGAAAAAGATTTCTTTTTTGTATGTGTTTGACCTTAATACAAAGATTCCGGAACAGTTTTTGTTTCGTCTATATCTAAAAAAAGTCCTTCCGGCCAGTGCCGGGAGGAAGAGGTAGCTTTCATAATCCTTATTTTAAAAAAGCCAACTTATATCATGCAAACACACGAAGCTCAATTTAGTGGAAACCGAATATAGGAGATTCAATACTATTTTTTATCAATATAATGAATGAGAATTTCGCGAAATTAGTCAGCTTTATCCAAGCTGCTTTTCTTTAAAGTAACTTATATTTGGCTGCCAAATTCGGCAATTTCTTAAAGTGCCTGTCATTTTAAGACAACATGGTGGATGAGGCTAAGCAGTGAACTTGGTCGAGACCTTAGTAATTGCTGTGAACATGCTCACTCACATCGGAATCGGTTAATATATAGGAGTGCTGTCGCACGCAAAAAATCAGATTTTTCAAAATGTCACCCACAATAGAAATTGAAACTGCTATATCTGAGCCATTTTTTAAGGTAAAGACAAACAAAAAATGCTCCTGAATCCTTATATCAAGATCAAATACTTAAGAAAGAAACCTTTTTCAATATCTAATTTTTTTGCACCTCACTTTAAATATATATATAATTTTTAATTTAATGGCCGCCATTTTGAAACAAGATGGCTGATGAATCTGGCCAGCGAACTTGGTCGAGGTGTTGATGTATACTATCCACATGCCTTCTTACATCGAAATAGGCGAATACGTGTGTTATCGCGTGACAAATACAAGATCGTTTCAAAATGTTAGCCATGCTAGAAATTCAAAGTGCTATAAATCAACCATTTTTTAAGATATCAACAAAAGAACAAATTTTCAGAAACAAAATCTGCTCCGGAATCTTTGTATCAAGGCCAAACACATAAAAAAAAATCTTTTTCATTTTCCAATTTTTTAATACCTCATTTTGAATTTTAAATTTAATTTTTTTTAAATAGCAACCCTTTTGAAACAAGATGGCGAATGAAGCTGGCCAACGAACTCGGTCGAGACATTGGTATGTACTATGTACAGACCAAGTTACATCCAAATAGGTTCATAAATACGCCTGTTATCGCGTGACAAAAATCAGGTCGTTTTAAAATGTCAGCCACAAGAGAAATTCAAAATGCTATTACTCAGCCATTTTTTTTTTAGATATAGACGAAAGAAAAACTGTTCCGGAATCTTTGCATTAAGGTCAAACACATACAAAAAAATCTTTTTCATTTTCCAATTTTTTGGTATCTCATTTAAATTTTCTTATTTTTTAATTTATTTAAATGGCCGCCATTTTGAAACAAGATGGCGGATGAAGCTGGCCAACGAACTCGGTCGAGATATTTGTATGTACTATGTACACACCAAGGTACATCCAAGTCGGTTCATAAATACGCCTGTTATTACGTGAGAAAAATCAGGACGTTTCAAAATGTCAGCCACGCTAGAAATTCAAAATGCTATAACTCAGCCATTTCTTAAGATATAGACGAAACAAAAACTGCTCCCGAATCTTTTTATCAAGGTCAAACACATAAGAAGAAAATATTTTTTCATTTTTCAATTTTTGGTACCACATTTCAAATTTAAATTTTTCTTAAAAATTTAAATGGCCGCCATTTTTAAACAAGATGGCGGGTGAAGCTGGCCAACGAACCCGGTCGAGACATTGGTATGTACTATGTATAAACGAAGTTACATCCAAATCGGTTCATAAATACGCCTTTTATCGCGTTACAAAATTCAGGACGTTTCAAAATGTCAGCCACGCTAGAAATTCAAAATGCTATAACTCAGCCATTTTTTAAGATATAGACGAAACAAAAACTGCTCCGAAATCTTTGTATAAAGGTCAAATACATAAGAAAAAAATATTTTTCCATTTTCAATTTTTTGGTACCACATTTCAAATTTTAAATTTTTAAAAAAATTTTAAATGGCCGCCATTTTGAAACAAAATGGTGGATGAAGCTGGCCAACGAACTCGGTCGAGAGATTGGTATGTACTATGTACACACCGAATTACATCCAAATCGGTTCATAAATACGCCTTTTATCGCGTGACAAAATTCAGGACGTTTCAAAATATCAGCCACGCTAGAAATTCAAAATGCTATAACTCAGCCATTTTTTAAGATATAGACGAAACAAAAACTGCTCCGGAATCTTTGTATAAAGGTCAAATACATAAGAAAAAAATATTTTTCCATTTTTAAATTTTTGGTACCACATTTCAAGTTTTAAATTTTTTTAAAAATTTTAAATGGCCGCCATTTTGAAAGAAAACGGCGGATGAAGCTGGCCAACGAACTCGGTCGAGACATTGGTATGTACTATGTACACACCGAATTACATCGAAATCGGTTCATAATTACGGGAGTTACAGTGTGACATAGGTCAGATATATATATATATATATATATATATATATATATATATATATATATCAATTTTGAACGGAGGGTGGTTTCGGGGTCTGGGGGTCATGATCGATGAAAATATACCAAAATTTTTTGAAATCGCTTTCCTCCGAACGGCTGCAATAGGTAGCTTTTTTGTAAAGAAAGCTACCTAAAATGGCTTAGTAATAGCATTTTGAATTTCTATTGTGTCTGACATTTTAAAACGACCTGATTTTTGTCACGCTATAATAGGCGTATTTATGAACCGATTTGGATGTAACTTGGTCTGTACATAGTACATACCAATGTCTCGGCCGAGATCGTTGGCCAGCTTCATTCGCCATCTTGTTTCAAAAGGGTTGCAATTTAAAAAAAATTTAATTTAAAATTTAAAATGAGGTATTAAAAAATTGGAAAATGAAAAGATTTTTTTTATGTGTTTGGCCTTGATACAAAGATTCCGGAGCAGTTTTTGTTTCTGAAAATTTGTTCTTTTGTTTATATCTTAAAAAATGGTTGAATTATAGCACTTTGAATTTCTAGCATGGCTAACATTTTGAAACGATCTTGTATTTGTCACGCGATAACACACGTATTCGCCTATTTCGATGTAAGAAGGCATGTGGATAGTATACATCAATACCTCGACCAAGTTCGCTGGCGAGATTCATCAGCCATCTTGTTTCAAAATGGCGGCCATTAAATTAAAAAATATATATATATTTAAAGTGAGGTGCAAAAAAATTAGAAATTGAAAAAGGTTTCTTTCTTAAGTATTTGACCTTGATATAAGGATTCAGGAGCATTTTTTGTTTTTCTTTACCTTAAAAAATGGCTCGGATATAGCAGTTTCAATTTCTATTGTGACATTTTGAAAAATCTGATTTTTTGCATGCGACAGTATACTCGTATATATCAACCGATTCCGATGTGAGTGAGCTTGTCAAGCTTGTGTCATCTTGGATAAAGCTGACTAATTTCGCGAAATTATCATTCATTATACTGATAAAAATTAGTATTGAATCTCCTATATTCGGTTTCCACTAAATTGAGCTTCGTGTGTTTGAATGATATAAGTTGGTTTTTTTAAAATAAGGAATATGAAAGCTACCTCTTTCTCCCGGCACTGGCCGGAAGGACTTTTTTACAGTGTAGCCGGCGCTTCTGTACGTGATAGCCCGAGAAAGATCGTCTTGAGGCAGCAACCGCTTATAACTCAAGAAGTAATTGCATTTTTAGGAAAATGAAAAATACCATTTAGTTACAAATCTCTTCAATAATCATGTCTGCCAATTGCATGTTTCTTATCTTTAAATATAACTCCATGAATGTGTTAGAAAGTTTTGCGTGGTTGAGGAAAGAAAAAAATATTTTTAGAGTCGCAAGTCGCTTTGAGCAATGCTTAAAGCGGCTCTCAAGTTCCCTGCTCAACAAGCTCTAAATTTTCTGACCCATTTTTAAAAGCAAAGGCACAAAATTGACAGGCCTGAATATGGAAGTGATTTGGAATCGAAATGAGTTTTCCTTTTTTTGATAAATAAATTACATATGGAGTTATAAGCTATTTTGATAATGTGAGATTAATTTTTTTTCCTCTTTGTGGCTGACTTTTTCCCTTTCATCCAGAAATTGGTTCAAAACGCCAACTTTGATGGTATTTTCTGAAAGATCTTTTGCGTTTACTAAAAAATGCAAAACGTCTTTAGATTACATAGTTTCTGAATAACAACAACTGCGAATTCCATGCGTTTCTGAACAAAAATAAATTAAACTATTCGGATATGGCAATCCCAAAATTTCTTCTATCTCATACATGTTAATACTTCCGGAAAAATGCAGCATATCAGGTACTACTCGATTATTCCGCCGATCAAAAAACTATCGCTAAACTATAAGATGAAGACCAATGTCAGCCAACCAGACCAATGGCATTGTGAATGGATAATATACTTAAGCAAAAAGCAGCAAAAAAGACGCCCGTCTGACATTGGTCTAAATGCCAATAATGGCTTATCGTAAATGTCAAGCATTTAAGGGTGTATTCGAAAAAATATTTTTCCACCCTCAACAGCTCGAAACTTTCTGAGACATTTTCAGACTCATTTTTAAAAGTAAAAACATGAAACTTGCTGGGGTGATTTCTGAAGACATGTTTAACATGCCGTGTGATTTCATTTTCAGCTCAATTAATTAGAATTTGATTTTTAAACAATTATTTTCTCAGTATGACCATTTTTTTTCATTCCCAGATCGCCCGCTACGGAAAATTCAGTTCAAAATGCCAACTTTGACAGCATTTTTTACAGTATTTTCTGCATTTATCAAAAAATTAAGAAGCACCACACATTATATAGTTTCTAAATAAGAGAATTTCCAAGTTTGATGCGTTTGAGAGCAAAAACGAATTTTAAAATGAATCAGAAAAATAGCAGTTTGGATCGGAATACACTCTTAAGGCTGTTCTTAATTACTCTGCTCAACAAGCGAAAAACGTTTTGACATATTTACAAATTCATTTTTTAACGGAAAGATATAAAATTGGAAAGCCTGGCCATGAAAGCGATTTGGAATGGAATTGCTTTTCCCATTTTTTGATCAATCAATTACCTATTGAGTTATAAGCGAATTCGATCACGTGACAAACCCGTTTTTCGCCCGCTCTCTAGTGCTCTTTCTCCCTTCGCGAGGAAATTCGGTTCAAAACGCCCACTTTGACATTATTTTCTGAAAGATCTATTGCGTTTGAAAAAAAAATGGTACTGTATAATTAAGTTGGTACTGTATAATTAATTAATTGTAATTAAAGGCGTGTCACATTTAAAATAAATAAACGGCTGCTCGATACGTATTATACGAAGGTACGCGAATGAGAATAGACTTCAAAATTTCACGATAGGAATGAAAGTAAGTTTGCAAACGTGCAGAATTGGCGTTTTCGAAAGTATAATATCACTTAAGGCTGTTCTCAACTGCTCTGCTGAGCAAGCGCAAAACGTTTTGACACATTTACAAATTCATTTTTTAACGGAAAGGTATAAAATTGGAAAGCCTGGCCATGGAAGCGATTTAGAATTGGACTGGTTTTTCCATTTTTTTTATAATCAATTACCTATTGAGTTATAAGCGAATTTGATCCCGTGACAAACACGTTTTTCGCCCGCTCTTGAGTGCTCATTCTTCCTTCGCGCGGAAATTCAGTTCAAAACGCCCACTTGGACACTATTTTCTGAAAGATCTATTGCGTTTGAAAAAAAAAAAAAATGAAAAAAAAAAAGCAGCCCAACTACATAGTTTCTGAACAACAACACCAGCAAGTTTCATGCATTTTCGAACAAAAATAAATTAAAACTTATGTCAGAAAGTTGCCCTTTTGGAGACATGCCAAACCTGATTTTTTGGGTTGCGACAGCGTAAGAAAGTTTGTTATGGGACGACAATCGTTTATAACTCAAAATGCAATGCACGTATCAAAAAATAAAAAATTTTATTCGATTTGAAATCATTTCAATAATCATGTCTTCAAAATTCATGCTTTTCACATACTTCCCAATCTCCCAACTGCTTTTCCGTAAAATGGAGTTTAATTTGACTCAGGTTAAACAAGTTTCGAATCACAAATTTTATTTGGTACCGAATTTTATGGAAGAAACGCCGCACTCCTCAAATTGGCCTGAATGAGCTTAAAAATATCGCAATCGCCGCACCCGTTGTAAACGCCGCATCCATCGGAATGCTACTTTTGTCGATAGTGTCACATTGACCTAACTTTAATCAAAGTTTTCTGAGCAGTGTAGGATGCCTCGTTTTTAATATCTTAAGATGTCTGAAGTTTTATTTAAAATATTTAAATCCGATTTTAAATATTGTTATGAATTTTTAAATTAAGGAAACTTAGTTGGTATTTTAAAAAAATCGTAAACGCCGCACTTGGAAAAAAATTAACTTTTAAACTCGTAAACGCCGCGGCGTTTCTGCCATAAAATACGGTATATTTTGATTTAAGAGGCTACTTCAGTCAAACGAAAAGACGCGTTCGCTAATGCTAATCCTATGGAAGAAATTTATAAAGATATCTCGGTCGCATTTCAATATTTTTAAATGATTTTTTTTTTTTTTTTTTTTTTTTTTTTTTTTTTTTTTTTTTTGCATTGAATGGTTGAAATCGATCTGTACAAAGGCCATTGATTACTTTTTCGATTTTGTTTACAGGTATTTTTAATAAGAACACTTTCATTTTCGGAACCGGTTTCGAAAGTAAAAGCATCCTCTTAAAAAAAATCTGCAATCAAAACTGAAAAAGTAAAAAACGGCCTGCATACAGATCGATCTCAGTTATCCAATACAAAAAAATCATTTAAAAATATTGAAATGCAAATGAAATATATATATATATATAACCAACAAACATTACCGACCACCAACTACCCTATATATATAAAATCCTAATGAATCGAATTGAAACGAATTTATGCAACGAATGAATCGAATTGAAACGAATTTATGTAACGATTCTATGAAACGACTGATTAAACAACTGATTACGTTTCACGGCGATTTCTCCTAAAATATGGAATACGTTGAGATGAAAATAACACCAAAAATCCGTATTGATCCACAGATCTCAAAACTGGTATTAGAATTTTAAAATTAGAATTAGTTTTCGAAATATTAATTTTTTTCTAATTTTAAATACTTTTTTTCTAATGATGGCAACTCAAATTTTAATCATAACAGATATTTTTTTTCATATTTTAGAAAAGGTTATTTTAAATTAATTTGGCGACGAGTTTGGCCTCCCTTAAATGTATGCTAAGAAATGCATCATATTACTTTTATTCAGAATTCAATTTGTATTTCATTATCATTTTATTTAATACAAAACTTTCATTTAAAATTGAAACATTTAAAATAAATGGCTTTTACTTCATTCTTTTTTTAAACTAAACGAAAAGAAAAAGTCCTTCCGGCCAGTGCCGGGAGGAAGAGGTAGCTTTCATATTCCTTATTTTAAAAAAGCCAACTTATATTATTCAAACACACGAAGCTCAATTAAGTGGAAACCGAATGTAGGAGATTCAATACTAATTTTTATCAATACTAAATCATTATGAATGAGAATTTCGCGAAATTAGTCAGCTTTATCCAAGCTGCTTTTATTTAAAGCAACTTATATTTCGCTGCCAAATTCGGCGATTTCTTAAAGTGCCTGCCAATTTAAGACAACATGGTGGATGAGGCTAACCAGTGAACTCGGTCGAGACCTTAGTAATTGCTGTGCACATGCTCACTCACATCGGAATGGGTTGATACATACGAGTGCTGTCGCAGGCAAAAAATCAGATTTTTCAAAATGTCACCCACGTTAGAAATTGAAACTGCTATATCTGAGCCATTTTTTAAGATAAACACAAACAAAAAATGCTCCTGAATCCTTATATCAAGGTCAAATACTTAAGAAAGAAACCTTTTTCAATTTCTAATTTTTTTGCACCTCACTTTAAATATATATTTTTTTAATTTAATGGCCGCCATTTTGAAACAATATGGCTGATGAAGCTGGCCAGCGAACTTGGTCGAGATATTGATGTATACTATCCACATGCCTTCTTCCATCGAAATAGGCGAATACGTGTGGTATCGCGAGACAAATACAAGATCGTTTCAAAGTGTTAGCCATGATAGAAATTCAAAGTGCTATAATTCAACCACTTTTTAAGATATAAACAAAAGAACAAATTTTCAGAAACAAAAACTGCTCCAGAAACTTTGTATCAAGGCCAAACACATAAAAAAAAATCTTTTTCATTTTCCAATTTTTTAATACCTCATTTTAAATTTTAAATTACATTTTTTTAAAAAAATGGCAACCCTTTTGAAACAAGATGGCGAATGAAGCTGGCCAACAAACTCGGTCGAAACATTGGTATGTACTATGTACAGACCATGTTACATTCAAATCAGTTCATAAATACGCCTGTTATCGCTGACAAAAATCAGGGCGTTTCAAAATGTCAGCCACGCTAGAAATTCAAAATGCTGTAACTCAGCCATTTTTTAAGATATAGACGAAACAAAAACTGCTCCCGAATCTTTTTATCGAGGTCAAACACATAAGAAAAAAAATATTTTTTCAATTTTCAATTTTTTGGTACCACATTTCAAATTTAAATTTTTCTTAAAATTTTAAATGGCCGCCATTTTTAAACAAAATGGCGGATGAAGCTGGCCAACAAACTCGGTCGAGACATTGGTCTGTACTATGTATAAACGAAGTTACATCCAAATCGATTCATAAATACGCCTTTTATCGCGTGACAAAATTCAGGACGTTTCAAAATGTCAGCTTCTCTAGAAATTCAAAAAGCTATAACTCAGCCATTTTTTAAGATATAGACGAAACAAAAACTGCTACGGAGTCTTTGTATAAAGGTCAAATACATAAGAAAAAAATATTTTTCCATTTCCAATTTTTTGGTACCACATTTTAAATTTTAAATTTTTTTAAAATTTTTAAATGACCGCCATTTTGAAACAAAATGGTGGATGAAGCTGGCCAACGAACTCGGTCGAGACATTGGTATGTACTATGTACACACCGAATTACATCCAAATCGGTTCATAAATACGCCTTTTATTGCGTGACAAAATTCAGGACGTTTCAAAATGTCAGCCACGCTAGAAATTCAAAATGCTATAACTCAGCCATTTTTTAAGATATAGACGAAACAAAAACTGCTCCGGAATCTTTGTATAAAGGTCAAATACATAAGAAAAAATATTTTTCCATTTTTAATTTTTTGGTACCGCATTTCAAGTTTAAATTTTTTTTTTAAATTTTAAATGGCCGCCATTTTGAAACAAAGCGGCGGATGAAGCTGGCCAACGAACTCGGTCGAGACATTGGTATGTACTATGTACACACCGAATTACATCGAAATCGGTTCATAATTACGGGAGTTACAGTGTGACATAGGTCAGATATATATATATATATATATATATATATCAATTTTGAACGGAGGGTGGTTTCGGGGTCTGGGGGTCATGATCGATGAAAATATACCAAAATTTTTTGAAATCGCTTTCCTCCGAACGGCTGCAATAGGTAGCTTTTTTGTAAAGAAAGCTACCTAAAATATTAGACACAGATGTCATATACGCAACGGGGTACCTAATTGGCGCCAAAACGGCGTTATTTTGCCTGACATGGTAACCCGGCTTTGTTGCTTATTTATTAATAAATGTTTATTTGAATTTCTTTTCTTTATATTTACAAAAAATGTTATAAATTGTTTTGTTCTACAGTTATTAATTAATTTTTTTTATATTTATTGTTATTTCATTTTAAAAATAACAGAAAATAATTCAAAAATACATGTAATAGGTATTTGAAAACGAGGTTTTCGCCAAATTGTCGTAAAAAAAAAAAATCCCGCCAAACCCGGTGCGTATGTGGCAATGCAACAAATCATGAGATTTAATTTCCACTTCAAAGCAACGTTTTAATGTTATTACTTCTCCCGTCGACCAATTTCGCCAAATTATATAAATAACCAAATTATAAAATTGACATATTTTTTTTTTTAAATAACAAAAGAACAAATAAATTAGTATAAAATTAATAAAAATACAAATAAAACGTCGAAATAAAAATCACTTGATGGCGTGAACATGTGTAACTTCCTTAAAGTCAAGTGAATGTGACATTTACGATCAACCATTATTGGCATTTAATCTTATAGTTTGGCGACAGATTTTTGATCGATGGGATGACCAAGTAGCACCGTTTTAATTTACCACTCGAAAAATAAAAAAATGGCTTACTGGCGAATTAAAAAAAAAGCTATTGGCAAGATTTTCACCCGGCTAACATAAAAGTACCAGGAATTCTTTGTGATCATGGCAACTTTTATGTAGTTTTATTCGAAAAAATAATTTTGATTCTTTAATCAAAATGGAAACCTTTCTTATGAAAAGCGAAGGAATCAGCCCGTTGTTTATGGCAGTTACATGACTTGGACTATTATAATATAAACGAAATAATGGAGATAGGATAATATTCGGGAACTTATCACACCTGTGGCTGGCTAACATTAAAGTATCAAAATGGCCGCATGGAATATAAAAATCGAAGGGATCCGCCTGGAGCTGTTGATGATAGTCACATGACTTAGGCTATCTATATTATAAAGGACAAACATATCTGTGCGTAACGCATACGTCCTTTTGCGAATGGCAACACTTTGAAATTTGAAATAAAATTTTGGTTTTGTAATTTTCTCTACTGCAAATTTTTATACTTCTAGACATCGCACATTTTAAATTTTTACACCGCTGTATAAGGAAAAAAATGCTCTTTTAAATGCAATTTGTTTGAAATCTGTATCTCAATTTAATTTTAAGATATTAATTTTTTTGTAGTTTTTATTACTTTTTTTGTAATTGTGGCAGCTGAAGTTGTATCTTTTTGTTGCCATTTTCTCATAAAAACCGAAAAAAAAAAGAAATTAAAATACGTGCTATGTCAAGAATATCGTCTGTTATAAAACCCAGTGAGTTTTGGCTTTATTTTTGCTTTTATTTATCAACTAGCAAACCCCGCGGCTTTGCTCGCGTAATATTTGAAATATGCCAAGTGATATTTATATGTCTAATTTTTATTAAAAGTTACTAACTAAATTTTTATTTTATTAAAAGGTAATATTTTATTTTATTAAAAGGTACTTATTACTTTTAGGAATAATTAAAAAAAAATTACTATTTAAAGCACAGTTTGACTAAACATCATTGTTACACTGCACATGGCAGAAATGAGACTTAAATTAATAAAACGAAATAAAACTAAATAAATAATAATTTAGAAAATATTTTGAAACTTTTATGCTCAATTAATATGCTCATTTCAGTATTCATTTGAAGTTTTGAATTTTTTAGAAACCATCTTCTTACATCTTAAAATTAACCATCATGTCAAATTCAAAGTCCTACCACCTCTCTCAACTTAAAGGGCTATGTTGAAATAGGAACTGTCACCATTAATTTGCCAACATTAATTTTGATATTGGTTTGTTATTTCCTAATATTCCACAAAAACGTAATTTAGAAATCTTTTAAAGGCCTTTTTTAGAGCGTTTGTTGTTCCTGTGAACCCCAGGTGGTAGAATCATCGGCATAAAATATAGCCTGTGTAGGATCAGAGACTGTTACCATTGATTCGCAACTATTACTTTTATATTTGGTTTATATTCCCTGAGATTGCGTAGAAATCATAATTTAGGACTTTTTTAGAATGCTTTTCGCACCTCCCCTTCACTTCACCCCTTTTTAATTCGAATTTATTTTCGACAGTCCTTCGAGGTCATTTATATTTTATAAGTAACTACCATGCCATATTGAAAGTTTCTAGCCTTTTCAGTATCACAGAAATCGCAATTTAGAAAGTTTTTAGCTACTGCAACCCTCTGGTGGTAGTGTCACAGATATAAAATATAGCTTATGCTTGAGCAGGTTCTATCACCAACAATTTGTCATCATTAGTTTTTTAATCGGTTTGATATTTGATAAGATTACATAAAAATTGTAATTTATAACACTTTTCGCTCACTTCATCTTTTTAAATTTGAAATTTTCTTTCGACAGTTCTTTGAAAGCAGTTGCATCATGTAAGTAAATACCATGCCATACTTCAAAGTGTTAGACCCTTCAGTTATGCAAAAAACGCAAATTAGAACATGTTTTGCTTTTGCCACCCTAAGATGGTAGTGACAGCAACATAAAATATGACCTATGTTATAGCAGGGACTGTCGCCATCTATTTGCAACCATTATTTTTGAAATAGCTTTCGAATTTCCTGAGATTGAGTAGAAATCGCAATTTAGAACGTTATTAGAACGCTTTTTGCGCATTTTCACCCCTTTTAAAATTTCCAATTTTTTCGAAACTGTTCTTAAAGATAATTTATATGTAATAAATATGTACCTTGCCTAATTTTAAGTTGCTAGCCCCTACCGATCACAAAAATCGAAATTTGGAACGCTTTTTTGCTCCTGCAACGTCTAGGTGATAGTGATACCGACTTACAATAGCGTCTATGTCAGAGCAGAGGCTGTCAGCATCAATTTCTTACCATTACTTTTGATATCAGTTTGATTCTTCCTGAGATATTGGTGACAAATCGGCATTTAGAACGTTTTTAGAACGCTTTTCGCTCATTTTGCTCCTGCATCTTCTCTGGGGTAGTGGAAACAGATATAAAATATAGCCTATCTTGGAGCAAGATCTGTCCCCATCATTTTTACACCATTATATTTGAAATCGGTTCAGTATTTCCTGAGATTGCTAGAAATCGCAATTTAGAACGATTTTTACAACGCTTTTTGCGCATTTTCACACCCCTTTTAAATTTCGACTTTTTTAGGAAATGTCCTTAGAGATCATTGATATCTTATAACTAACTACCATTCTAAATTTCACGATTCAAGGCCCTTCCGTCACACAAAAACCGCAATTTAGAGCGTTATTCTCCTGCACCCCCTTTGGAGTAGTGGCAACGACATAAAACATAGCCTATGTTGGAGCAAGTATTTTCACCATCACTTTGACGCCATTATTTTTTTAATCGGTTTGGTATTTCCTGAGATTGTGTAGAAATCACCATTTAGAATGCTTTTCGCGCATTTTAACCCCTTTTAAATTTCGAATTGTTTAAGAACTGTTCTTAGAAATCCTTTATATCCAATAAGTAGCTGATACTTCAAATTTCCTTTTTCTAGGACCTTCAGTAACACATAAATCGCATTTTTAGAACGTTTTTACTCCTACACCCCCTTTGGGGTAGTGGCACCGACATAAAACATAGCCTATCTTGTGGAGCAAGCGTTGTCACTATCATTTTGACACCAATATTTTTTAAATCGGTTTGGTATTTCCTGAGATTATGTAGAAACTACCATTTAGAACGTTTTTTAGAACGCTTTTTGTGCATTTTCACCCCTTTTAAATTTCGAATTGTTTAAGAACTGTTCTTAGACATCATTTATATCTTATAAGTAACTAATATTCCAAATTTCATATTTCTAGGCCCTTCAGTAACGCAAAAATCGCATTTTTAGAACGTTTTTCTCTCCTACACCCCCTTTGCGGTAGTGGCACCGACATAAAACATAGCCTATCTTGGAGCAAACATTGTCACTATCATTTTGACACCAATATTTTTAAATCGGTTTGTTATTTCCTGAGATTATGTAGAAACTACCATTTAGAACGTTTTTTAGAACGCTTTTTGTGCATTTTCACCCCTTATAAATTTCGAATTGTTTAAGAACTGTTCTTAGACATCATTTATATCTTATAAGTAACTAATATTCCAAATTTCATATTTCTAGGCCCTTCAGTAACGTAAAAATCGCATTTTTAGAACGTTTTTTGCTCCTGCACCCCCTTTGGGGTACTGGCACCGACATAAGATATAGCCTATCTTCTAAGTTGAACTAACACCATCATTTTGATACTATTACTTTTGGAATCGGTTCGGTAGTTCCTGAGCTTACCTCCTACAAATAAACAATTTTTTCCTCTTTATAATAGATTTTTTGCTCCTGCACCCCCTTTGGGGTAGTGGCACCGACATAAGATATAGCCTATGTTCTAAGTTGGACTAACACCATCATTTTGATACTATTACTTTTGGAATAGGTTCGGTAGTTCCTGAGCTTACCTCCTACAAATAAACAATTTTTTCCTCTTTATAATAGAAGTATAGAAGTATAGATTAAATGATTTTGCCGTGCCAGCTCCATTGCGAGTTATTAATAAACAATTTGCACATAAAAAAAGTTCAGAATTTCTCTTCCGCTAATTTTCTACAATGAAATTAAAGCTTCATCAATAAATAAATAAAAGAATAATGTATAAAAAAGCACGTATTTAACATATATGTAATCGAACAATTTAAATTTTTAGAGCCGAATTGGGAAAAATATGTGATTTTAAATATAATTTGTATGAAATAGAGTTGCTAGGCAACTGTTAAAGTAAAAGAGAAAAAATAATCTATACATTGAAAACACAAGATAGCTTTTTTTAGACATCTTCCCTGAACTTTCTACTGTACCAATTTTGCTAATAATTCTTTTTTTAAAATGAAAGCTGTTCATTTGTAGATGTCCTCGAATTAGCTATTTTTCTAAATATTTCCACTTTTATATTTTTAATTTAATTTGAAAAGTTTTTTTTTTTTTTAATTTAATCAAAATGGTAGCAATCGTATTATTTCCACTGTTGCAGAAAAAAAGAAATATTGGGTTTATTTATCCTTAATGATACCATTTACTCATTCCAATTAAAAATAACTTTATTTTAAGTCTGAACAGAAAATTACGTCACTATTTAAAAAACATTTTGGCTCATAAAGCTAATGTCACAATATATTTTCATACGGCTGATACCGAATTTGAGACACTTTGCGTGCTTCAGTAAGTGCCATATTTAAAAGAAACAATCCTTTTCTTTGATAAAACTATATATTTTTACACGAATACATCTAAAAGACATCAGTTTCTGGAATTTGTACTTCGCGATACCGAAATTAGATCCTCAAGCCAAAAGAATACATTTTCACATGCAAAGTTTTAGCTGACAAACGGAATACTTCACGTTTGAAAATCTATCTATATTATAAAGGAAAAATATGTCTGTGTGTAAGGCTGACGTCATTTTGAGAATGGCAACGCTTGACGATTAAATGTCGGTTTTGCAATCTTTACTACTGCAATTTTTTGAATTTCTAAACATCGCGCATCTTCAATTTCTACACCCGTTATATAGGGAAAAAATCTACTTTCAAATGCAATTTGCTTGAAAAGTTTATCTTAATTTATTTATTTATTATGGCTTTTTAAAAAATTTTCAAGTACAATGTGTTTTAATCTATATCCATTGCGTACAGGCTCCATTACGAAATAAGCCATTTGCAGTTAAAATAATATAAATAATTCAGCATTTGTTTCTGACTAATTTTTATAGCGAAATTAAAACTTCATCAATCTATTATATTAAAAAGTGGCTATCCGTTTGTATTTCACAGCTGTTCCTCCTAGAATATTGAATGTTGGGTGATCAAATTAAGGCCAGGTATCCACATGGGTCCGAGGATGTGAAAAGTGGTCGTAGAATTATAAAATTTGATTATTTATCGAGAAAAAATTTTACGTTATTTTTAATGACATTTCTGTAATGATGGAAAATAAAATTGCTCCATTTTTGTGGATAAAAGAAAGAAAATGGAAAATGACAAGGGTTATTAGGTATCATTGTTTGAAATCATTTTTAAATTGAAATTAACGTTTATTTGACTAAATAGTGAAAACATTATTGTAGTTTTCAAGAAAATTTCACGAAATACAAACTGACACATATTCAAGCTTCGGGAATCCGTTTATTTTAGAAACACCAATTCGACTCTCGACTGGAATATTGAGATAAATTCTGTTGACGTCAAAAGAAAAAAAAACATCGTACGTTATTTTCATTTAATTTGAAATCGAAAAGTAGATTTTCAACTATTCCCTTAAGATGGCTAATAAAACATTTCAGAAGCGGACATTAAAAATGAAATGTTTTAGCGAGAAAAAAAATAATTCTCTAAATATTTATTTTAATTCATAAATATAAAATGCTTCTGAATAAATTCGTCCAAACAAATTCATTTTTGTATAAGATGATCCAAATGACATCATTTCTACCAACACCTAAATTCGAAGCAAAATCTTGGAAGAGCGAAAAGCTCTAGGCAAATAAAGTTATAATATATGTACATTTTTATTGGGAAAGCTTTTGACTTAAATTGTAAATATAACTTATTATTTGAAATATTGTGTTTAATAAAATTAATATTGTAATGGCTTTCTAAATTTACAATAAAGTTAAGATTTCATTTTTCGCAAAAATGTCGATTGTCTCATACAATTCAAAAGCAACACAACGGGTTGCTACGCAACTAGTTATTATAAAGATTGTTTTCAATTTAAAAAACAGCACAAAGAATAATATTTCCTAACGATTAAAAATTTATTTTCACGTGACTATTAAAAACAGAAAAAAAAAAAAAAAAAAAAAAACTTTAAAATTACTATTAAATGAGTACGTGTTAAAGGCAGGAAAATATTGAAAATTATGTCCTGAAAATTGTATTTATATGTGAATATTAAAAGGGAAAGGAAACTTTAAAATAATAAATACATTATTAATATGCGTTTAACCCTTTCACGGACAAGGCACTTCTATTCGTAAAATCTTGAAATCAGTGAATGGCACCAGAAATTACAAACAAATTTCGAAATACAAAAATGCTTTTGTTCACTTACTTAATAAAAGGGAAATTTTCATCCCAATATTCTGATGCTAATGTGGCATTTAAGAATTAAAATTAAGTGGTCCAAAAATTAACCACCGCCCTTGAAGGGGTTAAAGCAGCAAATTTTAGTAATTGTATTATGTCAATCGTTTTATAACGCTGTTAAAAAATACCGAGAGACAAAGACTCTGTTTACTTAATTCATTTTATTTTAGCTTCTTTTCAAATGTTTAACTGATCTTCTTTAACCAAGCACGAAAACAACCATTGGATGGTTTAACAGCAACTGATTCTACCTTAAATTTTTGCAATCAAAGGCGATTGAATGGAAACCCGTTTACAGGGATATCGCTACAAGTTTTTTCAGTATAATTCAATCTTCTCTAATCTTTTTAAAAACCGATCAGATTAGCGTGCTTTTAGATTCTACAGTGTCTGAACAGGGGTTGGCGAGCGTAGCTTGCAGGGGGCAGAACCCCCTAGTATATATATATAAAAAATTCGTGAATATGCAAAAAAAAAAAAAAAAAGAAAAAAAGAAAAAAAAAAGAGAGAGAGACAGAGAGAGAAGAATAATAGATACTAATCAACAACATAAAACGGCTTATCAAATAGCTTATATTTAATTTGCTAGCATTTCTTTTACAACTGAAGGTAATAAGAAATTCAGTCAGGGATTTATTTCCTTTTTTTATGAATTTTCACAGCAAATGAATTCAAATAGTAAGAAATCTAATTTATTCTTATATATATATATATGTATAATATTAGAATATATCATAAAACAAATGGTAGTAAAACATTTTGTTATGCTCCTATACTTTCAACCGAATGTAAATCTTCCATTCCCTGGAAGTTTAAACTGAAGTTAAAAAATGATTTATTATTACTGGGATGATATTAAAAAAAGTTTTATAGCTTAATTTCAGCCAGCGTCTCCCGAACTCAGGTCGGGCAATAAAACGTTTGTCAAATGAGCAATATTCGCGATTACTCAAATGCAACTTGATTTATGAATTATTTAATTTTATTTGAAAAACCGAGCTGATTTCATTTAACATTCGAATAGACATTTAAATATATAATTCATTATTTTCATGTTATTATTATTATTATTGGGTGGCGGAAAATATTGCTACACCGTTAAAGGGTTAAACTTTATATTTTTTGTTACAATTTTTAAATTTTCAAATTAAACTGTAATCCAATACGTATAAAAGAGCAAGTCTGTTAGTAGTGCTGCCTTCTACTAGATATATTGTGAAATATTTGCACTAGATGGCAGCACTACTGGAAAATTTCAGTTGCAAAGTCTGTGATGAGCTTCAAACACAGCACGCCATTATTTTTATATTGTGTGTGATCAAATAACACGAAAATGAAAATTTCTTTACTAAAAGTAAATTACTGGTGTTGAAATTCAAGGATTTTGCTCACTTTATATTTACGCACATTTAGACGGCGAGCACATATACGTGTCGCTCGTCGCGCACAGTCGAGGATTTTTTTTTCTTTCTGAAATCCAGTTCCGAAATCCACACTGGCTACTTTAATACGCATTTTTTAATTCAAATTTGTTCCCAAATACTTGAAACTAGCAAGTGAACTTTTTCAGAAACTACGTAATTCGACAGTTTTTTTTTTTTTTTTTTTTCATTGTTTAGTAAAGGCAGAAAATCTTTCGAAAAATGCTGTCAAAGTTGCTGCTTGAACAGAATTTTTGGACGCGACAGCTTGGGAGACCAAAAAAGAAAAAAAAAAAAACTAGAGAACAGGAACTGTGCTTTTTCAGAATTTAGCGTCGGCCCCGGCATTTTCGTTACTTCATTTTCTTCTGATGGACTGATGCCATCAGTCCATCAGAAGAAAATAACTCAATTAAGCGGGACTCTACTGTAGTGCAAAACACATTTCAATCTTAAAACCTAAAGCACACGTTTTATTTCATGTAAAATGACGTCATTCGCATCCGCTTAAGAATTCCACATTTACGATCTATTCTTACACATCTACAGTAAAGCATGCATAGCACATCACTATCGCAAAATAATGCACAAATGCAGCAAAAAAATGCCGTCATTCAATGGCGGATCTAAGGGGGGGGGGCGAAGGGGCGATCGCCCCCCCCCCCTTGGGCTAATAAAGGGTTTGTAAAACGACATTATGTATCCTCACGGGAAATGACTTGGGGCGGATCTCGAGCCCGGCGCGACCCGATCCGGGTCGCGCCACTTTAAATCCACGAGACTCGGACTGGGTCAGATCTTTTCTCTTTTAGAGTCGGGTCTTGCCCTGATCTTAATTTTTTCTGCAGATTCGGGTCGGACCAGACTTCTTTTTCCTCCAGATTGAACCTGGCCTGGACTTCATTTTTCCTAAAAGCCTGCACAGGTCGGGGCTCGGCCTGGAATAAAAGCTAAACATTATGTCCGTGTCAGCCCGTATGATAAGCATTATTGGCCCGACCACGACCCGTGCAATCCTCTAAATTCTTCCTTCCAAGCCCAAGTTGGTCCGACCCGACCCGGGTCGCACCAGTTTAAATCCACAAGACTCTGGCTGGGTCAGGTCTTTTCTCTTTTAGAGTCGGGTCGTGCCCGGATCTTAATTTTTTCTGCAGATTCGGGCCGAGCCAGACTTCTTTTTCCTCCAGATCGAGCCTGGCCTGGATTTCATTTTTCCTAGAGGTCTGCACTGGCCAAAATTTCCAGGTCGGGGCTCGGCCCAGAATAAAAGCTAAACATTCGGTCCGTGTCAGTCCGTATGATAAGCATTATTGGCCCGACCACGACCCGTGCACTCCTCTAAATTCTTCCTCCCAAGCCCAAGTTGGTCCAACCCGACCCGGGTCGCGCCAGTTTAAATCCACGAGACTCGGACTGGGTCAGATCTTTTCTCTTTTAGAGTCGGGTCTTGCCCTGATCTTAATTTTTTCTGCAGATTCGGGTCGGACCAGACTTCTTTTTCCTCCAGATTGAACCTGGCCTGGACTTCATTTTTCCTAAAAGCCTGCACAGGTCGGGGCTCGGCCCGGAATAAAAGCTAAACATTATGTCCGTGTCAGCCCGTATGATAAGCATTATTGGCCCGACCACGACCCGTGCAATCCTCTAAATTCTTCCTTCCAAGCCCAAGTTGGTCCGACCCGACCCGGGTCGCACCAGTTTAAATCCACAAGACTCTGGCTGGGTCAGGTCTTTTCTCTTTTAGAGTCGGGTCGTGCCCGGATCTTAATTTTTTCTGCAGATTCGGGCCGAGCCAGACTTCTTTTTCCTCCAGATCGAGCCTGGCCTGGATTTCATTTTTCCTAGAGGTCTGCACTGGCCAAAATTTCCAGGTCGGGGCTCGGCCCAGAATAAAAGCTAAACATTCGGTCCGTGTCAGTCCGTATGATAAGCATTATTGGCCCGACCACGACCCGTGCACTCCTCTAAATTCTTCCTCCCAAGCCCAAGTTGGTCCAACCCGACCCGGGTCGCGCCAGTTTAAATCCACGAGACTCTGGCTGGGTCAGGTCTTTTCTCTTTTAGAGTCGGGACGTGCCCGGATCTTAATTTTTTCTGCAGATTCGGGTCGGGCCAGACTTCTTTTTCCTCCAGATCGAGCCTGGCCTGGACTCCATTTTTCCTAGAGGCCTGCACTGGCCAAAATTTCCAGGTCGAGGTTCGGCCCGGAATAAAAGCTAAACATTTGGTCCGTTTCTGCCCGTATGATAAGCATTATTGGCCCGACCACAACCCGTGCACTCCTCTAAATTCTTCCTCCCGAGCACAGGTTGGTTCGACCCGACCCGGGTCGCGACAGTTTAAATTCACGAGACTCTGGCTGGATCAGGTCTTCTCTTTTAGAGTCGGGTCGTACCCGGATCTTAATTTTTTCTGCAGATTCATGTCGGGCCAGACTTCTTTTTCCTCGAGATCGAGCCTGGCCTGTACTTTATTTTTCCCATAGGTCTGCACTGGCCAATATTTCCAGGTCGGGGCTCGGCCCGGAATAAAAGCTAAACATTCGGTCCGTGTCAGCCTGTATGATAAGCATTATTGGCCCGACCACGACCCGTGCACTCCTCTAAATTCTTCCTCCCGAGCCCAAGTTGGTCCAACCCGACCCGGGTCGCACCAGTTTAAATCCACAAGACTCTGGCTGGGTCAGGTCTTTTCTCTTTTAGAGTCGGGTCGTGCCCGGATCTTAATTTTTTCTGCAGATTCGGGCCGAGCCAGACTTCTTTTTCCTCCAGATCGAGCCTGGCCTGGATTTCATTTTTCCTAGAGGTCTGCACTGGCCAAAATTTCCAGGTCGGGGCTCGGCCCAGAATAAAAGCTAAACATTCGGTCCGTGTCAGTCCGTATGATAAGCATTATTGGCCCGACCACGACCCGTGCACTCCTCTAAATTCTTCCTCCCAAGCCCAAGTTGGTCCAACCCGACCCGGGTCGCGCCAGTTTAAATCCACGAGACTCTGGCTAGGTCAGGTCTTTTCTCTTTTAGAGTCGGGACGTGCCCGGATCTTAATTTTTTCTGCAGATTCGGGTCGGGCCAGACTTCTTTTTCCTCCAGATCGAGCCTGGCCTGGACTCCATTTTTCCTAGAGGCCTGCACTGGCCAAAATTTCCAGGTCGAGGTTCGGCCCGGAATAAAAGCTAAACATTTGGTCCGTTTCTGCCCGTATGATAAGCATTATTGGCCCGACCACAACCCGTGCACTCCTCTAAATTCTTCCTCCCGAGCACAGGTTGGTTCGACCCGACCCGGGTCGCGACAGTTTAAATTCACGAGACTCTGGCTGGATCAGGTCTTCTCTTTTAGAGTCGGGTCGTACCCGGATCTTAATTTTTTCTGCAGATTCATGTCGGGCCAGACTTCTTTTTCCTCGAGATCGAGCCTGGCCTGTACTTTATTTTTCCCAGAGGTCTGCACTAGCCAATATTTCCAGGTCGGGGCTCGGCCCGGAATAAAAGCTAAACATTCGGTCCGTGTCAGCCTGTATGATAAGCATTATTGGCCCGACCACGACCCGTGCACTCCTCTAAATTCTTCCTCCCGAGCCCAAGTTGGTCCAACCCGACCCGGGTCGCGCCAGTTTAAATCCACGAGACTCTGTCTGGGTCAGGTCTTTTCTCTTTTAGAGTCGGGACGTGCCCGGATCTTAATTTTTTCTGCAGATTCGGGTCGGGCCAGACTTCTTTTTCCTCCAGATCGAGCCTGGCCTGGACTCCATTTTTCCTAGAGGCCTGCACTGGCCAAAATTTCCAGGTCGAGGTTCGGCCCGGAATAAAAGCTAAACATTTGGTCCGTTTCTGCCCATATGATAAGCATTATTGGCCCGACCACAACCCGTGCACTCCTCTAAATTCTTCCTCCCGAGCACAGGTTGGTTCGACCCGACCCGGGTCGCGACAGTTTAAATTCACGAGACTCTGGCTGGATCAGGTCTTCTCTTTTAGAGTCGGGTCGTACCCGGATCTTAATTTTTTCTGCAGATTCATGTCGGGCCAGACTTCTTTTTCCTCGAGATCGAGCCTGGCCTGTACTTTATTTTTCCTAGAGGTCTGCACTGGCCAATATTTCCAGGTCGGGGCTCGGCCCGGAATAAAAGCTAAACATTCGGTCCGTGTCAGCTCGTATGATAAGCATTATTGGCCCAGCCACGACCCGTGCACTCCTCCGAATTCTTCCTCCTGAGCCCAAGTTGATCCGACCCGACCCGGGCAATAATGACCCGGCCAGTCTGCAATCTTACTTATTTGTCATTCGTAAAAATTATATTTGTTTTGTACATTTGTTTAGCGAAATCTTTAGAAATTTAATTTGATTTGATAAGTTACAGAGATGCATTTTTTTAAATTTACTTTTTTACTTTGTAGAGCTCTAAGTCATATTTTTACGTAGTGTTTACGTACATAATTGCCTAAATAGTCATCGTTATAGTCATTAATATTGTTGTTTTTCTGCATTCATGAAGTTCGAGCATAATCTGAAAATATGAGCATAAGCAAGTGTACTTTATGAATAATTTTAATTGCAAAATGCAGGCAGGGCTGGAGTTGATTTTTTAGCTTTTATACCGGGCGGGGCCAATAGTTTAATTTTTTTTTTTTTATCTGGGTTGGACCTGGGCTTAGGCCTGATAACTTCAGCCCAGGTAAACCTCTAACTGACATATCGAAGCCAGCTTAACTTTTTTTTTAAATGCTTAATTTCAGCCATCATCCCATAACTACTGAATATACCGGGTGTCCTAAAATGGACTGACTAATTTTAAAATTCAATAAATTGCAAATGGTGACAAATATTTAAAAAATACTTGCAGGAGGGTTATAGATGTCGGGAACAGGGGTGATTATGTTCCAAATTTTCCGAAAATTTAACCCTCTCGCTGCGCAACCCGCGATTTCCACGGCCAACGTAAAAGTGGCAAAATTTGCGGAACCTGCAATTTCTGCTGCAAATCTTTTTTTTATGATCTAATTCTATTAAAATAAAACTTGTTTCACAAAGATTTTGGGACATATTTTACTCTAAAATGTGTGCAGATTTGAAATGTGTAATAAAAAAATATGCGCAATTTTTTAACCTATTTTGATAATAAAATAATAATAATAATAATAATAATACGCAGCTCCAGGGTTAAGGTATTCGGTTCCAAAAATTTAGAAAATTCACCTATCCAAAAATTTGGACGTACAAATAATCGCAAATTTTGATAAATGGTCTCCATAAAAAATCTATTTCGTCAATCGTTCGCAGAAAATAACTTCAATTTCGCCGAATGATCACAGAAAAAACGCGAATTTGGTCAGGGAGCCATGGAAAACATGCGAAATTCTTCAAATGATCACAGAAAACTCGAATTTCTTCAAAAGGCAGCGGAAAAGAACTCGAATTTCGTTAAAGGATCGCGGAGAAAGCGCAAATTTTGTCACAATAGCCGCGAAAAAAAGAACCCGCGAATTTCGTCAAAGTATCGTGGAGAAAACACGAATTCCTTCATAGAATCGTGGAAAAAACGAATTTAGTCAAAGAATCGCTTTAAAAACGCGAATTTAGTCAAAGGATCGCTGAAAAAACGCGAATTTTGTAGAAAGATCACGGAAGGAAACGAATTTTACCAAAGGTCTGCAAAATTACACTAATTTCTTCAAAGGGTTGCAGAAGAAACGCAAATTTCATCAAAGGGTCGAAGATGAGCTAATTTCATCAAAGAGTCGTGGGAAAAATGCAGTGGTCTCTTTAGAAAACAGCACACTTACATACGTTTATTATTATAGGCATAATTTTTAACTTGAAATAATATACTGAACTAATTTTTGAAAAAAAAAAAAAAAACAAGTTAACCCAAACCCAGCTTGCAGGAATCTACACTCAGCCTGAAATCGATCCGAATCCAAAACAGCTAACCCGACCTGCAATAAAAATAATGAGTGCTAGAAGGGAATCCCCCCCCCCCCCCCCATCTGCTGTAACCTTTCTGAAAATTTTCTTTGAATTTCAGAATTTGTTGTTCTTTTTTACTCTACCCCTGATAATTTTTTTAACTTGGATTCTTGATTTTAGTTTAAAATAGCAACGAAGATGGTGCTGGAAGCAAGAGGCGCTAAATCGGTTCCCGGAGGAGGTAGGCTTAACGACCATTGTTTACAGCGCCATCTATAGCTGCTATTATACAAGAAAATCAAGAATCACAGTAAAAAATCTCATGACATCATCTTACATAACCCTCCTGCAAGATTTTTTTAAATAGCTGTGGCCATTCGAAAAGTACTAAATTTTAAAATCCGTTTAAGGACACCCGGTATGTTTTTTAATAAGTTTCAAAGCATTCTTTACTGAATTACAACTCACCTTAGATATAAAGAGACAAGCAGTCTTATACCAAATTAGTATTTTTTACATAATTCTGGAGATTAAGAAGTATTCCTAAATAATTATTTGGACGGGTCTGTTGTGGAGATTTTACTGCATATAGTTTTTATCTTCAAAAATACTTAGACTTTCTTAAAAAAAAAAAAACGGGTCAAGCAGAACCCTTATCGCAAGTCGCAGTAGTGAAAGCCCAATCCGAAACTGACTCAAACCAGATATAATGTATATCAATCTGCCCCAAACCCAACGCGCTAGGCGCAGCTAAATAGTAGAAGTCAACCCAAACTGTAGCAGAAAAGTAGAAGTCAACCCGGCCCAAATCCGTCCCGTATCGAAAAAGTAGAAGTTAACCCGGCCCATAGCAAAAAAGTAGAAGTTAACCCGGCCCACATCAAAAAATAGAAATCAACCAGACCCAAACGCGACCCACAGCAAAAAAGTATGAGTTAATCCAACCAGCAGCAAAAAATAGAAGTCAACAGGACCCAAACCCGACCCACAGCAAAAAGTAGAAGTAACACGACCCGCAGTGAAAAAATTAGCCCCGACCCGCGCATCAGATTGGAGTTTCCAAATTTCTAAAATCGCCCCCCCCCCCCCCCCCTTGAGGACTCTCCAGATCCGCCCTTGCCGTCATTCAAGAAAATCGACAAAAAAAAAAAAAAAAAAAAAAAAAAAAAAAAAGGCTATCTAATGATTCATGGATACTTAAAATTAAATATAGTTTATAATAGCTCCATTGTTTTAACAGAAATCATTCGTTTATACTTTTTTAAAAATAGCACGTATTTTAACTACATTTTCTTTCGGTTGTTATGAGAAAATGGCAACAAAAATATATAATTACTATTTTCCCAGATAGCATTTTTAATTCGCAGAAAATTTGCAGCAGTCTTGCTTTGAAAACCTGCAAAGTTGTAGCAATTTTAGCATGACAAGACTGAAAGTTCATAACAAGAGTGCAGCAAGATAACGCAAACGCCGAAGTCACCACACTTTGAACTTACAGCTAACTTGTCGTGCAAGTTAAATTCATGCTGTATCAAATTTATTGCAAATTAACGGCAAATAAGTAATTAAAAACACTGCAAACTTACTGCAAAGTAGTAATCTTTCCACGTCCTATCTGTTTACAACTGTTACACTATAAGTTTAACCCTTTCGGAGGGGTCCATAGACCCGATCAGGTTTATTGATGCGAACACACCGTCAGAAGGTGCATACGTCGTTTTCATCACCATACACAAGTTAAGGTGATATTTGTACGGTTCAATACGAGCTTATTTTGGTGTTTGAAAAGTATAGCGTTTGGAAAAGGCGGTGCCAACCGAATAAAATTTCTGCAATTTCTGCGTATGTGCTGATTGTCTATTCTCTCAACAGAGGGATATTTGGCTTTCGTCACTATCGTGAATTAAAGACAGTCTTGCCATCAGTTTTATAACAAACTACTCATGCAAGTGGAGGATGGTTGCCATGCATTGCGGGAAATCGGCTGCGAATTTTTCAATTCAAATTTGTCACGGCAATATAATGGCAGAAAAAATCAAACTTGTTGCTAATGTTCATGCTATCTGGGTTAGAACTATTTTTGCTTTACTTTCAACAGAAATGGAGTACTTCCGTTGCCAATATTAAGTAAATGGCTCTAAAAACTACAAAAAAATTTAATGTTTCAATAATAAAGGGAGATACAGTTTTCAAACAAAATGCATTTAAAAGAACTTTTTTTTTTAATACGACGGTATAAAAATCGAAAATGTGCGATGCTTAGAAGTATAAAAAATTGCTATAGAGTATTTAATCGTACTGCTTTGTTTTACGGCTGGCTTCTGTAAGGTAACGTTATCTTTTGAAGACGAAACAAAATAAGCTGGGAGAAAGAAATAGCATACCGTACCGGGGGCTAAAAAAAAAAAAAAAAAATGAGAGAGAGGGAGAACAAAATGCTGCCGCACGACTCACGAGGCATCAATCGTTTATAACCCAAGTTGGAAAAAAAAAAAAAAAAAAAAAAAAAAAAAAAAAAAAAAAACTGATTACAAATCACCCCAATTATCATGCCTGCTAGTTTCATGATTTCACGTTTAAAAATTAGTCAGGAAATCTGTAAGAAAGTTTCGTGTTGTTGAACGCAGATTAAGGCTGTTCTCAAGTCTAAAGGAGCAACTATGATACAAGTTTTAATTCACCTTTGTTCGGAAACGCATAAAATTGGCAGGTGTTGTTATTCAGAAACTATGTTATCCAAAGACATTTTCCATTTTATGGTCAACATAAAATATTTTTAAGAAAATACCGTGAAAGATGACTTTTTGAACCGAATTTCCGAACCAAAGGAGAAAAAGCATCCAGATAGAGAAGAAAACAGGTTGTCACATGATCAAAATTCCTTGTAACGCGTTAAGTAATTTATTTATCAAAAGACGGAAAACTTATTTTGATTCCAAATCACTTCAATTAGTTAGCACTGCAAATTCTGGGTCTTAACGTTTAAAAATGAGTGAGTAAATATGACAGAAAGTTTCGCGCTTGTTGAGCAGTGCACTTGCGAATCGCCTGTCCAGTTGCACAATTAATTGAACAAATTATCCCAACTGAAAAACGGCCAGCTGGAAAGATTAATCGTATATATAAGCAATAAAATTTGAACTCCATTTTATCACTCATGGAAATTTCAGTACGTTTCAGCAAAATTATTTTTGAAAGCTCCTTCGTAAAAAAAAATCTTCAGATTTCAGAACAGCCTTAAGGCTGTTCTCAACTGCTCTGCTCAACAAGCGCGAAACTTTCGGACACATTTACTCACTCATTTTCACTCACTCATTAATCACTCAAGCACATTTTATACACACCAAGTAATAAACAAAAAATTAATTAAATTTAAAAAGGCATATCACATTTGAAAACGTATTACAGCAATTATCGCTGTTAGATAGTATACTTGAACCGAATTTTTTTGTGTGTCCCTGTAAATGAACAATAAACGTTATGCACACCTTATTCTGTAAAACACATCTTTTAACACTGTTCTCAACTGCTCTGGCTCAACAAGCGCAAAACGTTTTGACACATTTACAAATTTATTTTTTAAAGGAAAAATATAAAATTGGAAAGTTTGACCATGGAAGCGATTTGTAATCGAACTGTGTTTTCCATTTTTTGATCAATATATTACCTATTGCGTTATAAGCGATTTTGATCACGTGACAAGCACCTTTTTCATCCTTTCATGTGTACTTTTTCTCCTTTCGCGCGGAAATTCGGTTCAAAACGTCCTTTGACACTATTTTCTGAAACATCTATTATGTTTCAAAAAAAAAAAAAAAAAACGGAAAAACAGCTTGATTACATAGTTTCTGAACAACAACAACTGCTAGTTTCATGCATTTCCGAACAAAAATAAATTAAAACTTATGTCATAAAGTAGCTCTTTTCGATTTGAGAACAACCTTTCCTTGACAGTCGTTAAAAAAGGGATAAAAGAAAAAAAAAGAACCCCCTATTTATTTTATCGTAATCATATGTCATAAAGTTGCCCTTTTGTATTTGAGAACAGCCTTAACGTTTAACTTAATGTTGGGCAGGATCTGCTATATCCGTGCCTATAAATGTAAATAGCGTTTTTTTTTTTATGTAAATATTTTACAAATAAATCGCCCATTAATATTATTTAAAGAATCCTAGTAATGAATTACCAAACTTCTCACATTGTGTCCGATATCACGTACCTATACCGGTGGTGACAGCCATATCAACTAAAGAGTGGTTATTTGCATTTTTACTTGTGGTGGACTAAAATTTGAGTGATAACTATCATCGCATCAGCAACAAACCATTACAGTTAATATGTAATTGTATAGATAACTGCTTGTAACATTGAACTTATGAAAAAGAATAAAAAGTGGAAAAAACACAGTTTTTAAAGAAATTTTCTCACAGAAGACATTTTAAAAACATACCTTCTTCATCGAAAAATCTCATTAGGCTTAGTCGAGAAAAATCGGCACGACGATGCCTCAGAGACTGTTTCATCCCAATTACAGGATAAAACGAACATTATTGTATTTAAAATATATAAATAAAATCAAACTACTCAAAAATGTTATGAACTACAGTGAAACCTCTTTTTGCGACCACCTCCCTGAAGGACCATTTTTTTTTCATGGAACGAAATTTATTCCCATAGGCTCAATACTAATTTTACCGTTATTCGGAGACCATCCCAGTTGAACTCCCTCTATGAGCGACCAATTGCTTTGAAGAAAATGAAACAAATTCCATATTTTCCTGGTCGCTTGAAGAAGGTTTTATAAGAAAAATAATTCCTGAGAGCACATTTAGTCATCAAACTTCTAAACTAAGTTTAGATTTTTTTTTATTAATATTATTCCGGTAACTTTTAAGTGTTTAAACCCCTTTGTGCCTTTTTAGGCAATGAATTTAACTCAGATGACAAATTAAGAATGACAATCAGTAAACTCCCCTGACCAATTCTGTCAGGAAACTCTCAAAGAAATAGATAAATTAATGAAATCGTCATTATTTGTTTCCATAAAAAAAAAAAAAAAATGCATTTATTTACCGAATTTCGAAAGGACTTTGAAATAAAAGTTATGAAATATAAAACCGTAAAATCAAAGCAAACATCAACGTATTCCTTTTTTTTTTTTAAAGTCTGCAGTAATTAACTTAAGGGTGTATTCGAAAAAATATTTTTCCACCCTCAACAGCTCGAAACTTTCTGAGACATTTTCAGACTCATTTTTAAAAGTAAAAACATGAAACTTGCTGAGGTGATTTCTGAAGACATGTTTAACATGCCGTGTGATTTCATTTTCAGCTCAATTAATTAGAATTTGATTTTTAAACAATTATTTTCTCAGTATGACCATTTTTTTCATTCCCAGATCGCCCGCTTCGGAAAATTCGGTTCAAAATGCCAACTTTGACAGCGTTTTTTACAGTATTTTCTGCATTTATCAAAAAATTAAGAAGCACCACACATTATATAGTTTCTAAATAAGAGAATTTCCAAGTTTGATGCGTTTGAGAGCAAAAACGAATTTTAAAATGAATCAGAAAAATAGCAGTTTGGATCGGAATACACCCTTAAGTAATTAACTTTTATTTTGATACTTAAATTTTTATATTTTTTCCTAATGTGAAAAATAAATTTTAGTAACGTCAATTGTTACTTTTTTTCAACAATTAAAATCCAGATTTAAACATGACCTCCATTAAGAGACCACCTCTTGGAGAGACCAGTTTTTATTTGAACGGAACGTGGTCGCTTCAGAGGTTTTACTGTATATTGCATTTGGTTTTCATGATGTTTTGATTTTCAACGTTTATTCAAAACTAAAACGAAGGAACAAATTTGCGAAATAGTACGTTACATTACGATTTTACTTTACGGGGGAATGCAAACCCGAGGCTTATTCCGGGATTCCAATTGCAGGATTGTTTAGACTCAATCCCGAAATCCTGGGATGAGTCCCAGAATTTGGAAAGTGAAAATTTCTTTAATATTATTACAATTTGTTCAGCAATTAAACCATATCATTACACAAGTGAAGAGCTCAGATGATAAAGGTGGTATGTGACCAAAAAAAAAAAAGAGTTAATCATGTGATTGAAGATAATCGATGGTCTTCTACCTTCTGTTAAATTACTATTTGAAACACACCTAAAACTCACAGAGATTTTAATTGATAAAGGAGGCCTTTATTTGACAATAAATGCAAATAGCTATTTGGAACTTTACAGCTCATTTTCTCAAAATGATGATTCTGTCACTTACCACCTTTATCATCTGAGCTCTTCAAATGATAAATAAGGCAGAACTATAGTTTAATTTCTGAATTTGTTTACTTCAGTATACCGGTTTACTTCCAGAAGTTAAAATATTTCTAAAGTTCTAAGCATGCACAGAATTATCATCATGATAGATACTGAAACTTAAATCGTCTCCAATTTTCATGCTGGAGTGAACTTTCACGTCTAACGCAGTCTTTAAATTTAAATTTGTATTTTTTCCCCCAGCGCTTATTCGCAGATATAGTACGTCAGAGTTGAAACCAGGATTCCCCCCCCCCCCCCCACCAAACATGAATTTTGTCCCCTCCCCTCCCTATATTTCCAAAGTAAATTTATAAAAAGAAATTTATTAAGTTTTTTAGGTCCATTGCCTTGAATGTTTAAAATTATGATTTGAAAACAAATTCTAATTTATTCTTAATGCGTGGAATGCTTCAAGTTTACTCCAGTGTAGCAGTTGACTTTCAGAAGTTAAAATATTTCCAAAGTGCGAAAGATGTACAGAATTATTATTATGATAAATACTGGCATTCAAATCGTCTTGAACTTTTACGCTAGAATGAATTTTAGGTGAAAAATCAAATTAATTATTTAAGTGATATACAGTTTTCAAGCTTAATTAAAAAGAGTTTATAAATAAAGTTGCTTATTTTCTTTTCAGCATGCTAAAAAGAAGATGATAAGAAAAAGAGATATGAGTTTGACGCTAAAATCACAAATTATAAAAATCATAGTGCAGAAACATAGCACAGTTTAATCACTAGAAAATCACACGGCTAATACGGACTTTTAAATTAAAAATTTTTTTCTAGCGTCTTAGGCGCAGATGGTGTGTCAGAGCGGAAACTACGATTTTTTTCATCCGGGGTAAACATGAATTTTTGCAAGCCCCTATCCCCCCATTTTTAGAATAAATTTATAAAGAGAAATTTATTAAGTTTTTTAGGCCATTTGCCTGTATTGTTTACTAGCCAAACCGGCGGTTTTGCTTATTTGTATACGCATTTTCATTATAAGAAATTATACTACTACAGATAATTCAAAAATTACTAATTAAGCCACATTTTGAATAAACTTCATTCTTACACTGCATTAGGTTTAAATTAATCAGAAGAACTATTTCCAAATAAATCGTCATTTAGAATGTATTTTGAAGGTTTTCCTTTTCATTTGAAATTTCGAATTTTTTAGAAACCGTTCTTAGAAATAATTTGCATCTTAAAAGTAACCTTTATGCCAAATTCCAAGCTTTTATATAAACTATATCACAGAAATTGATATTTTAGAACGTTTTTGGCTCTTGCCCACTTAAAAAAAATTTAAATTTTAAGAAACTGTTCTGTGGCTGCATTTACGTCTCTAACGTAACACCCATTTCAAATTTCAACCTAACAATTTCCGATAAATGACAGTTTACAATCAAGGCCGTAGCCAGAAAAATATTTTGTAGGGGGATTTGATCGTGATTTGATCATTACCTCATTTTGTATTTTTTATTTTTAACCGAGTTATTTTCTTCTGATGGACTGGTGGCTTCCATTATTATGAAACAGCCATCATAAATGAAGTGTTTTAGGTGCACATGAAACAGCAGCCGTAAAAAGCTAGAACTGTGGTTTTCTGGACAGAATGGGAAAAAATGGCCATCATTAAAATAAATAAATAAATAAAATAAAATTATGGCCATCCCCCCCCCCCCCCATTCTAACCAGAAAATCAGAGTTCTAACTTTTTATGACTGCTCTTTTATCTTCACCTAATACTTCATTTATAAAGGCTGTTTCATAATAATGGAACCCACCAGTCCACCAGAAGAAAATGATCCATTCCAAAGGTTTAAGTTCGATTGAAAAAAATTATTTAATACTTTGAACAGAAAGAAGAGGCTACACCTGCAATTTTCATGATACTAATACAATCACATAGCTGCCAATTTGTACGGTTTTTTTACCTCTAAAATTTAATAAAAATTTTTGCCATATTTAATCGTTGATAATTGTTAGATTTGAATTAGGCAAAATTTATAGGTAAGTTTTAGTGGTAAGGAAAAATCCTAGAAAATGATAGCTATGCAGTATACTGTAAAAAAAAAAAAAAAAACTGCAGCAAAATTGACATTTAACAAACAAAAAACTATCAAGCGCTTTTTCAAATAAATAATTTCATTCCCCGTTTTTCTTAAAAGTAACGGAAATATACATCAAAGAAATGTTACTAGTATCATAAAAATTAATGAATTAAGTGAAAATCTCCTTAGTTGGTGACGATTTGTGTAAATTCGGTTTATCCGAGTTTTTTTTCTTATCCGAGGTGTGCTTGGTCCATATTAACTCGGATAATCGAAACTCTAACTGCAGCTGATTTTCGAATCTTGACTGTGTTGAGTGATAGTTAATGGCATATTTGTAGTCATCTTGACAGAAATTTCGGAGGGGGGGGGGGGGGTTAAACTCTGGGTGATACCCCTTATTGGCTACGGCCTTGTTTACAATGTTTTCACACCCTTTTATATTTCGATTTTTTTTTTTTTTTTTTAGAAACTGTTTTTAGCGAACAATTAAATCTTAAAAACAACCTCCAAGCCAAATTTTATTTTATAGATATTTCGTGACTAAATTAAAGGAAAATTAGTATTAAAAATTTTTTGGAGTGAAGACATCGAAATTTCTGAATAAAAAAATTGCCAGATTTGGCAACACTTTTTGCGGCCTGTATAATGCATAGATTAACATACAAAATGGGACACTTCCATAAAGCGTAATGGTAATGCGATTGCGATCGTAGCGCCTTTTGTGACAATGGGAAGAAACTCTTCATCCTTGTAATATTTTTATTATTGAGTATCTATCTTATTGTGATCTTTCTTTTTTTAATGTTGCACGTTTACGTTTTCAATAGAATATTACACCGATACATAAACATAGAATAGATATTCTATTTTATGTATCAAATATCTATTCTATGTTCATGCACGGATATATGCATTTTTATTTTATTTTATTTATTTATTAACCATTTGGAAAAATTGTTATTGTCCTCTTCAGGGTTGGAAATCAAAAGCATATCTGAAGCTTTTTGTCGGTTTAATCCGCATTTTATTCGTTTTCTGATTGGTCTATACATTAACCTTTACTTTCAACAGAGATGGATACTTCAGTTGCCACTATGACAAAAAAGTAATAAAAACTACAAAAAATAAATAAATAAATAAATAAATAAATAAATAAATAATAATAACTCAGAAACAAATTGAGACACAGCTTTCAAACAAATTGCATTTAAAAGTACATTTTTTTCTCTATACGACGGTGTAAAAAGTAATATTGTGGGATGTTTAGAAGTTTAACAATGAAATTTCATTTAAAATTGGTCGTCAGATTTCCAAGAAATCTGATGATGGAAAAGCCTTTTCCCGAACAGCCAATGAAATGCTTGGATAATACGCAAGTTTCAGGAAACCCGAGGAGTCGCAGGCGATTTTTGTCGCTTGCAATTTTTACGTGTTATAACACTATTAATGTTTAGGCGTACGTCATCTCCGTGCGATTTTTTATGTCTTAAATTTTAGTCTTTGAAAAAATCATTTTCCAAATGGTCGTTGTAATTTGTTAAATTGCTTTTTTTTTTTTTTTTTTTTTTTTTTTTTTACATGATGAATGAACGATTTAAGTGCAACGAAAAACAAGGTAAAAATTTCGCCTTGAATGCTATATATCAAAAGCAATGGTGTAATATAAAAATGTATGAAATGTTGCACTCTACAAGTCTCAGAAAATTTCATAAATATTCCCATTTAGTAGGAAAATCTTTATAGCCGATGTTTTATTAATTTATGAAGTTTAACATATTAAACAATCGTTACAATAATCTTTTAAAATTTATGCATTTTCACTTTCTTACAGATAAAATAAAAATATTGTTTTTAATGCAAATAACGTACAATCAATTCAATAATATTTATAATATTAATATATAAGAAATAATAATAAAATTAGAGATGGGGAAAATTCCTTTCGAGAAATTTTTAGAATTATATAAATCTAAAAGTTAAAAATAAATAGAGGTACTGACATTACACTCAATAAAATTTTATTCGATATGAATAAATTAACACATTACCTGAATTTGATTTTTTGCAATTTAATCTCATAAACTTACATATTTACTTTCTTAACAGAATTTTCTAGGGTTATTCGTTTATATTATTACTCATTTTGTAAATTAACGGTGAACGATACAAGTACAATAATAATAATTTTTTAAAAAAGCAGCTGAATAAATAAAGCATAAATACAATATCGTCTGCCTCTTTCGTTTTAGGAAAGAATAGATATTCAAAATATAGAGCGTAAACATATTTCTTCAACATAGGTAAATTTCGGAAGCTTTTTAATTCTTCCCCCTTGTCGGTAGTAACGCTAATACTACTGTTGCCATTACAGATTTTGCCGTAAATGTCCCATCTTGTATGTTAATCTATGGCATAACGTTAACAGCAATTACTCACTCTTACTTGTAAGGCGACACAAGTCAAAAAACGTATTTTAATTAATTAATTAATTAATTAATTATTATTATTATTTAGATATTAATTAAAATAAATTGGATCGCAAAAATATTTTACCATCTCTAAGTAAAATCATTCTTAAATATGTTTTAAAACGACCTAATTAGAACTTAAAAAAAGATTGCAATGCGAGTATAGTATTCTAAAGCATAGCTCAAAAACTACTTATCGGGATGAACTGTAATGTTACAGTAGCATATTCGAGGCTTTTAGAAATTGATATCTGATAAAACATTCACATGTTAGAATTCATATTTTTTTCGGAAATTAATTTCAAAAATATAGTTTTTGAATTATGCTTGAATTGTATGGTTTGTTATTGTATGGTTTATTAACCATTTGAAAAAATGGTTATTGTCCTCCGTCAGGGGTAGGAAATCAAAAACATATCTGAAGCGTTTTATTGGTTGAATCCGCATTTTATTCGTTTTCTTATTGGTCTATACAGTAATCTGTATTTTCCCTTTACTTTCAACAGAGATGGATACTTCTGTTGCCACTGTGACAAAAAAGTAATAAAAACTACAAAAAAAAACTTAATAACTCAGAAACAAATTGAGATACAGCTTTCAAACAAATTGCATTTAAAAGTATATTTTTTTCTTTATACGACGGTGTAAAAAGTAATATTGTGGGATGTTTAGAAGTTTAAAAATGAAATTTCATTTAAAATTGGTCCAGGAATATTAATGTTTAATCCATGGCATACGTAATGAATGATCAGCTCCGTAGAAGTTTAAAATTTTACAGTACCGAAAAATGTGTTCCATGGCGTACGTAATGTAGGATCAACTCCGTGCGATTTTTATGTCTTAAATTTTAGACTTAATCGTTTCCAAATGGTCGTTGTAATTTGTTAAATTGCATTTTTTTTTATTATTATTATGGTTTTGCTTTCTGTTTTGCAAAGATTAAATGCTGTGTTTTAGCGCTGTAAATCTCATAATTTCTAAACTATTTGACCCAATGACTTCCCATTTCGTATCCTAAGGTAAAATGTACCAGATAATGCAAATATAATGTTTAAATCTGGTTTTAGTATCAAAAATTTCAAAATTCGATACAATTTCAGTATGAAGACTATTCCAAGCGAAATTTAAGTGCAGCATTAATTAATAAACATTTTATTAATCGATTGATACCATTTTCATTTTTATACAATGATTTTCGAAGAGTTAGTAAGGGAGGTATCCTTTTTTCTCACGACTGTACAAACGCCCTATTGTTTTACCCCCTTACCTACTCCCTGGCTTACTTAAGGCTGTCCTTAAGGGTGTATTCGAAAAAATATTTTTCCACACTCAACAGCTCGAAACTTTCTGAGACATTTTCAGATTCATTTTTAAAAGTAAAAACATGAAACTTGCTGGGGTGATTTCTGAAGACATGTTTAACATGCCGTATGATTTCATTTTCAGCTCAATTAATTAGAATTTGATTTTTAAACAATTATTTTCTCAGTATGACCATTTTTTTTTTCATTCCCAGATCGCCCGTTTCGGAAAATTCGGTTCAAAATGCCAACTTTGACAGCGTTTTTTTACAGTATTTTCTGCATTTATCAAAAAATTAAGAAACACCACACATTATATAGTTTCTAAATAAGAGAATTTCCAAGTTTGATGCGTTTGAGAGCAAAAACGAATTTTAAAATGAATCAGAAAAATAGCAGTTTGGATCGGAATACACCCTTAAGACAGTTCTCAAATCCAAAAGGGCAACTTCCTGACATAAGTTTAATTTATTTTTGTTCGAAAATGCATTAAACTAGCTGGTGTTGTTGTTCAGAAACTATGTCATCGAGCTATTTTTTCAATTCTTTTGCAAACGCAATAGATCTTTCAGAAAATAATGTCAAAGTGGACCTTTTGAACCGAATTTTCGCGCGAAAGTAGAAAAAACACTCAAGAGCGCGCGAAAAACGGATTTGTTACGTGATCGATATCGCTTATAATTCAATAGGTAATTGATGGATCAAAAAATGAAAAAAAACAGTTCGATTCAAAATCGCTTCCATGGCCAGGCTTTCCAATTTTATATCTTTCCGTTAAAAAAAATGAATTTGTAAATGTGTCAGAACGTTTTGCGCTTGTTCAGCGGAGCAGTTAAGAACATCCTTAAGAGGCTACTTCAGTCAAGCGAAAAGACGCGTTCGCTAATGCTAATCCTATGGAAGAAATTTATAAAGATATCTCGGTCGCATTTCAATATTTTTAAATGATTTTTTTTTTTTTTTTTTTGCATTGAATAGTTGAGATCGATCTGTACAAAGGCTATTGATTACTTTTTCGATTTTGTTTACAGGTATTTTTAATAAGAACACTTTCATTTTCGGAACCGGTTTCAAAAGTAAAAGCATCCTCTTTAAAAAAATCTGCAATCAAAACTGAAAAAGTAAAAAACGGTCTGCATACAGATCGATCTCAGTTATCCAATACAAAAAAAAAAAATCATTTAAAAATATTGAAATGCAACCGAGATATCTTTATAAATTTCTTCCATAGGGTTAGCATTAGCGAACGCGTCTTTTCGTTTGACTGAAGTAGCCTCTTAAGTTCCCTGCTCAAGAAGTGCGAAACTTTCTGACACATTTTCTGACTCATTTTTTAACGTAAAGCACAAAATTAGCAGGTCTGATTATTGAAGCGATTTGAAATCGAAATGAATTTTCCATTTTTTGATAACTAAATTTCTTATCGAGATGTAAGCGTCACGTAACAACAGGTTTTTCTCCTTTCGCCCAGAAACTCGGTTAAAAACGCCAAATTTGACAGCATTTTCTGAAAGATCTTCTGCGTTTACCAAAAATTGGAAAAAGCCTTTCAATTACATAAGTTTCTGAATAACAATACCGTCAATTTCATTGGCTTCCGAACAAAAGTGAATTAAAAAATGTGTCAGAAAGTAGCCCTTTTGGATTCGAGAACATCCTAAAGGGTGTTCTCAAATCGAAAAGGACAACTTTCTGACATAAGTTTTAATTTATTTTTTTTTCGAAAATGCATGAAACTAGTTGTTGTTGTTGTTCAGAAACTATGTAATTGAGCTGCTTTTTCCATTTTTCTGCAAACGCAATAGATCTTTCAGAAAATAATTTCAAAATGGGCGTTTTGAAACGAATTTCCGCGCGAAGGAAGAAAGAGCACTCAAGAGCGAGCGAAAAACGGGTTTTTACGTGATGGAATTCGCTTATAACTCAATAGGTAATTGATGGATCAAAAAATGGAAAAAACAGTTCCATTCCGAATCGCTTTCATGGCCAGGCTATTCAATTTTATATCTTTCCGTTAAAAAATGAATTTGTAAATATGTCAAAACATTTTTCGCTTGTTGAACAGAGCAGTTAAGAACAGCCTTAATGATAAAACCAACCCTGAAGGTTTTTCTTAACTGCTCTGCTCAACAAGCGAAAAACGTTTTGACATATTTACAAATTCATTTTTTAACGGAAAATATAAAATTGGAAAGCCTGGCCAAGAAAGCGATTTGGAATGGAACTGTTTTTTCCATTTTTTGATCAATCAATTACCTATAGAGTTATAAGCGAATTCGATCACGTGACAAACCCGTTTTTCGCCCGCTCTTGTATGCTCTTTCTCCCTTCGCGCGGAAATTCGGTTCAAAACGCCCACTTGGACATTATTTTCTGAAAGATCTATTGCGTTTGCAAAAAAATGGAAAAAACAACTCAATTACATAGTTTCTGAAGAACAACACCAGCTAGTTTCATGCATTTTCGAACAAAAATACATTAAAACTTGTGTCAAAAAGTTATCTTTTTCGATTTGAGAACACCCTGAAAAAATAAATGTATTTGTACTTTGGGTTGTTCGATTGCATAACGTTTTTGCTCGAGTGTCATTATTTGCTTTTTGTACCGAACGACGAACCAAATCTTCTTTGGGTCCTCCTTCTGCTTTCGTGGTCTCTGTACTGCCCTCTCGCTCTCTCTATGTGATTTCAATTGACTTCTCAAGGTCAGCTTCACGGTACACTGTAAAAAAAAAAAATCTGTAAAGTTACTAAAGTTTTTCTAGGAAATTGAGATGCCTAGAACTCTTTATGTAACGACAACAACAAAAATTCATGTAACAGACACACTTTTGAGCCGAAAATCAAAAAAATCTGTAAGATTACTAAGAATTTTTTACGAAACTGGGATGTTCGGAACATTTCATGTAACTGCAACTAGGGTTGCAGATAAAATTTTAATTAGATTACTGTAATTTTATCAGATTCATTTGTAACGTTACAGATTCCTGTAGCTTTACAGAAATTAGTTTTGTAGCTTTTTTTGTACAGTTACAGATGAAAGTTTAGTAAGCATCTAACTTTGCATCTGTAGAACTACAGATTTTTTTTTACAGTGTACTTATCTTAGTTCAGTGACTAAGGTAACACCGCATTTGGTTGACAGATCGCTGTACTATTCCCTATGGCAATGAAGAGGTGAAGTGGGGAAGATGCATGACCTTGCGAAGCCAATTGAAATTACATAGAGTAGTACTTGTAGTGTGTTTTAGGTAGCTTTCATTACAAAAGCTACCTATTGCAGCCGTTCGGAGGAAAGCGATTTCAAAAAATTTTGGTATATTTTCATCGATCATGACCCCCAGACCCCGAAACCACCCTCCGTTCAATATATATATATATATATATATATATATATATATATATATCTGACCTTTGTCACACTGTACCTCTCGTATTTATGAACCGATTTCGATGTAATTCGGCGTGTACATAGTACATACCAATGTCTCGACCGAGTTCGTTGGCCAGCTTCATCTGCCGTTTTGTTTCAAAATGGCTGCCATTTAAAATTTAAAAAAAATTTAAAATTTAAAATGTGGTACCAAAAAAATTGAAAATGGAAAAATATTTTTTTCTTATGTATACAAAGATATACCTTTATACAAAGATTCCGGAGCAGTTTCTGTTTCATCTATATCTTAAAAAATGGCTGAGTTATAGCATTTGAATTTCTAGCGTGTCTGACATTTTGAAATGTCCTGAAATTTGTCACGCGATAAAAGGCTTATATATGAACCGATTTCAATGTAATTCGGTGTGTACATAGTACATACCAATGTCTCGACCGAGTTCGTTGGCCAGCTTCATCCGCCATTTTGTTTCAAAATGGCGGCTATTTAAAATTTTAAAAAAAATGTAAAATTTGAAATGTGGTATCAAAAATTGAAAATAGAAAAATATTTTTTCTTATGTATTTGACCTTTATACAAAGATTCCGGAGCAGTTTTTGTTTCGTCTATATCTTAAAAAACGGCTGAGTTATAGCATTTTGAATTTCTAGCGTGGCTGACATTTTGAAACGTCACGAATTTTGTCACGCGATAAAAGGCGTATTTATGAAGCGATTTGGATGTAACTTCGTTTATACATAGTACATACCAATGTCTCGACCGAGTTCGTTGGCCAGCTTCATCCGCCATCTTGTTTAAAAATGGCGGGCATTTAAATTTTTAAGAAAAATTTTAATTTGAAATGTGGTACCAAAAAATTGAAAATTGAAAAAATATTTTTTTCTTATGTGTTTGACCTTGATAAAAAGATTCGGGAGCAGTTTTTGTTTCGTCAATATCTTAAAAAATGGTTGAGTTATAGCATTTTGAATTTCTAGCGTGGCTGACATTTTGAAACGTCCTGATTTTTGTCACGTGATAACAGGCGTATTTATGAACCGATTTGGATGTACCTTTGTGTGTACATAGTACATACAAATATCTCGACCGAGTTCGTTGGTCAGCTTCATCCGCCATCTTGTTTCAAAATGGCGGCCATTTAAAATTTTTTTAAAATTTTTAAATTTAAAATGAGATACCAAAAAATTGGAAGATGAAAAATATTTTTTTGTATGTGTTTGACCTTAATACAAATGTGTTTGACCTTAATACTGTCTCGACCGAGTTCGTTGGCCAGCTTCATTCGCCATCTTGTTTCAAAAGGGTTGCCATTAAAAAAAAATAAATTTAACATTTAAAATGAGGTATTAAAAAATTGGAAAATGAAAAAGATTTTTTTTATGTGTTTGGCCTTGATAAAAAGATTCCGGAACAGTTTTTTTTTTTTCTGAAAATTTGTTCTTTTGTTTATATCTTAAAAAATGGTTGAATTATAGCACTTTGAATTTCTAGCATGGCTAACATTTTGAAACGATCTTGTATTTGTCACTCGATAATACACGTATTCGCCTATTTCGAAGTAAGAAGGCATGTGGATAGTATACATCAATATCTCGACCAAGTTCGCTGGCCAGATTCATCAGCCATCTTGTTTAAAATGGCGGGCATTAAATTAAAAAATATATATATATTTAAAGTGAGGTGCAAAGTATTAGAAATTGAAGAAGTCCTTCTGGCCAGTGCCGGGAGGAAGAGGTAGCTTTCATAATCCTTATTTAAAAAAAAAGCCAACTTATATCATGCAAACACACGAAGCTCAATTTAGTGGAAACCGAATATAGGAGATTCAATACTAATTTTTATCAATATAATGAATGAGAATTTCGCGAAATTAGTCAGCTTTATCCAAGCTGCTTTTCTTTAAAGTAACTTATATTTGGCTGCCAAATTCGGCAATTTCTTAAAGTGCCTGTCATTTTAAGACAACATGGTGGATGAGGCTAAGCAGTGAACTTGGTCGAGAACTTAGTAATTGCTGTGCACATGCTCACTCACATCGGAATCGGTTAATATATAGGAGTGCTGTCGCATGCAAAAAATCAGATTTTTCAAAATGTCACCCACAATAGAAATTGAAACTGCTATATCTGAGCCATTTTTTAATGTAAAGGCAAACAAAAAATGCTCCTGAATCCTTATATCAAGGTCAAATACTTAAGATAGAAACCTTTTTCAATTTCTAATTTTTTTGCACCTCACTTTAAATATATATATATTTTTTAATTTAATGGCCGCCATTTTGAAACAAGATGGCTGATGAATCTGGCCAGCGAACTTGGTCGAGGTGTTGATGTATACTATCCACATGCCTTCTTACATCGAAATAGGCGAATGCGTGTGTTATCGCGTGACAAATACAAGATCGTTTCAAAATGTTAGCCATGCTAGAAATTCAAAATGCTATAAATCAACCATTTTTTAAGATATCAACAAAAGAACAAATTTTCAGAAAAAAAACTGCTCCGGAATCTTTGTATCAAGGCCAAACACATAAAAAAAATCTTTTTCATTTTCCAATTTTTTAATACCTCATTTTAGGTAGCTTTCTTTACAAAAAGCTACCTATTGCAGCCGTTCAGAGGAAAGCGATTTCAAAAAATTTTGGTGTATTTTCATCGATCATGACCCCCAGACCCCGAAACTACCCTCCGTTCAAAATTGATATATATATATATATATATATATCAATATATATATATATATATATATATATATATATATATATCTGACCTATGTCACACTGTAACTCTCGTATTTATGAACCGATTTGGATGTAATTCGGTGTGTAAATAGTACATACCAATGTCTGGACGAGTTCGTTGGCCAGCTTCATCCGCCATTTTGTTTCAAAATGGCGGCCATTTAAAATTTTTTAAAAAATTTAAAATTTGAAATGTGGTACCAAAAAATTGAAAATGGAAAAATATTTTTTTCTTATGTATTTGACCTTTATACAAAGACTCCGTAGCAGTTTTTGTTTCGTCTATATCTTAAAAAATGGCTGAGTTATAGCATTTTGAATTTCTAGCGAAGCTGACATTTTGAAACGTCCTGAATTTTGTCACGCGATAAAAGGCGTATTTATGAACCGATTTGGATGTAACTTCGTTTATACATAGTACAGACCAATGTCTCGAACGAGTTCGTTGGCCAGCTTCATCCGCCATCTTGTTTAAAAATGGCGGCCATTTAAAATTTTAAGAAAATATTAAATTTGAAATGTGGTAGCAAAAAATAGAAAATTGAAAAAATATTTTTTTCTTATATGTTTGACCTTGATAAAAAGATTCGGGAGCAGTTTTTGTTTCGTCTATATCTTAAAAAATGGCTGAGTTATAGCATTTTGAATTTCTAGCGTGGCTGACATTTTGAAACGTCCTGATTTTTGCCATGTGATAACAGACGTATTTATGAACCGATTTGGATGTACCTTGGTGTGTACATAGTACATACAAATAACTCAACCGAGTTCGTGGACCAGCTTCATTCGCCATCTTGTTTCAAAATGGTGGCCATTTAAAAAAAATTAAAAAAAATAAATTTAAAATGAGATACCAAAAAATTGGAAAATGAAAAAGATTTTTTTTGTATGTGTTTGACGTTAATACAAAGATTCCGGAACAGGTTTTGTTTTGTCTACATCTAAAAAAATGGCTGAGTTATAACATTTTGAATTTCTATTGTGGCTGACATTTTAAAACGACCTAATTTTTGTCACGCGATAACAGGCGTATTTATGAACCGATTTTAATGTAACTTGGTCTGTACATAGTACATACCAATGTCTCGACCGAGTTCGTTGGCCAGCTTCATTTGCCATCTTGTTTCAAAAGGGTTGCCATTTTTAAAAAAAAATGTAATTTAAAATGAGGTATCAAAAAATTGGAAAATGAAAAAGATTTTTTTATGTGTTTGGCCTTGATACAAAGATTCTGGAGCAGTTTTTGTTTCTGAAAATTTGTTCTTTTGTTTATATCTTAAAAAGTGGTTGAATTATAGCACTTTGAATTTCTATCATGGCTAACACTTTGAAACGATCTTGTATTTGTCACGCGATACCACACTTATTCGCCTATTTCGATGGAAGAAGGCATGTGGATAGTATACATCAATATCTCGACCAAGTTCGCTGGCCAGCTTCATCAGCCATCTTGTTTCAAAATGGCGGCCATTAAATTAAAAAAATTATATTTAATGTGAGGTGCAAAAAAATTAGAAATTGAAAAAGGTTTCTTTCTTAATATTTGACCTTGATATAAGGATTCAGGAGCATTTTTTGTTTGTCTTTATCTTAAAAAATGGCTCAGATATAGCAGTTTCAATTTCTAAAGTGGGTGACATTTTGAAAAATCTGATTTTTTGCCTGTGACAGCACTCGTATATATCAACCGATTCCGATATGAGTGAGCATGTGCACAGCAATTACTAAGGTCTCGACCAAGTTCACTGGTTAGCCTCATCCACCATGTTGTCTTAAAATGGCAGGCACTTTAAGAAATCGCCGAATTTTGCAGCCAAATATAAGTGACTTTAAAAAGTCCGTCCGGCCAGTGCCGGGAGGAAGAGGTAGCTTTCATAATCCTTATTTAAAAAAAGCCAACTTATATCATGCAAACACACGAAGCTCAATTTAGTGGAAACCGAATATAGGAGATTCAATACTAATTTTTATCAATATAATGAATGAGAATTTCGCGAAATTAGTCAGCTTTATCCAAGCTGCTTTTCTTTAAAGTAACTTATATTTGGCTGCCAAATTCGGCAATTTCTTAAAGTGCCTGTCATTTTAAGACAACATGGTGGATGAGGCTAAGCAGTGAACTTGGTCGAGACCTTAGTAATTGCTGTGCACATGCTCACTCACATCGGAATCGGTTAATATATAGGAGTGCTGTCGCATGCAAAAAATCAAATTTTTCAAAATGTCACCCACAATAGAAATTGAAACTGCTATATCTGAGCCATTTTTTAAGGTAAAGACAAACAAAAAATGCTCCTGAATCCTTATATCAAGATCAAATACTTAAGAAAGAAACCTTTTTCAATTTCTAATTTTTTTGCACCTCACTTTAAATATATATATATATTTTTTAATTTAATGGCCGCCATTTTGAAACAAGATGGCTGATGAATCTGGCCAGCGAGCTTGGTCGAGCTGTTAATGTATACTATCCACATGCCTTCTTACATCGAAATAGGCGAATACGTGTGTTATCGCATGACAAATACAAGATCGTTTCAAAATGTTAGCCATGCTAGAAATTCAAAGTGCTATAAATCAACCTTTTTTTAAGATATCAACAAAAGAACAAATTTTCAGAAACAAAAACTGCTCCGGAATATTTGTATGAAGGCCAAACACATAAAAAAAATCTTTTTCATTTTCCAATTTTTAATACCTTATTTTGAATTTTAAATTTAATTTTTTTAAATGGCAACCCTTTTGAAACAAGATGGTGAATGAAGCTGGCCAACGAACTCGGTCGAGACATTGGTATGTACTATGTACAGACCAAGTTACATCCAAATAGGTTCATAAATAAGCCTGTTATCGCGTGACAAAAATCAGGGCGTTTTAAAATGTCAGCCACAAGAGAAATTCAAAATGCTATTACTCAGCCATTTTTTTTTAGATATAGACGAAAGAAAAACTGTTCCGGAATCTTTGTATTAAGGTCAAACACATACAAAAAAAATCTTTTTCATTTTACAATTTTTTTGTATCTCATTTAATTTTTTTAAATGGCCGCCATTTTGAAACAAGATGGCGGATGAAGCTGGCCAACGAACTCGGTCGAGATATTTCTATGTACTATGTACACACCAAGGTACATCCAACTCGGTTCATAAATACGCCTGTTATTACGTGAGAAAAATCAGGACGTTTGAATATGTCAGCCACGCTAAAAATTCAAAATGCTATAACTCAGCCATTTCTTAAGATATAGACGAAACAAAAACTGCTCCCGAATCTTTTTATCAAGGTCAAACACATAAGAAGAAAATATTTTTTCAATTTTCAATTTTTGGTACCACATTTCAAATTTAAATTTATCTTAAAAATTTAAATGGCCGCCATTTTTAAACAAGATGGCGGGTGAAGCTGGCCAACGAACCCGGTCGAGACATTGGTATGTACTATGTATAAACGAAGTTACATCCAAATCGGTTCATAAATACGCCTTTTATCGCGTGACAAAATTCAGGACGTTTCAAAATGTCAGCCACGCTAGAAATTCAAAATGCTGTAACTCAGCCATTTTTTAAGATATAGACGAAACAAAAACTGCTCCGAAATCTTTGTATAAAGGTCAAACACATAAGAAAAAAATATTTTTCCATTTTCAATTTTTTGGTACCACATTTCAAATTTTAAATTTTTTTTAAAATTTTAAATGGCCGCCATTTTGAAACAAAATGGCGGATGAAGCTGGCCAACGAACTCGGTCGAGAGATTGGTATGTACTATGTATAAACGAAGTTACATCCAAATGGGTTCATAAATACGCCTTTTATTGCGTGACAAAATTCAGGACGTTTCAAAATGTCAGCCACGCTAGAAATTCAAAATGCTATAACTCAGCCATTTTTTAAGATATAGACGAAACAAAAGCTGCTCCGGAATCTTTGTATAAAGGTCAAATAAATAAAAAAAAAATATTTTTCCATTTTTAATTTTTTGGTACCACATTTCAAGTTTAAAAAGTTTTTTTAAAATTTTAAATGGCCGCCATTTTGAAACAAAACGGCGGATTTCTGGCCAACGAACTCGGACGAGACATTGGTATGTACTATGTACACACCGAATTACATCGAAATCGGTTCATAATTACGGGAGTTACAGTGTGACATAGGTCATATATATATATATATATCAGTTTTGAACGGAGGGTGGTTTCGGGGTCTGGGGGTCATGATCGATGAAAATATACCAAAATTTTTTGAAATCGCTTTCCTCCGAACGGCTGCAATAGGTAGCTTTTTTGTAAAGAAAGCTACCTAATAAAAGCAGCTTGGATAAAGCTGTCTAATTTCGCGAAATTCTCATTCATAATGATTTAGTATTGATAAAAATTAGTATTGAATCTCCTACATTCGGTTTCCACTTAATTGAGCTTCGTGTGTTTGAATAATATAAGTTGGCTTTTTAAAAATAAGGAATATGAAAGCTACCTCTTCCTCCCGGCACTGGCCGGAAGGACTTTTGAATTTTAAATTTAATTTTTTTAAAATGGCAACCCTTTTGAAACAAGATGGCGAATGAAGCTGGGCAACGAACTCGGTCGAGACATTGGTATGTACTATGTACAGACCAAGTTACATCCAAATAGATTCATAAATACGCCTGTTATCGCGTGACAAAAATCAGGTCGTTTTAAAATGTCAGCCACAAGAGAAATTCAAAATGCTATTACTCAGCCATTTTTTTTTTAGATATAGACGAAAGAAAAACTGTTCCGGAATCTTTGTATTAAGGTCAAACACATACAAAAAAAATTCTTTTTCATTTTCCAATTTTTTGGTATCTCATTTAAATTTTTTTATTTTTTAATTTTTTTAAATGGCCGCCATTTTGAAACAAGATGGCGGATGAAGCTGGCCAACGAACTCGGTCGAGATATTTGTATGTACTATGTACACACCAAGGTACATCCAAGTCGGTTCATAAATACGCCTGTTATTACGTGAGAAATATCAGGACGTTTCAAAATGTCAGCCACGCTAGAAATTCAAAATGCTATAACTCAGCCATTTCTTAAGATATAGACGAAACAAAAACTGATCCCGAATCTTTTTATCAAGGTCAAACACATAAGAAGAAAATATTTTTTCAATTTTCAATTTTTGGTACCACATTTCAAATTTAAATTTTTCTTAAAAATTTAAATGGCCGCTATTCTTAAACAAGATGGCGGGTGAAGCTGGCCAACGAACCCGGTCGAGACATTGGTATGTACTATGTATAAACGAAGTTACATCCAAATCGATTCATAAATACGCCTTTTATCGCGTGACAAAATTCAGGATGTTTCAAAATGTCAGCCACGCTAGAAATTCAAAATGCTCTAACTCAGCCATTTTTTAAGATATAGACGAAACAAAAACTGCTCCGAAATCTTTGTATAATGGTCAAATACATAAGAAAAAAATATTTTTCCATTTTCAATTTTTTGGTACCACATTTCAAATTTTAAATTAAAAAAAAAATTTAAATGGCCGCCATTTTGAAACAAAATGGCGGATGAAGCTGGCCAACGAACTCGGTCGAGAGATTGGTATGTACTATGTATAAACGAAGTTACATCCAAATCGGTTCATAAATACGCCTTTTATCGCGTGACAAAATTCAGGACGATTCAAAATTTCAGCCACGTTAGAAATTTAAAATGCTATAACTCAGCCATTTTTTAAGATATAGACGAAATAAAAACTGCTCCGGAATCTTTGTATATAGGTCAAATACATAAGAAAAAAATATTTTTCCATTTTTAATTTTTTGGTACCACATTTCAAGTTTTAAATTTTTTTAAAAATTTTAAATGGCCGCCATTTTGAAACAATACGGCGGATGAAGCTGGCCAACGAACTCGGTCGAGACATTAGTATGTACTATGTACACACCGAATTACATCGAAATCGGTTCATAATTACGGGAGTTACAGTGTGACATAGGTCAGATATATATATATATATATATGTATATATATATATATATATATATATATATATATATATATATATATATATATATATATCAATTTTGAACGGAAGGTGGTTTCGGGGTCTGGGGGTCATGATCGATGAAAATATACCAAAATTTTTTGAAATCGCTTTCCTCCGAACGGCTGCAATAGGTAGCTTTTTTGTAAAGAAAGCTATCTAAAAGGTTTCTTTCTTAAGTATTTGACCTTGATATAAGGATTCAGGAGCATTTTTTGGTTGTCTTTATCTTAAAAAATGGCTCAGATATAGCAGTTTCAATTTCTAATGTGGGTGACATTTTGAAAAATTTGTTTTTTTTTTTGCCTGCGACAGCACTCGTATATATCAACCGATTCCGATGTGAGTGAGCATATGTGCACAGCAATTACTAAGGTCTCGACCAAGTTCACTGGTTAGCCTCATCCACCATGTTGTCTTAAAATGGCAGGCACGTTAAGAAATCGCCGAATTTGGCAGCCAAATATAAGTAACTTTAAATAAAGGCAGCTTGGATAAAGCTGACTAATTTCGCGAAATTCTCATCCATTATATTGATAAAAATTAGTATTGAATCTCCTATATTCGGTTTCCACTAAATTGAGCTTCGTGTGTTTGAATAATATAAGTTGGCTTTTTTTTAAATAAGGAATATGAAAGCTACCTCTTCCTCTCGGCACTAGCCGGGAGGTCTTTTTTCAGTTCACTGCGCCGACGGAAAAGTTATATCATTTGGTCTCGAAACTTCAGAAGCCAGTACAATAGTCCGCCGTGACTCATAGGCCGGGAGGCTGCTGCACAGAGAGTTGTCGGCTGAAATTCCAGGATTAGACAGAACTTGATTAGCATATTAAAATGCAACTGGTCTGCTAAGTCCTATCTTGGTGTAAAACACCTGCAGACCTGATTTTAGTGGTTGGTCGGTAAGTTTATCATTGTGTTTTTTGTCACGCAAAGATGCGAAAACATGGAGGACTGGGAGCAGGAAAACACAATTGTAAACCTACCAGTCAACTACTATAATCGGGTTTGCGGGTGTTTTCCACCAAGATATGACTTGGCAGACCAGTTGCATTTTAATATGCGACTCGAGTTTTAACTAATCCTGCAATTTTAGCGGTTAATCCGATGAGGTGATGGTTTGTGCAGCCGGCACCCTAACTAATACTTTTATTGGAGAAACTTTGGATGCTTCAGACTTCGGAGAAGATGGATTTTTTCCAATTTTTTTTTCAAAAAGAATATCATTAGGATCAATAAATTGACTCACCGTTTTTGAATCTCTTAATGAAAATTTTTTTTTTTCACCGTAACTACTACACCTCGTAATATCCGTCGTACATGAAAAGCAACGAAAAACTATTAAAAGAAAAGAAAAAGATGAAAAAACAAGAGGACAGGAATTCTGCTTTTTCAGAATTTAGTGTCGCCTCCGACATTTCCATTACTTCATTTTCTTCTGATGGACTGGTGGCTTCTATTATTATGAAACAGCCATTATAAATGAAGTGTTAGGTGAAGATGAAAGAGCAGCCGTAAAAAGTTAGAACTCTGATTTTCTGGTCAGAATGGAAAAAAATGGCCATAATTTTTCTTTTTTTAAAAAAAATTATGGCCATTTTTTCCCCATTCTGACCAGAAAATCAGAGTTCTAACTTTTTACGACTGCTCTTTCATTTTCACCTAACGCTTCATTTATAATGGCTGTTTCATAATAATAGAAGCCACCAGTCCATCAGAAGAAAATGAAGTAATAGAAGCCAGATCTATCAGAAGAAAATAATTCGGTTAAGCGGGACTCGGATAATAGGGACTCTATTCTAGTGCAAAACATATTTCAATTTTAAGACTTAAAGCACACGCTTTTATTTTATGTAAAATGACGTTATTTGCATTAATATAGATACTTAAAATTAAATATAGTTTATAATAGCTCCATGTTTTATCATAAATCATTCATTTATATTTTTCTCAAAATAGTGCGCATTTTATTTACATTTTTTCAGTTTTTATGAGAAAATGACAACAAGAAGATATAATTTCTATTTTTCAACTATTTTTCCTTTACTTTCTACAGAAATGGAGTACTTCCGTTGCCAAAATTAAAGAAATGTCGCTAAAAACTATAAAATAATTAATATTTCAAAAACAAATTGCATTAAAAGTACTTTTTTTTTCCATACGACGGTATAAACATTGAAAATGTGCGATGCTTAGAAGTTTTTAAAAATGCTGTAAAGTATTTAATCGCACAATGAAACATCGGCTTTTGTTTTACGGCTGGCGTATACAAGGTAACGTTATTTATTGGAGACAAAATAAGCTGGGAGAAAGAAGTAGCATACCGGGGCTAATTCAATGGCGGATCTAGGGGGGGGGGCGAGGGGGCGATAGCCCCCCCCCTTGGGCAAATAAAGGTGTGCAAAACGGCATTATGCATCATGACAGGAAATGACTTGGGGCGAAACTCGAGCCCGGCGCGACCCGGGTCGGGTCGCGCCAGTTTAAATCCACGAGACTCGGCGTAGGTAAGGTCTTCTCTCTTTTAGAGCCGGGCGGTGCCCTGATCTTAAATTTTTCTGCAAATTCGGGTCGGGACAGACTTCTTTTTCTTCCAGGTTGAGACTGGCCTGGACTTCATTCTTCCTAGAGGTCTGCACTGGCCAAAACTTCCGGGTCGGGGCTCGTCCCGGAATAAAAGCTAAACGTTCGGTCCGTGTCAGCACGTATGATAAGTAGTATTGGCCCGACCACGACCCGTGCACTTCTCTAAATTCTTCTACCAGAGCCCAAGTTGGTCTGGTATCTTACTTACTTGTTATTCGTAAAAATTATACATATTTATGGTGCACATTTGTTTAGCGAAATCTTTAAAAATTTCATTTGATTTGATAAGTTACATAGATGTCTTCTTGAGATCTACTTCTTTTCTTTGAAGAGCTTTAAAATTGAGATTTTCTTTTATCATCCATTTCTTTCATTCTAAACTGATTTTCTTATTAGATTTTTATTTGAATGTATTTGTCGAAGTACTGATTTTTACGTAGTGTTTATGTACGTATTGTTATTATTATATAATTGCCTAAATAGTCATTAATATTAATGTTTTTCTGTATTCATAAATTTTGAACACAATCAAAAATAAAATATGATCATAAATAAGTGAGCTTTAGGAATAATTTTAATTGCAAAATGCAGGCTGCGCTGGAGTCGATTTTTACTTTCTTCTTTCTTCAATAGAAGAAAGTATTGTAATCGAAATTTTTTTCGACTTCCGGTTTTCGACGGATTTGCATGTTTTAGGGGTCAGAGATTCCAAAAAACATGTTTATAGAAAATGTCTGTCTGTCCGTCTGTCCGTCTGTCCGTCTGTCTGTCGCCATTGTACCATCAAAAAGTGTATGAAGTTATGTATAGAATTAAACCAAAATTTTATTATACGTTTTTGGGTATAGCAAGCAGGTCCTCCCGGAATTTGGAAAAAATTCGCCGGTAGGTGGCGCTGATATAACAATTTTTGTGCGATTTTAAATATTGTACCATCCAAAAGTGTATGGAGTTATGCATAGAATTGAACCAAATTTTTATTTTAAGTTTTTGGATATGACAAGCAGGTCCTCCCTGAATTTGGAAAAAAATCGCCGGTAGGGGGCGCTGTAAATGCGATTTTTGTGCGATTTTGAATCTTGTACCGCCCAAAAGTGTATGAAGTTATGCATAGAATTAAACCAAATTTTTATTTTAAGTTTTTGGATATGGCAAGCAGGTCCTCCTTGAATTTGCAAAAAATTCGCCGTTAGGGGGCGCTGTAATAGCGATTTTTGTGCGATTTTGAATATTGCACCATCGAAAAGTGTATGAAGTTATGCATAGAATTGAACCAAAAAAAAAAAAAAATTAAGTTCTTGTTTATGGCAAGGAGGTCCTCCCTTAATTTGTAAAAAAATCGCTTTTTTTCGAATTCCGGTTTTCGACGGATTTGCATGTTTTAGGGGTCAGAGATTCCAAAAAACATGTTTATAGAAAATGTCTGTCTGTCTGTGTGTCCGTCTGTCCGTCCGTCCGTCTGTCTGTCGCCATTGTACCATCAAAAAGTGTATGAAATTATGAATAGAATTAAACCAAAATTTTATTATAAGTTTTTGGCTATGGCAAGCAGGTCCTCCCGGAATTTGGAAAAAATTCGCCAGTAGGGGGCGCTGATATAACAATTTTTGTGCGATTTTGAATATTGTACCATCTAAAAGTGTATGGAGTTATGCATAGAATTGAACCAAATTTTTAGTTTAAGTTTTTGGATATGACAAGTAGGTCCTCCCTGAATTTGGAAAAAATTCGCCGGTAGGGGGCGCTGTAAATGCCTTTTTTGTGCGATTTTGAATATTGTACCATCGAAAAGTGTATGAAGTTATGCATAGAATTGAACCAAATTTTTATTTTAAATTTTTGGCTATGGCAAGCAGGTCCTCCCTGAATTTGGAAAAAATTCGCCGGTAGGGGGCGCTGTAATAGCGATTTTGAATATTGTACCGTCCAAAAGTGTATGAAGTTATGCATAGAATTAAACCAATTTTTTATTTTAAGTTTTTGGATATGGCAAGCAGGTCCTCCATGAATTTGCAAAAAATTCGCCGTTAGGGGGCGCTGTAATAGCGATTTTTGTGCGATTTTGAATATTGCATCATCGAAAAGTGTATGAAGTTATGTATAGAATTGAACCAAAAAAAAATTTTAAGTTCTTGGCTATGGGAAGGAGGTCCTCCCTTAATTTGTAAAAAAATCGCTCGTAGAGGGCGCTGTAATAGCGATTTTTGTACAATTTTTGTGCCATTTTGAATATTGTACCGCCGAATACTGTATGAAGTTATGCATAGTATTGAACCAAATTTTACGTGTTTATTTTTGGTCATGTCACGAAGGTCCTCCCTGAATTTGGAGAAATTCTGCCGGAAGGGGGCACTATAATTGCGATGTCTGTACCATTTTCATTATTGTACCATCGAAAAGTGTATGAAGTTATCCATATAATTGAACCAAATTTTTTGTGCATGATTCTGGCTATGGCAAACAAGTCCTCCCTGAACTTGAAAAAATTCCGAAAGAAGGGGGCGCTATAATTCCGATCTCTGTGCCATTTTCATTATTGTACCATCGAACAGCGTATAAAATTATGCATACAATTGAACCAAAATGTTTGTGCTTGTTTTTGGCTTTGGCCAACAGGTCCTCCTTGAATTTGGAAGTATTGCGCGGTAAAGGGGCTCCGTGTTAGCGATTTTTGTATACTTTTATGATTTTTCGTAGTTCTATTGTGCATCGGCGGCTCATGCAGCGGCGGGAACTCGCTTCTGCTAAGCCGGCTATTCGCAAACAGCTGATAACAACAGAATAAGAAAAAATTAATAATTTTAACAAATATCATGATATAGATTAACTCGTTTTTAGTCCGTTTAATTGACTTGAGCAGAAATTTAAGATGAAAATCAAAGTTGGTATAGTATTGAACTAATAATATTGAAGTATTAACATGTGTAACTAGGTTTTGAAATATTAAGATGTATAAGATAGAAGAAAGTTTTGGGATTGGCACATCCAACTAGTTTAGCTTTGATACCGGGCCAGGCCAATAATTTTTACTTTATTCTATCTTCAATAAGGAAGTATTGTAATCGAAATTTTTTTCGACTTCCGGTTTTCGACGGATTTGCATGTTTTAGGGGTCAGAGATTCCAAAAAACATGTTTATAGAAAATGTCTGTCTATCTGTGTGTCCGTCTGTCCGTCCGTCCGTCTGTCCGTCTGTCTGTCGCCATTGTACCATCAAAAAGTGTATGAAGTTATGTATAGAATTAAACCAAAATTTTATTATAAGTTTTTGGCTATGGCAAGCAGGTCCTCCCGGAATTTGGAAAAAATTCGCCAGTAGGGGGCGCTGATATAACAATTTTTGTGCGATTTTGAATATTGTACCATCCAAAAGTGTATGGAGTTATGCATAGAATTGAACCAAATTTTTAGTTTAAGTTTTTGGATATGACAAGCAGGTCCTCCCTGAATTTGGAAAAAATTCGCCGGTAGGGGCGCTGTAAATGCCTTTTTTGTGCGATTTTGAATATTGTACCATCGAAAAGTGTATGAAGTTATGAATAGAATTGAACCAAATTTTTATTTTAAGTTTTTGGCTATGGCAAGCAGGTCCTCCCTGAATTTGGAAAAAATTCACCGGTTGGGGGCGCTGTAATAGCGATTTTTGTGCGATTTTGAATATTGTACCATCGAAAAGTGTATGAAGTTATGAATAGAATTGAACCAAATTTTTATTTTAAGTTTTTGGCTATGGCAAGCAGGTCCTCCCTGAATTTGGAAAAAATTCGCCGGTTGGGGGCGCTGTAATAGCGATTTTTGTTCGATTTTGAATATTGTACCGTCCAAAAGTGTATGAAGTTATGCATAGAATTAAACCAAATTTTTATTTTAAGTTTTTGGATATGGCAAGCAGGTCCTCCTTGAATTTGCAAAAAATTCGCCGTTAGGGGGCGCTGTAATAGCGATTTTTGTGCGATTTTGAATATTGCACCATCGAAAAGTGTATGAAGTTATGCATATAATTGAACCAAAAAAAAATTTTAAGTTCTTGGCTATGGCAAGGAGGTCCTCCCTTAATTTGTAAAAAAATCGCTCGTAGAGGGCGCTGTAATAGCGATTTTTGTACAATTTTTGTGCCATTTTGAATATTGTACCGCCGAATAGTGTATGAAGTTATGCATAGAATTGAACCAAATTTTACGTGTTTATTTTTGGTCATGTCACGAAGGTCCTCCCTGAATTTGGAAAAATTCTGCCGGAAGGGGGCACTATAATTGCGATGTCTGTACCATTTTCATTATTGTACCATCGAAAAGTGTATGACGTTATCCATATAATTGAACCAAATTTTTTGTGCATGTTTCTGGCTATGGAAAAACAAGTCCTCCCTGAACTTGAAAAAATTCCGAAAGAAGGGGGCGCTATAATTCCGATCTCTGTGCCATTTTCATTATTGTACCATCGAACAGCGTATAAAATTATGCATACAATTGAACCAAAATGTTTGTGCTTGTTTTTGGCTTTGGCCAACAGGTTCTCCTTGAATTTGGAAATATTGCGCAGTAAAGGGGCTCCGTGCTAGCGATTTTTGTATACTTTTCTTGATTTTTCGTAGTTCTATTGTGCATCGGCGGCTCATGCAGCGGCGGGAACTCGCTTCCTGCTATGCCGGCTATTCGCAAACAGCTGATAACGACAGAATAAGGAAAAATTAATAATTTTAACAAATATCATGATATAGATTAACTCGTTTTTAGTCCGTTTAATTGACTTGAGCAGAAATTTAAGATGAAAATCAAAGTTGGTATAGTATTGAACTAATAATATTGAAGTATTAACATGTGTAACTAGGTTTTGAAATATTAAGATGTGTAAGATTGAAGAAAGTTTTGGGATTGGCACATCCAACTAGTTTTCTGTGGGTTGGACCTGGAAATTTCAGCAAGGGTAAACATCCGACTGACCTATCGAAACCAGCTTTAATTTTTTTTTAAATGCTTTTTTCATCGATCATCCCATAGCTACTGAATATACAGGTTGTTCAAAAATGGACTGACTGCAATCCAATAACTTGAAAATGGCGACAGCTATTTTAAAAAAATACTTGAAGGAGGGTTATGTAAGATCATAGGAGCAGGGGTGATTCTGCTCCGAATTTTCCGAAAATTTAAACCTCACGCGCATCCCGCGATTTCTACGGCCAACGTAAAAGTGGCAAAATTTGCGCACCCGCAATTTCCCAGCAAATCCTTTTTTATGATCTAATTCTATTTAAAAATAAACTCTTTCACCAAGATTTTCGACATATTTGAACTCTAAAATATATGCAGATTTGAAATATGTAATAAAATAAAAGCGCAATTTTTAACCTATTTTCATTAAAAAAAAAAAAATGTATATATACATACGCAGCGAGAGAGTTAAGGCATTTAGTTCCAAAAATTAAAAAAAATTCATCTCTCCGAAAATTCGATCATAAAGATAATCGCGAATTTTGACAAATGGTCCCCTAAAAAAATCTATTTCGTCAATCGTTCGCAGACAATAACTTTAATTTCGCCAAAGAATCGCGGAAAAAACGCGAATTTAGTAAAGGGCCACGTAAAACACGCGAATTTGGTCAAATAACCGCGAAAAAACATGAATTTCGTCAAAGGATCGCGAACAAATGTAAATTTTATCAAAGAGTTGCGAAAGAACCGCGAATTACATTAAAGGGTCGCGAAAGAAACGGAAATTTCGTCAAAGGGTCACGAAAAAACTCAAATTTCGTTAAAGGGTCACGGAAAAAACGTGAAATTCTTCAAATGATCACGGCAAACGCGAATTTCGTCAAAGGATCGCAGAGAAAACGCGAATTTTGTCAAATAACCGCCAAAAAACGCGAATTTCGTCAAAGGATCGCGAATAAATCCAAATTTTATCAAAGAATCACCAAAGAACCGTGAATTACATCAAAGGGTCGCGAAAGAAATTCAAATTTCGTTAAAGGATCGCGGAAAAAACGCAAATTTTGTCAAAGGGCCGCCGGAAAAAAGGCGAATTTTATCAAAGGGCTTCAAAATCACACTAATTTCGTCAAAGGGTTGCGAAAGAAACATAAGTTTCATCAAAGGGTAATGGAAGAAATTCGAATTTCATCAAACGGCTACGGAAAAAGCGAATTTTATCAAAGGGCTGCAAAAACATGCGAATTTCGTTAGTTGTGGAAAAAATGCGAATTTCGTCAAAGAGTCGTGGAAGAAATGCGAATTTTATCAAAGAGTCGTGGGAAAAAAGATTTAGATAACAGCACACATACATACACCTGTATTTATTATTATAGGTATAGTTTTTAATCTAAAATAATATACTGAACTAACTTTTGAAGAAAACGGGTTAACCCAAACTCAGCTTGCAGGAATCTACACTCATCCTGAAATCGATCCGAATCGAAAACAGGTAACCCGCCCTGCAACAAAAATAATTATTGCCAGGAGGGAATCCCTACCTCCCCCTCTGCTGTAACATTTCAGAAAATTTGCTTTGAATTTCAGATTTTTTTTTTTTACTGAGAATCACTTCTGATCAGGAGTTTTTTTTTTTTTTTTTTTTTTTTACTGCGCTTTTAAATTTTAGTTTAAAATTGCAACAACATATGGCGCTGCAAGCAATAGGCGCTAAATCGCGCCCGATTTAACGACTATTGTTTGTCGCGCCATCTATCACTGCTATTGTAAAGTAAAATCAAGAATTGCAGTAAAAAATCTCCTGACATATTACATAAACCTCCTGCAAGTTTTTTTTTAAATTGCTGTCACCATTTGCAATTTACTGAATTTTAAAATCAATCAGTCCATTTTAGGGCACCCGGAATGTTTTTTAATAAGTTTCATGACATTCTTTACTGAATTACAACTCATCTTAGATATAAAGAAACAAGCAATCTTATACCAAATTAGTATTTTTTACATAATCATGAAGATTAAAAAGTATTATTAAATTATTGTTTGGGCATGCCCGTTATGGAGCTTTTACTGTATATAGTTTTTATCTTCAAAAATATTTAGACTTTCTTTTCAAAATTCGGGTCGGCCCGAAACTTTCTCGCAAGAAAGAAAACTCAATCCGAAACTGACCCAAACCCGAAATGATGTATGTCAATCTGCCCCACACCCAACGCGCTAGAGCGCAGCTGAAAAGTAGAAGTCAATCCGACCCGTAGCAGAAAAGTAGAAGTCAACCGGACTGAAACCCGAACCGCAGCAAAAAATAGATATTAACCCGACCCGCAACAAAAAGTAGAATTCAACCGGACCCAAACGCGACCCACAGCATAAAAGTATAATTTAACCCGACCAGTAGCAAAAAATTATAAGTCAACCGGACCCAAACCCGACCCGCAGCAAAAAGTAGAAGTAACACGACTCGCAGTGATAAAATTAGCCCCGACCCACGTATCAGATTGGAGTTTCCAAAGTTCTAAAATCGCCCCCCCCCCCCTTGAGGACTCTCCAGATCCGCCCTTGGGCTAATTAATAAAAATCAATAGATTCATGAACCTTGGGGAACAGGAATCTCAAAATGCATGAATTTAGATAACGCTTGGATCAGCGTATCTCATTGTGCGCTTTGCGTCCAAATGAAGAATTTTTCAATTAGATCGCTTTTATTAAGTTTTTTCTATCGGTTGATTTCGTTATACGATTCTACACTCTCACTGTTCGAGAACCGAATCAAATTTCTCTTGAATTTCTTGTCCGAACACCGAATTGTTCGACATCTGGACCGTTCGAGAACGGTGATCCTGCTATTAAAAATTTTAGTTAAAAATTAAACTGCTGTGTGGTAATTCATGTAAAGTAATTATATGAAACACAAAATATAATTATTCTTAACTTTCAGAATATATTCTTCGTGGTTCAACCATGAAAATAACTTCAACTTTCACCAAAAAATGAAGTTATTCGATAGCCAATCAGAATAAATCGCTCTGTGCATTCTCATTATGCTACTTTAGAGATCGCCGATGTCTACCTGCTTTGCTAGTTTAGTGGCTCTATGCTACAAATCAAGAAGTGGCAGATGTTAGGTTTACTACTTAATAAAATGCACTTTCAAATTCTGATTAAGGCTGTTCTCAACTGTTCTGCTCAGCAAGCGCAAAACGTTTTGACATATTTACAAATTAATTTTTTAACGGAAATATGTAAAATTGGAAAGCCTGGCCATGGAAGCGATTTGGAATTGAATTGCGTTTTCTATTTTTTGATCAACCAATTACCTATTGCGTTATAAGTAATTTTGATCACGTGACAAACACGTTTTTCAACCTTTTTTGACTGGTTTTTCACCTTTCGCTTGGAAATTCGGTTCAAAACGCCCACTTTGACACTATTTTCCGAAAGATCTATTGCGTTTGCAAAAAAAAACGGAAAAAATAACTCGATGACATAGTTTCTGAACAACCACACCTGCTAGTTTCATGCATTTCCGAATAAAAATGAATTAAAACCTATGTCATAAAATGACCCTTTTGGATTTTAGAACAGCCTTAACCCCTTCGGGACGGGAGCCTTTTACGAAATTTTTAATCTTTTCTCACCGTTTTTTAAAAATAGAAATTTGTGTCTTCTTGAATCGAGAAAATGCGCTGATTAAACAAGGCAAATTTTACAGTAAAATTTTACTGGTGAGGAAAAACAAGGATTCTAAGCGCTTCGTACGGCAGGTATACGTGTCGCTCGTCCCCAAGGGGTTAAGGTTTGTTTGTTAGCTTCCACTTTAAACGCAGAAGTCCTAGTCTGATTACTTCTTGTTTTCAAAGAATAGTCAGCTCCTTTATGATTGAACAATTTATTGTTCAACATTTCACTTGTCCATAGTTTCAACACTGATCAGTTGGCAGCTCAACCTACACAAGTTTATAGTTCAATTTGAGCACCAAATGTTTGAGCAAGATTTCATGGATTTAAAGATTTTCATGATTCTTATGGTGACAACAGTTTTGGTATCATAATTTAGAGAAATGATGAATCAAATTTTTAAGGCTGTTCTCAAATCCAAAAAGGCAACTTTATGACATAATTTTTAATTAATTTTTGTTCGGAAATGCATGGAACTAGCAGGTGTTGTGGTTCAAAAACTGTGGAATCGGACTGTTTATTCCGTTTTTTTTTTTTTTTTTTTTTTTTTTTTTTTTTTTTTTTTTTTTTTTTTCCAAACGCAATACATCATTCAGAAAATAGTGTCAAAGCGGACGTTTTGAACCGAATTTCTGCGTGAAAGATGAATAACCACTCAAGAAAGTGTGAAAAACGTGTTTGTCATGCGATCAAAAGCGCTTTATAACTCAATAGGTAATTTATTTATCAAAAAATGGAAAACACAGTTCATTTCCAAATCGCTTCTATAGTCAGGCCTTCCACTTTTATATCTTTCCGTTAAAAAATGAATTTGTAAATGTGTCAAAACGTTTTCCGCTTGTTGAGCAGAGCAGTTGAGATCAGCCTTAAAAATAAAGAAGCACTTCAGAATTGTAACACAGAATTAATCCATAGACGCGATTTTGAATGAAACAATATTTTAGAAGAAAGATGAACTCCAAACGAAAAGAAAACCCCTTTTTATCTTTTGGGTAATATCATCTATAATACAATGCTATGATTTTTCTCAAAGCTCATTACATCGAATTATAAGAAGCATTATCCTTTAATGAATGATTTATTTAACGTTATATATAATCAATTAAAAGCAGGATCAAATAACTGACCTTTGTATCCCAGGTTTGATTCTTTTTGTTTTTATTATGCCTTTATATTTATATACACGCTTTTATGTACCTTGAATTTTTCTGTAGTTGAAAACAGCATTACGCACCTGCCAGTAGATTAATAATCATATAAAATTCAGATGATAAATAACTGAATGCTGTTAAAGAAGAAAATAATATTATTAATACAATGCAATGGAGGGATTTCTCTAAAGACTTAATATATAATTTTATCAATTATGAAATTACAGGTGTTTATGTAAAAAGTATGAGTTTTTTAAAAAATGAAGTGGTCTAAGAGTTAGATCTTTAAAAAGCATTGAAGATATGGAATTAATATTAAAAGCGACCTTGCTCTTGTCAATAACTTTGAAATGATTTTATGCAATATTAAATATTTGAAAATTTTCACATTGTTAACTAAGCGTAAACGAAGAGAATGAAAAATGTCCAAGCGGGGAATCAAGTCAGGATCCTGGAATAGCACTCCTTTTCACTCTGTTGGTTTTATGCTTAGGCTAATGTCAGACGGACGTCTTTTTGCAGGCTTTTTTCCTTACGTATTATCCCTACACAATGCCTGGCAGCGTGCAAAAGGACGTCCGTCCGACATTAGCCTTAGTTAGCAATGTGAAAAGTTGCCCTTATTTAATATTCAATAATTTCGGACGTAATTTCACTCCTGAAAATTAATTGAGAAATTAATTAAAAATTATACTTATATGATTTTATGCAACTTTATATTCTGTGCATGAATTTCAAACGTACACTGTAAAAAAAAAAAAAAATTGTAAAGTTACTAAAGTTTTTCTAGGAAACTGAGATTCCTAGAACTTTTTATGTAACGGCAACAACAAAAATTCATGTAACAGACACACTTTTGAGCCGAAAATCAAAAAATCTGTAAGATTACTAAGAATTTTTTAGGCAACTGGAATGCCTACAACTTTTCATGCAACTGCTACCAGGGTTACAGATAAAATTTTAGTCAGATTACTGTAATTTTAGCAGATTCATTTGTAAAGTTACAGATTAATGTAGCTTTACAAAAACTAGTTTTGTAGATTTGCAGCTTTTTTTGTACAGTTACAGGTGAAAGTTTAGTAAGCATGTAACTTTACATCTGTAAAACTACAGATTATTTTTTACACTGTAGGGCATTTTTAAATCAAAACACGCTATACTTTAAGGCACGCTCAAAATATGTAATCCACGCATGTAATAAAAGTATCGGATACGGAAAAGTAGAACTATTTTATGGATAAATAATTATAACTATAGATATTTCTTCTTAAAAAAAAAAAAAGAAAAAGTCACTGTTAGTATTGTTATGATGACGGTAGTAAAATTGATTATTGGTGGTGCAAAATTTTATTGAAACACGTGTTTTCGAATGGAAGAAAATTTATTTTAAAATTACTTCTTGAGCTTAACCAAGTGGGTGGTAAATTTTAATGATCAAGGAAAAGGAATGTTTTAATTGGAGACCCAAAGTCATTAGATCACATATTTCTCAAATAAAAAAATTTTTATTTTAGGGAAGAAGATGTTATGAGATAATCTATCACGTGAAAAAGCTAAAATTTTAATATTCTAATTTGTCTTGAGAAATATGAATCATTATTTTTTTTTATTTAATTTTTTAATTTAATAGGTTGAATAATATTAATAATTTGTAATGTTTAAAAATGCAACGTTTATAAGTTTTTGTAAGCGAGTTTAGAACAACCTATTAATATTTTTAACATATCTATATTATAAAGGACAAACATATCTGTGCGTAACGCTGACGTCATTCTGCGAATGGCAATACTTTAAAATTTGAAATAATTTCGGTTTTGCAATTTTCGCTACTGGGAATTTTTAATATTCTAAGCATCGCACATTTTCAATATTTACACCACCGTATAGGGATAAAAATGTACTTTTAAATCCCATTTGCTTGAAATCTATGTATCGCAATTTATTTTTCAGAAATTATTATTTTTTTTAATAGTTTTTAATATCAATTTTGTAATCGTGACAACTGAAGTGATCCATTTCTATTAAAAATAAAAAGAAAATAGTAGATTAATGTATCTTTTTGTTGCCATTTTCGCATAAAAACTGAAAAAAAATTGAAAATAAAATACGTGCAAGGTCAAGAATATCGTCTGTTATAAAACACGGTGAATTTTGGTTTTATTTCGTTTTTATTTATCAATTAAATGATTTTTAGTTTATTGCAAACTTACTTTACAAACGATATAACCTTTCTATTTATAAAAATGTATTTTAAAGAATATTTGTGTAACTTATTTTCTCCGCATTTACTTAATGCGTATCAGAAAGCTGAGAGAATGCAATATTAATCCGTGTGTAATAATATTTTCCGAATTTTGAAAAAATATAAATGAATGATTTCTAATAAAACATGAAACTATTATAAACAAACAAATGAAAGCATATGAATCATTAGAAACCCGATTTTGTCTTGCCGATTTTCTTGAATGGCGACATTGTTTTTTGCTGTGTTTGTGTATTATTCCTCGATAATGATATCATATGCATACTTTCATCTAGATGTTGTTTAAGACTGGATCGTAAAAGTGGAATGCTTTAGTGGAAGAAAATGGTGCCATTTTATAAAAAAAAAAAGCGTGTATTTTAATTCTTAAGATTGAAATATGTTTTGTAGAAGTGCGTCATTTCACTTCTTTGAAATTCTTCACAGGTGAAAATACTTCACTTTTGAAAGTAAAGTAAACGAAATCACAGACTGATTAAACGCCATGTTTTACAAAAATTTAGAGTGTCTCTATAGAAGCGCAGTGATATACAGTGTGCATGGTCTGATAGGAAGTCTTTGTCCAAAAAATAGCTACGTATTTATATTATACAAAACTTGATGATTCTCGCCTGGATGGATTCGCTACGTCGAATTAGACAAACAAACAAAGAAGATCTTGGCAGTAATTTGAGGTTTAAAATAATATGAGGTTCTCCAAGTTTTCGTCCAAAATTCTCTAGATTAGTAAAATTTTATTGCTATTCTTTAAGACATTATACTATAACTTTATCAAAATAACATAATTTGCTTAATTTAATTTTACATATTTTTTTATAATCTATATATTTAAAACACAAAGTTGCTTTTTAGTCATCTGCCCTGAGTTTTTTACTGAACTCATTTTACTAAAAATTTTTTTAACTGAAAGCTGTTTATGAATGGAAAATGACACACTGCTTTTGAAAACATGCAATTTTCCTCATAAAGTTTCCAAATTTGTTTCTTTCTGCATGTGTATTGATACTAAGTTTGGGACACTAAGCGAAATGCTTAAGTAAGTGAAAATGGCGTCATATTTAAAAGAAAACGCTATTTTTCTTAGATAAAGCTAATTTATAATAAGCTAGATAAGCTAAACATTTTAACACAAATGCGACTAAAAAACATAAATTATGGCAGTTTTTACTGTCCGGTTACTGAGATTAGAATCTTAAGTGAAGGATGCGATTGTTCACATGCAAAGATGTTGCTGGCAATCGTGACTTCAAGTTTTGAGTTATAATGATTGTAAAATGATCAAATTAAAATACCAATTTTTTAAAAATAGTGAATACGGATATCAGAGGTGCGTATATGTAAATTTTAAGAAGCTGAAAATGATGTCGGATTTAGATTTCACGGGTGAAAAATTCTATGATCGCATCAAAGTGGAATAAGTTTTTCATTCCGGAATACCAAGAATAAGAACCTCAATTGATAACTTCATAAAAACAATTGATCTTTATTATATTTTACTGATTACATATCCGATTAAAGTTTTATTTTAATAATTTGGACAACTGAGTTTCATAGAAATAGTATTTTGTTAACTTTGGTTAAAATTATATTCGTTTGAGAGTTAGACTAACCAATAATAAGATGCATTTTTTATTGTAACTAATTTTGTACGTTTATTATAAATTAATGAAACAGTTCCTTCTTAAACATGTTTTTTCGTTGAAATTCGACGAGTTCCACCTCGTGTTACTAAAAAAGAAAATAAATTCGTAAAATTTGAAACAAAAGATTGCACTTCAGTTTTCCCAAAATTTAATTTTTGTTACATAATATCTTCCAGCCAAATTGTCAATCGTCATTCCTCAGCCAGATAAGTGACACAACTCTAAAAAATAACTTTTGTGTATTTTTGCAGTAATAGTTCTAACTTGGGTTCTTCTTATTACAGGAAAGGTGTCATAATTGTAGTTATCCGGAAGACCACCTGATTACGCTATATGTCACTTTGCCACCACAGAAGGATCGCAGGGGGGCGAGAGGGAATAAATTTATTCAAACCTCCCTATCTCTTCAACGTCTTAGTTCTAAAGGTTTTTACTCCTTTATGTACGCTTTTACAGCTTCTTGCAGAATTAAATGCTACAGTTTCAGGTTACAGTTAAAAACAGGGCCTAACAAGACGGGGGCAATGTGAGTACGAGCTGAGTCCCATCTAGCAATTTCTTCAGCCATCTCTAGGCCTCCAATACTAATATCACCAACATTACATTTAAATTGGTGGTTTAGTAACTGGTTACGGCCGTTGAAAAAACATGCCCATCTTCTTTTGTCTCTCCTAATAAATATAGTATTTTTGAGTTGTATCACTTTTCTTGCGAATTAGCAATATAGTCTTCGATAACATGGAGTAAGAAATATTTTTATTTCTTTTTCATTTCTTTTTTATTTTATTTTATTTTTTCAAATAATCTAGATAAAATGGCATAGTTGTAACTGAAATATATATATATTTTTTAAATGTAATTCGAAGAAACAAAGTGAGTCTATAGTATTTATACTCGTATATGAGCAAAGTTTATACAAAGCTATATACAAAGCTATATACAAAGTTTCTAAAAATAAATGCTCTAATTAATGTCTTTTCTAAACATTGATGTAAAACTATAGGAAAGTATTGCCAGTTATCATTCTTCGACAATATTTTGACATTATTGAGTCATAATGTCAAGAAATAAATTAAATGCTGATTATAAACGTCTCATGGAATTCGCATAGCAATAAAATTTTGGCAATAAAAATATTTGCAAAAGGGCATTTCGCCATAAAACATATTAACGACTTTCTGCTATTGCCTCTTTAAAATAAGTTGTTAAAAAATAAATTTTGTCCCACAGTTTAATAGAGAGGATCTCAATAAACCGTTTTAAAAGTTCTTATTTTCTTTTTTGATCTCCAATTTGCAGTTGGGGATTTATACTACGTACAAGCAATCGAGTTGACTAAATCTACTTTTATAGCGCCACTGACTCATCTTTTGATTTACGTTTATCATCGGTAAACAGTTTATAGAAATACAACAGAAAAAAATAGGTGATTTTTTCGAAGGAACTGTTTGCAGTTCTTTTAAACCAATAACAATAAACTCCTCCCAGTCCCAGTCAGTCATAAAATGCACTTAATGCCATTTAAAATAGGGCCAGAGAAAATGCTTGCCATAAAATTTTATGGCTATAAAGATCCAACCATCATCACCGCTTGGTGCCACTTTAGGCTCATGATAAATGGCAACAGTTGACATCATTGACTGTTGGAGCCTCCAGGTGATCATTGATGGAATTTACCTGCGCTGTGGTTTTAATGGCAATGTATGATGCCTGTTTGATATCGATGGGAGAGAATTAACACCCGAGGAAATTTGAAGAATAAAAAATGATGGGGATGCCAATTAGCTTGATGCCTGCATTTCTTAGGCAGTTAACACTTCGTATATCATGTTAAGAAGACCTGGTTCCTTGCTCTGACTTGAAATTGATCTAAAATAATTTCTTAGAGGCGTGTCTATAAAAACATAAAACCTTGGAATTAAAAGTCATACTGTTAGCTGTACATTTTCAGATGACATCTTAAACTTGATAGATAGAGTATTTTTAATGGATTATATGCATGGCATAAGATCAAAAGCTATTTTACATTTAAAATAAAAGATATTAAATGCCTTCCCACGCTGATTGCACGAAGTTTGATATCATTAGTGTCATTAACCGTCAACATTTGTAACACGCTGGCATATTTTTACATAATATTTATTCGTATGATTAAACTTCTTTTTTTATTTCATTACTTAAGGTTATTTCATTAAGAAGTTAGCAGTATTTTTCAAACTCCATCATAATCAAAAGAAATAAATTCAATTTATAATAAAAATTAAATTAAATTCTTAAAAATGTACCTTTTCTTTTTCTTTTTTATGTATCAAAATTTAAAGCGATAACGTTGTGCAGATTTTGGATATACATGTAATTAATTCTTCTTCTAAATATCTAGACGGATTTGTTTTGATTTCTAATATTATTCATTACAGAAAAGCTTACTTCTTACAAATATAGTTTGAAGAATTTAAGAATGATTTATTTGGTGTGTGTGTGTGTGTATGTGTGTCTGTCAAGGTACAGTCGTGGGAAAAAAAAGTAAACACCCCCTACTAACTCCTCAACAAATTATCGTAGAAGAAAGTTACTGGTACCGAAAGATTGGAAATAAAGTCTACTTTTAAATGATGTCTATAAAATTTGTTTAGGGGACCATCTACATATTAAAACGAACCATAACTTTATTTTTTTCAGTAGCAGTACACAATTCTGACAGCATAAATGAACTCTGCACCCTTCGATTAGCCTAAAAACAAATTTTTATGCAACTCGTACCATAAGTTTCCGAGAAATTAATTATTTTAAAACGAGCGTATTTTAAGGGTTGTATCCAAATTGAAGTTCCGTACTCGATGGTTAACCGAGAGAGCCTCTTTCTTGATCAAGGTACCTTAAGTGCCACTCAAGGAGTCAATGAAGCATGTTAGATTACAGTAGAGCAGAATAAATTTCAAAATGTCTACTCACTTCCATCATAGACGGCCCCTTAAACCATCATTTTGCCGTTTTTTAAGCATAATTTGAAAACTACTTGGAAGAAAAATGTGAAATTTTGGTTTTCCATAAAGCAGGACTTAATAAATCTAAATCCATCAAAAAAATTGTAGGTTGCAATTCATCATTTTTTCGAATATGAATTTCATAATTCAAAATTCATATTATAAAATTATAAAAATTGCAAATTCAGCGTATTTATGTTGGGGTATGTTAGTATTATTACTACAAAAAAAAAAAAAAAGCACATTAGGAGCATAATTTCGGGAAATATAAATAAAAATATGAAAATGTAATTTAACATTAGAAGCACTCAATTTTGAATGTTTATAATTCAAAAACTTATCATTCAAATGACTTGAAATTTGGTGTCTAGGCACAGTTTGAACCGAAGATTTGAAATATCTCGTTAAAATTGGGTATTGCCATTGAAAAAAACGAAGTTTGGATTCGTTTTAATATGTGGATGACCCCTAAGAAAATTTTATATACACCATTTAAAAGTAGACTTTATTTCCAATTGTTCGGTACCAGTAACTTTCTTCTACGATGATTTGTTGAGGAGTTAGTAGGGGGTGTTTACTTTTTTTTCCACGACTGTACGTACACTACCTGGAATTTTTAAGGACTCTGGTACCACTATTTCAGATTAGATAATTTTCATTTAATATTTCTATCACGCAATTAACAATTACTTCGTTTGATCATTAAGTTTGTAAACATTTTCCCGCGATTAAATAAGGCAAAAAATTTTGGTAAAAATTTTTGGTAAAACTGTACGCACCCTGTGCTATATAATATATGTGTGCGTGTGCGCATACGTGTTTATTAGAGAAGAAATAGAAAACACGGGCATGGAAAAAAATGTTACGAATTCCATGAGTGGTTATTCTTCTTTCGCCGGGAAATTTGGTTCAAAACGCCCAGTTTTCTGAAAGATCTATTCTATTTCCAAAAAAACCCGGAACAAACAGTTCGATTACACAGTTTCTGAACAACAACACAACACCTGCTAGTTTCATACATTTCCGAACAAAAATAAATTAAAACTTGTGTCATAAAATTGCCTTTTTGGATTTGAGAACAGCCTTAAGAGTGTTTTCAAATCGAAAAGGACAACTTTCTGACATAAGTTTTAATTTATTTTTGCTCGAAAATGCATGAAACTAGCTGGTGTTGTTGTTCAGAAACTATGTAATTGAGCTGTTTTGTTTTTTTTTTTTTACTTTTTTTGCAAACGCAATAGATAGAAAATAATGTCAAAGTGGGCGTTTTGAACCGAATTTCCGCGCAAAGGGAGAAATAGCACTCAAGAGCGGGCGAAAAACGGGTTTGCCATGTTATCGATTTCGCTTATAACTCAATAGGTAATTGATTGATCAAAAAATGGAAAATACAGTTCCATTCCAAATGGCTTTCATGGCCAGGCTTTCCAATTTTATATTTCTCCGTTAAAAAATGAATTTGTAAATATGTCAAAACGTTTTTCGCTTGTTAAGCAGAGCAGAAGGCTGTTCCCAAATCCAAAGGAGCTACTTTCTGACGCATTTCTGAATTTATTTTTGTTCGGAAACGTATAAAATTGGTAGGTGTTCTTATTCAGAAACTATGTGATCGAGTAGCGCTTTAATTTGTTATTAAAGGCAGAAGATATTTCAGAAAATACTTTCAAAGGCGACGTTTGAACCGAATTCCCAACGTGGCAGTGCGAGAAAGGAGAAAAACTTGTTGTCACGTGACAAGAATTTTTATAGCTCTATAAGTAATTTATTAATCAAAAAGTGCAAAAGCTATTCGATTCCAAATCCCTTTAATAGTCAGGACTACCAATTTTATGACTTTACGATTAAAAATATGTCAGAAAGTTTCGGTTGTTGAGTAAGGTGGGTCAAAAAAAAAAATCGAAATCTTGCAGATCAACGTCTAATAGTGCGGAAAACTAGCCTTTTGGAACTAGAAAAACAGAGCAAAAACAAATTTTTAATTCGGTTAATTAATATCTCGGATCGGCGGGGATGGAAAATGGGCAAAATCGGTCGAAGGGGGTGGAAATGGTGGGGGGGGGGGGTTAAAATTTTTGAATATCGCCTTAACATGATTCTGATAAAACCAGCTCTTACAGAAAAATTAGAGGAAAATTTAAACATTTTTCATTATAGCCAGTTGCCAACAATAAAGAAAAAAAAACAATAAAATTCTTACCACAAAAATTACTTTTCTATTGCAAGATTTCCACGTGAAAAATGGAAATGAAATAAATAGTTTGACGACTTAAAAAAAAATTGAATATTACGTCATAGCTTTTGTATAGCAAGCTTTCCACGTGAAAAATGAAAATGAAATAAATAGTTCGACGAATTAAAAGAAAGTGAATATTACGTCATATTGGAATTATAATGGACGTCAGCAGGTAAGTATGTAACGTCATGTGAGTTTTAAAAAACGTATTGAAACACGATAAAAACCTGACTATGGAAATATTGGCATATTTTAACAATTTGAGGTTCTAATTTTGAATACAGCCTTAACGTGATTCTGATAAAACCAGCTCTTTCAGAAATTTTAATTATAAAATATATATAGTCAAAAACGACCAGATAATTTTGTTAAACTGTGTTTATATCTAATCTTGATTTAGTTTTTGTTGGTGAAATTAGTACCTATTTTATGGAAGAAACGCCGCATCCGTCGTAAACGCCGCACTCCTCAAAACTGGTCTGAATGAGTTTAAAAATATCGTAATCGCCGCACCCGTCGTAAACGCCGCACCTGAGGGAACGCTACTTTTGTCGACAGTGTCTCATTGAACTAACTTTAATCAAAGTATTCTGAACAGTGTAGCGTTCCTCGTTTTTAATAACTTAAGATTCTAAAATTTTATTTAAAATATTTAAATCGGGTTTTAAATGGTTTTATGTAATTTTTTTTAAAATAAGGAGACGTCAATTGGTATTAAAACCGTCCAGAGCGCGGGACGCGGACTCCTCTCCTTAGACGCTACACATTTTTGTTAACGCAGGCCCAATTTAACGCACTTTTTACGTAGCATCCCCTTTAGTCCTTTTTTAGTTTCTGTTTGAAGCCCTCAAAAATGTCGTCAATATCTGAGTGGAAGAGTTGTAAATTTTCTTTGTCTACCTGTATGGTTCAATCATTGAGATGAGATTATTTCAATTCTATGGGTTCGGTATCATCATCAAAAATGTCACAGTTTTCATGATCGGCAAAGTCAGAAAGATTCGCGTTGTTGAGCAGGGGACTTGAGAACAGTCTTAAGGAATTTTTACTTTATCCCAATTTTACGCGCGCGAAAAAGAAAAAAAATCGTAAATGCCGCACATGTTGTAAACGCCGCACTTGACAAAAAATTAACTTTCAAACTCGTAAACGCCGCGGCGTTTCTTCCATAAAATACGGTACTTAACTTCGAAATCTACCCGTAGGCCAAGCCATCATGGATTTTTTTCAGATGTCCACTTTCTTGTTTTTAAAATTAAAATTTTACAGTTTAGCCAGAATTTTTTTATTCACTTATGCATTAGTCCACATGTACCTATACAAGCTTTGCCAGCAATAATACCCAAAATATATGCATTCTGGGCGGTTTTTTAACTAGAAATATCTCAAAAGTATAAAAAAGAGAGCTACCTCTTTCTTTCTTCAATTGTTTTTCTTTTGAAATAGCAAATGCATAGTTGTTTCATTTTAATTACTTCACTAACACTGCTATTACTATTATGATATTTTCCACTAAGAAAAACAAGCACCTAATATGCTCTACTCCAAACAGACACAAATAAAAACAAAGAATTATTACCTAGAAATATATCGGTATACCAGAGTAAATAAAATATCGGCATACTCTCATAATAATCATGTGATTATAGCTAAAGTTTACTTACTGGATTCCCAAGTTTGATAAAGGAAAAGCAAATTATCCGGCTAAAAACCTACTCAAATCATTTATCTGCTACTCTCTTTTGGCACAATCATCGTAAAAAAGATTGGTTTGAATAGTTGCTGCCGACTGCGGACACTATTTGTGATCTGCAAATCTTGCTTATAATGCTGCTACAATATGCGAGAAAAAAAATCAAAAGTTTCCCTGGGCTACTATGGGCAGTGCTTTTATCTAAGTCAAGTAATATATACAGCGGCCACAGAGAAGTACGCTTACTATATTTTTATACATAATCGTCGAGGGAATTATTGCATTTGTTATAATGCTTACCAAAATTTAAAAAAAAAAAACCTTAAAAAAAAGTGCTTGCCCTCTGCTGACTGAAAAACTGTTTCGCGTCTTCACTTCTTCAATGGTACACATTTGCCTATCCTTGAAACCCTTCTTCATTGCTCATAAGAGGCGGAAGTCGATTGGAATCAGATCGGGGTTATAAGGCTGATGGACAAGGTGCCAATATCAGTTGGATCAAAAGCCTTTTATGGATTTCAGCATCCTTCATCACCCGGTACTAATCATAACGCTCAACAGTTCTCAGTTCCTCCTTCGTTCACGATTGCAAAAGAGATCTGCTGTCCATATCTTCCAGACACAGGCCATATCTGCTCATCCAAGCTTTTTACTATCATTACTCCTGAGCCATCTCGGTTCTTGACCAGCGGATTCACGCAGTAGCGCCAACTTTTGAAAAATATTGGGTGGGCACAAAAAAGTTTGAGTAATACATATACAAGTTGTGTTTTCACATACAATTGTATTTCTGGTGCGTGTGTGTGGAAAGAGGGGCGGGGAGGAGCGAATAACTAATGATGATAATTCGAAGTCAAATTATGGTTTTTCTAGGTAAAATATAATATTATATATAATCAAATCATTATATTAATATAATAATATTATATATAATATATTATATATTATATATATAAAATATAATAGTAATTATTATAATTTAATTATAATTTAATAAATAATTTATTAAAATATATTATAACTTCTTTCTTAATATTTAGTATAAATAACATAAAAATTACTAACTATTGGAAATGCAAAAACCAAATATCAAGAAAAGTAATTGCCATTTTAGCACCTTCATCGATCCATTAAAACAGATGGCAAAATATCCAGGAAATTTGATTTTGAGAGAAATTTATTTTTACATCTGCTATGGGGAACTTTCAGTGCTCCTGTAAGTTTAATGGATGTCCTTACTATTTTTCAAACAAAATTACTTTGAGAACTTCGATTAAACCAACTTTGGAGCCTCTGGTAGGCGTAATAGCGTGACAGATGTCTTTTCGAAGGCGTAGGACAACATTTAATGAAAGAAAGAAAGTTTTATTTGACATAAAACAAAAGGTTGATTCTTGATTAAATATTCTCATACAAACAAAACAATAAAAAGTTGATGCAAGGAGCTGACGATTAATAAATAACAATATGCAGAATAAGTCATACTAAGTCCCAATTAGTCGATAAGAATTGTTCGTGAATAACATAGTCTCTGATATTATTTCAGCTACGATTTAGAAAGTCTTTTCTAATGTGTAAAGAACACTCCCCGCTTTGAAAGCTATTTTCCGTATTCGACCATTCGACTTTGTCCCCGGATGAATGAGTTCTCTTACTCTCGGACTTGCCTCCGTGAAAATAAACGTGAACCGAGAGACTGTCGCTCTCAACAAAGGTAAAGACCTGCAACTTACTCTCACAAGAGTCCAAACTTAACTGCCATTTTTCTATTCAAGGATCTCTTCATCAGCCCCTCATTCTAGAAAACAATAGTGACTCACTGGCCACTAGAAACTCTTCGCGGTGATGTCACTGGCAAACTGTCATCTGATGGGATGATCATGTGCATGCCTTCTTTTTGAAAAACGTACTTTCGCTATTTCCAGGGCGCGGGAAGATTTCTCCAGCTTCCTCACTACTTTTGCTGTTGAGGTGCATGAAAGAAATACCAGAACGGCTCTTTATTCTTCTCCCTGTCGAAGAGGTGCCACATTCGAAGATGTATGAGGACTGATCGTTTTCATTTGATCTCTCCGGCAAAAGATGGAACTTAGAAGAAATCTCAGCCTGTTTTCACAAATACATGGGATTTCCTATACCCAGTATTATCTGCATATATTTGAGGGTTTCTTATGTAAAATAGTAGAAACAGTTCGATTTTCTACACAACTTTTATTTCAGCGATCAGTTGAATAACTAAATAACGAAATAAATGAACGTAAATTGTGTTGGCGGAGATATCAAATTATTGGCTGGGCTCGCACCCCACGAGCCCATATAAGTTGACGTCACTGGATATACGGTTTTATATCATAAATGAAGTATAGTTAGACGATTTCTCTCATTGCTTTCGATTTACTAAGAAAAAAAAAATGGATGGAAGGGTTATTTTCCGACTTCCCCTCCGTAATTAGCGGAAATGTTTAATCATAGAATCTAAATCATGAGAACTCCATTCTCATGGTTTTAAACAGACAAATTCAACTTCTGATGGCGTGTCGTGTGATAATTAATTTTAATCCCCCCATTCCACCCCTCCAAAAAAGAAAAGAAAAAGAAAAATTAATAGCTTACATTGGGCAAATGAAAGGCAAATCTGGAAATATGTCGCAAATATTTTTATGGTATCACAATATATCTCACCGTGCAGTAAAAGATTAACAATTACATTATTAAGTTTGTAAACCGGAATTGCGATTTTTTTTTAAAATATCAATCAAGTTCGAATATAATTTCATTTACTATTGCTAATACTGTTATTACTGCTATTATTGTTATTATTACACATTGCTTTCACTACGAAAAAAGCAACCAATATGCTCTAATTAAAAAAATGAACAAATAAAAACAAAAAAATATTATCTTTAAAAAAAAATCTCGATGCATCAGCGTAAGGAGCTTTGATAGCAATCATGCAATTATAGCAAAAGTTTACTCACCGGATTCCCAAGTTTGATAAAGGAAAAGCAAATTATCCTGAAAAACAGGATTAAAAAAAACAAAAAACACTCAAATTATTTATCTGCCACGATCCGCGTTACAAATAACTCCCTATTAACGCAATCATCGTAATAATGATTGGTTTCGATAAATGCCGTCGATCGGACACTATTTGTGCTTTGGAGAAAATTGCTTTAAGACAAGGAGAGATAAAAGCGATTTCGTACGCTTTGAGATTGGATGATAAATTTAATGGTGATCGGCATTCTTTTTAAAAAGTTATGAGTGAAATTGTTTTCAGATGGTAGATTGTTTTAATAGGCAAAGAAAAATGTGCCATTTTTTTAATCAGTTAAAGTAAAAAGTGGTAATTGCTGCAAAAGGTCATTGAGTGTAAGAGTTGTTTAAGTAGATAATGATAAGAATTTTAATCAAAGAAATGACATGTTCTTTAAAAATATATATACCAATTTCTAGTCTAAAATTTAGTGCAGAAACAAGTCATTATTTTAAATTTACGGAATCCAATTTCATTACTTTTAAAATCATTTTTACCGTCATATTTAATCTGAGAACTTTGAATATTTACCACCATGACATTCTTCATAATCGATTTGTATGCACTGTTTTAGGGGGGGGGGGGGGGCTAAAAAATAAAGATTGTAGTCCCGCCGAGTTTTCATTTTCGCAAAATTCTAGAGCGATTTTCAACGAGTTCAGTAGAATCCCTCAGAATTCGCATTTCCCCCCTACTTTTTCTCTAATTCAGTTGTAGAAGATGATATTTTAACTCTTCTCAAATTTTATATTTCCAGTTCAATAACTCGATGTTTCTGATACGTTCTACCGTGATCACAATTTCATTCATATTTACCGGGAAATAATTTTAAGTGTCAGGATAAATATCACAAAATGTGAAATTTTGAAAACAAAAATTTTAAAAATTTAAATCGCTTCAAAGCTTCTGATTTTTTTTTTTTTTTTAAGTTGGTTGAACAGCTGAGTAAAGGAATTTATATGTAAAATTGTTAAAGTTTGAAGAGCGTAAGTTCATTTTTATGTACCGTATTTTATGGAAGAAACGCCGCGGCGTTTACGAGTTTGAAAGTTATTTTTTTGTCAAGTGCGGCGTTTACGATTTTTTCTTTTCGCGCGCGTAAAATTGGGATAAAATAAAAATTCATTAATCCCATGAATATATATTATTATAAGTCTGTTCTCAAGCCCCCTGCTCAACAACGCGAAACTTTCTGACTTTACCGATTATGAAAATTGTGACATTTCGGAATACTATATTTACTGATACTTTATAATACTGAACCATGGAAGTGGACAAAGAAAATTTACTACCTTTCCACTCAGATATTGACAACTCAGTGTTTGAGGGCTTCGAGTAGAAGCTAAAAAAGGGCTAAAGTGCATGCGACGTAAAAAGCGTGCTAAGCGTAAAAAGCGTTGCTTTAAAAAATGTACCTTATTTTATGAAAGAAACGCCGCGGCGTTTACGAGTTTAAAAGTTAATTTTTTTCCAAGTGCGGCATTTACGATTTTTTTAAAATACCAACTGAGTTTCCTTAATTTAAAAATTCATAAAAATATTTAAAATCGGATTTAAATATTTTAAATAAAACTTCAGACATTTTAAGATATTAAAAACGAGGCATCCTACACTGCTCAGAAAACTTTAATTAAAGCTAGGTCAATATGTGACGCTGTCGACAAAAGTAGCGTTTCGACGGATGCGGCATTTACAACGGGTGCGGCGATTACGATATTTTTAAGTTTATTCAGGCCAATTTGAGGAGTGCGGCCTTTACGACCGGTGCTGCGTTTCTTCCATAAAATACGGTAATTATAATGTGTATATCATTTTCTTGGTACAATGCCAGAATAATGACAATTTCATTCTAAAACATTTTTGACATCCTTATTTCTTTTATTTTTAGATCTAACATTTTAATTTTGTTTAAAGGAACATGTTTCCTCTATTGTACCTCAAATTCAGTACAGTGTTCAGTTTTATTTGTAATTTATAGAAGTCAGGAAAATGGCATAATAAAAGTCTACTCAATTTTTACAAAGCCTTTAAACACATTATTTTCAAAGAAATATCTAAAAGATCTTGCTGTTAGCAATGATTCTACTACTTATGACTTGAACTATGTCAAGAACAAGAAGAATTGCTGTGCAACGCCATCTTTATACTTCAAAAAGAACTAAAATGAGCAGGCCAGGACAATGACATTTATTTTCAGTGACAATCATATTGTAATAATGGAAAATTATTTGTAAAATACAGAACTTGTTATCTTCCACATATATGTGTTATATAATGTATAATTATTAAGGATGTTCTTAGCTGCTCAGCTCAACAAGCGCAAAACGTTTTGACATATTTACAAATTCACTTTTTAACGGAAAGATATAAAATTGGAAAGCCTGCCCATGGAAGCGATTTGGAATTGAACTATTTTTTCCATTTTTTGATCCATCAATTACCTATTGAGTTATAAGCGAATTCGATCACCTTACAAACACGTTTTTCTCCCGCTCTTGAGTGCTGTTTCTCCCTTCGCGCGGAAATTCGATTCAAAACGCCCACTTTGACACTCTTTTCTCAAAGATCTATTGCGTTTGCAAAAAAAAAAAAAAAAAAAAAAAAAAAAACAGCTCAATTGCATAGTTTCTGAACAACAACACCAGTTAGTTTCATGCATTTTCGAACAAAAATAAATTAAAACTTATGTCAGAAAGTTGCCCTTTTGGATTTGAGAACACCCTTAATTAGAAATTTAAAAAACTAGAAAAGGATAGCAGTAGTACATGATATAGTACATGATAGCAGAAACCCTTTTACTTTGCACACATTACAGTGTGACATGCTAGGAGAATGAAAATCTGAAATTTTAAGTCTTTTAATTGTTTTATTTTTGTGTTATTATGAATATAATATCCCTTGAAAATACTTCTAAGAATATTTTTTATTAGAATGTAAAAAATAAAATTGTATTACATAACATTAAATAGAAATTTTATTGTGCGGACTGCAATTTTCGTATTTTGTGATATTGACCCACCAATAACTACAGGTGTCTAGAAATTGAATAGTATTTCTAACTCCCCTATAAATAATACATTTTCAGTCAGGGGCGTAGCTACAGATATTTGTTCGGGGGGGGGGGGGAGAGTTCGAAAATTTCCCAACTTGAAACAAATTCCTCCAACTTTCAACTGAAGTGATATGCGCAAAGTGTGTAATAATGATAATGAAGCTTATGCATAAAAAATTCCTTTCCAAAGAAAAAATTTGAAACTAGAAACATAATAATTCTAATTATTGGTTTGTTTAATAAACTAACAAATATGCGTTTTACACTCTTCTGTCTTCACAAGACGAAAGTATTGAATTCGTAAAAAAATTCTACAACTGGTTTTCGACGGTTTGATACGTTTTAGAAGGTCCTGAACATGATTTGACTGTTTTTAGAAAATGTCTGTCTGTGTGAATGTGACACAAATTTTGTGGGTGCTCTATCTCAAGAACTAATTCGCGGAATTTTATAAAACTTTAGATTCAGTTATACTTTGATAAAAATTAATGCTGATTAGTTTTTGGTGTAAATTACCCAAAAGGTGGCGCTGCTATGCTGTATTTTTCACGATTTACATGATTTTAGCGATAGTTATATCTCAAAAACTGTTGCACAGAATTTGATCAAATTTCATATTCTGTAAAACCTTGACATAATTTAGTGCTTATTAGGCTTTTGTATATATCTGTGGCACTGCTGTGCAGCATTTTTCACGATGTTCGCGTTAGCTATATCTGAAAAACTAATGCACGGAAATTTAGTCAAACTTCATATTCGGTTACACTTCCTTATTGGGCTTGGGTGTATACTGTCCAAAGGTATCACTTTTGAGCTCTTTGGGTTTGGAATTTTGATTGCAGACATCTAAGAGCATGGGTGTCGAAATTCAATAATTTGTTTGAAAAATGCGATGCTTCTATCTCCTTTTTAAATGCACACAATTAAACGAATTATAAATTAAATGCACATAATTAAACCTTTAGAATTCATTATTATGGGCATAGAATTGTTATTTAATTATAACATTGTGATTTCAAATTTTAAAGTATTAACATGTATGGGATAGAATAAGGTTTTGGGATTGGCACATCCAAATTATTTTCATTTAACATCAATTATTTTGGTCTTCAAAGAAACCAACCCTGATGAAGCTAACCTAACATCGTCCAGTTTAATAAAATCCACTATTTCACTTTCACATTTTAAAAGCATTAGGCTGTCAAGTCTGTCAGACCTCATTGTAGCTTGCAATATATATTTTTTCAATTTTTATTTGACTAAAGATTCTTTCATTAGATGCAACGCCAAAAAGATAAGCTGCTGTGAATGTTAAGGTACGAGTATATAGTTTGACAGTGTGACCCAAATAGTCTTTGAATTTCATGGCATGAGTAAAAGGTTTGTTAAGTGAGTTGGGATTTGGTTTATTTCTATTTGACTCTGCAAGTCATGTACATCCGATTTCTCATATCCAGGTGGAAACATTATTAACTTTTCTAAGTTAGTGATACTCAAATTTGCCTTGCACAATTGTAATTTAAATAAGGAATGTATTGGTGCAATATTCTCCTGATATAGGAAACATTGTCAATTAAGCCCATTACCAAATTGCCGAAATTTTCTTGTATTTCTTATAACTCTTCCCTGTAAAACTTATGTGTATCAATGTCCATTGCTATGCTATTATTTTTATCTATTCCATTTGGTGAAACCGTTGTTCTGACCCGAACCAAATCTGATAACCGATTAAAAAATATTGCAAAAAACTATCGGATCCGAGCAAGACAAAATAATTTCTGAGGACATGCAACCCGACCCGAACCTAAAAATTCAATTTGAAAAAAGAACGAAATCTGACCCGAACCAAATCTTAACCAGACAAAAATATTCCATAGAACTATAACCCGATCAGAGCAAGAAAAAATAATTTCCGTGGACAAGTTACCCGGTCCGAACCTAAAAATGTCATTCGTAAAAAAACCCCGAAATCTGACCCGAAAAAAATATTCCAAAGAACCACAACCCGTCCCAAGCAAGAGAAATAATTTCCCTGGACATGTTACCCGACACGAACCTAAAAATTCCATTTGAAAAAAGCCGAAATCTGACCCGAACCAAATCTGAACCCGACAAAAATATTCCATTGAATCATAAACCGATCAGAGCATGACAAAATAATTTCCCTGGACACGCAACCCGACCCGAACCTAAAAAGTCCATTTGTAAAAATGCCGAATTATGAGTCGAACCAAATCTGAACCCGACAAAAATATTCCATTTAATAATAACCCGATCCGAGCAAGCCAAAATAATTTCCCTCGACATGTTACCCGACCGGTACCTAAAAATTCCATTTGAAAAAAAACCCGAAATCTGACGCGAACCAAATCTGAACCAGAAAACCTGATCAGAGCAAGAAAAAATAATTTCCGTGGAGAAGTTACCTGGTTTGAACCTAAAAATGTCATGTGAAAATAAAACCCGAAATCTGACACGAACCAAATCTGAACCCGAAAAAAATATTCCAAAGAACAGTAACCCGTTCCAAGCAAGTTAAAATAATTTCCCTGGACATGTTACCCAACACGAATCTAAAAATTCCATTTGAAAAAAGCCGAAATCTGACCCGAACCAAATCTGAACCCGACAAAAATATTCCATTGAATCATAACCCGATCAGAGGAAGACAAAATAATTTTTCCTGGACACGCAATCCGACCCGAACCTAAAAAGTCCATTTGTAAAAAAGCCGATTTCAGAGCCGAACCAAATCTGAACCCGACAAAAATATTCCATTGAATCATAACCCGATCAGAGCAAGACAAAATAATTTTTCCTGGACATGCAATCCGACCCGAACCTAAAAAGTCCATTTGTAAAAAAAGCCGATTTCTGAGCAGAACCAAATCTGAACCCGACAAAAATATTCCATTTAATAATAACTCGATCCGAGCAAGACAAAATAATTTCCCTCGACATGTTACCCGACCGGAACCTAAAAATTCCATTTGAAAAAACCCCGAAATCTGACCCGAACCAAATTTGAACCTGACAAAAATATTCCATAGAACTATAACCTGATCAGAGCAAGAAAAAAAAATTCCGTGGACAAGTTACCCGGTCAGAACCTAAAAATTTCATTCGAAAAAAAAACCCCAAATCTAACCCGAACCAAATCTGAACCCGAAAAAAATATTCCCAAGAACCGTTCCAAGCAGGTGAAAATAATTTTCCTGGACATGTTGCCCAACACGAATCTAAAAATTCCATTTAAAAAAAGCCCAAATCTGACCCGAACCAAATATAAACCCGAAAAAAATATTCCATTGAATCATAACCCGATCAGAGCAAGACAAAATAATTTCCTTGGACACGCAGTCCGACCCGAAACTAAAAAGTCCATTTGAAAAAAAGCCGAAATCTGAGCCGAACCAAATCTGAACCCAACAAAAATATTCCATTGAACCATAACCAGATCTGAGCAAGACAAAATATTTTCCCTGGACACTGAACCCGACCCGAACTGAAAATTCCATTTGAAAAAAAGCCGATTCCTGAGATGAACAAATCTGAACAAGACAAATATTTTCCAAGGAACCATAACCTGATCCAAGGAAGACAAAATAATTTCAACCTACACGAAACCGGACCGGAACCTGTAATTTCCATTAAAAAAAAACTTGAAATCTGACCCGAACCAAATCTGATAACCGATTAAAAAATATTGCAAAAAACTATCGGATCCGAGCAAGACAAAATAATTTCTGAAAATATGCAACCCGACCAGAACCTAAAAATTCAATTTGAAAAAAGAACGAAATCTGAACCACACAAAAATATTCCATAGAACTATAACCCGATCAGAGCAAGAAAAATAATTTCCGTGGACAAGTTAACCGGTCAGAACCTAAAAATGTCTTTTGAAGAAAAAACCCGAAATCTGACACGAACCAAATCTGAACCCGAAAAAAATATTCCAAAGAACCATAACCCGTTCCAAGCAAGAGAATATAATTTCCCTGGACATGTTACCCGACACGAACCTAAAAATTCAATTTGAAAAAGCCGAAATCTGACACGAACCAAATCTGAACCCGAGAAAAATATTCCATTTAATAATAACCCGATCCGAGCAAGACAAAATAATTTCCCTCGACATGTTACCCGACCGGAACCTAAAAATTCCATTTGAAAAAACCCCGAAATCTGACCCGAACCAAATTTGAACCAGACAAAAATATTCCATACTATAACCTGATGAGAGCAAGATAAAAAAAATTCCGTGGACAAGTTACCCGGTCAGAACCTAAAAATTTCATTCGAAAAAAAAACCCCAAATCTAACCCGAACCAAATCTGAACCCGAAAAAAATATTCCCAAGAACCGTTCCAAGCAGGTGAAAATAATTTTCCTGGACATGTTATTCGACACGAACCTAAAAATTCCATTTGAAAAAAGCCCAAATCTGACCCGAACCAAATATGAACCCGACAAAAATATTCCATTGAATCATAACCCGATCAGAGCAAGACAAAATAATTTCCCTGGACACGCAGTCCGACCCGAAACTAAAAAGTCCATTTGTAAAAAAGCCGAATTCTGAGCCGAACCAAATCTGAACCCGACAAAAATATTCCATTTAATAATAACCCGATACGAGCAAGACAAAATAATCTCCCTCGACATGTTACCCGACCGGAACTTAAAAATTCCATTTGAAAAAAAACCCGAAATCTGACCCGAACCAAATCTGAACCCGACAAAAATATTCCATAGAACAATAACCCGATCAGAGCAAGAAAAAATATTTTCCGTGGACAAGTTACCCGTCCATACCTAGAAATGTCATTTGAAAAAAAACCCCGAAATCTAACCCGAACCAAATCTGAACCCGAAAAAAATATTCCCAAGAACCGTTCCAAGCAGGTGAAAATAATTTTCCTGGACATGTTATTCGACACGAACCTAAAAATTCCATTTGAAAAAAGCCCAAATCTGACCCGAACCAAATATGAACCCGACAAAAATATTCCATTGAATCATAACCCGATCAGAGCAAGACAAAATAATTTCCCTGGACACGCAGTCCGACCCGAAACTAAAAAGTCCATTTGTAAAAAAGCCGAATTCTGAGCCGAACCAAATCTGAACCCGACAAAAATATTCCATTTAATAATAACCCGATACGAGCAAGACAAAATAATCTCCCTCGACATGTTACCCGACCGGAACTTAAAAATTCCATTTGAAAAAAAACCCGAAATCTGACCCGAACCAAATCTGAACCCGACAAAAATATTCCATAGAACAATAACCCGATCAGAGCAAGAAAAAATATTTTCCGTGGACAAGTTACCCGTCCATACCTAGAAATGTCATTTGAAAAAAAACCCCGAAATCTAACCCGAACCAAATCTGAACCCGAAAAAAATATTCCAAAGAACCATAACCCGTTCCAAGCAAGAGAAAATTATTTCCCGGGACATGTTACCCGATATGAACCTAAAAATTCCATTTGAAAAAAGCCGAAATCTGAGCCGAACCAAATCTGAACCCAACAAAAATATTCCATTGAACCATAACCAGATCTGAGCAAGACAAAATATTTTCCCTGGACACTGAACCCGACCCGAACTAAAAATTCCATTTGAAAAAAAGCCGATTCCTGAGATGAACAAATCTGAACACGACAAATATTTTCCAAAGAACCATAACCTGATCCAAGGAAAACAAAATAATTTCAACCTACACGAAACCGGACCGGAACCTGTAATTTCCATTCGAAAAAAACCTGAAATCTGACCCGAACCAAATCTGATAACCGATTAAAAAATATTGCAAAAAACTATTGGATCCGAGCAAGACAAAATAATTACTGAAAATATGCAACCCGACCCGAACCTAAAAATTCAATTTGAAAAAAGAACGAAATCTGAACCAGACAAAAATATTCCATAGAACTATAACCCGATCAGAGCAAGAAAAATAATTTCCGTGGACAAGTTAACCGGTCAGAACCTAAAAATGTCATTTGAAGAAAAAACCCGAAATCTGACAAGAACCAAATCTGAACCCAAAAAAATATTCCAAAGAACCATAACCTGTTCCAAGCAAGAGAATATAATTTCCCTGGACATGTTACCCGACACGAACCTAAAAATTCAATTTGAAAAACCCGAAATCTGACACGAACCAAATCTGAACCCGACAAAAATATTCCATTGAATCATAAACTGATCAGAGATAGACAAAATAATTTCCCTGGACACGCAACCCGACCCGAACCTAAAAACTCCATTTGTAAAAAGCCGAATTCTGAGCCGAACCAAATCTGAAACCGACAAAAATATTCCATTTAATAATAACCCGATCCGAGCAAGCCAAAATAATTTCCCTCGACATGTTACCAGACCGGAACCTAAAAATTCCATTTGAAAAAACCACGAAATCTGACCCGAACCAAATCTGAACCAGACAACCCGATCAGAGCAAGAAAAAATAATTTCCGTGGACAAGTTACCTGGTCCGAACCTAAAAATGTCATTTGAAAAAAAAACCCGAAATCTGACACGAACCAAATCTGAACCCGAAAAAAATATTCCATTGAATCATAACCCGATCAGAGCAAGACAAAATAATTTCCCTGGACACGCAATCCGACCCGAACCTAAAAAGTCCATTTGTAAAAAAGCCGAATTCTGAGCCGAACCAAATCTGAACCCGACAAAAATATTCCATTTAGTAATAACCCGATCCGAGCAAGACAAAATAATTTCCCTCGACATGTTACCCGACCGGAACCTAAAAATTCCATTTGAAAAAAACCCCGAAATCTGACCCGAACCAAATCTGAACCAGACAAAAATATTCCATAGAACTATAACCCGATCAGAGCAAGAAAAAATAATTTCCGTGGACAAGTTACCCGGTCCGAACCTAAAAATGTCATTCGTAAAAAAACCCCGAAATCTGACCCGAAAAAAATATTCCAAAGAACCACAACCCGTCCCAAGCAAGAGAAAATAATTTCCCTGGGCATGTTACCCGACACGAACCTAAAAATTCCATTTGAAAAACGCCGAAATCTGACCCGAACCAAATCTGAACCCGATAAAAATTTTCCAAAAAACCATAACCTGATCCAAGGAAGACAATATAATTTCCGTAGAATCGTTACCCGATCCGAACCTAAAAATTCCATTAAAAAAAGCTTAAATCTGAGTTAGTAGCGCACAGAAAATTTAAGAAGTTTTGCAATGTGTCCCAGTGTTTGAATTAACTGAACCGTTTACTTTTATTTTAAGTGCATATTTTATCCCCCAATGCGGGCATATCTATCCTATATATATAAAATCCTAATGAAACGAAGTTATGAAACGAATTTATGAATCGACTTTATGATACGATTTTATGAAACGATTGATGACTGAGTATGTTTCGCAGCTATTTCTCCTATAATATAAATTTTTCAAAAAAAAAAAAAAAAAAATGTTAAACGACTTCAAAAAAAGCACTAAAAAGAATTAAATAATTCTTTAATATTCTCTAATGACGAAATGTTATCCAATAACCGCACATATCATGCATCGGCATAAAAGCATTAAATTTAATATGTAGTATTTTAGTATTTTAGTATTTATTTATTTAATATTTTAGTATCCACCAAGCATGTATTTTCTAGGGAATATTTTTTACAAGAGATTAATTTACATATTTGTGATTTAGTTAACGAATACATACATATGAAAAGTAATCAACTACCTTTTGAAGTTGGTGCCAATCTATCTTAAGTATAGTAAAATTGTGAATATATTGTACCTATTACAATGAATAAGGTGTCGATGGAAAATATGATAAAAAAAAATGCTCTATTTCTTCTGCAAATTATTTGTTTAATCATTGTCGATTGTGAATGTTTGGCACTAACTTCAAAAAGTAATTTATTACTTGTTTTTATGTAAATGTTCGTAAATTAAATCATAAATATGTGAAATAATCTCATGTACAAAATATTCTCTAGAAAATCCATGCTTGGTGGATATTAAATTATACATATTAAATTTAATGGTTTTTTATGCCGATACATGATATCCGATGTGCGGCTATTGGATAACGTTTCGTCATTAGAGAATTTTAAAGAATTATTTAATTCTCTTTATTGCTTTTTTGAAGTCGGTTAATATTTTTTTTGAAAATTTATTTTATTTCCTACTTTTTATTTATTCATACCGTAATACATAATTATTTTGATTTCAATATCTACTTAATAAATAAATAATTTGTCATAGAAATTATAATTCACAACAAGTGGGTAAGTGTGATCACAGATCGCACAGAGGGTTTCGTTTAATATTCCTTTCAAAACACTTTATCTTTTTTCAAAATCTGTTAGTTGCACATTTCGCAACCAGGGGCACACTCTATTCTAAACAAACCTCTATCCGAACGAAACACCGTTTTACAACTTATCCGTAGATATATTAGTCAACGGATCGGGCCCATAGCGCCCGAGATAGGTAGGCTACCCTTGGCGCTAAATGTGGAACTAAAATATGTAAGGCTATGGTGACATATGTGAAAGATTGGTCAAAGTGGGGTGTTGGCAAAAGTTAGAAAAGTGTGCCCCGTGTGAAAAGGTTGGACGTTAGAAAAATTGCTGAAAATATACAAGTTAGAACCGGAGGAGTAAATAATATAAGACTTTTTGAAAATTTTATGATTTTGCGTGTAATCGCAAGTTTTTTGCTATAAGTATGCAAAATTTCAATTTTCCAACTTAATTAGTAGCTGAGTAAGAAACACTTCTTAAAATACACAAGTTAGAGACCGGGTAAATAAGATAAGACTTTTTTAATTTTTATGATTTTACGTGTGATTGCAAGTTTTCTGCTATAAGTATGCAAAATTTCAAGTCTTCAACTTAATTAGGTGCTGAATTAGAAAAATTGCCCAATATACATAAGTTAGAGCCCGGGGGTAAATAATATAACACTTTTTGAAATTTTTATGATTTTTCGTATGATCGCAAGTGTTATGCTATAAGTATAGAAAATTTCATGTCTCCAACTTAATTAAGGGCTGAGTTATAAAATTTGATTAAAATACACAAGTTAGATCCTAGATGGGTAAATATAAGAATTTTTAAAAATTTTATGATTTGTCGTTTTATCTGAGGTTATGATCTGATGATTCAGCTATAAGTTTACAAAATTTCAAATCTTCAACTTAATTAGGGCTCAGTTGAAAAAAAAGCTTAAGATACACAAGTTAGAGACCGGGGAGGTGAATAATATAAGACTAGCTGGCTTAGTCCACTAAAGGGCCCCTCCTTTTTATGAACCTCTAATAACATGAAATCAAGAATAGAACGAACCTCGAACCGGGTCCCAGCTAATTACAGCAACGTATAGAAGGCGTGCTGCGCACGCACTGCAAAATTTTGTGAAAAAAGCAATCTCGCTCGAATGAACCTTAAACGGGGTTCCCGCTGCCTGCGGCACCGTATAGCAGACGTGCTGCGCATGCGCTGCGAAATCTTTTGAAAAAGTGAATCGCGCTTGGGGGCAAAGTGGGGCGATGAACACTTCGGATGCATAATATGATTAAGTTGCAACAGACCTCTCCAACGATATATCACATGAGGGGTGTCGGCAAAATTTAGAAAAGTGCCCCCTTTAGGGGGGGAGTGGGGGATAGACACCGGAGATGCATAACATGATTAAGCGGTCACAGAGCTTTCCTACGGTATGTCACATGATGGGTATGGGCAAAATTTAGAAAAGTGTCCCTCTTGAGGGGGCAAAGTGGGGGATGGACACAGGAGATGCATATCATGATTAAGCGGTCACAGTTTTTTCCTACGATATATCACATCACGGGTATCTACCAAATTTTGAAAAGTGCCCCCCTTGGAGGGGGGCAAAGTGCGGGGATGGACACTGGAGATGCATAACATGAATAAGCGGTCACAGACGTTTCAAACGATCTGTCACATGACGGGTATCGGCAAAATTTAGAAAAGTGCCCCTCTTGGCGGGGTAAAGTGGGGGATGGTCACCGGAGATGCATAACATGATTAAGCGGCCACAGACCTTTACTACGATATGCCACATGACGGGTATCAGCAAAATTTAGAAAAGTGATGCTAAGGTTTAAAAAGAAATCTTCGCCCCTCCCCCTCCCACCACCTGACCGAAATTTCACACGCCATTCTTTTATAAAATTTTTCTTATGTGTTGTAAACTATCTTAAAATTTCAAACAGATCGACTTGTTATATTTCCTACTTTAAATGAAATCGCGGTCTGTTAGTTCTACATTCCATCACCAGGGAGCGCACTCTATTCTTAACAAAAGCGTATCTGAACGGAACTCCTTTACACAATCTATCAGTAGATATGTTACTCGAGGGGGTGGCTCTCTTCAGCAAGAATTTAAGGGTGTTCTCAAAAGTGCAACAGCAACTTTCTGACATAAGTTTTAATTTATTTTTCTTCGAACATGCATGAAACTAGCTGGTGTTGTCCAGAAACTATGTCATTGAGCTGTTTTCCATTTTTTTTTCAAAGGCAATAGATATTTCAGAAAAGAGTGTCAAAGTGGGCATTTTGAACCTAATTTCCGCGCGAAGGGAGAAAGAGCACTCAACAGCGGGCAAAAAACGGGTTTGTCACGTGATCGAATTCGCTTATAACTCAATAGGTAATGGATGGATCCAAAAATGGAAAAAAACAGTTCCATTTCAAATCGCTTACATATCCAGGCTTTCAAATTGTATATCTTTCCGTTAAAAAATGAATTTGTAAATATGTCAAAACATTTTGTGCTTGTTGAGCAGAGCAGTTAAGAACAGCCTTAAGATGTTTGTTGCAATTACTATACGGAAATAGTGATAATTTAACTTTTGACATATTACTTACTATTAATGTCCGTATACGTCTGTCTGTCTGTCTGTATATTGGTAACAAAATTTTTGTACTCGGATAAACTTTTTTCACAGAGCACTCAGAACGCCGTGAAAGGTGTCAAACGAAAGGTCGTTTTCTCAGGACGCTCAAACTTTTTTTTGCTTAAATATAGCCGTAATTAACCTAATTACGGGCTAATTAAATTCTAAAATTAAATAATCAACCTTTTGAACGCAGGTGCGAACGCACTTTATCCAAATCCTCCTCAGTTTCTCCTAAGGGTTGCCAGTAAATTCAGCGGATGCTCCGTCAAATCAGCCGATGCAGGATTACCACGGTGTAATTTAAGCAATAAATGAAGTGGACATTTAAAAAGCAAAATCGCATCTGCCGAAGTATCGGTCGTACAAATTCGTAACAGGTGTAGAAATACGCGGAAAAAATTCTACTTTATTTTGGTATAAATTTCAAATTACTGCGTAGGGTAGAACGCAAAAAATCCACTAAAAATCGATCGATAAAAATTTAATTTCTGTATTTGAAAAGACAATGAAAACAGATTTCCATTCACCGGAACGCAGCTGTCGTCATCTCTCAGACATATCGGAGCGAGAGAAATTTAAGCGGGGGAAAGTCTAATAAGAAATTTAAATTTTTTAAATATTAAATTTTTCGATTAAATTTTTTGACATCCGGGCTGGAAATCTCTCGCAGATTTCATACATACCCGGTTCAAAGAGATAGCTTCATTACAAGCTGAGATATTAATTATTATTTTATTAATTCCTTTTATTTCCATCAAATGCGAGATTAAGATGGAGGCACGTGCTTTTTTAACGGAGATTTCATTTAAATTAGGAAATCCAACAATTTGCGTGGGGTATTTCGACGGCGCGCTATGAGATTATTCAATATGAAAAATTTTATAAGTGCTCATCCCACTATTTACGAATAGCAATTTCAGGAAATATCTTACATTATTGGTTAAGACCACCACTCGATGTGTTTGAAACTTTAACCCCTTGAGGGGCGGTGGGATAAAATATATCCCACCTAATTTAAACAAGATTCTCACCAGAAAATTTTAACTAAATTTTATATTTTTAACTTTGGAGGAAAATAGTTGAAAAATTGCTTTTCCATATTTAAAAATAAAATTTTTCGATTATTCCGGCGAGAATTCAATATTTAAAGACATTTTTGCTTGCCTCTCAAGGGGTTAAGATACTTTATAACACATAAGAAAAAGTGTAAAAAAGAATGGAGTGTGATATTTCGAGGAGTGAAGGGGGGGGGGACACTAGATTTATTTATTAAATCTTAGCGTTTGTTCCCGCAGAAAATGTTTTAAATCCTTGGTTAAGACCGCACCGCCACCCTCCTGACCATGTATCTACGGAGAGGTTGCGCAAAGAAGTTTCGTTCAGATATGCTTTTGTTAAGAACAGAGTGCGCTCTCTGGTGGTGGAATGCGGAACTAACGTAACGCGGTTTTGTTAAAATTAGGAAATATAACAAGGCGATCCGTTTGCAACTCTAAGATACTTCATGACACATAATAAAAAGCTTATAAAATAATGGTGCATGCAATTTCCTGTGAAGGGAGGGCGGGGGAGGGGCGCTGGATTTCTTTTTAAAGAATTAGCGTTTATGACCTTTTTAGATGTCGTTTTTTGAGGACTATGACATACTCAGACATATGCTACTTATGAAATATAAAAATGTCAAAATTATAGTTACCACTATTTCCGAATAGTTCTTTCAGCAAATTTCTTAATTTCTAGCTTAAGACCGCCACCAACTCGAGTAACACATCCACTGATAGGTTGTTTAACAGAGTTTCGCTCTGATACACCTTTGTTATGAATAGTGTGTGCTCCCTGGTGGTGGAATATGGAACTAACATAAAGCGATTTTGCTAAAATTAGGAAATCTAACAAGGCGATCTTCTTGAAACTTTAAGGTAGTTCATAACACAGTGAGATATATGCTACTTATTAAATAAAAAAATGTCAAAAGTTTAGTTATCACTATTTCCGAATAGTAATTTGTGCAAATATCTTAAATTCTTGCTTAAGACTGCCACCACCTCGAGTAACATATCTACTGATAGGTTGTTTAACGGACTTTCCTTCCGATACAGTTTTGTTATGAATAGAGTGCGCTCCCTGGTGGTGGAATGCGGAACTAACAGAATTCTTGGTTAAGACAGTCACAATTCCGACCCATGTATCTACGGAAAGGTTGTGTGAAGGCGTTTCGTTTAGATACGTTTTTGTTAAACATACAGTGCGCTCCCTGGTGGTGGAATGCGGAACTAACATAACGCGATTTTGTTAAAATTAGGCAATCTAACAAGGCGATCTGTTTAACATATCTACTGATAGGTTGTTTAACGGACTTTCCTTCCGATACAGTTTTGTTATGAATAGAGTGCGTTCCCTGGTGCTAGAATGTGGAACTAACATAACGCGATTTTGTTAAATTTAGCAGCGAGGACCCGGTTCGAGGTTCGTTCGAGCGGATTGCCTTTTTTACAAGATTTTGCAGTCGTACGCAGCACGCCTGCTATGTGAGGCCGTAGGCAACGGGGACTCGGTTCGACTTTCGTTCGAATTCGAAAGGCTTTTTAAAAAGAGTTTGCAGTGCGGGCACAACACGCCTGCTATAGGGTGCCGAAGGCAGCGGGGACCGGGTTCGAGGTTCGTTCGAGCGAGATTGCCTTTTTTACAAGATTTTGCAGTCGTGCGCAGCACGCCTGCTATACGAGGCCGTAGGCAACGGGGACTCGGTTCGACTTTCGTTCAAATTCGAAAGGCTTTTTAAAAAGAGTTTGCCGTGCGTGCGCAGAACGCCTGGTATGCGGTGCCGTAGGCAGCGAGGACCAGGTTCGACTTTCGTTATAGCGAAAGGCTCTTTTAAAAGAGTTTGCAGTGCGGGCACAACACGACTGCTATAGGGTGCCGAAGGCAGCGGGGACCGAAATCGCCCACTTGTGGACAGCCTACCGTGTTCGAGGTTCGTTCGAGCGAAATTGCCTTTTTTACAAGATTTTGCAGGCGTGTGCAGCACGTCTGCTATACGGTGCCGTAGGCAGCGGGGACCCGGGTCAAGGTTCTGTCGCTTCGAGATTTTATAAAAAAGGAGGGGTTCATGAAAAGGAGGAGCCCGCTAGCGGGCGAAGCCAGCTAGTTTATATTTAATAAGTAGCCTGTATCTGAGGACTTCGTCAAAAAACGCACCTGAAACGGTGTTAAACAAAAAGGTAAAAAAAAAGAAATATTTTGCCCCTCCCTCTCTCCCCACCTGACCGAAATTTCACGCGCGATTTTTTATAAACTTATTCTTAAGTGTTATAAACTATCTTAAAGTTTCAAACAGATCACCTTGTTAGATTTCCTATTTTAAATAAAATCGCGGTCTGTTTGTTCCACGTTCCTCCACGAGGGAGCGCACTTTATTATTAACAAAAATGTATCTGAAAGTAACTCCGTTAAACAACGTATTAGGAGATATGCTAGTCGAGGGGGTAGCGGTCTTAACCAAGAATTTAAGATATTTGCTTAAATTACTATTCAAAAATAGTGGTATGATCACTTATAATTTTTTTTTATTGAATATGTAATAGTTTCTCATCACGTCATCAAAAAATCGCACGCAAAACAGTACAAAACGCCCTGTTATACTGCCTAATATTGTTCGCGCCACTTCCGCCCCCCCCCCCTCCAACCGGAATGTGATGTGCCATTCATTTTTATAATCTTTTACTATTTGTTAAAAATTATCTTAAAGTTTCAAACAGATCGCTTTGTTGGAATTCCTACTTTAAATGTAATCGCGGTCTGTTAGTCCCACATTCCATCACCAGGGAGCGCACTCCTAATTTTGTTCGTCCCTACTGCCTAATTTTGTTCGCGCTTCTTCCCCTCACCCCCCCCCCCCAAACCGCAATGTGACGCGGCATTCTTTTTTACAATCCTTTAGTATTTGTTATAATTATCTTAAAGTCCCAAACAGATAGCTTTGTTGGATTTCCTACTTTAAATGGAATCGCGGTCTGTTAGTTCCACATTCCATCACCAGGGAGTGCACTATATTCTTGACAAAAGTGTATCTGAACGAAACTCCTTTACACAATCTATCGGTGGATACATGGGTCGGGGGGGGGGGGGGCGGTCTTAACCAAGAAATTAATATATTTGCTGAAATTACTATTCGAAAATAGTGGTATCAATACTTCTGACATTTTTATCTGGCATAACTAACATTTGTGCTGTATTTTTAAAAATCGGACGCCGTTCAAAAGAATACTGCAATGAAGCATTACGTGACTGCCTTTTAAAATAAGTATATAATAGAAATAAATCAATTAGTGAAATTAGCGCTCCTCTCCCCCCCTACCCGAAATTTCACGCGCCATTTTTTATAAACTTTTTCTTATGTGTTATAAACTATCTTAAATTTTCAAACAGATCGCCTTGTTATATTTCCTAATTGTAATAAAATCGCGTTATGTTAGTTCCACATTCCACCACCAGGGAGCGCACTCTATTCTTAACAAAACTGTATTGGAAGGAAACACCGTTAAACATACCGTAGATATATTACTCGAGGTGGTGGCGGTCTTAATAAGAAATTAAGGTATTTGCTGAAATTACTATTCGGAAATTGTGGTAACTAAACTTTAGACTATTTTATATTAAATAAGCAGCATATATCTCAGGAATACCTCAAAAAGGCACCTAAAGCTGTCAGAAACGCAAACTTTTTAAATAGAAATCTAGCGGACCCCCCACCCCACCTTTCCCCGGAATTTCACGCGTGATTCTTTTTTACACATTATCTTATGTGTTATAAAATATCTTAAAGTTTCAAACAGATTGACTTGTTAGATTGCCTAATTTTAACAAAATTGCGTTATGTTAGTTCCACATTCCACCACCAGGAAGCGCACTCTATGCTTAACAAAAGCATATCTCAACGAAACTCCTTCACGTAATCTTTCCGTAGATACATGGGTCGGGATGGTGGCGGTCTTAACCAAGAATTTAAAACATTAGCTGCTGTAACAAACGCTAAGATTTTAAAAATAAATTTAGCTCCCACCCCCTCCTCAAAATATCACACTGCACTCTTTTTTCTTATGTGTTATAAACTATTTTAAAGTTTCAAACAGATCGAGTGGCGGTCTTAACCAATTATTTAAGATATTTCCTGAAATTACTATTCGAAAATAATGAATACTTGTAAACTTTCTGATGATGAATGAGTTATACTTATCCCATAGCGCTGTTCAAAAACCCCACGCAAATTGTTAGATTTCCTAATTTAAATTATTTCGTGTTTAAAAAAGCACCATGTGTCTTCATTTTAATCGGCGCATTTGATAGTAATAAACCGATTAATTAAATAATAATTAATATTTCAGCTTGTAATTAAGATAGGACTTAGAAATGGGTATCAGTGAAATCAGCGAGAAATTTCACGTCGGTATGCCAAAGAATTTAATCAAAAAATTTAATATTTAAAAAGTTAAAATTTCGTATTAAAATATCTTACTATGGAAAACCGCAGCGTCGTCTTGTCTGACACCTGCTTTCCCGCCGAAATGAAATATTTTTTCCTTGTCTTTCCAATTAAAGAAATTAAATTTTTATCGATCGATTTTTAGTGGATATTTTAAGTTATACACATCGCAAAAATGTGAACTTTATACCAAATGAAAGTAGATTTTTTTCCGCGTCTGTCTATACCATTTACAAATTTATCGGACCAATACTTTCTGAGATGCGATTTCGCTTTTTAAATGTCCACTTCATTTTTCGGCTTAATTTCCTCCGTGGTAAACATGCATCCTCTGATTTTACTGGCAACCCTTAGGAGAACTCCGATCAAAGCGATATAAGTAAGCGTCCTATCTTAAATGGGAGAAGTAACCGCAAGATTAAAAGCGAGTTCACATCAATCAAGGTCACGCGCCATGTAGCGAATGGAGTGTGAACTACAGGTAGATACCTAACTGTTTTCTTACTCACACCACTAAAATTGTAAAGTTTTTTGCATCTTGAGTAATAACTGAAATACCCCTCTCGCTACGCTTATACTGATAAAGATAAGGCTAACTGCTTGGCTAACTCATACGAGAAACAGTTCTCACCTAATCCCTTCCTCGCTAGTCAAAATCACCTTAATAATGTCAATGATACTGTTCGTAACTTCCTTGCCACCCCCCCCTGAGCCTCTCCCCCCTATTGAACCTATTGTTATCCATAACATCATCCAAAAACTCAATAATCGTAAATCCCCTGGGTACGACAATATTTCTAATTTTGCTCTTAAACAACTCCCCTTAAACTGTATCCTCTATATTACTAAACTCACCAACTCTATTCTTAAATCTTGCTACTTTCCCAAACCTTGGAAAAAATCTATCATCTGCCCCATTCCTAAACCTGCATGCAACCTTCACGATCCCACTAATTTCCGTCCTATTAGTCTGCTTTCTAGCCTTTCTAAAGTTATTGAACGCGTCATTAGATTGCAAATTAACAAATTCATTAACGAACACAATATTTTGCCACCGGAACAATTTGGATTCCGAGCTGGCCACTCCACACAACACCAGCTTTTGCGCGTTGTTGAATTCCTCAGTGAAAACTTCAATGCAAAAAAGCCAACGGCTGCCATTTTTCTGGACATCGCCAAGGCCTTTGATAAAGTCTGGCATGAAGGCCTCATTTACAAATTAATTCGGCTTGGATTTCCATCCGGACTTATACCCCTTATTTTCTCATATCTTGGCGACCGTTCATTCTCCGTCCGCATAAACAACATTTTATCGGATCTACACTTTATTTTATGTGGTATTATACAGGGATCAATCTTAGGCCCTACCCTTTTCAATCTGTACTTTTTTGACGTGCCTCGTACTCTTCTAACTTTACTGGCCCTTTATGCGGACGACACCACCATTTATGCTGCTGCACACCATCCATATTTACTTTATAAAAACATACAAAATCACTTAAATTTATTCATAGACTGGTGCAATCAGTGGCGTGTCAAACTTAATGAAAGCAAGACCAAAGCTGTCTACTTTTCTCGTACTTTTACTGTTCCCAATAGACTAACCATTAACAACACTACCATCCCTTGGTCTGATGATGCTAAGTACCTGGGGGTTATCATTGACAAACGCCTTACCTTCAAAAAGCATATGCTTAACATCCGCGGTAAAGCCTCGGGGGTAGCTAAAAGTCTCTCACCTCTTTTAAGGAGCCCTAGTATGTCCTACCATAACAAGCTTTTAATCTACAATGCCTGCATTTTAACCATCATCACTTACGGCTGCCCGGTGTGGGGCTTCCTCTGTAGAACAAGTATGGACCGGCTTTCTGAGCTTCACAACGGTCAACTTCGTCGAATCAGAAATGGTTCTCGATTTCTTCGGAACACCACGATCAGAAACGATCTCAAAACCACCTCTCTGGTCAGACGTATTAAATTTCTTTCTAAAAAATTTCACAGCCAGCTTTATAAAGTCCCTAATGAAATTATTTACGAGTTACCGGATTATGATGCTCTCAGCCCATCTAAACGTAAGAGACCCCGATATACTACTATTATCGAAGAGTAGTCGCGCTCTTCGGCTGATACTTCTTTTCTTTTCTTTTCTTATATAATTTATAAAATTTAAAAAAAAAAAAAAAAAAAAAAAAAAAAAAAAAAAAAAATTATTCTTTCTATATTGCTTTACCTTGGTAAAGCCTTATACTCACTGTAATTTTTAAACTTTTAATGTATGGCGCTGAAAACAGCCTTTTTGGTTTTAAGGGATTTGGTATATTTCTCCTGCTTTGCTTGGAGCGGTCTTGCTATGTTATGAACAGTGTTAACATCTTCTTTTTATCTTTATCTATCCTTAATTTTATCTTTACTTATACTTATACTGTAGTCCTCGGATTACCCTCTCAGAAATTTTCAGCCTCTCCATATTTTTAAAATTTTTATCTTCTCTATTTTTATTGTAGTACTATGTACTACGCTTAAACTCTTTCCTCATGGCTCCTCTAGGATTTGCTATACACTTACTCATCTACAGGGAGTGGAGTAGCACTGATACTAGGTATCCCATTGAACTGCACTGCTGTTCACTGTTCACTGTTCCCTCTCGCTACGCCATTATTTTGCAATAAATGTGGCAAACAAAATTAATTTCCATGAGTGACTAAAGATTTAGAAAATATGCGCCACACTAAAAGCCCGCGTATGTGGATTATCACCTCGTCCACAAGATGGCGCAATTGTGTTAATTTACGCCCGATTCCAGCATTAAGTTTGTACGCTTACTTATATCGCTTTGACTCGGATGATTTGGAGAAGGTCTGTTTGTACCTGGGTTATAAAGATTAATTGGTTGATTTTGAGTTGTTAATTAACTAATAACTTCGGTAATTACTGCGGGATTTTCTCGGAAAGAGGCAGCCCAAATTGGCACCTTACGTGACCCTCTGCGTGCCCTGTGAAAAAAAGTAGTTCCGGCTACAACGGCGATGTGCACATACATACATAGATACAGACGTTTACAAACATTCATAGTATTGATGACTTTTTTAAATTTTTATGATTTGTCGTGTGATCGCAAGTGTTCATCTATAAGTATGCAAAATTTAAAGGCTCCAACTTAATTAGGGGCTGAGTTAGAAAAATTGCTTAAAATACACAAGTTAGAGACCGGAGGGGGGGGGGCGTAAATAATGTGACTTTTTGAAATTTTTATGATTTTTCGTGTGATCGCAAGTGTTCAGCTATAAGTATGCAAAATTTCACGTCTCGAACTTAATTAAGGGCTGAGTTAGAAAAATTGCTTAAAATACACAAGTTAGAGCCCAGAGCGGTAAATATAAGACTTTTTCAAATACTTATTATTTGCTGTTTGATGTGAGGGATTCAGCTATAAATATCAAAATTTCAAGTCTTCAAATTATTTAGGGGTTCAGTTAGAAAAAAAAAAAGATTAAAATACACAAGTTAGAGCTCAGAGGGGTAAATATAAGACTTTTTCAAAATTTTATGATTTGTCGTTTGATGTGAGGTGTTTAACTATAAGTATCCAAAATTTCAAGTCTCCAACATATATGCTTTCTGAGAACGTGCTCTGTGACAGACGGACGGACAGAGGCGTGAGTCGAATAGGGTTTCGTCAGATGAACGAAACCTTAAAAATTATTTATTAAACGAATTGTTTTCAATAAATTCTTTATAATTTCATTAGAAGTATTGATTTTTTTAGCATTTAATACTTATGATAATTTTTTAAACAAGTACATTGTATTCACAACAGTCTACATTAATTTATTTATTGGTCACATACATCTGACTTGTGTGCTTAACATCAGGTGCCCACTTATAAGTCATCGTCAATATACAAGGACGAGATAGCACAAGGAAATTTACAACACAAGAGAATCACATCCGGGAGCTCCACAAAGAGTGTGCAACGGAGACAGCGGGAGTTGAACCCGCAGCCCACCTACACTCTCAAGTGATTTAGCATCTAGAGTATATTTACACACTAGGTATTCTAGACGCTGTAGTACAGCGTCTAAAATACCTAGTGTGGAAATATGCTATCCAAACAATGCTAAAAATGTGTATCCCTTGAATGTGCGAAGATGTTGCTGAAATCTAAAGAGTCGATCGCAGCTTCTCGTATTATATTGTATAGACTAGCAATATTCTTGGAGTTTTAGAAAATATCCTGCAGATGTCGCTGCGATCCCTATATTTCAGCAGCTTCATTGTACATTTAAGGGATACATTATATTAGCGCTTTTTTAAGTATTACAGAGATAGTCGATTTCCACACTATATATTCTAGTCGCTATGCTACAGCGTCTAGAATATATAGTGGGTAAATCTGCTATCCAAACTGTGCTAAAAAGTTGTATCCTTTAAATGTGCAATGATGCTGAAATCCAGGGAACCGATCGCAGCGATATCTGCGATATATTTTCAATTTTCAATGTAAACACCGTATTATTGCAGCGTCTAGACCAAATCGTCTTGAAGTTTTAGAAAATATCCTGCAGATGTCACTGTGATCGATTCATTGGATTTCAGCATCGTTTGACATTTAAGGGAAACAATATTTTAACACTATTTTAAGTATTACGGATAGCCGATTTCCACACTATATATTCTAGATGCTGTACTACAGCGTCTAGAAAAAATCGTCTTAGAGTTTTAGGAAATATCCTGCAGATGTCGCTGTGATAGACTTGTTGGTTTTCAGCATGGTTTCACATTTAAGGGATCCAATATTTTAGCACTTTTTTAAGTATTACTTGGATAGCCGATTTCCACACTATATATTCTAGACTCTGTAACCCTACCTGAAAAAAAATCTGAAGTCATTCTGACGACCGAATCTGGATCTAAACCCAGTGGACGGAATCCAGATAACCATTTTCGCTGTTAGCTAAACAAGATTGACTAATCAGAAGCCTGCATATTTGCAAACAGTGAAAAGTTTAAAAAAAATGCAGGCTGCTGATTAGTCAATCTCGTTTCGCAAACAGCGAAAAATCTGTCTCGGTCACGGCCATTGTCTCTACACATGGCAATGCACTTTACGTGCACTGACATGTGGAGGCAATTTTTATCTCCGTCACAATAGGCACCTTCGTACACAGGCACTAGTGCTCTGATATATGAAATTATTTTACTGATGTATTTTCAGTTTTTCGATACCTACTTCCCATGCCGGGTGGTATTGATGTGGGCTTCCAGTTTGATGCATGCGAGAACTTGTCCTGTTAAGATTTTGCACTTCGGAAAGTTACCACATCCAGAAAATCTTAAAGTCCACATTGCTCACTGTTAAAAATATGTAGCTTTTGCTGCATAGTCATTTTGCCACTTTCATAGAAAACGATTACTTGATGATATTACTGAGCATTCTCATTGGTCAGAATAGAGATATTCTATAAAAGCGATGGAGTGACTATGCAACAAAAGTTGCAGATTTTAACAGCGATACCTACGAACCAAAGATATTTAAGATACATAGACCGGCAATGGAGGATATTCCATCTCCGTTTTGATCACGTGGTCAAGGTAAAAACTTCTAGCGTAAAGAAGGGAAGGCTCCGTAGACGTGTAATGTAAATCCCCGCTAGCCAATGAAACAGTTCATGAGGCAAAGCAGTAGTATCTTCCCTTCTTATCAGTTAGGAGTTCTTTGGGTAAATTACCGGTATCACGTGACTTTTTTCAGCCTCGAACCCATATTTGGAATATCCTCCATTCCCATTCAAAAGCATGCGAAATCATGGCAGCCATCTGAAGTAAATTGATACACCTGAACCGCGAGGCTTGTACGTCAGCTGCAGTTATTTACCATTAAGTGCTATGGCTAGAATGACCTTAAAAATTAATTTTTATTTATATATATGTAGTTTATGGCATATTTTTTTACATAAAGCTATTTTTTATAGCTAAATATGCGTTATAAATATTGAATTTTCAGAAATAACGTTGAATAAGGCGATTTATTACTAATTTTATGGATGGTATGTTTGAAAATGAGTACCTAATTTTAACACGCCTTATAAACCTAAATAAAGACGAAATTTATATGGAAACAGATTGTTAAACATGTCCACCTTTTTTAAGTTTGACTTACAAAAGTAACTGGTAGGGAAATTTAGATTAAAGGTAGCAGCTGTAACATAATATAGTAATTTATAAAATTTTAAATTGCTTGTAAAGAAATCTACTTTTTTTAAACTAATTTTTATGCAAAAAGGTAATTAAAAAAATGCATATTAATGAAAGAAACACTATATTTTTATCATTGTAGGGTGTTTATTGAAATACTTACTTGCTATACGAAAAAAAAATTGATGAATAATAAGGTATTTTTTTAAAAAATGCGGCCTAAATTAAATAGGGTAGGCTAATACTTAATGATCCGCAATGACAAAATATGCTGATAAAGCATTTCCTTAGGTAAATTAAAATATAAAACATATATACTGCCGTACAAACGCTGTGATCAAAAATCTTCAGTTAAACTGACAGTTTGCAGGTCTATGTATCTTAAAAGCCTTTGCCTAAGGACATCGGAATGGAGGATATTCCATCTACGTCATGATCACGTGGTCAAGGCAAAAACGTCTAGCGTAAAGAAAGAAGTCTCCGTAGGCGTAATGTAAATCACCGCTAGCTAATGAAACAATTCATGGGGGAAAGCAGTAGTAGTTTCCCGTTTCCCTTCTTATCAGTTAGAAGTTCTTTGGATAAATGGAGGATATTCCATCTACATTTTGATCACGCTGTCAAGGTAAAAACTTCTACCGTAAAGAAGGGAAGGCTCCGTAGACATAATGAATAATCCTCGCCAACTAGTGAAACAGTTCATACGGAAAGCAGCAGTAGCCTCCCGTCTTATCAGTTAGAAGTTCTTTGGGTAAATTACCGGGCTTTTTCAGCCTCGAACCCAGATTTGGAATAAAGTCCATTACCGGTATTACGTGACTTTTTTCAGTCTCGAACCCATATTTGGAATATCATCCATTGGTTGTTGAAAAGCTTACAATACACCACGAAAGCCCCTTACATCAGAGCGCGGCTATGTTCTTCCATGTGTCAGTGCACAGCAAAGTGACTCTATATGTCAGTTCACAGTGTTTTCTTATGTGTAGTCAAAGCCTTCCGTCAAAAACAAAAAAACTGACAAGAAAAATGTTAGCAAAAACATCGGCATGCTTCAGTAAATAAACTGCTGCTATCTAATATCCATAAAAGCAGTAATGGCATCTGAAATGAGTGGTGATGTTTGGATGTCCGAATTATGATGTCCGAATATGATAACCTGAACCTGACTGCCTCTATGTGAGAGTGGTAACATTCGATGCTCAGATTGTGCTTTGACAGATGCTTTTGTCCAAACTATAGCAATCCTGGACATTTTCTATTCCAGAACACATACGGGTGAGAGAATTTAACAAGCTTGACGGTAATGGCAGGCTCACCAAGATGCTTCGTGAAGACAAAAAAAAAAAAAAAAAGGATTTTGATGACAAAAAAAGAAATGAAAAATGCTTCATGATGACGAAAAAAACAAAAATTAAAAATCGCTTTTGTCTAGTTTCGTCTCAACCAATCAAATATCTCCGTATGACTCCACTTTCCTATTGAAGAATCCTACACGAAAAAAAAAAACTGAAATCATTCTGACATCTAATTCGATAACCGAATCTGAATCTAAAGACAGTGTCGCTACACATAGCAATGCACTGTACTGTGTATTGACATATGGAGGCATTTTGTGATTTAAACACAACAGGCACCCTCATACTATAGCGCATAAAATATATAGCGTGGAAATGGACTTTATTCCAAATCTGGGTTCGAGGCTGAAAAAAGACATGTGGTACCGGCAATTTACCCAAAGAACTTCTAACTGATAAAAAGGGAAGCTACTACTGCTTTCGGCATGAACTGTTTCACTGGCTGGTGAGGGTTTTCATAACGTCTGCGGAGCCTTCCCTTCTTTACGCTAGAAGTTTTTATCTTGACCACGTGATCAAAACGTAGATGGAATATCCTCCATTGGCTATCTCAGTAATACTTAAAAAAAAGCTAAAATATTGTATCCCTTAAATGTGCAACGATGCTGATGAAATATACAGATCGCAGCGACATCTGCAGGATATTTTCTACAACTATGCAAGATATTGCTAGTCTATACAATGTAATATGAAAATCCCGCAGATGTCACTGCGATCGACACTTGGGATTTTAGCAGCATTGTCGCACATTTAAGGGATACAAATTTTTAGCGTTGTTTGGATAGCATATTTCCACACTAGGTATTCTAGACGCTGTACTCTACTATAGCTCCTAGAATATATAGTATGGAAATTGGCTATTCCTACAATCTCTCTGTTCTAAAAAAAAGTAACTTACGTTGTCACCGTTGCCGCCGCCGGTTTTGAATTTTTTGTGACCGGAGGTCTTTCTCCGTTAATATTAAGAAAAATACTGCATACAAAAATAGGAAAAAAGGCGGTATTATAAAGAAATGTTTGATAAACACGCTGATGCAGACAGTTATCAAATCGAATAATTATTTTAAGAGATATTTAATGCTAAAGTTGGACAAAATCGTTCCATTAAAAAAGTTTTATAGGAGCAAAAACTATACATGCGAATTAATTCATTTTTAGATCATTTTATGCGTTAGAATTTCCAGGTGTTCAGACTGCATTCACTTTTTTAATTTGACTCATTTTTTGAGGTTGTATTTCTATTTTAAAATCAAATTTTCAGCATTTCGAGAGATATTTTTTACTTATTTTAGAAAATGGTATTAATGTAAACTGTTGCCAACTGTATAAACAGCGCAAATAATAATGTTTGCTTCAAATTGAAAAATTATTTACACGTGACTATTATTAACAGAAAAAAAACTTTCAAATTAGAATTAAATAATTACGTATGAAAAGCAGGAACTTATTGAAAATTACTTCATAAAAACTATATTTACACGTGAATTTTAAAAGAGAAAGGATATTGTAAAATAACAAATTCATTAACATCCGTTAGAAGTCTTAAATAGGAGAAATTACATCACATTTACGTCACATTACATTTATTATGTAAAATGAACGAAAAGTAATATTGCAAAACTGTTTAAATTTAAAAATTGCGCGAGACATTAATTTAATATTTTGAGATTATATTAATAAGATTAATATTACTTTTATTGAACGGGTTTAGGCTGCTTTCGAGCGACTATTTAGTAATTTAATAAAAATAAAAAAGATTACAAGATGAAAATTAAGTGTCATCAACAAAAAATATGATTTGAAAGAGAAAAATCTGTGAATCAGAAAATAAAGAAATAGCTTAAATGGTTTAGTTAAGATTCGTTAACTTTCTGTATCGTTTCCGTCAAAAGAAGGCATTGGTATTTGTAAAATATATGTGCATTTTGTTGCAGATTTGCTTATTATATTAGCTTATTTTGAAATGTTTAATTGATTTTATTTAATCAAAGATGAAAACAGCCATTGTATCTTTTAACAGCAGCTGATTTTTCCTTAAAATTCCCCAATCGAAGAGAAATGAATAGAAAACCGTTTATAGGGAGATCGACACTGTTTTTTAAATTATAATTCAATATTTCAAAATCTTTTTAAAGCCTATCAAATTAGAGTGCTTTTGGAGACTGCGGTGTCTGAACGGGGGTTGGCGAGCGTAGCTCGTAGGGGGCCGATCCCCCTAGTACTTAAAAAAGTGCTAAAATATTGTAGTCTTAAATGCGCAACGATGCTGTTGAAATATACATATAGCAACGACATCTGCAGGATATTTTCTACAACTGCCTGATATTGCTAGTCTATACAACGTAATGATATTTCCTTTCTAAAAACAAAAGTATTGTGAATGCTAAAAAGAAAAAGAAATCATTAGTGAAACTTAGGTCAGATATAAAACATTTCAAATGTTTAAATTGCCTGTATTGTATTATGTCAATCGTTCTATAACGCTTTAAAAAAATACCGGGAGGCAAAGACGCTGTATACTTAATTCATTTTATTTTAGCTTCTTTTCAAATGTTTAACTGATCTTTAATCAAACACGAAAACAATCATTGGATGCCTTAACAGCAACTGATTTGGCCTTAAATTTTTGCAGTCAAAGGGAATTGAATGGAAACCCGTTTACAGGGAAATCTGCACAAGTTTTTTCATTATAATTCAATCTTCTCTAATATTTTTAAGACCGATCAGGTTAGCGTGTTTTTAGATTCTGCGGTGTCTGAACGGGGGTTGGCGAGCGTAGCTTGCAGGGGGCAGAGTCCCCTAGTATATGTATAAATTAATCCCCTTAAAATGGTATGCGTGTAAAACTTGATTTTGTTTTTGCCTTTACGTGTTTCTTAAAGGAATATATGAAATTAACAATGCTAGGAAAATAACATTATCGCAAATTTCCAACATAATGCCAAAAAAAAAAAAAAAAAAAAAAAAAAAGTTGGAAATTGCACGTTAAACATGGCAATTGAGGTGCGTTAGTACTATAACTAGTTTTATAAATATTTTTTGCACCGCATATTGTACTGAATGTTTATTTTAGTGCACTTCATAAGTGTATATGAATTTCATTCTGCTCGAAAGGCTGTAACATCATTAAAATGCACTTGAAATAATTTTTCCCCATTGCCCGTAATGTAATGGAAAGCTTTTGACTGCCCCTGCAATTAAACTATACATCCGTTTTTCATAAAATTTGAAATGACTCGACAAAATTTTGCAACAATTATATATTTAAAATTTCAACCTGTTAGGTAGTTTATGCTCTGTTATATGCGGACGGACAACCGGACAGACAGACAGAAGGACCGAACGACGACTATAGGTGCTACGTATTTATATAATTACGAACGCACCAAATAATTCAAATAAAAGTGCAAAAAAAAAAAAAAAATATTAAGGGTCTTCTCAAAAAATGTTTTTTTCTGCGAAAGTTTTTCAGCACTTTTACGGACTCATTTTTAAACAAAATGCTAAAGCATAATATTAGAAGACGGTTGCCTATTAAATGATTTGGAATCGAATGGTGTTTTTTCGTCTTTTGATACATGAATTACATCTTGATTTATAAGCGATTGTTCTCTCATGACGATCTTTATTGGACTATCACGTCCGGAAATTTGTTTCATAAGGCCAAGTTTGACAGCATTATTTTAAAGTTTGTCTGCTTTTATCGAAAAATAAAAAACTATTCAATTTTCGAATAAGAGCTGTTGTTAATCTTATAAATTTACCAATAAAAATTAACTCATGAATGTGCCAAAAAGTAGCCAGCTGTATTTGGAAAATAACGTAACGGCTAAAATATTGCAAACACTAATGTACCTACTTTCGTGTCTATTTTAAATATTAGTTATAAAAACAGCTTTTTCGTTTTTTAAATATAAAATAATAATTTATATTAAAAATATGACGCAAATTTATACACAAAGCAAATTAAAATAATTAACTCAAATAGAGGAAATTAGTTATAGATGGCCGATGTACTTTTTATGTATAAAAAATATTCTTTTTATGATACAAATCTTTTTAATCGGAAATTTCTGTTGATTATTAAAAAGTATAAGTACAAATATGGCAAATTAAATCTGTTTTAAAACCAAATGGAAATAAAACTTAAAAAATATTTATTCCCGGAGCACGTGTGACGCCAAACAGTCGGTAGCTCTTTATTGGATACGGGATAAACGACGATGTGTATCATAAGCCACGTGCTATATTTGTGACAGCTGGCGACGAAGAGTCTCTCTGTCTTCCCTTTGTTCTTTGATTCTGCTTTTGTTCAGTTACTTTTTTTCAGCTAAAACGTAATTTCAATCTACTTCTCATTCTGATTAGTATCACTATTTTATTTCAAAGGTTTTATTCAGTTATGCATTAGTCAGGGGCGGACTGGCTTAGTTTGGCCCACCCCGCTAGACTTATGCATTGGCCCACCAATCGACAACCCCATTGTTAAAATGTTTGAATACCGACTATCAATACGATCCCTTGCTCTAACTCTATGAAGACGACATAACTCCAATTCGAGACATATTAGCATCTTTGTAATAGTTTATTTTCAATTGGTAGTAATTTCATCGTGAAAAAAAAATCTTGTGTATGTGGCGGGGGGGGGGGGGGTACCTCCACCCCCTGTCACCCAATCTGCATATTTATATTTTGTACATTATTTGCAAAATTTAAAGCATTTTTTTTTCTTTAACAAAATAAAGATTATAAATATCTATCAGCATATACTTAGTTGTCAACTATTCCAATTTTTAGGTATCACTCCTTCTGAGTAGTAATCTTTTCCTAATTATAATGTTAATTGGGATTTTTTTGGCAATTCTACGATTAAATAAGGTAAGTATTATGATTCGGAAATAGTGTTAACACTAAAAAAGGGATAGTTCTCAGCTATGCATTTTTATGAAAAAGTATGAAATTTACAGGAATTAATATTTATATGCTGAAGAATGGAACAATGTTTTTTAGTTTCCTATAAAAGGTGGATATCTTAAACTATAATCGATTCCTTCCGCATAACAATCTTCTGTGGCGAATTCCTGAAAATCAGATTAAAGTAAAAATTTGGCACCATTATCGGAAAGATTCGATGCTTTTATAGAAAAGGGGGAAACACTGCTCGATTGCTTTCTATCAGAATAACAATACATGGCAACCTACTTACAAATGAAAGTGACTTCGTAAATGTGCAAAGCAGAGCCTTAGCATGGGCAGCGTTCATGATACAAAATAAATAGAAAAATCACTAACGTGATTTTTATACTCGTACGCAATAGAAGACAAAAAACCTCAAACAAACAAAACCTCAAGCTGATGCTCGTTGGCTAAATACAGTAAATATTCTTTTCAGGTTAAATATCTAAAAAAACAATTAAAAATTATCCTACTGTCACAAAATAAAATCGAACTGAAAACAAATGCGTCGACGACATAAATTAGCAAATATTACTAGAACAGAAAAACACGATTTCTGTTTTTCCTTCATTCTGATCAAAATAGCGTTAAAAGGACTTGAAACAGAATATAATACGTAATTTTGAAGGAGGATTTTTTTTCTATACATGAATAAATAAAATTTTGAATATAAGACAGATTGAGTTTTAGTCAGTCTAAGCCCAAAAACCAATATAAAAATTGACTCCGTTTTATCTCCATGTCCTATGTGTGCGACACATTACGTCACACATAAGTGTTAATAAAAAAAATAATGAAAAACTTGGAGATGGGAAGGAAAGGAAAGGGTAATTTAGGCTTCGGTTTTTCGGAAGCGCTATTGCACTGGGCTCCGGAGCCATGTATTTATGATCTCCGGTGAATTCCGAACAATATTTAAATATTTGCTAAAAACAGAAAAGTACCGGAGCTGGGCTCTGGTGGGCTCCGGCACAAATTAAGCACTGGACTGCGCTGACCCTAACCTATGCACATTCACAACACCTAAGAACATCCATCCCTTACCCGGAATTTGTACCCAGGCCCCTTTGTGTGAAAGGCTAACATGCTAACCATTATGCCGTCAAAAAAACCTTAGACTTGTTTGTGCACTATACATTGTAAATTTTATACTGGAAAGTGTTAGTATTGACCGGAAAGAGTTAGTACTATTAAAATTGATACGCATACATTGATTGATTTGTTGTTTGAAATACCATTATATTCATTTGTACATTTTATTTTGTTATTTGAAATTATCATAACACTATGTACATTGATTAATTTTGAACTTAAAGCAACTCCATCTATTATCTTATCATAATCAATCGAAAGATCATTCAACACTGAATAGGATAAAATCATCTAACAGTTCTTGTCCTAGAGATGAACGGAAGCAGTTCTTTATAATTTTAAGTGTTGAAAACACTCGTTCACAAGACACTTGAGTGCATTATAAAGTGAATATGTACTTATAAGCTATGTACAATGTTGGATAAATATGACCATAGCCATTTAATTAGCACAATAATTCTAATGCACAAGATAGGCATTTTTTACATTTCTTATTAACTTTACAGCGATTATCATCATCTTTAATGAGTTCTTCCTAATCGCTCGTTTCTATGCTGTAAGCAGCTGAGAGCTCGCTACATCGAGATTGTTGCTGCAATAGCGACTGATTATAATCAGCATAGTGCCGGAAAATTGCAGGAACTCTTTTCTGACATAGGCTTTCTTGACTTTCGCCAAGCCAGGCAAAGTACTAAGAGCTTCTTCAGCAAGTTCATTTAACAATGGAGGATATTCCAAATATGGGTTCGAGGCTGAAAAAAGTCACGTGGTACCGGTAATTTACCCCAAAAACTTCTAACGGATAAGAAGGGAAACGAGAAACTACTACTGTTTTCCCCCATGAACTGCTTCATTGGCTAGTGGGGATTTACATTACGTCTACGGAGCCTTCCCTTCTTTACGCTAGACGTTTTTGCCTTGACCATGTGATCCTGACGTAGATGGAATATCGTCCATTTAACCTCACTGAAGCGGCGAGGATCGAACCAGGTAATGTCTTTCATGAGCAAGTCATTTCGAGTAAATCGTGTATTCAAGAGCTGAATAGTTGTGTCTAAGATGACATTATAAACGTTTCCCTTAAATACTTTTTATGGTGATCCGATAAACCTCTTCACCTCATCGTGAGAATATTCACCACATCGACGTTTCGCTACAGATATTATCGTTTCCGGTAAGGAGCTCTCAATTTCAATGGTGCACTCCTTTCCTATTAGTTGCTTCTGAAGATGTTCGGCAAATTCTGAAGCATTTTTCAGGTCCATGTTAAAATTATTTCTTTTGTATAGCAGATTGGATTTCAGAGTTCGGATTTTGTTAGCAGCAGTTAAGTAGTCCAGGCCGCTCATCTACAGATATTTCGATGCGGCTGTAGATATATTGAATAGGACACTGAAAATGGTTGCTATTAATATGAAATTTGCACCAATTACCAATCCGTGATCTTGTTGAAAAAGATTCATATGACGGGAAATCATTCATTTCGGTGATACCTAGTAGGCACTTAAACAATGTTAAAAACTTATGTCGACTTTTAAAAAGTTTTGAAGACTCCTCAAAGATATTAAGTGTTCGATCCTTACTCTACCACATAATAGCATTTACTTTTCGTAATCAGCGAATAAGTTTAAGTTTATTTCCACCTACAAACTCCTTATTCACTAAAGTCCATACTTTCATTCGCCTAAATGAATCTGAGATAAACACGATTGTAGCTTGCATTAAGTCCAAGAAGTCCGTTGTTGACTTGCAACATTCTGCTGCATCTGTCAGAACCAAATTTAGCACATGCGCATATCAATGCATATGCTATACATTTCGATTGTCTTTTCTCAGTTGTGTCAGCAGACTTTTATATCTCCTACTCATATTTGCTGCACCATCAAAAGAAATGCCAACTACGCTCATGTTCAAAATTAACAGAATTTTCAGATTTGGTCGATTATTTTCAGAACTACTGGACATATTTTAATGAAATTAGGTATGCACATAGTTTTGATATAATGCAACAAAATAAACATTCAACAGTTGTAAGGCTCACGCGCGATCGTGCGTAAAGAATCATCAGCTTTAAAGGTATAAAACAGATCTTACAATATTGAACAAAAAATGGGTTAGTAGGGGTTATGGTCCACTCTTACAGATATACAATTCTCATACTGGAAATCAGGCAGTTTATGGGTCCCTGTGGCAGTTAGTCTCACTTCTCCAGAACGCTGTTTTCAGGCTCTGTGTGTTTCTGGGAGGTGGCAAGCGAGTTCCAATTTTCCTCCCCAGAGCGTTTCAGACATGGTCTATAGGATTTAGGTCTGGAGATCTGACTAGACAATCCATCAAGCGAATATCCTCGCTTTTTAGAAATTCGTCGACCAGATGAGCTCTATCTGGACGCGTGTTGTAGTTCATTAAAATGAAATCAGGTACAACTGCATACCTGAAAAGGCTAACATATTGTACCAAGATATCATCCGTATCCCTCAAACCAATCTTAGAGCCTTTGCCAAACACAGGAAGGGGTGTGCAATCCAAAATATGCCTGCACGGACCCTCAAACCTCCTCTGCCATAGTGATCTTTTTCTCGGAAGTTGGAAGGCAGGCAGCGGATCCCTGGTTTTCTCTAGATGAAAGTAGGTCGAGAATTCGTATTTAGGCTAATCAGAGACTCATCAGTGAATAGGACTGTCCCCTATCAATCCCTGGTCCATAGTCAATGATCTCTGCCCTTTGCTAAACGGATTCTCCTGTGTGCAGAAGTGAGCGGGATGCAAGCAGCAGTCTTCATGTAGCCTTCTGCAAACAGTAACTCTTGAAACTCTGTTTTCCGGGGCCACATAAAAGTCACAAGAGAGCTGAGGAGCTGTTGCACTCCTGTTACCCCTCGCTGTAATGGACAAATAGCCATCTTTGTTGGCCGTCGTAGCTCTTGGACGACCTTAACCAGGCTTTTTTTCTATGGATCCACAGTCCTTAAACTGTTTCCATAAGTTGCTGGTGTTACATCGAAGTCTCTAAGAAGCTGCACTTGAGACTGCCCTGTTTTCAGTCTACCTGTGGTTTGCCACTTCATTATGTTGGTGGTTACTCATTTTTACTGTTTTCTTTTGAATTTCATCGAATTTTGCAATAAAACAAAGACATTTGGCGAGGTGTGCGAACGAACAAAACTTTTCACTTTATCCCCTAACTCTCGGCTTCTATACAAAATGAGTAATTTGTACAGATCTTCCAAAGATTGCGGATGAACGAGGGCAAGGAGAAATTGGGACTCACCCGATCAAAAGAAAGAAGAAAAACGCTTCACGGGGGAAGAAAATTTAGTTTCATAATTATTGTTTTTTAGTTTTATTGAAAAGAAAAATAACTGAAAAAATTCATTATTTTTTTGGCCCACTACACCCGTTTGGCCCACCCCGCGATCGCGGGTTAGCGGGGTGGGCCAGTCCGCCCCTGGCATTAGTACATACTGAGTTGCATTTTTAATTTATCTTGTGTATTTTAAACGAGATCGTGCAAGTTTTAGAATATATTTATAAAATAAAACACACAAGGCATTATGGAGGATGGTATACACGGTAGTAACAGTTGTGTAACCGATCCACCAGACGAACTTATTAACATGAAAACAATCTTTAACGAAAAAATGAAAGAATATAGTAACAAGAATGATGATGTTGTTAAAAAACCTTGGACAAGTGCATCCATAGAAGACGCAATCCGTGAAATTTTAGACTCAAATAATCCTGAAAAAAAGAAAACTTCTAGACAATATAGATTAACTAGAAAGTACGACACTATGGAAGTTGGCGATAAAAGAGTTTTAATTAAAAAAATGAGAAGTAATGATGATCCTATTGTAGTAATAATCCCTGTTGAAGAATTCTTTGATATTCTTTTGCAGTACCACCGTGCTACTGGACATGGCGGAAGAGATAAAATGTTGTTTGCGTTGAAAAATAAATTTTATGTGCCTAAACCTGCAATTGAAATTTTCCTTTCACTTTGTAAAATGTGCAATATGAAAAAATGCCAACAACATCGTAATATTGTTGTACGACCAATCACAACAAAAGATTTTAATCTTCGAAGTCAAGTTGACTTGATTGATTTTCAATCAACTCCTTGTGATGAATACAAGTGGTTAATGAACTATCAAGATCATTCAACAAAATTTTGTCTTCTTCGTCCTTTGAAAACAAAGTGTGCTACTGATGTTGCACTGGAATTGCTAAAAATATTTTTAGACTTTGGTGCACCTCACATATTGCAGAGTGACAATGGACGTGAATTTACTGCTGACGTCATTAAAGAACTTGTACATATGTGGCCAGATTGCAAAATTGTGCATGGAAGACCACGACATCCACAATCCCAGGGCAGCATAGAGCGGTGTAATCAGGATATTGAAAATATGTTACGTGCGCGGATGAATGACAACGAAAGTACAGATTGGGCAATGGGATGTCGTTATGTTCAATGGCAAAAAAATACTTCAAAACACAGAGTTATAGGACGAAGTCCGTATACAGCACTTTTTGGAACAGAAGCAAAGCTAGGATTAAACTCAACAAACATTCCATTTGAAATATTAGATAAAATTGAAAGTGAAGAAGATTTAGAGCGCTTTAAAGAGGATAAAAAGGAAAGTGAAATCTCAAACGAAGAAGAAGAAAATGAAATCGCTAGTAATGAAATAGATTTATGTTTTATTTGTTCAGAGATTTTAGAAGAAACAACAACTGTACCATGCTCCTCTTGTTCTTTGAAGGTACACGCAACTTGTTGTAAAAGTGTTGCCTCCTCTTCTAAGGACAATAACTGCAGTTATCTCTGTGACATTTGCAACAGGCAAGAAAACATAACAACAGAGAGACAAAATGCCCATGCAGGTCAAAAGCGACAAGCCGAAAAAATGATTGAAACTACACGAAAAAAATTGAAACCCGTTACAGTTGGGGAATTTATTTTGCTAAATGTCCCAAAAGTAGACCGTGGCCCTTTAGACTGCCCAAATTTAATTGGGAAAATTCTCAAGATTCAAAATAATGTTTATCAGATAGGAATGAAAGGCGGCATAATTAAAACATGGTTCTCAAGAAGTGACTTCCAAATTTCTGGAGCACAAATCCTGGAAGATATACCAGAGAAATCAATATCTGTTCGTCAAGCTGTAGCGTATGAATCGAAATTTGGAGATCAGGGATACAACACCTGCAAATGCTCTGTATCAAAAATTCGGTGCCAAACAAAAAAGTGCCTCTGTAAAAAAGCAAATCAATTATGTTCTTCGAAGTGCCATAAGAGTGCACCATGTGGTAATAAATGAAGAAAAGACACAAATGATAATTTCTGGTAACTTTACTTTTTATATGTGAAATGAAAATTTGTTTAAATTTATTTACTGGTGTTAACCTACTCTCGTGTTATTACCTTCTTCTTATATTAAGTTCTTTTTGTATTATTGACATAGTAGACTCCCTCAAATCCGCAACTCTAAAATCCGCAATCGCCTAAAATTCGCACATCATCACAGATGTAAACAATAAAACTTTCAGTTCAGATGCAGGGGCAAAATTACTGATTTTTTTAGTTTTATATCATTCCGTATGTATATTAATATGTAATTCTCTATAATATGACTGAATTCGTTTTTTTTTTCATGAAGGAAGTATAATTTTTTTTTCTGAAAAAATGAAGATATTGGTGATATCACTGATAATCACAATCTTTTTACGAAATATATTTATGTATTAATAAAGCTTTTTGGTTATTAAGACTGGCTAAATCTGAAATAAAACTTCCTTACTTTATGATTTTTATGTGAATGTACCTTTATGAAGAAATTTTGATTGAATAATTCATGGAAAATGTATCTCATCTTTATCATCCATATTTAATTATACGTTATTAATTATTTACTTTTAATAATTTAATCATTTTAAAAATTATCTTACATTTAACATTTTAGTTTTTTACTTTACTAATCTGTTTTAATATTTTACTATAATGCAAGCATTTATTATAATTTTGATTGCATTATTACATCCAGATTACTGTTTAAAAAATGTAAAAATAGTATTGACCAGAAATCCACAAAATTCTAAAATCCGCACAACCTCTGGTCCCAAGGTTTGCGGATTTGAGAGAGTCTACTGTAATCTATTCTTGAATTAATAAATTTTCAATTATTTATTAACCACTTTGTTAAAAAAGAAAAATTAAAAAAATAATCAATAACTTTCTTTGTTAAAATAAAATTTGTTATTCAAGTTTAATTATAGCTGTATTTTTCATATAAGCAATTTGTTAATATGCAATGTTTTTCCAGTTTTACGTAAAAATAATATATCGCGAAAAAAAATATATAAAATATAAGGATGATATACTTAGATTCTCAGTCGATGTCTTCATTGCAGATTTTTTGGTTTATCTTTACGAGGGGGATGAAATTTTAGCGAAAATAATAAAAAAGGTGTTTATTAACCTTAATTATCACTCAGCTGCTTAAATTAAATCTGTCAATAAAGAAGGTTTTTTATAATTTTCATACAGTCACCCACACACTTTTGAGAAAATATTAACTTTCTTCCTTATCTGCAGATTTTATAATTACAGCCCTTTTTTTATTTATTTTTAGCATATTATTTTCATTAAGCAACCCATCTTTTCTACATAAAGGTGAAAAATAACATAAAGCCTACCTCATCTGGAAATGTCATTATTGCAAACATTTTCTAAAATATATTTTATAATAAATGCCATTAGGTACGGATCTTTTCTGCGTAATACTGGGATAATTTTAAAATCTGCCTCATCTGTAGATTTCATTATTGTAGACAATTTCTTATATAATTATTTTTATGAGCAACACATCTTCGCTGCGTAAATGTGGGATCTGCAGATGAGCCATATTATTAATGCTTTTCCGGGATTACGTAAAGAAGATAGGTTTTATCTGCGTAATGTTAAAAAAACATTAAAAATCTGCCTCATCTGCAGGTTTTATTTTTGTAGAAATTTTCTTATATGTATATTTTCTTTTCTTGAGCAGCCGATCCTCTCTTCAGAATGATGAAAAAAAATTTAATTCTGCCTCATCTGTAAATTTAATGTTTGCAGAAAGTTTCAGATGCGGGTGGTTCATAACTATATGTCAAAAATATAAAGACAGGTAGAGAGGACCCAAATAAGCGCATTTTGTATAGGAATGAGGGTACAGAAATGCTGCGATGAGGCAGAGGAAGGCTAGTTAAGTTCCGTGGATGAAAGTGCTTCGCTGGCTTGACGTGAAAAGTGAATAATCCGTTCCCTCACGGATTTTGAGTAACATGCATCGTTACACTAATGCGGAACTTGCCGACATTAAATGTATGGGGCTGCACAAGGAATGGTTCACACCCAACGCATGTCCAACATCTTTTGAGCTTGTCGAAGGACTATTCTCTGTGCGTAATACTGCTTCTTCCACAGCAGGAATTCTGCGACATCTTAAAGTGCCCTTATCACGCCTTGGAAGCATACGACGATCCACTCGCGCACAACTCCTAATGAAGACACTCAAATGTTCAGGAATATGGCAGAATCCTACCCGGGAATCGTTAATCTAAATCCCTTGAGCAGCCAATCCATTTCCTTGCGCAATCCCATACATGAAATGCATGTCGGCAAGCTCCGCATTGGTGTAATAGTGCATATTGCTCGAAATCCGTGCGGGAAATGACGGTTCAAGCCAACGAAGCACATCCGCCGCATTCATCAGCGTCCTCTACTGCCTCAACACGGCATTTCCGCACCCACATTCCTATAAGAAACTGCTTATTTATGACTTCTCTACCTGCATTTACATATTTGACATATAGTTCTGAACCACCCTGTATATGTTTTCTAATTATTTTCGTTAGCAACCAATCTTCTTTCTCGTAATACAGAAAAAACATTAAAAATCTGCCTCATAGGCAGATTTCTTTCATACTTCTTGCATGGGTTGTTAACAAAGCATACACCCTTGTAATAAAAATGAAGTATTCACAAAAATTACGGTGATGAACTCTGTCAGCAGCCAACTCTCAAAACAGATTTATAACATATTTTTTATGTTCCTGTTTTTGTGTTACTTAAATAATGCATAATTAATCACTAATTTAACAAATTCTTAATTAGCCTAAAACTGGATAGGCTCATTGCAATAAACCTGAAAAAAATCTGTGGTCATTTTCAGGGTTTCGTTCATCTGACGAAATCCTATTCGTCTAACTCCTCTGTCTGTCCGTCCGTCCGTCACAGAGCCCGTTCCCAGAAACTATATATGTTGGAGACTTGAAATTTTGCATACCTATATCTGAACACCCCACATCAAACGACAAATCATAAAATTTTGAAAAAGCCGTAATTAACGGACGTTATTAATTAACCTTTAAATGATGTTACCGGTCTCATAGACCGGTGCTTTTTTTAATTTGCATAGTTTAACTTGCAAATTTCAGTTTATCTACAAACAATACTGAAATTTTGTGTTGTTTGGAACTTTAGTACTATCACCACAGTCTTTTGAATCGGTGAATTTTAATTATAACACTCCTGTACAAAAAGTTTAGTACAAAAACAACATCCTATGAATTTATCGCGGCTTTTATTCATCCTTCGACGGAGCTTCATACTAGTTATATGACATTTTCTGCGACATCAGTTAAAGATTAAAAAAACCCAATTACAAGATCGGAAAGGCATTCATAATTCAACAAAAGCATGGATTTTTATCAAATTACAAAAACGATCTCTTAATTCTCCTTAGGGTTACAATAGAATCAAGGCATGCATGATTATAAGAGAGGAATGCAAAAGAATGAACTGGACATTTTAAAGCGAAATTGCATCTCAGAAAGTTTCGATCCTAGAAATTTTTAAGCTGTACAGACAAACGCAGAAAAAAGCTGCTTTCAGTAGGTATAGAGAAAATTTTTATGCGATGTGAATAACAGAAAAAATCCACTAAAAATCGATCGATAAAAAATCCATTTTCTTTAATTCGAAAGACAAGGAAAATAAATTTTATTTCCGCGGGAAGACAGGTGTTGTCATCCCAGACACGTCGGCGCGAGAGAAATTTAAGCAGATCATGTAGTTTTTCATTCTGGAATATTTTAAAACGAATTTTAAACTTTTAAATTATTAGATTTTTTGATTAAATTTTTTTACATCCGGACGTAAAAATCTTCGCTGATTTCATCAATGTCCATTTAAATCTTCTATCTTAATTACAAGCTGATATATTAATTATTATTTAAATAGTAATTAGCTTTATTTCTATCAAATGCTTATTTTAAAATGAAGTAATGAACTTTTTTAACCACGATTTCATTTAACAAGGTTATCTGTTGGAAACTTGAAGATAGTTTATATTTCGGATATAGTTTTATTTTTCGGGTAAGGGGGGAGGGGCGCTAATTTCACTAGTTGGTTAATTTCTATTATATACTTATTTTAAAAGGCAGTCACGTGATGTTTCATTGCAGTACTCTTCTGAACGGTGTCTGACTTTTAAAAATACAGCATAAATGTTACTTTTGCCAGATAAAAAATTCAGAAGTATTGATACCACTATTTTCGAATAGTAATTTCAGCAAATATATTAGATTCTTCGTTAAGATCGCCCCCCCCCCCCCCCCGACCCGTGTATCTACCGATAGGTTGTGTAAAGGAGTTTCGTTCAGAAACACTTTTGTTAAGAATAGATTGCGCTCCCTGGTGATGGAATGTGGAGCTAACAGACCGCGATTCCATTTAAAGTAGGAATTCCAACAAAGCGATCTGTTTGGGACTTTAAGATAATTTATAACAAATAATAAAAGATTGTAAAAAAGAATGCCGCGTAACATACCGGTTGGGGGGGGGGGGGGGTGAGGGGAAGAAGCTCAAAAAAAAATTAGGCAGTATAACAGGGCGTTTTGTACTGTTTTTTGTGCTGTTTTTTGATGGCGTGATGAGATAACTTTTACTTATTCAATATAAGAATTTTTATAAGTGTTCATACCACTATTTTCGAATAGTAATTTAAGAAAATATCTTAAATTCTTGGTTAAGACCGATAACCCTTCGACTAGCATATCTCCTGATAGGTTGTTTAACAGAATTACGTTCAGATACGGTTTTGTTAAGAATAGAGCGCGCTCCCCCGTGGTGGAATGTGGAACTTACAGACCGCGATTTCATTTAAAGTAGGAAATCTTACAAGGCGATCTGTTTGAAACTTTAAGATACTTTATAACACATAAGAAAAAATTTATAAAATGTGGCGCTCGAAATTTCGGGCTGATGGGGGGAGGGACGAAATATTTCTTTTTTTTTACCTTTTTGTTTCATACCGTTTCATATGCGGGTTTTTGACGGAGTCCTCAGATACATGCTACTTATTAAATATAAATATATCAAAAGTTAAGTTGCTACTATTTCCGAATAGTAATTTCAGCAAATATCTTAAATTCTTGCTGAAGACCGCCACCCTCTTGAGTAACATATCTACTGATAGGTTGTGTAAAGGAGTTTCGTTCAGATACACTTTTGTTAAGAGTAGAGTGCGCTCCCTGGTGGTGGAATGTGGAACTAACAGACCGCGAATTCATTTAAAGTAGGAAATTTAACAATGCAACCTGTTTGACACTTTAAGATACTGTATAACATATGATAAAAAAGTATAAAGAAGAATGGCGCGTCGCATTTCGAGGGTGGGGGGGGGGGGGGTGAGAGAGGGACGCGAACAAAATTGGGAAATATAACTGGACGATCTGTTTGAAACTTTAATATAGCTTATAAAGCATAACAAAAATTTTAAAAATCAGGCCGCTTCAAAAATCAAGGTGACAATCCCCCACTTTGACCCCCCAAAAGCGGGGCACTTTTCTAAATTTGGCAGATACCCGTCATATGAGATATCGTAGCATTTCGGGGGGGGGGGGGGACGAACAAAATTAGGAAATATAACATTGCGAATCTGTTTGAAACTTTAAGATAGTTTAAGAAGGGTTTGCCAAAATTTAGAAAGTCTTCCATGGCGATAAATGTACTGGAGGTTTTAAAAGAAAGTGTTTTGAAAGGAATATTAAACGAAACCGTCTGTGCGATCTATAATCACACTTACCCACTTGTTCAATAAGCCTAACGCTATATACGGCTTTTTGCAATAAGACTTATCGGGCGATAGAAATATTTTGTCGGGTTCGGGACGGATTTCCAAATTACTTCAAATGGAATTTTAGATTGCCTGTCGGCGGAAATTATTCTGTGTTGCGCGGATCGGGTACCGTCGCACGTAACGTTTTTATCCGGTTCTAGTCGGTTTTCGGGTTGGCTTCGAATGGAAATTTTAGGATCGGTACAGTTTGCGTGTCGAAGAAATTTATTTTGTCATTCTCCGATCGAGTTACGGTTCGTTGAAATATTTTTGTCGTTTACAGATCGAGTTCAGGTCGGATTTAAGGTTGTCTTCAAATGGAATTTTCGGGTTTTGTACGTATTGCGAGTACAATTATTCGCCTATGTATTATTCGTACAATATATCAAATTAATTCGCCTTGCTCGGATCGGGTTAAACACTGATGTATTTTTATTTCGGGTTCTGGTCAGGTTTGGTTAACTTCAAGTAGAACTTTCAGGTTCGGATCTGGTTGCATGCCAACTGAAAATATTTTGACTTGCTCGGATCCGGTCACGGTTCTTTAGAATATTTATGTCGGATTCGGATTTTGTTTGCGTCATATTTCGATTTTTCATATGGAATTTTCAAGTTAGGTTAGAGTTGCGTGTCAACGGTAATTAATTTGTCTTGCTCAGATCCGCTTATGGTTCTTTGGAATATTTTTGTCGGATTCAGATAAGGTTCGGATCAGATTTCAGGTTTTTTTATATGGAATGTTTAGGTTCGGTACGGGTTGCGTGTGAACGGAAATTATTTTCCGTTGCTCCGAAAGTGTTATGGTTCTTTAGAATATTTTTATAGGTATCGGATTTCGTTCGACTCATCGTTCGGGTTTTCTCCAAACAAAATTTTTAGATTCGTGTCGGGTTGCGTGTCCACGGAAATAATTTTGTACGGTTTTATTCCTTTGGAATATCTTGTCGGGTTCAGATTTGGTTCCGGCCCGATTCGGTTTTTTTTATTGAATTTTTCAGTTCGGGTTTGGGTAACATGTCCACGGAAATTATTTTGTCTTGCTCGGATCAGGTTATGGTTCTTTTGAATATTTTTGTCGGGTTCAGATTTGGTTCGGGTTTTTTACAAATGAAATTTGTAGGTTCGTGTTGCGTTGCGTGTCCACGGAAATTATTTCGTCTTGCTCGGATCGGGTTATAGTTCAATGGAATATTTTGTCGGGTTCAGATTTGGTTCGGGTCAGATTTCGGCTTTTTTCAAATGGAATTTTTAGGTTCGTGTCGGATAACATGTCCAGGGAAATTATTTTCTCTTGCATGGAACGGGTTATGGTTCTTTGGAATATTTTTTTCGGGTTCAAATTTGGTTCGTGTCAGATTTCGGGTTTTTTTTTTCAAATGACATTTTTAGGTTTGGACCAGGTAACTTGTCCACGGAAATTATTTTTTCTTGCTCTGATCGGGTTGTCTGGTTCAGATTTTGTTCTGGTCAGATTTCGGGGTTTTTTTCAAATGGAATTTTTAGGTTCCGGTCGGGTGACATGTCGAGGGAAATTATTTTGGCTTGCTCGGATCGGGTTATTATTAAATGGAATATTTTTGTCGGTTTCAGATTTGGTTCGGCTCAGAATTCGGCATTTTTACAAATGGACTTTTTAGGTTTGGGACGGGTAACATGTCCAGGGAAATTATTTCTCTTGCTTGGAACGGGTTATGGTTCTTTGGAATATTTTTTTCGGTTTCAAATTTGGTTCGGGTTAGATTTCGGGTTTTTTCTTCAAATGACATTTTTAGGTTCTGGCCGGTTAACTTGTCCACGGAAATTATTTTTTCTTGCTCTGATCGGGTTATAGTTCTATGGAATATTTTTGTCTGGTTCAGATTTCGTTCTTTTTTCAAATTGAATTTTTAGGTTCGGGTCGGGTTGCATATCTTCAGTAATTATGTTGTCTTGCTCGGATCCGATAGTTTTTTGCAATATTTTTTAATCGGTTATCAGATTTGGTTCGGGTCAGATTTCAGGTTTTTTTTAATGGAAATTACAGGTTCCGGTCCGGTTTCGTGTAGGTTGAAATTATTTTGTCTTCCTTGGATCAGGTTATGGTTCTTTGGAAAATATTTGTCGGGTTCAGATTTGTTCATCTCAGGAATCGGCTTTTTTTCAAATGGAATTTTAAGTTCGGGTCGGCTTCAGTGTCCAGGGAAAATATTTTGTCTTGCTCAGATCTGGTTATGGTTCAATGGAATATTTTTGTTGGGTTCAGATTTGGTTCGGCTCAGATTTCGGCTTTTTTCAAATGGAATTTTTAGGTTCATATCGGGTAACATGTCCGGGGAAATAATTTTCTCTTGCTTGGAACGGGTTATGGTTCTTTGGAATATTTTTTTCGGGTTCAGATTTGGTTCGGGTTAGATTTCGGGTTTTTTTTTCAAATGACATTTCTAGGTTCGGACGGGTAACTTGTCCACGGAAAATATTTTTTCTTGCTCTGATCCGGTTATAGTTCTATGGAATATTTTTGTCGGGTTCAGATTTGGTTCGGGTCAGATTTCGGGTTTTTTTTCAAATGGAATTGTTAGGTTCCGGTCGGGTAACATGTCGAGGGAGATTATTTTGTCTTGCTCGGATCGGGTTACGATTCAATGGAATATTTTTGTCGGGTTCAGATTTGGTTCGGGTAAGATTTCGGCGTTTTTCAAATGTAATTTTTAGGTTCGTGTCGCATAAAATGTCCAGGAAAATTATTTTCACTTGCTTGGAACGGGTTATGGTTCTTTGGAATATTCTTTTCGGGTTCAGATTTGGTTCGGTTCAGATTTCGGGTTTTTATTTCGAATGACATTTTTAGGTTCGGACCGGGTAACTTGTCCACGGAATTTTTTTTCTTGCTCTGATTGGGTTATAGTTCTATGGAATAATTTTGCCTGGTTCAGATTTAGTTCGGGTCATATTTCGGGGTTTTTTCAAATGGAATTTTTAGGTTTCGGTCGTGTAACATGTCGAGGGAAATTATTTTGTCTTGCTCGTATCGGGTTATTATTAAATGGAATATTTTTGTCGGGTTCAGATTTGGTTCGGCTCAGAATTCGGCTTTTTTACAAATGAACTTTTTAGTTTCGGGTCGGACTGCGTGTCCAGGGAAATTATTTTGTCTTGCTCTGATCGGGTTATGATTCAATGGAATATTTTTGTCGGGTTCATATTTGGTTCGGGTCAGATTTGGGCTTTTTTCAAATGGAATTTTTAGGTTCGTGTCGAATAACATGTCCAGGAAAATTATTTTCACCTGCTTGGAACGGTTCTTGGGAATATTTTTTTCGGGTTCAGATTTGGTTCGGGTTAGATTTGGGGGTTTTTTTCGAATGAAATTTTTAGGTTCTGACCGGGTAACTTGTCCACGGAATTTTTTTTTCTTGCTCTGATCAGGTTATAGTTCTATGGAATATTTTTGTCTGGTTCAAATTTGGTTCGGGTCAGATTTCGGGGTTTTTTCAAATGGAATTTTTAGGTTCCGGTCGGGTAACATGTCGAGGGAAATTATTTTGTCTTGCTCGGATCGGGTTATTATTAAATGGAATATTTTTGTCGGGTTCAGATTTGGTTCGTGTCAGATTTCGGCTTTTTCAAATTGAATTTTTAGGTTCGTGTCGGGTAACATGTCCAGGGAAATTATATTCTCTTGCTTGGAACGAATTATGGTTCTTTGGAATATTTTTTTCGGGTTCAGATTTGGTTCGTGTCAGATTTCGGTTTTTTTCTTCAAAAGACATTTTTAGGTTCTGACCGGTTAACTTGTCCACGGAAATTATTTTTTCTTGCTCTGATCGGGTTATAGTTCTATGGAATATTTTTGTCTGGTTCAGATTTCGTTCTTTATTCAAATTGAATTTTTAGGTTCGGGTCGGGTTGCATATCTTTAGAAATTATTTTGTCTTGCTCGGAACCGATAGTTTTTTGCAATACTTTTTAATCGGTTATCAGATTTGGTTCGGGTCAGATTTCAGGTTTTTTTTTAATGGAAATTACAGGTTCCGGTCCGGTTTCGTGTAGGTTGAAATTATTTTGTCTTCCTTGGATCAGGTTATGTTTCTTTGGAAAATATTTGTCGGGTCCAGATTTGTTCATCTCAGGAATCCGCTTTTTTTCAAATGGAATTTTTAGTTCGGGTCGGGTTCAGTGTCCAGGGAAAATATTTTTTTTCTTGCTCTGATCAGGTTATAGTTCTATGGAATATTTTTGTCTGGTTCAAATTTGGTTCGGCTCAGAAATCGGCTTTTTTACAAATGGACTTTTTAGGTTCGGGTCGGAATGCTTGTCCAGGAAAAATTATTTTGTCTTCCTCTGATCGGGTTATGATTCAATGGAATATTTTTGTCGGGTTCAGATTTTGTTCGGGTCAGATTTCGGCTTTTTTCAAATGGAATTTTTAGGTTCGTGTTGGGTAACATGTCCAGGGAAATTATTTTAACTTGCTTGGAACGGGTTACAGTTCTTTGGAATATTTTTTTCGGGTTCAGATTTGGTTCGTTTCAGATTTCGGGTTTTATTTCAAATGACATTTTTAGGTTCAAACCAGGTAACTTCTCCACGGAAATTATTTTTTCTTTCTCTGATCAGGTTTTCTGGTTCAGATTTGATTCGCGTCAGATTTCGGGTTTTTTTTCAAATGGAATTTTTAGGTTCCGGTCGGGTAACATGTCGAGGAAAATTATTTTGGCTTGCTCGGATCGGGTTATTATTAAATGGAATATTTTTGTCGGGTTCAGATTTGGTTCGACTCAGAATTCGGCATTTTTACAAATGGACTTTTTAGGTTCGGGACGGGTTGCGTGTCCAGGGAAATTATTTTGTCTTGCTCTGATCGGTTTATGATTCAATGGAATATTTTTGTCGGGTTCAGATTTGGTTCGGGCCAGATTTCGGCTTTTTTCAAATGCAATTTTTAGGTTCGTGTCGGGTAACATGTCCAGGGAAATTATTTTCACTTGCTTGGAACGGGTTATGGTTCTTTGGAATATTCTTTTCGGGTTCAGATTTGGTTCGGTTCAGATTTCGGGTTTTTATTTCGAATGACATTTTTAGGTTCGGACCGGGTAACTTGTCCACGGAATTTTTTTTCTTGCTCTGATTGGGTTATAGTTCTATGGAATAATTTTGTCTGGTTCAGATTTAGTTCGGGTCATATTTCGGGGTTTTTTCAAATGGAATTTTTAGGTTTCGGTCGTGTAACATGTCGAGGGAAATTATTTTGTCTTGCTCGTATCGGGTTATTATTAAATGGAATATTTTTGTCGGGTTCAGATTTGGTTCGGCTCAGAATTCGGCTTTTTTACAAATGAACTTTTTAGTTTCGGATCGGACTGCGTGTCCAGGGAAATTATTTTGTCTTGCCCTGATCGGGTTATGATTCAATGGAATATTTTTGTCGGGTTCATATTTGGTTCGGGTCAGATTTCGGCGTTTTTCAAATGGAATTTTTAGGTTCGTGTCGAATAACATGTCCAGGAAAATTATTTTCACCTGCTTGGAACGGTTCTTGGGAATATTTTTTTCGGGTTCAGATTTGGTTCGGGTTAGATTTGGGGGTTTTTTTCGAATGAAACTTTTAGGTTCTGACCGGGTAACTTGTCCACGGAATTTTTTTTTTCTTGCTCTGATCAGGTTATAGTTCTATGGAATATTTTTGTCTGGTTCAAATTTGGTTCGGGTCAGATTTCGGGGTTTTTTCAAATGGAATTTTTAGGTTCCGGTCGGGTAACATGTCGAGGGAAATTATTTTGTCTTGCTCGGATCGGGTTATTATTAAATGGAATATTTTGGTCGGGTTCAGATTTGGTTCGTGTCAGATTTCGGCTTTTTCAAATTGAATTTTTAGGTTCGTGTCGGGTAACATGTCCAGGGAAATTATATTCTCTTGCTTGGAACGGGTTATGGTTCTTTGGAATATTTTTTTCGGGTTCAGATTTGGTTCGTGTCAGATTTCGGTTTTTTTCTTCAAAAGACATTTTTAGGTTCTGACCGGTTAACTTGTCCACGGAAATTATTTTTTCTTGCTCTGATCGGGTTATAGTTCTATGGAATATTTTTGTCTGGTTCAGATTTCGTTCTTTATTCAAATTGAATTTTTAGGTTCGGGTCGGGTTGCATATCTTTAGAAATTATTTTGTCTTGCTCGGATCCGATAGTTTTTTGCAATACTTTTTAATCGGTTATCAGATTTGGTTCGGGTCAGATTTCAGGTTTTTTTTTAATGGAAATTACAGGTTCCGGTCCGGTTTCGTGTAGGTTGAAATTATTTTGTCTTCCTTGGATCAGGTTATGGTTCTTTGGAAAATATTTGTCGGGTCCAGATTTGTTCATCTCAGGAATCCGCTTTTTTTCAAATGGAATTTTTAGTTCGGGTCGGGTTCAGTGTCCAGGGAAAATATTTTTTTTCTTGCTCTGATCAGGTTATAGTTCTATGGAATATTTTTGTCTGGTTCAAATTTGGTTCGGCTCAGAAATCGGCTTTTTTACAAATGGACTTTTTAGGTTCGGGTCGGAATGCTTGTCCAGGAAAAATTATTTTGTCTTGCTCTGATCAGGTTATGATTCAATGGAATATTTTTGTCGGGTTCAGATTTGGTTCGGCTCTGAAATCGGCTTTTTTACAAATGGAATTTTTAGGTTCGGGTCGGATTGCGTATCCAGGAAAAATTATTTTGTCTTCCTCTGATCGGGTTATGATTCAATGGAATATTTTGGTCGGGTTCAGATTTTGTTCGGGTCAGATTTCGGCTTTTTTCAAATGGAATTTTTAGGTTCGTGTTGGGTAACATGTCCAGGGAAATTATTTTAACTTGCTTGGAACGGTTTACTGTTCTTTGGAATATTTTTTTCGGGTTCAGATTTGGTTCGTTTCAGATTTCGGGTTTTATTTCAAATGACATTTTTAGGTTCAAACCAGGTAACTTCTCCACGGAAATTATTTTTTCTTTCTCTGATCAGGTTTTCTGGTTCAGATTTGATTCGCGTCAGATTTCGGGGTTTTTTTCAAATGGAATTTTTAGGTTCCGGTCGGGTAACATGTCGAGGAAAATTATTTTGGCTTGCTCGGATCGGGTTATTATTAAATGGAATATTTTTGTCGGGTTCAGATTTGGTTCGACTCAGAATTCGGCATTTTTACAAATGGACTTTTTAGGTTCGGGACGGGTTGCGTGTCCAGGGAAATTATTTTGTCTTGCTCTGATCGGTTTATGATTCAATGGAATATTTTTGTCGGATTCAGATTTGGTTCGGGCCAGATTTCGGCTTTTTTCAAATGCAATTTTTAGGTTCGTGTCGGGTAACATGTCCAGGGAAATTATTTCTCTTGCTTGGAACGGGTTATGGTTCTTTGGAATATTTTTTTCGGTTTCAGATTTGGTTCGGATTAGATTTCGGGTTTTTTCTGCAAATGACATTTTTAGGTTCGGACCGGGTAACTTGTCCACGGAAATTATTTTATCTTGCTCTGATCGGGTTATAGTTCTATGGAATATTTTTGTCTGGTTAAGATTTGGTTCGGGTCAGATTTCGTTCTTTTTTCAAATTGAATTTTTAGGTTCGGGTCGGGTTGCATGTCCTCAGAAATTATTTTGTCTTGCTCGGATCCAATAGTTTTTTGCAATATTTTTTAATCGGTTATCAGATTTGGTTCGGGTCAGATTTCAGGTTTTTTTTCAAAAGGAAATTTCAGGTTCCGGTCCGGTTGCGTGTTGACTGAAATTATTTTGTCTTGCTCAGATCTGGGCACGGTCTGTTGTAATTATTTTTTCGGGTTCGGGTTATGGGTTAATAAGTCTAAAAAATCACACTGATTAGGATATAAGTGGTCATTTTTGAATAAACGGTCATTTTTCAATTAGCCTAACACTGCTTAGGCTCTTTGCAATAAGCCTAAAAAATAGCAGGCTGATTGAGAAACAAGTGGTCAGTTTTCAATTAGCCTAACACTGCTTAGGCTCTTTGCAATAAGCCTGAAAAATATCAGGCTTATTGGAAAAAGGAAGATGATTCTCCAATTAGACCGGCTCGTTGCAAACAGCCTAGGCTCTTTGCAAAGAGCCTGATTTCTCAATTAGCCTACGACATATATATTTCCGCACACAAATAAAGGTAAAATGTGGCAAATTTATCTAAACTAACGACTTCTTACATTCACATTTGCTCATATAATGCTTTTGTCTTGACAGCGAAGGGTTAACTAATTTTCGGAGCAAAAAAATCACGAGAATGAGTAAAATATTGTCCAAAAATCGCAAAATTAGTGCAATTTGTGAAAACGCATCAAATTTTCTTGCCCAGCTAAGTTTCAAGTAGGTGGCTTCATTCCTATCTGTTGTGCTACAAGTGATCTCCAATTTTCAAAAGAAGTTGCAATCCCTTTGGATTAAAATAGCTGGATTCTCTTTTGGGAGAGGAAAGGGAGGAAGGGTGAAATTTTTGATAAAGGTGCAAAGTTTTGAAGGAAATAAAGGAACTGGATAGTCAACTGTTGGTGGATAGGAGTAGAGAAATTTAGGTCTGGTAGATGTATAATATTTTTGTAGATCTGAAAAATACAATGATAGATTGAGTGTGGCTGATTTCTTTTTGTATTTCTTTTGATAATTTAACTTGCTTACTGTTACAGTACTCAGTCAGAAACATAATCACCAAAACAATAAAAATTTCATAATGTCTCAAAAATCCAGAATTTCCCAACTCTAAGCTCAAATGTCCCAACTTCACAAATATTGGGGGAGAGGCTCCCCCCCATACCCCCCCCCCCATGGCGACGCCCCTGTTTTCAGTTTCAACTAGTTATGCTCCGATGACCATTCTATCATTACCATATTCCCGAACAGCGCGCACCGGTTCAAATGCCAGCATTAATGACATTATGTCTGAAAAATTTGTTACTGTCATAGGAAAATGAAAAACGTTGTTCGGTACCTTCGAGTCTGAAAAACAGTACCTATAAATTTTATGTCTTTCCCATTAAAAATGATTTCGTGCTTGGGCCAGAAAATAGCTAGTTAGATTTGAGAAGACCTGTAAGAATCATGGGATATATATATTTATAAACTCAGTTCATAGCGTCAGATGCCACCATCCAAAAAATCTACAAGAGTCCATTTTATTTCTTCCGGTCAAGAGTCCATTCCTCCTCCAGATTTTCTATCCTTCGCCACTTGTTCAATTTCGCCCATTCCATTCTTTCGTGATCTTACGTGTTTTCTTTTAGGTAGATTTCGTATGAAATACTACGTATTGGGATCGTTCCTATGTTGGAATTTCTGAAAATTTTTTGCAAATCTACACCGATCATGACCCCTAGAACCCAAAACCACCCTCAGTAAAAAACTTTATCTATCTATCTATCTATCTATCTATCTATATATATATATATATATATATATATATCACTTTCTTCTGGACACGATAACTTTCGTAATTCTGCACCAATCTCTTCCAAACTGATACATAAAATCAAAGGGCATAAAATTTCGGTCAAGTTCGTTAATGGGCAAAATCGGACCAAGAGGATGGAAATAGGGAGGAGTTTGTGAAAACCGAAAACCCCCCATAACTTCTTAATTTTTGTACAGATCAAATCAGTTTAAAGTTTTTATTACTTCTAAAAATAGGGCCAAAATTTTATGTATCACAGATTTTTGATAAAGTTAAAAATGGGCTCAAGGGGCGCAAAAATAGGGTTTTTCGGAGGAAAAAATTCATAACTTCGTCAATTCTCAAGATATCAATTCCAATTAATTTTATTATAAATCTCCTTAATATTATCTACAACTTTTATATTCACAAGTTTTTGATAGGACCAATTCGTACCGCAAAAAAAATTAAAAACGAAAACAAAAAGGGAGTTTGAAGAAGTAAAAAATCCATAACTCCGTCAATTCAAAAGATATAAAATCCCCATGAATTTATCATATATCTTCTTAATATTGTCTACAACATCTATATAGACAAGTTTTGGATAGGGCCAATTCTTACAGCAAAAACAAATTAAAAATACTTAGCGGTTAAAAAAAAAAAATCATCTAAGTAAGGGTGTATTCAAATCCAAACTGCGTATTTTCTGACTCATTTTACAATTCATTTTTGCTCTCAAAGGCTTCCAATTGGTACGTTTTCTTACTCAGAAACTATATAATGTACCGTAATGGTCGATGTTTTGATAGAGGCAGAATACATTTTAAAAAAGGCTGTTAAAGTGGGCATTTTGAACCGAATTTCCCGAAGCGGATTGTGTTGGAAAAATCATTGCATTAAGGATGCACTCAAATCCAAATTGCTTATTTTCTGACTCATTTATAAATTCATTTTTGCTTCATTTAATTGGTAGATTCGCTTATTCAGAAACTATATAATGTACCGCAATGATCGATTTTTTTTATAGAGGCAGAATATATTTCAAAAATTGATGTCAAAGTGGGCATTTTGAACAGAATTTCTCGAAGCGATTGTGTTAGAAATGAAAAATATTGCCCTTCTGAGAAAATAATTGTTTCTTAATGAAGTTTTAATTAATTGAAAGGAAAATAAAAACACATGTCGCTTATAAATCTTTTCAAAAATCACGTCAGCATGTTTCATATTTTTTTTAATTAAAAATGAATCTGAAAATGTCCCAGAAAATTTCGAGTTGTTGAGTATGGAAAAATATTTTTTTTAATATCGCCTTAACATGATTCTGATAAAACCAGCTATTTTATAAAAAGGAAATAAAAACTCGTCAAAAGCAGACAGATAAAACTGTTAAAGTGGATTTATATCTAATAATGATTTAGTTTTGGTTGGTGAAATTAGTATACTTAACTTCGAAATCTACCTCTTTCTGTAGGCCAGGCCAGCAGGGATTTTTTATTTTGATTTGTTATATAATTAAATGCGATTTTGGGTAGTCTTTCATCACACATTATTTTAACATAATTATACAAGATTAATTGCTTTTTTTTTTTTTTTTTTTTTTTTTTTGAGATCGTTTAATATGTTTTTCTTTATTTTCACCATTTCTTTGATTCTTTCATTTCTTATTCTTTCTATTCCTGATATCCTGCATGATCTTCTTAGTGCATCCACTTCCACTGCCGCTAATTTCTTTCTTTCTGTCTCCATAATTCTCCATCCCTCTGCTCCATATATAACAATATGCTCTTTACAATAGAATTGTATATCTTAAACTTTCTTTTCCTAAAGATCTCCTTACTCACCAAATAGAATTTAATAGTTTTACAGCCTTTCTTTCTTGACAAATTCTGTGTTTAATTTCCCGTGAGTCTCTGCCTTCTCTATTAATATATACACTAAGGTATCTATAATGTTCACAGATTTCTATTTTTATGTTATTATTTAGATTGAGGTCTGTCTCATTTCCTCTTATACATAGGTATTTGGTCTTGCAAATGTTCATTTTAAGTCCCCATTGTTAAATCTATTGTCCATGGTTATTATTATTATTATTTTTTTATTATACTCTCTTCTTTTATTCTCGCGATAACTTTTATATATCATGTAACGGGAATTAGAAATTGTATCTTTTTAATGTTTTGAATATTTTTATGGAAGAAGGTAAAAAACTTTACCGGTAAATAAATTATTTGTGTTTTAAGAGGTTAATTGACTTCTTTATGTACACACGGAAAAAAAAAATGAAGTACTCAAAAATGAGTAAATCGATGTACTCATATCGAATTGAGTATGTTTGGATCAAAAATGAATATTTGTTTTCTCAATTTTGAAACATCATATGTTATTAAACCAAAGCAAAACGATAATTTTTTACCCTGTATATGGTTTATTTCATTTGTGGTGGCATAAAAGATGTTCATAAGAGGATTCAAATAATAAATTATGTACAATATTTTAAAATAATTTAAAAGTGCTTACAAATAAAGCTTTTGTTATAAAAATATTTGATTTGGGTATCTTGCATGTAATTTTGCCATTTCCTTAATAAATAATCAATTAAACGTTTCTTGTTAATAATTTAGAACGAAAAATAAATGATAGTACATTTTTACTTTAATTTGTAGGTTCAGGGGGGCGGGGGGGCAGTACATAACGATTCATATTTGAACACAAATCGGGGATCAAAAATGAGTACATGTGTTTCTCAATTTTGAGTACATTTGGATGGGAACTATTTTGAGTATGTCACGTATTTAAAATTGAGTACTTTTTACTCAATTTTGAGCACCAAATTTTTTTTTCTGTGCATTTTAAGTTCATAAATTCATTATTGGCGTCCGATCTATATTCTGAAAGCTGGGTTGTTAAAATAACATCCTTTTTGAACGCTTTAATTAACACCCACCTCTCATATTGTTCCTTAATTTTTATCGTTATTTTCTGTAAACCATGTTTACTTTCTTACTATTATAACTTGGTCATCTTCAAATTGTAGAGTAAAAATTGACATTCATCCGCAGCTCTTCTTCCAAATTTCAATAGGAAATATAAGTTGCAATTTTCCCATCTGAGCGAAAATGTGTCCAGGCCGGGACTCGAACCCTGAACCCTTGGCTCTAATTGCCAATGCTCTACCATTTGAGCTATCTGGACGATACCACAGTCAACACAATACTCGCTCAGATAAACCATTTGGTCATGACATCTGGGCTGTTATTTGAAACAGCTCGCAGAATAAACGGCAGGTAAAGGAACTCCAACAAACTATGGATGAATAATTTACACATTAATTAATTATTTTTAAATTCAGTCATACGATTGGTAAAAACACTTCTAAAAAAATTAGGGGAGCAAGCAAAAAAATGAAGAGAACAGTGCAAGGCAGCCATATATGGGCATAAAATGGATAGTACACGATATCAATGCGAAATACAGAAAAAAAGACGCAAAAAAATTGTAAGGGAACTTTTATTCTTTGAAAAGATGAAAAGAGCATGAAAAGATGGCTTAGGGCAACAATTTGTTTTCATGTAAATGATAAAAAAAAGTATTGTTTAGAAATTATGCAAGATTTTTAATATGGCGTGTGGTCTCCTCGAACAGCTAAATCTGCTGCACACCTGTTTTTTATGGATGCGATGAGGTTATCGATAACGCTTTGGGGAATACTGTTCCACTGCTCAAGAATTGCAATCTCCAAGTCCCGAACAGTAAAATGAGGCCTCGGTCTCGCAGCAATGCGTCGTCTGAGAATGTCCCAAACATGCTCGATTGGATTTAGGTCAGGAGAGCATGCTGGTCATTCCATACGCTGTATTGTTTTAGCTTCAAGCATGTTTTCCACAAGACGAAGTGTATGGTGTCTGGCATTATCATGCATGGAAAAAAAGAAATAACTAATTTCTGCAACATAAAATACGACATGAGGTCTCAGTATCTCGTCTGTATAACTTCGGATCGTCAAAGGGCCATTCCGAATGATATGCAGGCCCGTACGTCCACCTATGCTGATTCCAGGCAACAGCATCAACCCACCTCGTCTGTAATGTGATCTTTCACGAACGAATGTGGGATTATTTTGAGTGCCTCTTTCTCTCCATGCCAAAACACATCAGATGTCACATCCAGACTGAATCGGGACTCGTCTGTAAACAGAATTTGACTCCAACAACGTTGCCTCCAAACTCGATTCCCCAACTTCTTTGAGCCGCACAGTGGCTTGAGGTCAACCGAATACAGACCATTGGCTTACGTGAATAGAGACCACCCTGATGAATGCTATTTCGGACTATTTGGCTGGATACCCTTCGTCCTGTGGCCAAGAACAACTGTGTTTGCAGCTGAGTAGCATTGTCCGTTCCGTCTCGACGAGCTGTTAACAGGATATATCGGTCATCAGCTTCTGTGTTAGCACATTTTCGACCTTGCACTTGTCGATGACTACCATTCCACGTGTCTTGGAATCGATTCCACAGCCTTTCATGGACACTTCTTCCGACTCCAACAGCGTCCACTACACTTCGTTGTGTTTCCCAAATTCAATTAACCGGATAACACGCCAAGTCATGGATATTGGTAAATCATGTTGTTGTGACATTTTCAAGACACCTTTTCTCAAAATACAAGCTGAGAAATTGAATTTTACAACTGAGGCAGTGAAACAGACGTTTTTGCAAAATCCCGATTTCTGCACTTATCTCTTTTTTCTAGTTTTTGACGTCATAAACTTTAATTTACATATGACGTTTTCTTTATCTGTTTTTTACAATACTTTAAATTATGGATGCTTTATTTTACGTTACTTATCGATGTAAATATTTGCATAATTTCGTTAAAACCATGTGCTCTCCTAATTGTTTTGAGCAGTGTAATTCAAATGAATTGTAATTTTTTCATCTGAGCGAAAATGCATTCAAGCCGGTAAAGCCAAAGGTTCTGGGTTCGAGTCCCGGCCTAGGCACATTCTCGCTCACATTGGAAAATTACAACTCATTTGAATTATTCACCAATCGTATGATTGGTAGAGGTCTGCACGGGCCCAGACTTGGCCCGAGACCGTACCCGGCCCGGTGAAATGAAGGCGAACTTTCAAACGGGCCGAGACGGCAGAAATAGGACAATTTTTTCAACGGGCCCCGGGCCGATAAAAAAATTAAGCGGAACTACCGGCCCGATATAAAATTTTAAACGAAGCCGATAAAATATGAGCCATTTTCAATGAATATGACTTTAGCAAGAAGAAGTATAAATATGCGTTACGAGCTGATGCGAGTTTGACAACATCAATACAAAAATGTAACATGTCCATCGTAGAGATCGGCATCTGACAGTTACATGGTGTCTGATTCCGGGTTTAATTTTTTCGCAGATTCGTGTCGGGCCGAGATCAGGCTTGCATTTTTTTTTCTACATAGTCGTGCCGGGACGGATTTGGTTTTAATCGTTCGCGGGATGTGTAGGGCAGGCAATATGTTTTATAAAAGTATTAATAGCGATAATGAACTTCTGTTAACAGTTCTTTGGAAATATACCTTAAGGTGGTTTTCAAATTCACTTCTCAACTATGCGAAACTTTCCGACTCATTTTTAACTGTAAAGGCTGTGACGTGTCATCTAGACTCAGGCAGAAACCATATGACCACGTAAAGTAATAAACATTTTTAATTGGGATCTCCAGATGCCTAAACTATAATTTAACATGTCAGTGCTTCACAAAATCCAGATGTAACTTATAAACTGAATTTAATGATATAAACACTTGAAAAGTGCTGAGTAGCACTTGTAAGAATTGAAACTTTTTTTAATAAGATGAATCAAGATACCACGTGGGTTGCCAAAAAATAGACGGAAGTCTCGAAGGGCCCGTGGATGAGGAGGATGAGGTCGTGCTGCTTTGACGCGACCGACGGCGGTCATTATCGGTCTGCTGGAGGAGCGATCCGCTCCTAAAAAGATTAATTTTTCTGTGTCAAGAAATGTATGTGTGCTTGCTGTGTGTGTCCGTGTGTCGTCAATAAAAAAACTGTAGAAAATGAACTCAAAGTTCTTTTTATTTTAGTTAAGATTAATTCCTTAAGTTAGATTTTTATTGGCGTTACAAGGCATAAAATTGAAAGGCCTGGCTATTAAAGGGATTGGGAATCGAATAGCGTTTTCACTTTTTGATAAATTACTTACAGATATGTAAGAGATTCTTGTCACGTGACTGTAGGTTTTTCTCCTTTCCCGTGTACTTTCGGAGATTCTATTCAAAACGCTAAAATTGGCAGCATTTTCTCAAAGATATATAGCTTTTATATAAAAAACCCCTCCATTTACATAGTTTCTGAATAAGTATACCTGCTTAATTTTTTAATGAATCCTTATTTAAATTTTGAAACGTCTAAAACTGTAAGTAATCAATAAGGTTACTATTGTGGGTTTTCTGTTTTTCGAATAGTAATCTAAAATATACTGTAAAATGTACCCATAAATATGTATGTAGTATTCATTCAAAGAATCTTAATTGTATGTCGAGAAAAAATGTAATTTTTGTAGAAATTGAGTCGGATCGGGCCGGGCCTGTTTTCACTGATTTTTGAACGGGCCGGGCAGGAAATTCCGGCCCGTGCAGATCTCTAGATTGGATTTAAAAATAATTAAATAATAGTAATATGATTAAATTTTCTTAAAAATTTTCATTCAAGTAATTTCTCCAAGAGGAATTCAACAATAGCGTAAAAAAAAAACCCCTCTAAATGACATCCTTACTCTACATTTTATGTTTTATTGTAGTACATTAGAGAATTCGAAGTGACGTTTATGTATTTTTAAAAACTGTATAAATACTTAAAACTTGTTTAATGTATCGCATATTTCGCTGAATTCATGAAATCTTGTAAAATTTATTAAAGATTTATTATCTTATCTAATTTTTCTTCAAGGTTTCAAGTATCTCTCATTTTTATTCATTGCACTTTCTAGAAAGTGCTTCAAATTCATTTTTACTTCAAAACAAAATAGTAAAATGTCACCGAATAAAAAATTCAGACGCCATTACTACCGTAAAAGTACTCTTAAATCATTTGTTGCAGTTGACCTTATCTCGTCATCCACTGCTTTTCCCGAGGCAGACATGCATGTTCGGAGGTGTCAAGTACATATTTGCATTCGTCTTATTACTCGAAAGGTGCCAAGATATAACTTCATTAGCGTCGGGGATTGTTTTCCTCTCGTGGAAAAAAGATTTGGAATTGAGCCGAGATTTATATCTTGGGGGACAGGTGCGGATCTTTTGGAGTTTAATGGCCATCCCTTAAAAGATGGGCCATTATCTGATTGGATGAGTAATAGAAGTCGATATAATTTTTTTTTTCTGAGCTGAATAGGCTGAAGATATTGCAATGCAGTTTTCTTTGCCCATTGAAATCATCTAAAATTACTAAGTGTGGGATAAAATGAATTTTTTCAAAGATTGTATATATATATATATATATATAATGTTTGTAAAGTAAGTTGAAAAAAAATAATATTGATAGCTATTTTTTAAATTGAAGTTATGGAAATTAAAGCATAACAATAACTTTTATCCTACATAAAATAGCTTAGACGATGCATTTGGAACACACCATGAGGTACTAGCATATTGTCTGCGTGATCTCGGATGATTCCTCTTGGAAAACGCCATAGCGCAATATCACGCTTAATATGTAAATAATTATTTCACATCACCACGTAATATATAATTTTACGTAACTCCTGATGCATTTTTTAAAAAAACATACGAGTTGGTACTTTAGCTACCAGCTAACTGATTTTATATTGAAGGCACAACAACTATACTGCGATAAAAACTGAAAAACTTTTTTGCTTAACATGTTATCTTCTAAAACATTTAGGAGACTCGCCCAATTTTGTGAATTATTATAGCAACAATAGCTGTTCTACAAGAATCAGGTACTAAATCTCACGTAAGACTTCATATTATCTCGATTATCTCCATTATTTTATCATTTGTTTACCAGATTCTGAAACTTCGTACAGGACCTGTCTAGACCCATCTTTCTCCAAAAGCAATACGATCGATTCCGACTACCGTCTGTGTTAAATTAATGGGAATTCCATTCATCAGAACGCGAATTCGTGTGCCCATTAAGTGCAAAAATCCACATGCTAGGTAAATAAGTTATGAAAATCTTGTTGCTGAGTTTGTGACAGTAGTTTTAAAATATCATCTTAAAAAATCAATGTCGGTAAGTTATTTATGAGGCCGATACTTATTTCTGAACAATAAATCGAGAGTTGGATCCTTTTAAACTCTTCGTTATACGAGCACCAAGTATACTTATTTTAATTTTTCGGAACCTATTTTTGGAAGAGAGTTTTTTGTATCATTTAATAGCGGAATCTAAGCGATTAAATAAGGCAAAAATTATGTTCAAAAATACTGGTGTCCAAATTCAAGGATTTTACCTGCCCTAAACGGCACGTAAACACGCACTGCTAGTCGTGAAGGGGCTAACCCGCTCTAAAATTTCATCCGTCTGCAGAAATTATCAAGGAAAAATAATAACAACTATTTCTGACAATGTAGTATGTGTGAGAATAAAAATAAATTGCTGAATTTGCTAGAAAGTAGTGAGTTTGGATTTGAGAATCGCCTTAAGGGTGTATTCCGATCCAAACTGCTATTTTTCTGATTCATTTTAAAATTCGTTTTTGCTCTCAAACGCATCAAACTTGGAAATTCTCTTACTTAGAAACTATATAATGTGTGGTGCTTCTTAATTTTTTGATAAATGCAGAAAATACTGTAAAAAACGCTGTCAAAGTTGGCATTTTGAACCGAATTTTCCGAAGCGGGCGATCTGGGAATGAAAAAAATGGTCATACTGAGAAAATAATTGTTTAAAAATCAAATTCTAATTAATTGAGCTGAAAATGAAATCACACGGCATGTTAAACATGTCTTCAGAAATCACCCCAGCAAGTTTCATGTTTTTACTTTTAAAAATGAGTCTGAAAATCTCTCAGAAAGTTTCGAGCTGTTGAGGGTGGAAAAATATTTTTTCGAATACACCCTTAAATGTTCCATCTGCACTCCCCAGAGACTCTACAATCGCCCCTGGAAAATAAAAATGACTGAAGGAAATTAATCATTAAGGGTGTTCTCAAATCGAAAAGGACAACTTTCTGACATAAGTTTTAATTTATTTTTGTTAGCTGGTGTTGTTGTTCAAAACTATGCAATTTAGTTGTTTTTTCCATTTTTCTGCAAATGCAATAGATCTGTCAGAAAATAATGTCAAAGTGGGCGTTTTGAACCGAATTTCCGCGCGAAGGAAGAAAGAGCAATCAAGAGCGGGCGAAAAACGGGTTTGTCACGTCATCGAATTCTCTTAATTCTATAGATAATTGATTGATCAAAAAATGGAAAAAACAGTTCCATTCCAAATCGCTTTCATGGCCAGGCTTTCCAATTTTATATCTTTCCGTTAAAAAATGAATTTGTAAATATGTCAAGACGTTTTTCGCAAGGCTGTTCTCAACTGCTCCGCTGAACAAGCGCAAAACGTTCTGACACATTTACAAATTCATTTTTTAAGGGTGTATTCGAAAAAATATTTTTCCACCCTCAACAGCTCGAAACTTTCTGAGACATTTTCAGACTCATTTTTAAAAGTAAAAACATGAAACTTGCTGGGGTGATTTCTGAAGACATGTTTAACATGCCTTGTGATTTCATTTTCAGCTCAATTAATTAGAATTTGATTTTTAAACAATTATTTTCTCAGTATGACCATTTTTTTCATTCCCATATTGCCCGCTTCGGAAAATTCGGTTCAAAATGCCAACTTTGACAGCGTTTTTTACAGTATTTTCTGCATTTATCAAAAAATTAAGAAGCACCACACATTATATAGTTTCTAAATAAGAGAATTTCCAAGTTTGATGCATTTGAGAGCAAAAACGAATTTTAAAATGAATCAGAAAAATAGCAGTTTGGATCGGAATACACCCTTCGGAAAGATATAAAATTGGAAAGCCTGGTCATGGAAGCGATTTTGAATCGAATTGTTTTTTTTCCATTTTTTGACCCATCAATTACCTATTGAGTTATAAGCGATATCGATCACTTGACAAACCCGTTTTTCGCCCGCTCTTGAGTGTTTTTTCAACTTTCGCGCGGAAATTCGGTTCAAAAGGTCCACTTTGAAATTATTTTCTGAAAGATCTATTGCGTTTACAAAAAAATGGAAAAAATAGCTCGATGACATAGTTTCTGAACAACAACACCAGCTAGTTTCATGCATTTTCGAACAAAAATAAATTAAAACTTATGTCAGGAAGTTGCCCTTTTGGATTTAAGAACAGCCTTAAGAAACAAAAAGTGGAATCATAATTTAAAAAAAAAAATGGGAATTACAATCTCAGCTATTTGACATGTGTAATTTTGCGCTTCCTCAGCAGGCAGCGCTTTGTTACAGGGCCGAAACTAGGAGGGGGGCAGTGGGTCACGTCCCCGGGTCCCAGAAGGAAGGAGCGCCAAATGAAGATTTTATTTGTCGATTTTTCTCACATCTATGTTTAGCACGGGTATTTTTAAAGTCATCCTGTCTAGGGTATGACAAAGTATAGAAGAATCTAAAGATAATATGGCATAAGGATCCTATATAAAGTGGAATTCTTTTTCTATTCTTTTCGATTCCTTTTTCACGATTTTAATGAATCAATATTTGACAAAGGAGATTACATAGTTCAGAATTACATATTTTAAATTTCAAAATAAGTCGGCTATTAGAAAATGAGTAAACTTATTTTTGTAAATATACTTTGCGGAAGTGCGGGGGGAGGGGGGGGGAGGGGGCGCCAAAATCCATGTTTGTCCCGGATGCAAAAAAGGCTAATTTCGGCCCTGCTTTTGTTATATTACTGCTACTGGCTCCAAAGTTATTATAGCACATCGTTCGGATGAAATTACTGTCAATTGAACCTGATATATGGAAACTGAACAAAAAATGCAACTTCAAGTGCCTTATTATACAGGGTGTTCCAAAATTCGATCGACAAATTTAGAGGGGTGACAGTAGTCATCAAGAAGATGAAAAATTACCATAGAATATGGGGTCGGAAGCCACGTATTTAATCAAAAATTCCCCTCTGAATTTGTTGGCCGAATTTTGAAACATCCTGTACCCTTAGATTTTTATGTTATTGCTACAGTAGCGCTTAAAAGTATTTTGACAAACATAATAATTCACTTAATTGAAAAGAATAATAAAATACAAAAAATCAATAATTTATTTTATTTAACCATATTCAAAGTTTTAATTTTAATAAATTAACAATAAATATTAATAATATTAATAAAATTATGCATATACAGTAGAGCGCCGATTATCTGAACTCCAATTAACCGAACTTCCAATTATCCGAACAGCCAATTTCTCTCAAAAAATATATTTTAACCGAACTTCCAGTTATCCGAACAGCCTATTTCTCTCTCAAAATAAATAAATAAATAAATAAATAAATAAGTAAATAAACGAACTTCCAATTATCCAAATACCCTATTAGACCTGTATATCAGATTTTATATGATGATGAGATTGTGGATGTGATTCAAGACGAAACAGAAATTGAGAACGAATGCTCTGAAAATGATCAAGGTCCATCACATAACGAAGCCTTTGAAGGTTTGGAAACAGCTATGAAATGGCTCGAACGGCAGAAGAATGCTGATCCTATTCAAGTAACGTATTTAAGAAGAATTCGAGATATGGCAGCATGGAAAAGAATGTCTTCTTTGAAGCAAGCAACAATCGAAAGCTTTTTTGCTTAAATTATAATCTCTGGAGTTCAGAAAATAATTATAAAAAGTAAACAAAAAATATTTAAAAAAAAATCAATTTTTAAACATGCCAGCAATAACTAGTGCTGTCAGTCTAATGCGTGGATAATGTGTGAAGATTTTAGTATAGTCAAGTACATCCGTTAAATTGTCTGTCCATTTATCCGAACTTTTGCTTATCCGAACTAGGGTCGGTCCCGACTTGTTCGGATAATCGGCGCTCTACTGTACTATATATACAGTAAAACCTCTCTGTAAGAGCCGCCTGCCGTTCCACTGAAAATTGGCCCTTATGAGGGGTGGCCCTTGAATAGGGGTGACAAAAAAAACTAAAATAAGGAAATCAAAACCTATATAGGTGAAAAGGTGAAAAAACTGTTTATTAACATTTTCAAACTCTGCAGATGATTGAAAAAAAATTCTATTGAAGTTTGTTTACTTTTCATAATTTTTTCGCAAACAATTTTGGATTCTAATGATTCTTTTACTTTATGGAACAAATTACTTTTTCCTTCATTTATTAATGCCTTAGAATGAGATATTATTTTATATTTTTCTATTAGCGTTTCCTGACAGGTGTAAAAGTTGTGCTTGAATATGCATTCACAGTTTTAGTAAATGTGGAATCAGTTTTTCTAGATAACCTGTTATCCTTTGTGTGCCCACAACAAAGGGTCAAGTTTCCTCTCCAAACCAACCCCAACAGGTTGAATGGTAAAACAAAGTGTGAAGAACACCTGTTTATCTCACTTGTGGAAAAGTTTGCGGTCTTTCATTGTGTTACTAAATCTTCCCCATCTCCCTCTGCCTTCTTTGTTGCAAGTGCAGTTGTTTGCTGAACTCTTACCTTTTGGTTCAGGAATTCAATACACCTGTTTAGGATTTAAGGCACAAGTGAAAAAAATGGCCTTTATGAGGAGTTGGTGCGGTCCCTAATAGGAGTAAATTTAACATTTTGTCTATGGGAAAAAGTTATCGTTTCTAAAAATATTGACCCTTAATAGAGGTGGCTCTTGAATAGGGGTGGCCTTTAAAAGAAGTTTCATTGTATATATTTTGTCATGCTGTAACTCTTTAATTTTTGAACCGATTTGATGAAATTATTCATATACATAGTACATACTAATGTCTCGACGAAGTTCGTTGGCCAGCTTCCTCCGCCATCTTGTTTCAAAATGGCGACCATCGGAATTTTAGGTAGCTTTCATTACAAAAAGCTACCTATTGCAGCCGTTCGGAGGAAAGCGATTTCAAAAAATTTTGGTATATTTTCATTGATCATGACCCCGAGACCCAGAAACCAACCTCCGTTCCAAAGTTGATGTATATATATATACACTAGGGGGCTCTGCCCCCTGCAAGCTATGCTCGCCAACCGCCGTTCAGACACCGCATACAACATGCTAAAAACATGCTAATCTGATGGGTTTTAAAAATATTAAACAAGATTGAATTATACTAAAAAAAGCTGTGCAGATCTCCCTGTAAACGGGTTTCCATTCAATTCCCTTTGATTGCAAAAATTTAATGGCGAATCAGCTGCTGTTAAGACATCCAATGGTTGTTTTCGTTTTTGATTAAAGAGGATCAGTTAAACATTTGAAAAGAAGCTAAAATAAAATAAATTAAGTATAAATAGAGTCTTTGTCTCCCGGTATTTTAAAACAATCTCTATAACAATAGCCTAAGTCATGTGACTATCATCAATAGTTCCAGGCGGACCACACTTCGCTTTTTATACTCTATGTGCCATTTTGGTACTTTAATGTTAGCCAGGCACAGGTGATAAGTCGTCAAATATTATTCTATCGCCATCATTTCATCTATATTATAATAGTTCAAGTCGTCAACTGCCATAAACAAATACGGTCTGATTCCTTCGCCGTTCATATGAAAGTTTGCCAAAGATGTCATATACGTCCCATATTGGCGTGATTTTTTAACGACGCCAATTTGGGGAACACATCAACAGCATAAACAGCAACATCCGGCTTACCATATCAAGCAAAATAACGATACTTTGGCGCCAGTTATGTGCCCGTTCCGTATGTGACATTGGCATCAGAAAAAAATCGCGCCAATATGGGACCGTAAGTTTTCCATTTTGATTACAAAATCAAATTTTTTTTTTCGAATAAAACTACATAAAAGTTGCCATGGTCGCAAAGAATTCTAGGTACTGTTACGCTAGCAGGATGCAAATCTCGCCAATAGCTTTTTTTCATCTCGCCAGTTAGCATTTTTTTTTTTTTTTTCGAGTGGTAATATTTGGCCAGATACGCACCGCAGGTTTGGCGTGATTTTTATTTTTTTACGAAAATTTGGCGAAAACCTCGTTTTTAAATACCAGTTACATATGCATTTTTGGTATTCCTTAGATATCCCGATGACCAAAAATCTATCGCCAAACTATAAGATTAAATGCCAATAATGGTTGATCGTAAATGTCACATTCACTTGACTTTAAGCGAGTTACACGTGTTTACGTCATCAAGTGATTTTTATTTCGACGTTTTATTCGTATTTTTATTAATGTTATACTAATATATTTGTTCTTTCGTTATTTAAAATAAAAATTACATCAATTTGTATAATTTGGCGAGTGTTTTGGCGATTTATATAATTTGGCGAAATTGGTCGACGGAATAACTAAGTAGTACTGTATTTCTTAATTATTTTCTATTATTTTCTAAAGGAAATATAAAAAAAATAATTAATAATCATAGAACAAAATAATTTATATAATTTGTAAAAAGAAATAAAAGTAAATAAACATTTATTATCAAATAAACAACAATAGCCGGGTTACAATGTCAACCTTTTCTGAAATATAAAAAAATAAAATATCTGTTTGATTAAAATTTGAGTTGCCATCATTAGAAAAATGTATATAAAATTAGAAAAAAATTAATATCTCGAAAACTAATTCTAATTTAAAAATTCTAATGCCAGTTTTGAAATCTGCGGATCAATACTGATTTTTGGTGTTAATTTCATCGCAAAGTATTCCATATTTTAGGAGAAATCGCCGTGAAACATAATCAGCTGTTTAATTAGTCGATTCATATTTCCGTTTCATACTTCCGTTTCATAAATTCGTTTCATTAGGATTTTATATACATAGGGTAGCTATATATCCATATATATATATATATATATATCTGATCTTTGTCACACTGTAACTCTCGTATTTATGAACCGATTTGGATGTAACTTCGTGTATAGATAGTGCATATCAATGCCTCGACCGAGTTCGTTGGCCAGCTTCACCCACCATCTTGTTTCAAAATGGCGGCCATTTAAAGTTTTTACAAAAAATTTTAATTTGAAATGTGGTATCAAAAAATTGAAAAGTGAAAAATATTTTTTTCTTATGTGTTTGACCTTGATACAAAGATTCCGTTCCGGAGCACTTTTTGTTTCGTCTATATCTTAAAAAATGGCTGAGTTATAGCACTTTGAATTTCTAGCTTGGCTGATATTTTGAAACGACCTGATTTTTGTCACGCGATAACAGGCGTATTTATGAATCGATTTGTATGTACCTTGGTGTATACATAATACGTACCAATGTCTCGACCGAGTTCGTCGGCCAGCTTCATCCGCCATTTTCTTTAAAAATGGCGGCCATTTAATTTTTTTTTTATTTAAAATTTAAAATAAGGTACCAAAAAATTGGAAAATGCACAATATATATATATATTTTTTTTTTTTTTTTTTTTTTTGTATGTGTTTGACCTTAATACAAAGACTCCGGAACAGTTTTTGTTTCGTCTATATCTAAAAAAATGGCTGAGTTATAGCATTTTAGGTAGCTTTCATTACAAAAAGCTACCAATGGCAGCCGTTCGGAGGAAAGCAATTTCAAAAAATGTTGGTATATTTTCATCGATCATGACCCCCAGACCCTGAAACCACTCTCCGTATTTGAGCACCTTGAATTTCGAGCGTGGCTGAAATTTTGAAACGACCTGATTTTTGTCACGCGATAACAGGCGTATTTATGAACCGATTTGGATGTACCTTGGTGTGTACATAATACATACCAATGTTTCGACCGAGTTCGTTCGTCAGCTTCATCCGCCATCTGATTTCAAAATGGTGGCCATTTAAAAAAAATTTAAAAATTTAAAATTTAAAATAAGGTACCAAAAAATTGGAAAATGAAAAAGATTTTTTTTATCTGTTTACCGTGATACAAAGATTCCGGAGCAGTTTTTGTTTCGTCTATATCTTAAAAAATGTTTGAATTATAGCACTTTGAATTTCTAGCATGGCTGACATTTTGAAACGATCTGATATTTGTCACGCGATAACATGCGTATTTATTAACCTATTTCGATGTAAAAAGGCATGTGGATATTATAAAGCAATGTCTCGACCAAGTTCGCTGGCCAGCTTCATCAGCCATCTTATTTCAAAATGGCGGCCATTAAATTAAAAAATATATATATTTAAAATGAGGTGCAAAAAAAAAAAAAAATAAAAAAAAATAAAGAAATTGAAAAATGTTTCTTTCTTAAGTATTTGACCTTGATATAAGGATTCCAGAGCATTTTTTGTTTTGTCTTTATCTTATAAAATGGGCTAGATATAGCGCAGTTTGAATTTCTAATGTGGGTGACATTTTGAAAAATCTGATTTTTTGCCTGCGACAGCACTCGTATATATCAACCGATTCCGATGTGAGTGAGCATGTGCACAGGAATTACTAAGGTCTCGACCAAGTTCACTGGTTAGCCGCATCCACCATGTTGTTTTAAAATGGCAGGCACTTCAAGATATCGCCGAATTTGGCAACCAAATATAATTTACTTTAAATAAAAGTAGCTTGGATAAAGCTGACTAATTTCGCGAAATTCTCCTTCATAATGATTTAATATTGATAAAAATTAGTATTGAATCTCCTACAGTTGTTTTCCACAAAATTGAGCTTCGGGTGTTTGAATAATATAAGCTGGCTTTTAAAAAATAAGGAATATGAAAGCTACCTCTTCCTCCCGGCACTGGCCGGAAGGACTTTTGAATTTCTATTGTGGCTGACATTTTGAAACGACCTGATTTTTCTCACGCGATAACAGGCGTATTTATTAACCGATTTGGATGTAACTTGGTGTGTACATAGTGCATACCAATGTGTCGACCGAGTTCGTTGGCCAGCTTCATTCGCCATCTTGTTTCAAAAGAGCTGTCATTTAAAAAAATTTTTAATTTAAATTTTAAATGAATTATAAAAAAAATTGAAAAATGAAAAAGATTTTTTTTTATGTGTTTCACCTTGATACAAAGATTCCGGAGCAGTTTTTGTTTCGTATATATCTTAAAAAATGGTTGAATTATAGCACTTTGAATTTCTAGCATGGCTGATATTTTGAAACGATCTGATATTTGTCACTTGATAACACGCGTATTTATTAACCTATTTCGATGGAAGAAGGCATGTGGATAGTATATAGCAACGTCTCGACCAAGTTCGCTGGCCAGCTTCATCAGCCATCTTGTTTCAAAATGGCGGTCATTAAATTAAAAAAAAAATTATATTTAAAGTAAGGTGCAAAAAAATTAGAAATTGAAAAAGTTTTCTTTTTTAAGTATTTGACCATGATATAAGGATTCCGGAGTAATTTTTGTTTTGTTTTTATCTTAAAAAATGGCTCAGATATAGCAGTTTCAATTTCTAATGTGAGTGACATTTTGAAAAATCTGATTTTTTGCCTGCGACAGCACTTGTATATATCATCCGATTCCGGTGTGAGTGAGCATGTGCACAGGAATTACTAAGGTCTCGACCAAGTTCACTCGTTAGCCTCGTCCACCATGTTGTCTTAAAATGGCAGGAACTTCAAGATATCGTTGAAATTGGCAACCAAATATAAGTTACTTTAAATAAAAGCAGCTTGTATAAAGCTGACTAATTTCGCGAAATTCTCATTCATAATGATTTAGTATTGATAAAAATTATAGAATTGAATCTCCTATAATCGGTTTCCAATAAATTAAGCTGCGTGTGTTTGAATAATATAAGCTTCCTTTTAAAAAATAAGGAAGATGAAAGCTACCACTTCCTCCCGGCACTGACCGGAAGGACTTTTTGAAATTTTTTTTAAGTTTTCCAACATTGTATACTTATAGAAAATGTTACATTTCTCAAAATGCAAACTCTTATGTATCATTTTAAACAGAATATTAGAAACTTTAAAAGATATTTTAAAGAGTCACACTGTGTAAGTTAACAACATAGGTAATTTTAAAGAGAAAGTTGGGAAAACTAAAAATTTCCAAACGCGTTCACGAAATTCAAATGGCCGCCAGTTTGAAACAAGATGGCAGATGAAGCTGGCCAACGAACTTGGTCGAGGCATTAGTATGTACTATGCATAAGAAAAAATTCATCCAAATTGGTTCAAAAATTCGAGAGTTACAGCATGACAACATTCAGATATAAATTTATGTAAATGATTTCATTGCGTCATTGTATCCAAACGAAGCGAAATGTATGCAAATGGATATTACGTCGCAAAGAAATCGTTTACATAAATTTTACTTTTGATTTTGGATAGCATGGCACGAAAGATAAATCAATTTATTCATATAAATACATTACAGTACATTGTATAGGTTCAGTGAAAGTGATATTTTTAACTATGTATTGGAAAATTAAAAGTTTTGGTTAGATGTGTAAATATATTTAGCGAAACCGAAAACAACTAAAATTGAATTTTAAAACAAATTGTTTAAAGCTACATCAAGGCGTCACTTAAATTTTGATATCATATCTTTTAAAATTCATATTTTGAATTTATCAAAGATGTGAATGATAAAGCATCAAGGAATAAATTTCTATACATCCTTTTAAATTTAACATAATTCTTACACATGCAATTATAAATAAAACAAAAATAAAAAGGTGAAATAAATAATATAGCGTGACTTAAAATTTGATATCATTATTTTTAAGTTCCATATTTAAAGTTCTTATAGCAATAAAATAAAGTGCTGCATCACAAACTTTTAACCCGTTAAGGGTTTTTTGAATTGATATAGATATTCTTACAGATTAAATCTACTTTCATTCATTTCTATATCAATGTCATACATCTCTTTTAATTCACTCACAATCCTTTAGCTATTGTGGACCACCTAGCAATACTTCATTTTGTTATTCGACCATTCTTTATTCAAGAAATAATGATAATTGCAAAGCAAGGAATTAGCAAACCTTCTTTATTATTTTGCCTTGAGGCGAGTGTTCTGCTCTGCTATTATGGAACATCATTCCAAATTCTAGCCTGAGAGAACGAGCAATTGAGCAACGCTTGCGGAATCGGAACGTGTCAATATTTACACCCAAGACCCTATATTTAAGTCTACCATCTGTCACTTGAACTGATCAGGACGATTTGTGGGGGATTAGGGGTTTTCGAAGATACTCGAGAGTATACAATGTGAAAGAAAAAAGATCTTGTAAATATTGGTTAGTTTTAAGATTCTGTTAATAGTAAAGTAGGAAAGCCGTTTTTATGTATCGAAATAGCTTTATCATTTCTTCCGACTCAAAAAAAAAAAAGACTAATCTTGCAAATAATTGAAAACGAAAGTTTTTAAAATGAAGGGATCGGTTCCGGTAAATTCGAATAGGCAGACATAAGTTACATACACTATATTGCCATTAATCACCGGACACTTTCAATTTTAGACATTTTGTCGAACATTCGAAGGTATACTTGTCGGATTTTTCTGGAATTTTAGGATTAGGAAGAATATGTTTGACTTCATATTTATCAACTGCGAATTGATCAGAAAAATAATTAGGAGGACAAAATAAAATCAAAGAAAAATAATAATATTTGGGATCACCGCCCATGCACAAAATGATCTATCGCTAACACATACGAATATGTGGATATTGTACAATATGTATATTAATTTGTGTAAGAATAGCACGTATATTCATGGAGATATATCAGTTTTTTAAGTTCAAAAAATTCTTGCATGTTTTTTGTTTAGATCATGCAGGGTTTTCAACCAAATTTAACGCCAGTCTCAGAAAATTTGACAAAATGTAGTAGATATAGTGCAATTACAATAAAAATATATTAAACATTTTAAAATAAATTAAACTGCGCATGCGTGCACGATAAAAAAAGATTTTTTTTTTTTCGTGATTTAATTGTCAACTCTATAGAGCAACTGATATAAAAAAGAAATCCAGTAAAATATTGTGAAAATTCAGAAAGATATAGGCGGTAGAGTGAGCTGATTTTTAGTTGTTCTCTAAAAACAGCTAAATGATAAGAGTTTTCCATAAATTGTCCTTTTTAATTTTAATTTTTTTCTTTTTCATTATTTATTGTTGCTTTATTTCTTCCTGGAAAAGTACCAATACTAGCCTATTAAAAGAAAAATAGAATCATCAAAATCGAAGCATTTGTTCCAAATGTACTCGTTGCCATTCATTAAATACTAACTTTTTTGCTGAAAGCCAGTTAATAAAAGTTTTTAGAGAGCAACTAAAAATCAGCTCACTCTATCGTCGATATCTTTCTGAATTTTCATGATAATTGACAGTTCTTTTTTTTTTATGACTTGCTCTATAGAGCTGACTATTAAATCATACAAAAAAATCTTTGTCATTGTGCCCGTATGCGCAGATAAACAATATTTCATACAACTGCTCATATTTCATCAAATGTTTAACATATTTATATTGCAATTGCATTATATTATTTCTACTACTTGAATTTTCTCAAACTGGCGTTAAATTTGGTTAAAAATCCTGCATGATATAAACAAAAAACATGCAAACAATTTTTGAACTTTTATAGAAATTTGATATATCTCCATGAATATACGTGCTATTCTTGCACAAACGAATACACATATTGTACAATATCCACATATACATATGCTATAGCGATAAATCATTTCGTGCATTTTATTTTACAGGGTGATCCCAAATATTGTTATTTTTCTTTGATTTTCTCTTGGGCCCCTAATTGTCCTTTTGATCAAATCGCCATTGATAAATCAATCTCAGTCAAACATATTCGTCATAAGGCAGAAATTCCAGAAAAATCCGACAAGCTGATCTTTAAATATTCGACAAAATGTTTAAAATTGAAAGTTTCCGGTGATTTATGGCTATATAGTGTATTTTGTATTCAGTTTGCAGATTTAATCAAGTAAAACAGTAGTCCTTCTTTAAATCTTATATAGCGCCTCTGTTATATCGCTCTTTTTCCGTGTTCCGAGAGAAAACATTTAGTCCCATTTAATTTATTAATTTTTCTATTTTGACCCCTTTACATTGTGATTTTTTTAATTTCGCATTTCATTTCTAATTGGCAATGTTTTCTTTAAAAAAAGTAAAGTACTACATATTAGTAACATGACCAGGTGATCATTAATTTATCTATATATTTAAAACGCTAAGCGTTTTCTTTCGACAGCCCGTGAGAAGAAACTACTGCATCAAATTACATCAACCTTTTTTTAAATGAAAGATATTTGGCCACAAATTTGTTATCGTACATTCATTTGTTTAAATATTTTATTAATTAGCCATAATTTTAAATTAAAATTCCAGAGTTGCGCATGCGCAGTATATAAGTACAAATCTACAATTCTGCTTTTGGAGTGACGCACTGGACATGCGCAAAGATGCTCGCTCAGTTGAACTATCACATCACAGGTAGAAGTTGTTTTAAGTTCGTCTTCTATTCGATCTTACTGTAAACAAGCTTTTCTTTCTTTCATAAAGTTAATATTTTTTGGCTTTTTCAACATTATTAACAATTCAAAAATTTATTGTGTCGATATTAAGAGCTAGATGTGGTTTATTTCGGGGATGTCACTTGTTTGGTCATATTACATACAGAAGATAAACACAAGAGATTTGAGGCTAAAAGTTATGGCAGGTTATCCGTCTTATGAATAGCCAATAGTTACACACGAAGATTGGAAAACTAGCATGTTAAGTTGTTGCTGCTTCTTTAAAAAATATGGTATCATAAATATTAAGACGCAAAACTATTTTTGTAAGATCAGAACTCAGATTCGAGACAAATGCGTATGCATCAACTGTTTTTCGAACCTCTTTAATTTAGAAGGAAGGAAAACGAGTTCCTGCTAGCGCAGCGGGTTAAAGCAGCAGGTTAAAGCTCTGAATTTTTGTAGAGGACGCAGGTTCGAGCCCATGCCTGGCAAAATTTGTGATATTTTTTTCGATAATTCATTTCATTAATGACATATTTTATTAGAAACAGAAGTTATAGGTTTTTATTTTATTATTATTATTATTTGAATGCTTTAAAATTAAATAAAATTTTACACCCAATAATGTTTTGAAAAAATAATGATTTTTTATTTAAAATATTTAGCATGTAATTATCAATTACATAAATTGAGCTGATCTACAATTTTCGTTATATTTTCAAACCATTATCAAGAAAATATATATGTGTGCGAAAGAAAAGTGTGTCATTTATTTCCGTAAAAAATAAAACAGAAAGAAAGAAAAATATTCGTATAAGAGCTATAAAAGAAATTACCTTGATATCCAGGTTTAATGCTTAAAAAATGTAAAATAAAATTCAAGTAATAAAAAATATATATTATAAATCACTAGTTACATCAAATTTCAAATTTAGGCTTTTAGACAATGAGACAAATAAAAATAAAATTCACGACAGCTTTTAATGGTCGTGTAGTTTAAAAAAATAAATAAACACATAGACATTATTTTGTTATTTTTTCAAAATAAATAAATAATAATAATAATAATAAATGAGGCCGTAGTAAGTAAAAATAAATTCTCTACCCTGTATTTTTAGATAAATTTCTGATAAAAAGCAAGCATAATTGGTTGTAAATTATAAACTTAAAATTCTTTCACTTCATTGAATAGGTAAGACTGACAGCACCATCTATCGCCTTAAAGAAATAGGAATCACTTATGAAACATAGAAATTCGTCACGCAATTCACTCAATAATTAATTTAAAAGCAGCTAATTAAAAATTCAAGAATTTTTCTAATGAAATATTCAAGTTATTTATCGTCAAATCTTGACGGGCACTATCTAGTTTTATTTTATTTTTTAACACTTTTACCTCTCACTCTTACTCCATATGTTGGTCTCACATGTTTGAATCACGACATATTTTTCATGCATGTATAATACTTTTATGAGGTATTTCAAAATTAAATAAGTGATCGTAACAATTAATATTAAACTATGCTGTTATGGAGCGAAGCATTTTACAAACCAGATCTTAGGATTAGATTTTATAGTATTTTGTTAACTTTGTTAATGTTTTAAAATGACTAAATGTGTAAGAAATCAATGAAGAAAATGTTCACCCCCAAAGTACTGCAATTCAATAAATGTTATTAAGGCGGTTCTCAAGTTCCCTGCTCAAAAACCGGAGAACTTTCTGACATTTTTCTGACTTATTTTTAAAAACGTAAAGGCATAAAATTGGCAGGCCTGACTATGGAAGCGATTTGGAATCGAAACGGGTTTTTCATTTTCTTTTTATATAAATAAATTACTTATCGAGTTATAAGTGATTTTGGTCACGTGGCAACAGGTTTTCTTTCTTTCGTCCGGAAATTTGGTTCAAAACGCCATCTTTGACAGTATTTTCTGAAAAATCTTCTGTGTTTACCAAAAAATGGAAAACTTCTTTTGATTACATATTTCCTGAATAACAACACCTGCCAATTTAATTCGTTTCCGAACAAAAATGAATTAAAAAATGTGTCAGAAAGTAGTCCCTTTGGATTTGAGAACAGCCTTAAGGTAAAATATTAATTTCAGTGTGCTTTATAAAATAAATCAGAATTTTATATTTAAATTTATCTGTGTACTTCTGATTTAAGAATTTGTGACTTTGTCTTAAAATATGATAGAACTTTTATTACGAGTAAGGTCGGGTAATTGAATCTTGAACAATAAAATAATTTTAAGTTTTTGTATCCTTGATTGCTTTTATAGCTAAGCACCTATTATTGATTATCATTTTTATATGCAAGAAACTGATTAGTTTTAGAGACCTCTTCTTATAATCCTCATGATACTTTATTATTTTCTAATAAACTTTCGTATATATCTCTTCTTTATTATGAGTTTTCCTAAAGTAAGAAAAATAATCCATTACCGCGCTTTTCATCTAATTGGTTTTTATTTACTTTCCTCACCCCAAAATTATCTTTCTCCTATTTTGGACTGCCTTTCATTTTATTTAAATTTTAATAATTTCCATTGTTCCTTTTTTTACTTTATTAATTGCCGTAGACTACTATTCAGGAGATGATTAAAGACGCGGGATCGAGCGATATATCCGCTTTGAATTGTTCCATAACGTAAGTTCGGATTAGAGTCCTGCGCGAACCCGAAATTCAATTTGAAGTCAACCCGTAATCGAACCCGAACCCAACAAAAAAGTTCACTCGACCCGCAACACGATCCGAACCCGACAAAATAATTTCCGGCGACCCTCATCCCGACATATTTCAATCTGCATCCGACCCGACCCCGAAATATTTCAACCCGCGAAACGACCCGAACCTAAAATTAAAGAATGAAAGAAAACGAAATCATGTTTTATTGGAATTATGAAAAGTAATCTACAATTATATCTCTAATACCAATATGTTTTATATAACAAAATAGACAAATCTATATTATTTAATACTCAAATATAACAAAACCTCTGAATAGTGGACACCTTGGGATCGTTGAATAGAGTCCTGCATCGGGGTCATACATGTTACGACTGTTTAGTTGGGAGGTGCCCACTATTCAGAGGTAAAAACACACATATATAGAAGTGTTAGAAATTGAAAATGTGTTCGCTAAATAGACTCATCCTCTTTTCGGAAGTGTCCATTATGGAGGTCTTATTGTATATAGATTTTTCATCTGAAAAAAGTCTTTTGGGTATTCTTTTGAAAAATAAGGGTCATCCGAACTCAACCCGCAAGAGTCAAAATCCAATCCGAAACCGACCCGAACCCGATACAATGAAAGTCAACCGGACCCGAACGGCAACGAAAAAATATAGATCAAACCCGACCCAATCCGCCGGGTCAGGTGCGAGAAAAAGTGGGTAACTCGACCCGATGGAGGACTTTAGTTCGGATATCAAGAACTTTATCGACCTATTTAAGTAATAATACTTTGTAGGAGTTAGATCTTTCCTACAGTACAAGTTTGCATAAACGTGCATTCACTGTGGTCATGTAGAGATTCTTCTCGTTGTCAACATTTTTGTCCCCTATGAAAGTCATGAACCTTTCAGAAAATGCTGTTATAGTTGTCGTTGTCGTGTCTTTGGGATTGATTTGCCAGATAGGGCAGCGACGGAATTATGGTAAACGGACAGTAATCCGCTCTAACTCAAATTATATTTAAATTTAAAGTAAAAATGAAAACACTGAATCGATTCTAAAGCACTTTAATGTTAATATCTGAAATTGTTTGGCAAAGCATCGGAAATGAATTTGTAAATTTATTAAAGATTCGCGTTACTGTGCAGGAAGAATAAAAAGTATCGATAATACCCATCATGATATTAAATAAGCGAAGTAAAAACCCATCTAAAAAAGGGGCAAGAGAAAATATGGCATATAAAACACCTGAAAGAAGGGAGCACCTGCTACTTAGAAAAGTCGTATTAGCAAATGAGGTGCAGATAAGGTTTTCATCGATATTTTAGTTATCGCTAGAAAAGTTAACAAAATTTTAACCAACCAAATATTATTTGTAGGGCTTTAAATTAAAAATCACAATTGGATTTCAATATCGACTTTGAAACCAACTTTAAGTCTATCCTAGTATCAACTTAAAGAATTTCAAAGATACACTAGTAGTTCTTCTAAACTGTGTAACCATCTTAGCAGGAAAATTCCCCTCTCTAATGCTAAACCTACGGGCTTGGAATGCATCCCTATTTTTCAAATTCGTATATTTCAAATCACGGAAAATGAAAAAACAATTCTTATGTTTTCTATTCTGTATGCTCTTCTTTAAAGTGTTAAAATCTTATTTATAATTCGTCTGCTTCACTCAGATTTCAACACTTAAAATATAAAATTAAATATATATTTTAGAAACATTTTCGAAAAAAAAAAAAAAAAAGCAATTTAACAAATTACAACGACTATTTGAAAAATAATTTTTTCGAAGACTAAAATTTAAGACATAAAAAAATCGCACGGAGTTGATCATACATTACATACGCCATGAATAAAACATTAATAGTGTTATTACACGTAAAAATTGCAAGCGACAAAAATCGCCTGCGACCCGTCAGATTTCTTAAAACTTACGTATTATCCACCTGAAACTTACGTATTATCCAAGCATTTCATTGGCTGTTCGGGAAAAGGCTTTTCCATCGTCAGATTTCCAAGAAATCTGACGACCCATTTTAAATGAAATTTCATTCTTAACCCTTAAATACCTGACTTTTTAAAAATCAATTTAAAGATGTTTTTCGGCTTTCATTTCTTAAGTAAATCATGGGAAAAATGCTTTAAAAAATCGTATTTTGTTTTAAGTATGGTTTACGGCTAAAAAGTCCTTCCGGCCAGTGCCGGGAGGAAGAGGTAGCTTTCATATTCCTTATTTTAAACTAGTTGGATGTGCCAATCCCAAAACTTTCTTCTATCTTATACATCTTAATATTTCAAAAACTAGTTACACATGTTAATACTTCAATATTATTAGTTCATTACTATACCAACTTTGATTTTCATCTTAAATTTCTGCTTCAGTCAATTAAATAAACTAAAAATGAGTTAATCTATATCATGATATTTTTTAAAATTAATAGTTTTTCCTTATTCTGTTGTTATCAGATGTTTGTGAATAGCCGGCTTAGCAGGAAGTGAGTTCCCGCCTTTGCACGAGCCGCCGATGGACAATAGAACTACGAAAAATCTAGAAAAGTATACAAAAATCGCCATCACAGAGCCCCATTACCGCGCGATATTTCCAAATTCAAGGAGGACCTGTTGGCCAAAGCCAAAAACATGCGCACAAAATTTGGTTCAATTTGTATGCATAATTTTATACAATTTTCGATTGTACAATAAAGAAAATGAAATCTGTAACTTTACAAATGAATCTGCTAAAACTGCAGTAATCTTACTAAACTTTTATCTGTAACACTGGCTGCAGTTACATGAAAAGTTCTAGGCATCCCAGTTTCCTAAAAAATTCTTAGTAACCTTACAGAGTGTTTGATTTTCGGCACGAAAGTGTGTCTGTTACATGAATTTTTGTTGTTGCCGTTACATAAAAAGTTCTAGGAATCCCAGTTTCCTAAAAAAACGTTAGTAACTTTGCAGATTTTTTTTTACAGTGTATAATATTCAAAATGGCACAAAAATCGCTATTACAGCGCCCCCTACCCGCAATTTTTTTCCAAATTAAGGAAGGACCTGCTTGCCATAGCCAAGAACTTAAAATAAAAATTTGGTTCAATTCTATGCATAACTTCATACACTTTTCGATGGTACAATATGCAAAATCGCTATTACAGCGCCCCCTAGTGGCAATTTTTTTCCAAATTCAGGGAGGTGCTGCTTGTCATAGCCATAAAGTTAAAATAAAAATTTGGTTCAATTCCATGCATAACTTCATACACTTTTGGATGGTGCAATATTCAAAATCGCTGTTACAGCGCCCCTACCGGCGAATGTTTTCCAAATTGAGGGAGGATCTGCCTGCCAAAGCCAAAAACTTAAAATAAAAATTTGGTTCAATTCTATGCATAACTTCATACACTTTTGGATAGTACAATATTCAAAATCGCACAAAAATCGCTGTGACAGCGCCCCCTACAGGCGAATTTTTTCCAAATTCAGGGAAGACCTACCTGCCATATCCAAAAACTTAAAATAAAAACTTGGTTCAATTCTATGCATAACTTCATACACTTTTTGATGGTACAATATTCAAAATCGCACAAAAATCGCTGTTACAGCACCCTCTACCGGCGAAATTTTTCCAAATTCAGGGACGACCTACCTGCCATATCCAAAAACTTAAAATAAAAATTTGGTTCAATTCTATGCATAACTTCATATACTTTTGGATGGTACAATATTCAAAATCGCACAAAAATCGCTGTTACAGCGCCCCCTACCGGCGATTTTTTCCCAAATTCGGGAGGACCTACCTGCCATAACCAAAAACTTAAAATAAAAATTTGGTTCAATTCTATGCATAACTTCATATACTTTTGGATGGTACAATATTCAAAATCGCACAAAAATCGCTGTTACAGCGCCCCCTACCGGCAAATTTTTTCCAAATTCAGGGAGGACCTACCTGCCATATCCAAAAACTTAAAATAAAAATTTGGTTCAGTTCTATGCATAACTTCATATACTTTTGGATGGTACAATATTCAAAATCGCACAAAAATCGCTATTACAGCGCCCCCTACCGGCGAATTTTTTCCAAATTCAAGGAGGATCTGCTTGCCATAGCCAAAAACTTAACATAAAAATTTGGTTCAATTCTATGCATAACTTCATACACTTTTTGATGGCACAATGGCGACAGACACACGGACACACGGACAGACATTTTCTATAAACATGTTTTTGGGGATCTCTGACCCCTAAAACATGTAAATCCGTCGAAAACCGGAAGTCGAAAAAAATTTCGATTACAATACTTTCTTCTATTGAAGATAGAAGAAAGTAAAAAGCCAACTTATATCATTCAAACACACGAAGCTCAATTTAGTGGAAACCGAATATAGGAGATTCAATACTAATTTTTATCAATATAATGAATGAGAATTTCGCGAAATTAGCCAGCTTTATCCAAGCTGCTGTTCTTCAAAGTAACTTATATTTGGCTGCCAAATTCGGCGATTTCTTAAAGTGCCAGGCATTTTAAGACAACATGGTGAATGAGGCTAACCAGTGAACTTGGTCGAGACCTTAGTAATTGCTGTGCACATGCTCACTCACATCGGAATCGGTTGATATATACGAGTGCTGTCGCATGCAAAAAATCAGATTTTTCAAAATGTCACCCACAATAGAAATTGAAACTGCTATATTTGAGCCATTTTTTAATGTAAAGGCAAACAAAAAATGCTCCTGAATCCTTATATCAAGGTCAAATACTTAAGAAAGAAACCTTTTTCAATTTCTAATTTTTTTGCACCTCACTTTAAGTATATATATATTTCTTAATTTAATGGCCGCTATTTTGAAACAAGATGGCTGATGAATCTGGCCAGCGAACTGGGTCGAGGTATTGATGTGTACTATCCACATGCCTTCTTACATCGAAATAGGCGAATACGTGTGTTATCGCGTGACAAATTCAAGATCGTTTCAAAATGTTAGCCATGCTAGAAATTCAAAGTGCTATAAATCAACCATTTTTTAAGATATAAACAAAAGAACAAATTTTCAGAAACAAAAACTGCTCCGGAATCTTTGTATCAAGGCCAAACACACAAAAAAAACTTTTTCATTTTCCAATTTTTTAATACCTTATTTTAAATTTTAAATTTAATTTTTTTTTAATGGCAACCCTTTTGAAACAAGATGGCGAATGAAGCTGGCCAACGAACTCGGTCGAGACATTGGTATGTACTATGTACAGACCAAGTTACATCCAAATCGGTTCATAAATACGCCTGTTATCGCTTGACAAAAATCAGGTCGTTTTAAAATGTCAGCCACAATAGAAATTCAAAATGCTATTACTCAGCCATTTTTTTAGATATAGACGAAACAAAAACTGTTCCGGAATCTTTGTATTAAGATCAAACACATACGAAAAAAATCTTTTTCATTTTCGAATTTTTTGGTATCTCATTTTAAATTAAAAATTTTTAAAATTTTTTTAAATGGCCGCTATTTTGAAACAAGATGGCGGATGAAGCTGGCCAACGAACTCGGTCGAGACATTGGTATGCACTATGTACAAACGAAGTTGCATCCAAATCGGTTCATAAATACGCCTTTTATCGCGTGACAAAATTCAGGACGTTTCAAAATGTCAGCCACGCTAGAAATTCAAAATGCTATAACTCAGCCATTTTTTAAGATATAGACGACACAAAAACTGTTCCGGAATCTTTGTATTAAGGTCAAACACATACGAAAAAATCTTTTTCATTTTCCAATTTTTTGGTATCTCATTTTAATTTTTTTATTTTTTTAAATGGCCGCCATTTTGAAACAAGATGGCGGATGAAGCTGGCCAACGAACTCGGTCGAGACATTAGTATGTACTATGTACACACCGAATTACATCGAAATCGGTTCATAAATACGCCTTGTATCGTGTGACAAATTTCAGGACGTTTCAAAATGTCAGCCACGCTAGAAATTCAAAATGCTATAACTCAGCCATTTTTTAAGATATAGACGAAACAAAAACTGCTCCGGAATCTTTGTATAAAGGTAAATACATAAGAAAATAATATTTTTCCATTTTTAATTGTTTGGTACCACATTTCAAATTTTAAATTTTTAAAAAAATTTTAAATGGCCGCCATTTTGAAACAAAATGGCGGATGAAGCTGGCCAACGAACTCGGTCGAGACATTGGTATGTACTATGTACACACCTAATTACATCGAAATCGGTTCATAATTACGAGAGTTACAGTGTGACATAGGTCAGATATATATATATATATATATATATATATATATATCAATTTTGAACGGAGGGTGGTTTCGGGGTCTGGGGGGATCGATGAAAATATACTAAAATTTTTTGAAATCGCTTTCCTCCGAACGGCTGCAATAGGTAGCTTTTTGTAATGAAAGCTACCTAAAAACGGTTTGTTGCCAATCGGCAACATTCGGCTTTAATTGAAAAAATAATTCTCCTTGATAAAATTCTACAATATTAAACACAAATGACTTTTAAGAACTGTGATAAGGAATTTTCACAAAGTGCGTTATAAAAGTAATTAATTCTTATTACAAATACAAAAATGTATGGTAAAAAGAACATTATAAAAATCAATGTGGAATACAAAAAAGTCCTTCCGGCCAGTGCCGGGAGGAAGAGGTAGCTTTCATAATCCTTATTTAAAAAAAGCCAACTTATATCATGCAAACACACGAAGCTCAATTTAGTGGAAACCGAATATAGGAGATTCAATACTAATTTTTATCAATATAATGAATGAGAATTTCGCGAAATTAGTCAGCTTTATCCAAGCTGCTTTTCTTTAAAGTAACTTATATTTGGCTGCCAAATTCGGCAATTTCTTAAAGTGCCTGTCATTTTAAGACAACATGGTGGATGAGGCTAAGCAGTGAACTTGGTCGAGACCTTAGTAATTGCTGTGCACATGCTCACTCACATCGGAATCGGTTAATATATAGGAGTGCTGTCGCATGCAAAAAATCAGATTTTTCAAAATGTCACCCACAATAGAAATTGAAACTGCTATATCTGAGCCATTTTTTAAGGTAAAGACAAACAAAAAATGCTCCTGAATCCTTATATCAAGATCAAATACTTAAGAAAGAAACCTTTTTCAATTTCTAATTTTTTTGCACCTAACTTTAAATATATATATATTTTTTAATTTAATGGCCGCCATTTTGAAACAAGATGGCTGATGAATCTGGCCAGCGAACTTGGTCGAGGTGTTGATGTATAATATCCACATGCCTTCTTACATCGAAATAGGCGAATACGTGTGTTATCGCGTGACAAATACAAGATCGTTTCAAAATGTTAGCCATGCTAGAAATTCAAAGTGCTATAAATCAACCATTTTTTAAGATATCAACAAAAGAACAAATTTTCAGAAACAAAAACTGCTGCGGAATCTTTGTATCAAGGCCAAACACATAAAAAAAATCTTTTTCATTTTCTAATTTTTTAATACCTCATTTTGAATTTTAAATTTAATTTTTTTAAATGGCAACTTTTTTGAAACAAGATGGCGAATGAAGCTGGCCAACGAACTCGGTCGAGACATTCGTATGTGCTATGTACAGACCAAGTTACATCCAAATAGGTTCATAAATACGCCTGTTATCGCGTGACAAAAATCAGGTCGTTTTAAAATGTCAGCCACAAGAGAAATTCAAAATGCTATTACTCAGCCATTTTTTTTTAGATATAGACGAAAGAAAAACTGTTCCGGAATCTTTGTATTAAGGTCAAACACATACAAAAAAAAATCTTTTTCATTTTCCAATTTTTTGGTATCTCATTTAATTTTTTTTATTATTTAATTTTTTTAAATGGCCGCCATTTTGAAACAAGATGGCGGATGAAGCTGGCCAACGAACTCGGTCGAGATATTTGTATGTACTATGTACACACCAAGGTACATCCAAGTCGGTTCATAAATACGCCTGTTATTACGTGAGAAAAATCAGGACGTTTCAAAATGTCAGCCACGCTAGAAATTCAAAATGCTATAACTCAGCCATTTCTTAAGATATAGACGAAACAAAAACTGCTCCCGAATCTTTTTATCAAGGTCAAACACATAAGAAGAAAATATTTTTTCAATTTTCAATTTTTGGTACCACAATTCAAATTTAAATTTTTCTTAAAAATTTAAATGGCCGCCATTTTTAAACAAGATGGCGGGTGAAGCTGGCCAACGAACCCGGTCGAGACATTGGTATGTACTATGCATAAACGAAGTTACATCCAAATCGGTTCATAAATACGCCTTTTATCGCGTGACAAAATTCAGGACGTTTCAAAATGTCAGCCACGCTAGAATTTCAAAATGCTATAACTCAGCCATTTTTTAAGATATAGACGAAACAAAAACTGCTCCGAAATCTTTGTATAAAGGTCAAATACATAAGAAAAAATATTTTTCCATTTTCAATTTTTTGGTACCACATTTCAAATTTTAAATTTTTAAAAAAATTTTAAATGGCCGCCATTTTGAAACAAAATGGCGGATGAAGCTGGCCAACAAACTCGGTCGAGAGATTCGTATGTACTATGTACACACCGAATTACATCCAAATCGGTTCATAAATACGCCTTTTATCGCGTGACAAAATTCAGGACGTTTCAAAATGTCAGCCACGCTAGAAATTCAAAATGCTATAACTCAGCCATTTTTTAAGATATAGACAAAACAAAAACTGCTCCGGAATCTTTGTATAAAGGTCAAATACATAAGAAAAAAATATTTTTCCATTTTTAATTTTTTGGTACCACATTTCAAGTTTTAAATTTTTTTAAAAATTTTAAATGGCCGCCATTTTGAAACAAAACGGCGGATGAAGCTGGCCAACGAACTCGGTCGAGACATTGGTATGTACTATGTACACACCGAATTACATCGAAATCGGTTCATATTTACGGGAGTTACAGTGTGACATAGGTCAGATATATATATATATATATATATATATATATATATATATATATATATATCAATTTTGAACGGAGGGTGGTTTCGGGGTCTGGGGGTCATGATCGATGAAAATATACCAAAATTTTTTGAAATCGCTTTCCTCCGAACGGCTGCAATAGGTAGCTTTTTTGTAAAGAAAGCTACCTAATAAATTGTTTATTTTGTGATATTTGATAATATGAGTACAAATTATTTAGTTAGGCAATTGTATGGAAATTTTTGAAATAACACTGTCAAACACTACATTTTTCCTATTTTTTTACAATGTATCCTTTGCAGTTTGGGAATTTGCACCTTATCTTTTTCTCTACCTATAGAGGCATATGTCCTGTTTGGTCGAATCGACATCTTTATGTGAGTACTGTGATGGACCTCTATGACTTTTTTTTCCCAAATTTCTTCTTCAACCATCGATGAGTGTCTTCCAAGCTTAGGGATGTATTTACTTCCCACCATGCATAATGATCTTGCAAATTCTGCCCTGATCTTTGATTGAGGCATTATCTCCGATTCATGATCATTAGCATTCAAAACTCTTTTGTAGAGAAGCCATGCGTTTACTGTAGTGAATTCACGCAAATGGGAAAATATTCGTAGATACTATTTGCGACTTACGATTTTGTAACGGGCCGTTAAGTTATCCAAATCGATCAACTCCTCCGATATGTCACTTTTATTCCTTAATTACGTATGGACTATCTATTTTAATGATCTTCTTTTGACTCCTGTCAACACGACTGACTTTTTTTACAGGATTTGTTCCGGCGAAAGTAGATACAGCATCGTGACGAATTTATTGTCTTTCTAGACTAATGATGAAATGCCGATGCCATCTACAGTTGTAGTATATCCGATCAAGAACCCCGATCTAAAACTTTTAAGGGTTTTTCATCGGGTAGTTTGCATCAAGTAATTCTATTTCTTCTGACTGTATACCCAATGTATGTATGCTAGTGTTTGCCAAATGTACAATCAGCGGCAAAGTCGTATAATAGTTGTCAAAATGTAACTTATGGTTTACTGATCTTGGTATTCTTCTTCACAGTCTATTGAATACATTGCTTGAAGGGCCAGAGTCGGTTTCAGTAATTGATCCCGTTAACATATTTTCTTTACCTGAATATACTTCTAAGTTACAAGCATTCCCAGATATACCGGCAAGTACTAAAAGTTTAAATCCCCATTTATGGGTTTTATTTGACATATGACTTCATGTAATGTCGAACTTTCATATTGCACCTTTGCTCATCAATTGGGAGATTTTGCTTAAAAGGGTTAGAAGCAAAATGATTGTTTAAAATATCAACGATAGGTCGAAATTTGTGTTACTCTATCACGTTTCGTATCATCTCGAGGTAGATGCAGGGCCTGATTATCCAAAAGGCACGTGAAGCACGAGCTTCCTCTCTAAAATTTAAGAGGGTCCCGTAAATGGTTGTGACACGGGTCCTATAATTCCCAATTTCATTTCTTTATGGTGCATTTATAATTTTTTTGGAAGGGAAAGTGTGCCTAATGCAAGAGAAATTCCGCAATCTGCTTTAGGAAACTTATTTAACCGAGAAATATGAATGTGATCAATAGAGTGTTAATTTATCATATTGCATCATGATGTGCTGGTTAGAAACTACCTGGGTAATTGAGCACACTATATGTACTAAAATAATATGTAGTATATACAAGGGACATAAATTTTTTTTTATGAAATACATGTGAACTCCGGGAATGATATTAGTAGCATTGATGAGTTTTTCATGCGTTGGTTAAATTTAGAAAACTTTAGCCAAATGAAAGGTGGTCCCAAAATGATACTGTGCTTTCCCTTGTTTCAGAGGTTAAGCGGGCCCTGGGTAGATGTTTTTAGTTGTCATTGAAATGAATAAATTTTCGGACTTTCTCAAACTGATCTCTATTCATTGTGTCCTGAGTTAAAGGAAAACCAAATTCATGACTCCAATACAATCGAAAACTGGGCAAATGACCTAAAGACATGTATAATATTATCCCCATAAATTGCCTTAAGTCATGTGATGTGAAATTCGTAGGTTTATAAGGATCTTTTTTGCAGGCATATTTAATTGCGTTCACTGACAGTTTTTTCTATAACCTCATCTGAAGAGAAATATTTCAAAAAAGCTAGTGGTGTATCCAACTCATTCACGTTTGGTGAATAATCTCATTTTCACTAAACTTTATCTGGTTTTAATTTACCTTTATGTTCTCTTTTTTCAAATAATCTACCTATTTGGCAGTTTCCATTACTTTGAAATCTATTTACTGCATTTCGGAATAGCCATTTCAATTATCATTATGAGAGTAATTATGAACCAATTCTTCTATTTTGTTTTTGAGTCAAATACTTTTTTGGAGGCATTCTAAAAATGATAGAGTAAAATTTGCATAAAATAAAATGTAGAAAAATATCTTGTATACATTTTTAAAAAAAAAGGTGAACTACAATTATAAACAACTAGAAAAATAAACTACTTCTATTGAATATAGAAGAAAGTAAAACTAAAACTGCTCATTGTTCTCCAGACTTAGTGGAACACTTAATGCCTGTTGTTGCCAATTGGCAACACACTCAAAAATCTGCTTACAACAAATATATTACAGTTAAATATCCAAAAGTAATCATAAATACGGGCTACGTACCTTACTTTTTCATGTAATAAATTTTATTTGATCACTACAGGACAAAATAGTGTATTTCACAAGCTTCCAAACAAAACAAAGAGATCATGTAGCAACAATTGAAAAAATAAATCTATATTTATTCTTAAACAACACTAGTGCTGCCATCAGCATGTTGAAAATTGATTTAATAATATTTTCTATATGTATTTTATTGGCCACATTAGCCATTAGAGCTTCAATATTATTCTAATAGTATTTTAGAAGGCTAAATTGGGTATGTTGCCGAAAGGCAACACCAGGCATTTAAGGGTTAAACTTCTAAACATCCCACAATATTACTTTTTACATCGTTGTTTAGAGAAAAAAATGTACTTTTAAATGCAATTTGTGTGAAAACTGTATCTCAATTTGTTTCTGAGTTATTAATTTTTTTTTGTAGTTTTTATTACTTTTTTGTCATAGTGGCAACAGAAGTACCCATCTCTGTTTAAAGTAAAGGGAAATACAGATTACTGTATTGACCGATCAGAAAACGAATAAAATGCGGATTAAACCAATAAAAAGCTTCAGATATGCTTTTGATTTCCTACCCTGACGAAGAAAATATCCATTTTTCCAAATGGTTAAAAAAAAAGAAAGAAAGAGAGAGAGAGAGAGATTCTTAAAGAAGAGCATACAGAAAACAGAAGGTAAAAATTTAAATTTTCCATGGAGAATTTTTAAAAATACGGATGCATTCCAAGCCCATAGGTTTAGCATTAAAGAGGGGAATTTGCGTCCTGACTGATAACAAGCCTTAACGCATAATTTAATTTAAGTGTTATTGTTAGTTCCAAAAAAATATTTGGGAACTGCATTCATAAATGTGAAAGTTTGCAAAGCGTTCTACATTCATCGTATCGAATGTACACGCTTATTTCAAATCATTCTAATATCAGTTGTTCTCGATTTTGTATTTTCTTTGCCCAATAACCTGAATCTTTCTGGTACATTAACATTCATAAGCTCATTTTTGTACGGAAATGCATGAAATTTTAGACTTATACTCTCTAAGTTCCTAAGAACAGAGTAGCATTTTTTATTATCTCGTAAATAGGATTACGTCTTGAATTATAATCGATTACATTTAGCAAACGATTTTTTTTCTTCCGACTGTCCGGCTCGAAAATTGGTTTAAAACGCCTATGTTGTCAATACTTCAATACTCGTTTTACATTTTTCATTCATCAGAAAATGTAAAACTTAATTCGATTTCGTGGTATCTAAATAAGGAGGATTGCACATTTTATGTATTTAAGATTGAAAATAACTCTATGAATGTGTCATAAAATTGCTAGTTTGATTTGAGGATATCTTTTGTTTTTTAGCGTAATTGGCGTCTTCGATGTCCCGTTTTATTCTTTTCTTTCTTTCTTTCCTTTTTTTTTTTTTTTTTTTTTTTTTTTTGATTCGGAAAGCTGGCTTTCTAAAATCATTCGATCATTAGTTCCATTCTGATTCTTGTTAAGAAATTTCTCATCAAAACTTGTATTGCTTTTTTTTTTATATATCATTACGTGATTCGTCATTACTATGACGAAATTAGCAAAGAGATTTCTTACAGTCTTACTTGGCCAATGCTATTAGTCACACGTCTAAGGTGACAAAACTGTTAGAATCTGGTTCTAACATCACTATAATTGGTACTTGAGAATGTTGAAAAAAATTGCTGTCAAAATCACACCAACTAGTGTCTCATCCACGCCTTGGTTTGACAGCTCGTGTCACTAAACACCAAGATTATCATCGCAACCCCCCATGACACAGACTTCATTATAATCATTAAACGCCATGAACTCTCAAAAGCAAGGTGGTAGTGTTAGAAAAAAAACGGACATACCCCGAAGCTCTCATTTATCCATAATTAGAAATTTCGGTCACTGAAAAATGAGTTACTTATTCATGAATTACAGTAATATCGTGATACTATCGCGTGATAACATTTGCCAAATGTGATGTGGGAGCTGCCGACACCTTCAGTGATGATGATGATTACCTTGTTTGTCAAATGAAATATTTCATATCAACAAAGGTGTTAATACGATACTCATTCATTTATGCAGTGCGAACGGATTTGCCAGAAGCTGCGATAATAACATTAATGGAAGATTTATTGTTTCAAGTAACTCTTTACAAGCAAAAGGAAAGGGTGAGAACTGGGAACTCTAGTCACGGATTCGTCAGTTAATGCTCAAGTATAATAATAAAAAAAAATCCTCAGCAATAGAATTATCTCAGTTGAAGTCCCATAATTCAGAAGATATTGCTTAGTTTGAACTCAAAGCTCACCCAAAAGGTTCATGGTCAAACCACACGCATACGCGAATAATATGAATTTATTATTTCTTCACACTATAAGGGTATAGGAAAATAAAGATTGCTTTATAAGTTGATGAAATTTCACTAAGAAAAATTAATTTAATGTCTAAATAGAACAAAATGTATCGAATTTTCGTAAATCATTGATTCGTCAGGTGTCAGGTGAAGCTCTATGGTGAAACAGATTCTCTGTAGGAATAGAATTATATTAGTTGATGTGTCATAATCAGAAGACATTGCTTAGTTTGAACTCAAAGCTCACCCAAAAGGTTCATAGTCAAACAACACACGCACATGTAAATAATATGAATTTATTATAAAATATAATTTAACTGTAATTTTCGGACGTCATGTTCACCTTGATTATTAAAGATATACGAATTGAAACTTCTGATTTATTTTACTAAAAAAGTTTTAACATCATTTGACGGTTTTTATGTTACAAAAACATTTTAATGTCTTTTAGCACCTTTTTAGTAAAATGAATCAGAAGTTTCAATTCGTATATCTTTAACATGAATTTATTATTTTCCCGGTACTATAAGGGAAGAAAAATAAAGATTGTCTTATAAGTTAATGAAATTTCACTAAAGAAAAATTAATTTAATGTCTAAATAGAACAACGTATACCTAATTTTCATAAATCTTGGATTCGTCAGGTATCAGGTGAAGGGTGAAACTCTATGGTGGAAAAGATTCTCTGTAAGGAAAAGAATTATATCAGCTGAAGTGCCATAATTCAGAAGATATTGCTTAGTTTGAACTCAAAGCTCACCTAAAAGGTTCATGGTTAAACCACACGCATACGCGAATAATATGAATTTATTATTTCTTCACACTATAAGGGTAGAAAAATAAAGATTGTCTTATAAGTTGATGAAATTTCACTAAGAAAAATTAATTTAATGTCTAAATAGAACAACGTGTATCGATTTTTCGTAAATCTTGGCTTCGTCAGGTGTCGGGTGAAGCTCCATATGATGAAACATATTCTCTGTAGGAATAGAATTATATTAGTTGACGTGTCATAATCAGATTATATTGATTAGTTTGAACTCCAAAGCTCACCAGAAGGGTTTAATAGACATCCACACCCATGATTAACATGAATTTATTGTTGATTATGAATCATTATGTAGTTCTATGGGTTGTAAAGATGAATATTTTAATAACATGAATATGTTGTAAAGATGAATTCAACAAAATCATGGGAAAAAGGTGAATTAAATTGTGAAATTTAACAATGGGACTGAGTTTTCATAAAATTTGGATTCGTCAGATAGTGTTCTATAATGAAAAAGATTCTAGGCAGCAGTAGAATTATCTCAGTTGAAATACCATAATTCAGAGATATTGATTATTTTAAACTGGTTTTAGGAAAACCACATACACCACACACGGATAATATAAACTTATTACTTTATATTTCTTAAGTTAAAAGGTTAGTATTTTTTCCAGGAGAGTTTACCAGATGTCTGAAAAAAAGAAGAGAATTGGAAAATTGTGAATTAAAAAAGCTGTATCAAATTTTCAGAAATCTTGAATGAAATTTACATAAAATGCAAAACGATTTACTTCCGAGATCCTTTCCTGCATTTTTCAAACAAAATTGCTTTTAAAAGCTCTCATTAAAAAGCGCTTTTTGCTGTTACTTTATGACACAAGTTTTAATTTATTTTTGTTCGGAAACGCATGAAACTGGCAGTTGTTGCTATTCAGAAACTATGTGATAGAAAGCATTTTCCATTTTTTGATAAACGCAAAAGATCTTTCAGAAAATATACTGTAAAAGTTGACGCTTTGAACCGAATTTCCGGGCAAAAGGAGAAATACCAGTCATCGAAGGGAAAAAAAACCGGTAGTCACGCGACCCCAAAATAATTTATAACTCGATAAATAATTTATTTATCAAAAAATGGAAAAAGTACTTCGTTTCCAATTCGCTTCCATATCCATATCAGCTCTGCCAATTTTGTACTTTTACTTTTAAAGCTGTTGTCAAATCCAAGAGGAAAACTTTATGACATTAGTTTTAATTTATTTTTGTTTGGAAATGCATGAAACTAGCAGGTGTTGTTGTTCAGAAACTATGTAATAGAGCTGTTTTTTTTCGGGTTTTTTTTTCAATAGATCTTTCAGAAAATAGTGTCAAAGTGGGTGTTTGGAACCGAATGCGAAAAAAGAATAACCACTCAAAGAAATGTGAAAAACGTGTTTGTCACGTGATCAAAATCGCTTATAACTCAATAGGTAATTTATTGATCAAAAAATGGAAAAAAGAGTTCGATTCCAAATAGCTTCCAGGGTCAGGCTTTCCAATTTTATAGCTTTCTGTTAAAAAATGAATTTGTAAATGCGTCAAAACGTTTTGCGCTTGTTGAGCAGAGCAGTTGAGAACAGCCTTAAAAATGAGTCAGCATAGGCGTAACCAGGGGGGGTGCCCTGGGTGCCCGGGCACCCCCCCCCCCCCCGCTTGCGCAGACTCAAGCACAATTATTTTAAAAAATCGAAGCCTACAAAAGAAAAAAGAAGTGAAAGCAGAGTTCAATTAGTTTAGCAAATTTGTTTAGTTCAGATAACTAACAGCCTAAGTTTTGAACTGTGATAAAAAAAATTCCACGTTCTTTTTTTAAATTATGTTCTTTATCTTTTTTTAAAACTAGAATATTTACAAGAATCTGTAGTAGTCGTAGTAAGCCAAAAAGCAGATTTTATAATCCCACTTTGATGTCTTTTTTTTTTTTTTTTTTTAACACCGTTCTTATTTCTATTGCATATTTCTGCAATTTCATGAGAAATTAACACAAGTTCTTGACGAGGATAGAAACAGAAATTATTTGTCTCTTTGATTTCGCAGTCTGAAGTCTAGAATGAAGCAAAAAAATTTGAAAGGGAATGCAGATGTGAAACAGTCATTGTAAAGTGCGATTAGACGGAGAAAAGGTGGGGGTGCGGTGCACAGACCCCGCCTCCTTTGAAAATGAGAAATAATAACACAGAAAATTAAAATTAATCTGAAGTTGGTTGGTTGGTCAAATTTCGTGTTTCGAGACCATATTTTGACATTCGTAAAAGGAATATGGTTGCAGTCTTCCAAGTCAATACAGTAATTTTTTTCCTCTGAAAATTGTAACGCGATTTTTGGAGTTTCTTCTCGTTTCGCGGAGTTCTTTTGAAACTAGGAAAAGGACCCGGTTTCAATGTTTTAGCCCAGTGCTTTAAATTTTGATGAAATTCGCGACTTTATTCTGCGATCATTACATGATATTTAATATTTACAATTTTTCCCAAAACCATTTGACGAAATTCACGTCTTTCTACGCGATTTTTTGTCGAAATCCGCACTTTTCAACACTAACCTTTGACAAAATTCGTGTTTTTCACCGCGATCCTTTGATGAAATTCGCATTTTATACCGCGATATTTTGACGAAATTCGCTTTTTCTTTCCGTGATCTTTTGACGAAATTCTCATTTTCTTTCTGCGATCCTTCGACGAAATTCTCGTTTTCACCAGGATCCTTTGACGATTTTTTTTTTTTTTTTTTTTTTTTTTTTTTTTTTGGCGACCTATTCACGAATTGATTTTTTACAGGGATCATTTGTCGAAATTCGCGATAGTTTTGCTAGTTTTGCGCTACCGATCGAGAAAATTCTCGATATTTTTCCGTACCAATTAACAAAATCCTCTGCTCTTTTCCGCGACTTTTTGAAGAAATTTGCAACATTTTCTCGTCAATCATTTATCGAAATAATTGATTTTTTTGCGCAATCTTTGACGAAATTCGCGATTTCTTTCTGCATTCTTTTACCGAAATTCACGATATTTTTCACGCTCGTTTGAAGAAATTCTTAAATTTTTCCGGGATCGAGTCACGAATTGATTTTAAGAAGTTCCACAAAATAAATAAAAATCGCGGACTTAAATTTTTCTTTAAATATTCACTGAAGAATCACAGATCTGTGAAAGAATTTTAAGGGCGGAAATACTGCACAGCATTTTTTATTATACGGATCATTCCTTTTCTGTGCACAAATCCCGCAATCCCGCAATCCCGCACGTTATTTCAAACTCTGTCCCTCAAAGAAAACTTCATTATTATTGCAGTTTCGCTGGTTGCTCTTTTTTAAACGAACATAGAATTAAAGAAAGCTAGGATTGAATGGTGGGGGGGGGGGACTGCATTTGGCAACGTACCCCCCGACCAAGCTACGACCACTTCCGTCTCGAAACAAACGAATCCTGAATTATCCCGATTTTTTTTTCCGAGCCAAATTAAATTTTCAGCTTTCTTATGAGAACTGATATGACGTTCTTTCAATTTGAATTTAATCACTACAATTGCAAAAATTACCGGAGAGTTTGTTATATTTAAAAAAAAAAAGCCAAAAACTCGCCTCAAAGTGCAAAAAACCCCCTTATAAATCGCATTAAAAATTCGGAAAAGATTAAAGGACAGCAGGGAACGAAATTAACTAATTGGGTAAAATATTTAAACCGGATTTCTTTTAGGAACGCGAAAAAAACCCTCTAAAAATAACATTAAAAATTGTTACAAATTGAAAAATCGCTCTAAGAATCTCGAAAAAACTTTATTGAAAAGAAGACAAAGTTTACTGGATAAAATATATAAATCGGATTCTTTTTTACTAATTTGAAAAAATTCGCATATAAAATTAATTGAAAAATTCCAGAAATTGTCTTCGATATGCATGGCTTCAGGCAAACAGGTACTTTCCTGTCAGATCTTGCGGCTGTGAGGACTGTATTGTTTTTTCAGAGTTCAGCGCTCGCGCGTATACACACACACGGAGACAGACAAGCACCTATCTTTATTATTACGAGTTGGAACCCGTCGAAATTCGACGAACTAAAATGTTAGAAAGGAACTGTCAGATCGAATATATAATAAACCTACAAAAATAATTACAATAAAAAATTCGTCTTACATTGGTTGTCTAACTCTTAAAACAAATAATATTTTTAACCTAAAATTACCAAAATTTTATTTCCACAAACTTCAACTTGCTTAAATTATTGAAAAATTAAACTGTATTAGAATACGTAATCAAGATAAGTAATTATGATGAAGTTATCGATTGAGGCTCATATGTTTGTTTTTAAGGGATGAAAAATGAGTAAAAAGTATTTCGCTTTGTTACATCATAAAATTTCCTCCTATAAAATCTAAACTGCACGTTATTTTCCCATTCTCATAAACCACTCGAGTTCACAAATTGAAAGTATTTAAACCCGCAATAGATTATGAATGAATGTATTTCCAAACTTAAAGTCACGTTTGTCCTATACAACTTTTCATGGGAGCATTCGCACAAACTTTATGTTCTAATCGCAGTACCCGCGAAAAAGAATTTCAGAAATTTGCCTTTAGTTGTCATAGTATTGGCCATTTAGTATTGGTCAAATATTTAGTTTTATCAAAAAAGAAAAAAAATTATCGTTTTGTTTTAAATATGACATCATTTTTATTCACTGAATCATTTTGCCTAGTGTCTCAAACTCGGTATCAGCGTAATGTAAAAATAATGAAATGTAACTGATTTATGAAGAGGAATGCGTGTTTTATTTAATGTCTGACGTCATTTTCTGTTAAAAAATTATAAAAAAGTTACTTTTATTTGTAATGTAAAAATGGCATCAATAAGGATATAATCAATAAAAGTAATAAACCATGACTATTTTCCCTTTTCTTTCAATATGAATGTAGTACTTCAGTTGCCACGCATACAAAATTTGCATTAAAAACTACAAAAAAATTAATATCTCAAAAATAAATTGAGATATAGCTTTCAAACAAATTGCATTTAAAAGTACATTTTTTTCCTTGTACGAAGGCTTAAAAATTGAAAATGTGCGATGTTTAAAAGTTTAAAAATATGCAGTTGCGATAATTGCAAAACCGAAATTTCATTTCAAATTTCCAAGTGTTGCCATTCGCAAAATGATGTATGCGTTACGCACAGATATGTTTGTCCTTTATAATATAGATAGTCGCATCATGATAATATAATTTTTATCATCTTGACAAAATTTAGTCTATTGCTTTACCTAATACATTGGACACATTCTGAGGTAAAAACATGAGTTATTAATGAATATTGTAATTATTTATAATATAATAATTATTATTTATATGCACTTTCCTCCAAAATTTCTTGGTTCTCCCCCGGTGATCCCTAAGAAGTCATGGAGTCACATTCTGAAAAACTTTCGTGGGTATGTACTTGTGTACAGCATATATTATCTGAGATTTATCATCCGGCAAAATTTCATCTACAAGACTTTACATAGATAATGCTAGGTTTACGTCTCATGCAATGCCCCTGTGCCTATAAAAGTTTCCAGCAAGATTGAAGGCGTTTTTTAATCTTTGTAAGAAGTTAGGGTGCCAAAAAGTTTTACATTTGTGAGCACAGTTAGTCACTGTCTTATTTCACTGCTGCAAGGAGATTTACATATCTTTTTTTTTTTTTTTTTTTTTTTTTTTTTTACCATTAGATTTAGTTTTGATGTTTTGAACCCCTTCTCACACCCCCTCACGCAAACAAAAATCGCGTTTGAGCCCTTTTTAAAAGAAATAACACACAATTATAAATTCTAAGAGAAAAACCTGTCTAAAACGGAAATTTGACCGGTTTAATGGGGTTCCGTTTTAGCAGGTTTTACTATATAAGATATTGTTTGTATCCAACATATTCTGATTAAAAAGTCTGGGCACCCCCCCCCCCCCCGTTCAAAAGGCTGGTTACGCCTATGGTCAGTAAATGTATCAGAAAGTTACAAGCTTGTTGAGCAGTGGACGTGAGAACAACCTTAAAGGATACGAACGTTCAGGGCTTAATTTGCGCCGGAGCCCACCGGATCTCAGCTCCGGTACTTCTCTGTTTTTAGTAAATATTCAAATATTGGTCGGAATTCACCGGAGCTCATAAATACAGGGCTCCGGAGTACAATAGCGATTCGGAAAAACCGAAGCCTAAATTACCCTTTCTTTTCCCTCCCATCTTCAAGTTTCTACGTTCTTTTCTGTCAAAACACCGATATGTGACGTAATGTGTCGCATACGTAGGAGATGGAGATGAAACGTCGTGTAAGATTTTCTGAAAATTTTTCTTATACATGTTTTTTCCTTTCTTGAATTCCTTTCTTGTGGTAACACGATTTCCGAATCGTAATCCTTACTTTATTTAATTTCAGAATTCTGCGATTAATTAACATTAAATTTAGATAAGGTTTTCTATCCGGAAGGAGTGATAATCTAAAAGGTGGAATAATTGACAGTTAAGCATATGCAGGTAGATATATTTAAAATTTTTATTTTGTTAAAGAAAAAAAAATGTGCTTTAAATTTTGCAAATAATGTATGAAATATAAATATGCTGATTGGAGTTATGGTGCGGAAGTACGGGGTAAGTGGGGTGGGGAGTGTACGTTACGGTTTTAGTACTGCAGAATATTAGGGCTCTGGTACTTTTTACCGACTTCAAAAAGGAGGAGGTTATCAATTCGACGCGTATGTATGTTTTTTTTTTTTTTTACCGACTTCAAAAAGGAGGAGGTTATCAATTCGACGCGTATGTATGTTTTTTTTTTTTTTTTTTTTATGTATGTTCACCGATTGCTCCGGAACTTTTTGTCCGATTTATGTAATTTTTGTTTTAATTGAAAGAGGATACTCTCGAATTGGTACCACTTCCGTTTCATCGAAATTGGTTGAGTAGTTTTTTTACCGACTTCAAAAAGGAGGAGGTTATCAATTCGACGCGTATGTATGTTTTTTTTTTTTTTTTATGTATGTTCACCGATTGCTCCGGAACTTTTTGTCCGATTTATGTAATTTTTGTTTTAATTGAAAGAGGATACTCTCGAATTGGTACCACTTCCGTTTCATCGAAATTGGTTGAGTAGTTTTTTAGTAATTCAATAAAAACCAATAAAATGAAGGATTTCACCCAAATTATCTTTCATTGCTGTAACCGGTTTCTCAATCATAAGCATAAAACTATGTATTCATATACGTTAGCGCCAAATTGTCGCAAAACTTGGCGCAGTTACGTGAATTATCGCCAAATTTGGCGACCAAAATAAGTCGATATAAATGAAGCGAACTTGGCTGTAACTGACTAATTTGGCGATATTCCCATTCAAATTCAGTAATGGATCTTCCCCAATCTGTTTCTTCGCATTTCCTAATCGACAGTCATATTTAAAATTCTCAACTGACAATCGCATTCAAAATAGTAATTTAATATACATTAATTAAATGTACACCATTATTTCAAATGCTGAATGATACAGAAGCAAACTAAATTAATACAAAACAATAATTTAGTATACAATTGTTTAGAATAATTAAGCACATGACATAAGACTGGCGGCACATAATAAATAAATAAATATATATATATATATATATATATATATATATATATAATATTGGTACTTCTTAGTTATCCCGTCGACCAAATTACTGTTGCCATATTGTAAGATTAAATGCCAATAAGGGTTTGCCATTAATTAATTCATTGTAAGATTAAATGCCAATAATGGCCAATAAAACCATTAATTCGACGTTTTATTTGTATTTTTATTAATGTTTTACTAATTTATTTGTTCTTTCGTTATTTAAAATAAAAATTATGTCAATTTGTATAATTTGGCGTGTGGTTTGGGGATTTATATAATTTGGCGAAATTGGTCGACGGGATGACTAAGAAGTACCATAATATTATATACATACCTATATTATATTATATTATATTATATTAAACAGTTATATGTATGAATGCTTTTTGATTACCTTTAATATTTCCACTAGATAACATTAATGATAACTTTCCTGTACAGGGGCCTTGGAGAGAAAATGAAAATTTCACGTATATTTTCTGACAACCTATTAACTGTCTCGGTACTACTTAGTTATCCCGTCGACCAATTTCGCCAGATGATAATATAATGGCCAAATTATACAAATTGACAATTTTTATTTTAAATAACCTAAGAAGAAATAAATTAGTATAACATTAATAAAAATACAAATAAAACGTCGAAATAAAAATCACTTGATGACGTAAACACGCGTATCTTGCTTAAAGTCAAGTGAATGTGACATTTACGATCAACCATTATTAGCATTTAATCTTATAGTTTGGCGATAGATTTTTAGTCGACGGGATAACTAAGTAGTACCACTGTCTCATATACACAAGCAAGTTTTTCAATATTTATAAATTTATTTATTGTAAACAACCATTTTTCTACTTTTATATGCAAACAGAAGTTGAGCAAAGATACCTATGCTGTTAAAGTACAAGATAAACAACATAGAAAGAAATAAAAGGAGTTACTCTAATCAGTATTACAGGCGGCATTGTTATGGTGCGGTGTATTTACCTGGCACAGAACTTAAACATCAGTAGGCATAAGTATAATGGCGAAAGCAAGTCAGTGAGTTACGCAGTCATGAAAACATTTGAATTGTATCCAGAAATGAGAGTAAGTAAATTTGAATCAGATTGCCCGATAAAAGCAAAAAGTGTGCGATACTAACAGCAAACATGGTTTAAAGGAAATGCGAATATCATAAGTTTCTTCCAAATGTTTTATATGTTCTATATGTTTTGCAGTACTATACTCATTAAAATGCGGCAGTTACTACGCAGACCAATGACATTTTAACCAAGACTATTAAATGAGCATGACGATGAATTTCTAATCTTCCGTAATCGAGCCCACAGTTAAGGCTAGCGTGAAACAAAAAAAAATATCAGCAGCAATTGGTTTAATGTAAGTGTGGGCATCATAAAATATTTAATTCGCAAAACGCTTCAATGCACCAAATCATATTAGCTCAGAAACAACAATTGGCAGTGGACGCAATAACGGTAGATTACTTAATAGTTTTAAAATCTCCACTGCCCAACGTATTGCAAATGATGATGCAATAAGAAGCATAAATACCTAAGTGAGTCAAGCTGATTTTGTCAAGAAAGATTACAAACAAAAATAAACAAAATGCCGTCATGATGCAATGAGTTCTCAATTTCTCTATCAGAATCTTCAGATTTGGCGAAAGATTAAGCAAATAATTTAAGTTATGAATAAAAGTACCATGCTGAAATGCTTAGCATACATTTAAGCACATTGGCATTACGTATACATTATACCGGGTGTCCCAAAAAGGACTGACTGATTTTAAAATTCAGTAACTTGCAAACGGTGACAGATATTAAAAAAATTCTTGCAGGAGGGTTATGCATAAGGTCAAAAGTTTTATTACAGTGATTTTCAATTTTAGTTCGATTTACAAACAATAGATGGCGCTGTAAGCAATAGTCGTTAAATTCAGGCTCGATTTTTGGTACTTCGTGGCCCGGATAATACATTTCCATCTCCTTTTTCTGCATGGAACAAGATAAAGGACCAAAAATCGAGCCTGTATTTAGCGACTATTGCTTACAGCGCCATCTATTGTTTGTAAATCGAACTAAAATTGAAAATCACTGTAATAAAACTTTTGACCTTATGCATAACCCTCCTGCAAGAATTTTTTTAATATCTGTCACCGTTTGCAAGTTATTGAATTTTAAAATCAGTCAGTCCTTTTTGGGACACCCGGTACATTACATATTGGCACTTGCATAGTATCTCCATATAAGAAAACATTAATGCCACCAAAAAATAAATTGTTTTCAAATTCTTGAAACATCAAATGAATTATATATAAATTCTCTTTTGACACCATAGAAATCTCATCAATGACCAGCCATTTGAGGGAACGCCATTTAACACTTTCTCCCTGTAGTCTTTTCACGATGAATTTTTGATAAGTTATTCAGGTGTCATGTACCCTAATGGCTCCTGGTGCATGTAAACTCCGTCGATGGGTGCGAAGACCTCGAATTTACCTATGAATTATACCTCTGATGTGCCTTGCCAGATGAAGGTCTCGTAGCAGTGCGCAGGTGCTAAACAACAAGATATAAATGTTAAGTAACTGCCATAAAAAAGTTCATAATTAAGAAATAGGCGCTGCCGATAGTAAAACGATCTAGGCGTTCATCAGGTTTATTGCCGCTACGTGGCGATTAGGTGGTCTCCTACGCCGATGCCATGTATCAAACCCGTTCATCTAGGGCAACCCGGAAGATAAGGGCCTGGTCATCGGTTAGAAAGTATGAAAAATAAGTCATTTTGTCTCTCTTCTCTATTTCATAGAGCATTTTTAGTAAGCCGAAGAACTTGTTATTGTCAGTATCCAAATTTAGATATTTTTTCATGCGAGCAGCATCTCTTGTCGTTCTACCCATGTCCAAATAGAGAAACAAAAATATTTAACTAAAAAATAAAGCTATTAAATCTGAAGAAGAATAAATGTAATATATATATAAAGAATTTTCACAAAAAACCTGTGTTTTTAATGTACACACAAATTCGGACAAAAGTATTTACTTATCAAAATAACATCTTTAAAAGTTTCTTTAAAAGTACGTAATTTCCTCCAAAAGGATCATGTAAAAATTGTAACTCAAAAAAAAAATAAAAAGTGAAAAATAAACTTTTTTACCAAAAATAAAACCGACTTCAAAAGCTACTACAAAGTAAAAAATATTTTTTTTTACATAATAGTTAATAAGAAATTAAATTAAGAGCATTGTATTGACCATGCGTATTATTATATTTATGGGCATTAATTTGATTTTTTGGAGTCGGTGCCAGCCAAGCCAAGTTGAAAATTAAAATTGTTTATCCAATACAAATCGTAACAAGATTCAGCAAAACCGTTTAGGAAAAAAAATCCATTCTCAATCAATTCTGACGCCATCTTGCATTTGAAAATCTGTGTTTGGCTACGATTTTTTTACATAATAGCTTGTATAAACGCATTAATTTTACAATAGCCCTTAATTTAGCTCACATAATTACAACTAATCTCACTTGAAAATACACGTTTATAAAATCAGATGAAATGTTTCAAAAATGGTAAAATTCAATTTTTTTTTAACTAAATAACAAATCGTAAAAAAACTCGTAGTTATTTGGATGTGTGTCTGTTGGATAATTATACTTAACTTCGTTTGGCTGGCACCGACTCCAAAAAATCAAATTAATGTACATAAATATAATAATACGCATGGTAAATACAATGCTCTTAATTTAATTTCTTATTAACTATTATGTAAAAAAAAAATATTTTTTACTTTGTAGTAGCTTTTGAAGTCGGTTTTATTTTTGGTAAAAAAGTTTATTTTGTTAGAAATTAAGCCCTGCGTTAACGGTTATGCCCCTCCCCATCTTTACAGTCAATGCTTTAAGGCTTGCAATAGTTCCAATAAAAACTAACTTGAATTTTGATGTGCAATCGTCAAAAGAAAAAAGAGAGATAACACCCCTATTAACTCTGCCAAAAGTCATCATATAAAAATTAGACTAGTAATAATCGATTAGTAATGACGTCTATTAGTTAATGCCATTCTTGAAATTTGCTTATACTGGTCGTCTACATATAGAAATAGTATCAAACTTTAAAATTTCCATTACTAATATCTAATTTTGACATTATTTTTGGATTTTCACTAAATTTTATTTTAGAATAACAAAAAGGCAGTCATTCTGTCAAGTAATCTACCTATAATAGAAGTTTACAATGTGGAACTGCTGGCGTTAAATTCATTTTTAATCATTGTAAATCAGATTATAATATGGGTAGTTTTTAAAGCACAAGTCAAAAACTACTTAGGGACTGAGCTGTAATTTTAGATTCGAATAATTGAAGCTTCTAGAAATCGGTTTCTCTTAAAGAATTTATAGTTTACAATTCCCTTTTTCTTTTATATATATACTTAGTTTTGAAATTAATTTGTGAAGAACAAAGTGTAACCTATGATTTTCTTTTACATAAATCGATTTTTAAAAGCTTTAAATATGTGAATCCAGAATTAGAGCTCATTTCACCAAGTAGTTTTGAGTTATGCTTAAAATGCCCTGTAATCTGTTTTGCTAAGATTAAAAAGGAATTTAAGATTGGGAGTTTCAATCTTTAAATCACCTTTATTTTTAAACTACTTGAAAATAGACCAAACAGAAGTTTAAACTTTAAACGTGTATAATAGACAGAATAACTTTTTATTTGGTATCCCAAAGTAAAATTTACCATGAAATAGGTGTCAAATTTAGATGTTAGTATTGAAAATTTTAAATGTAGCATTAATTAATAGACGTTATTAATAAGGTATTGTACCAGTCACATTTTCATATGATGATTTTCGATGGAATTAGCATGGGGTGTTCTTTTCTTTCTTTCTTTCTTTCTTTCTTTTTTTTTTTTTTTTTTTTTTTTTTTTTTTTTGACCACTGAACTTTAACATGAACTAATTTCAAAAGCTGAGAAAAATCATACATTACACTTGAATTGCCTGCTAACAACAAGACGTATATTATGTGCTTGATAAATGACATAACAGCTTAATTTAGTGTATCTTTTTATTATTATTATTAACGTTTAATAAATTAGCCGAGATTAAAATTAAAAATTAGCATTTTTGCTTCCTAATGTAGCAATTCATCATACACTTATTTATTGATAAATATACGCTATAATCTATATATTTATTTTACTTTATAAAGCATGTTTAATTTGTACAGAATGATTACGATTAACAACAAATTTTGTTAACACGTATTTTTAAGAGCTAAGTCGAATTCTGATGTTCTTTAACATTTAAACCATTTGGAAAACTTGAGAAAAATCACACATTGAATTTGAACTGCTTGTTGCGTGTCACATCTTAATGTCTTTGATAAGTCCACTGCGCTAAAGCTTAATCTAAGTGCATACGCATTATTAGTTTTTAATAAATTAGCCAAGATTAAAACTGAACACTAGCATCCATGCTTCATAATGTAACCATTTATCACACTCCTATTTGTTGATAAATATCCTTTACAATCTATATATTTCTATTATACTTCTGCTTGCACGAAAAATGAAATAAAGCATGTTTAGCTTGTAAATGATGATTATGATTAATTGGTTATTTTTGCTAACACGTATTTTCATCGGCTCACTTTTCCTTTGACTAACTTTGATCAGAGCTTATCGAGATTTGCTGTACATCATTCATCAACTTGTCTGCAAATAACCCGCCAACTAACATGAAAACTTCATCAACATTTTTCCCCGTAAAGTGAAATTCGGTGTAAAGTGCACATGCAGAAATTTACAGCCTGCAGGCCAATTTTTGTCGATATTTTTTTGCCTTTTCCTTAAATCAAAACTAACTTAATGTTTGCTAAAAGTGATAAAAATACATTTACAAGGCAAATAAATATCTTTATTTATTCAGGTTGACATGTTTTATCGCTCTGATGGCGACATTCTCAAGATTTATACTAATACAAATATTTTCGCAAAAATGTTTTTAATTGAAAACTGGTAAACAAAAATTACGAGATATCATGTGTAATAAAATCAAGTGCAATATTAAAAATGGTTGTTTCTGAATTATTTTATACTTTATTTCATTATTCTGTAGAGCACCTCTTTTCAAATTTTAGAAAGCTCCATGGAGGCTGAATCATTGCATATATTCTCATTGCGTAAAAAGATCTCTATTGATTCTCGGATAATGGATAGCAAATAAAATCTTGATGGATAAATTATTCTACTATTTTTAACCACTTAACTGGGTTTTTTTTGGGGGAGCACCATAAACTGAAAACAGGAAGCCAACACCATTTTTTAAGACCAAAAATATTTGCCTTAAATAATCGAGAGAAGTCGGCCATTTAATGAACCGAAGATTTCAGGTAAAAAAAATTGGTGTGGAAAAGCTTTTAGTAACAATGCAAGTCAACTTTTCTTGCCCGAAATCTGTTCGGGCAAAACAGTTAAGGGATTAAAATGCATCTGTAAAGGTTCTTTGTTATATAGTCCGGCCAAAGCTGTAGTTTTCTTGTTGTATTTGATATCTGCTATATCAAAGAACACAGCAAATATCAAATACAACATTCATTTTAAAGATTTTAAGGGTGTTCTCAAATCGAAAAGGACAACTTTCTGACATAAGTTTTAATTTATTTTTGTTCGAAAATGCATCAAACTAGCTGGTGTTGTTGTTCAGAAACTATGTAATTGAGCTGTTTTTTCCATTGTTTTTTTTTCAAACGCAATAGATCTTTCAGAAATTAATGTCAAAGTGGGCGTTTTGAACGGAATTTCCGCGTGAAGGGAGAAAGGACACTCAAGAGCGGGCGAAAAACGGATTTGTCACGTGATCGAATTAGCTTATAACTTAACAGGTAATTGATTGATCAAAAAATGGAAAAAACAGTTCCATTCCAAATCGCTTTCATGGCCAGGCTTTCCAATTTTATATCTTTTCGTTAAAAAATGAATTTGTAAATATGTCAAAACGTTTTTCGCTTGTTGAGCAGAGCAGTTAAGAACAGCCTTAAGATTAAAGATTCGTTTAAGATTCACTTTAAAAGTAGTAGAATACTTTATCCATCAAGGTTTTATTTGCCATCCATTATCCGAGAATCAAAAGAGAACTTTTTACGTAGTGCGAATAAATGCAATGATTCAGATTCCTTGAGCTTCCTAAAATTTGGAAAGAGATGCTCTACAGAGTAATGAAACAATAGCATAAAATAATTCACGTTCACAAACATTCATTTTTAATATTGCAGTTTATTTCATTAAGCATGAAATCGCGTGCATTTTGTTTACCAGTTTTTCAATTTAAATTTTTTTCTGAAAATATTTGTATCAGTATAGATCTTGAGAATGTCGCCGTCAGAGCGAGGAAACATGTCGATCTGAATAAATAAAGGTATTTATTTGTCTTGTAAATCTATTTTTATCCCTTTTAGGAAATATTAAGATAGTTTTGATGTTTCAAGTGATTTTCATATATAGTTTTATTCCTTAAATGTTGAAGTTATTTTATTATTGTTTTAATTACCAATAATTTAAAACTCTTCACAAATTATTTTGCCCTTTGCTCAAAAAATGAGTTTTTAAATAAATTATGTGTCTAATGTGTCATAATTTTGTGTAATAAATTTTCATTCCATCAGTTCATGAAGTTATCCAATATATTCAGATTACAAACACTTTAATTTATTTGTCTACTTATTTGTTTACTTATATTTGGTAATTGTGAGTCGCGTTATTTAAGGGTGTATTCGAAAAAATATTTTTCCACCCTCAACAGCTCGAAACTTTCTGAGACATTTTCAGACTCATTTTTAAAAGTAAAAACATGAAACTTGCTGCGGTGATTTCTGAAGACATGTTTAACATGCCGTGTGATTTCATTTTCAGCTCAATTAATTAGAATTTGATTTTTAAACAATTATTTTCTCAGTATGACCATTTTTTTCATTCCCAGATCGTCCGCTTCGGAAAATTCGGTTCAAAATGCCAACTTTGACAGCGTTTTTTACAGTATTTTCTGCATTTATCAAAAAATTAAGAAGCACCACACATTATATAGTTTCTAATTAAGAGAATTTCCAAGTTTGATGCGTTTGAGAGCAAAAACGAATTTTAAAATGAATCAGAAAAATAGCAGTTTGGATCGGAATACACCCTTAAGACTAAGGTTTGAAATTTATTATTACCAAATTAATTACATCTTATTCTTATTACTTTTTTTACAGGTAATTCAATTATTTATTATTATTATTATTTTTATTATTATTATTATTATTTCTCTTCTTTTTGCTCTTTGTTTTTAAACATCAGCCAAAAAGAGAATGAAACACTTGGCAAAACGTGTTAACCAATTCTGGGAGAACATTGGAAAAGATAAAACAACGTCCATTAACCGCTTGCCTATGGAATTTATTTCAGAAAAACGTGCAAAAAATGGGAATTTTTTTTTCTCTGAATGGTATGAATGAAATTTGGGAACAACTGCAAAATTACAAAAATCCGAAAAATGGCGCGAAACTGCCGGCCGCGCGAGAAAGTGTCGCCATCTATATTGGGAAAATGGTAAATGTGTAATTTGCATTGGACGAACTGAGCTAGTGATGGGCGATAACGAGATGTTTTTCTCGATTTTCTCGATTGTATGGACATCTCGATATTTTTCGATTGTATAAATTTTTTCTCGATGACTACAGTTTGCAAATTTCTTTTATAAATCATATATTATGTATTATATACGTCATACATTTATCAAGAATCGTCTGCGGGTGAACTGGAATGAGTAGATGTTAATAAAGACTAGGTGACTTCGACCGCTAGCGGGCCCCTCCTTTAATCGGGGCCCCCAATTTATACGTAATCTTGTAATATGAAATCACGAACAGGTTACCCGCTATATACGGCACTGATATATGATAGCAGGCGGGTGTGGTGTGCACGCACTACAAAATCTTGTAAAAAATATAATATCGAAACGAATGAACGTCGGACCAGATCTCTTGGGGGAGGGGTCAAAGCGAGCGGAGGGGCACAGCAGCTGCATAATATGATTAAGTCGTCACAGGTCTTTAGGCCTTTCCAACCATATGTCACATGAGAAGTCTGGATCTGAATTTATAAAAATGCTCTCCCCGTGGGGGGAAAGGGGGGGAGGGGTGCGGGAGGTGGATAACATGATTAAGTGGTCATAAGCCTTTCCAACAATATGTCACATGAGGGGTCTCGGCTAAATTAAGAAAAACACCCTCGTGGGGGGAAAAGTGGGGGGGGGGCGGCGGTCACCGGAGGTGCATTACATCAATAAGTAGTCACAGACCTTTCCAACGATATCTCACATGTGGGGTCTTGGCTAAATTTGGAAAAGTGTCCCCGGGGGGTGGGGGGTTCAAAATGGGGGGATGGACACCGGAGGAGCATAACATCAATAAGTAGTCAGAGACCTTTCCAACGATATCTCACATGAGGGGTCTTGGCTAAATTTGAAAAAGTGTCCCCCGGGAGGGGCAAATTGGGGGAGACTGTCACTGGAGGTGCATAACATCAATAAATAGTCACAGACCTTTCCAACGATATCTCACATGAGGGGTGTTGGCTAAATTTGGAAAAGTGCCCCCGGGTGGTGGCAAAGTGGTGGTGGGGACACCGTAGGTACATAACATCAATAAGTAGTCACAGATCTTTCCAACGATATCTCACACGAGGGGTCTTGACTAAATTTGAAAAAGTGTCACCCAGGGGGGGCAAAGAGTGGGGGGGACTGTCACCGGAAGTGCATAACATCAATAAGTAGTCACAGACCTTTTCAACGATATCTCATAAGAGGGGTACTGACTAAATTTGGAAAAGTGTCCTCCGGGTGGGCAAAGTGGAGGGGGGCGGCCACCGGAAGAGCATAGCACTAATAAGTAGTCACAAACCTTTCTAACGATATGTCACATGAGGGGTCTTGGCTAAATTTGGAAAAGTGTCCTGAAATTTCATATATTATAAATAATATTTAGCGGAGGGCTCCATAAAAAAATCCGATCTAAAATGATAAAAGCAAAAAAAACTACCCTCGCAGTGGGAGCCAAATTGGGGAGGGGAGGAAGAAAGTCTCATAATATGAAAGAGTCATCCGAGAGCTTGCCGATGACATATCACATGACTGGTCCAAAAAAAGTTTGAAAATTGCTCCCCCTCTCTCCCCCCCCGTGGGCCCACTCTTTCACCCCGGAATTCACACAGCCGGCACTTTAAAATTTTTATGTTCAATAAATAATATTTACCTGAAGACTGCATAAAAAACCCACATTTAAAGTGATATTTAAATTTATTATAAAAATCGGCTACGGTTTTAAAAATTTGTTCGCCCCTTCCCCACCCCCCTTTGAGCGAAGAAAGGTTCATAGTATGAAAGAGTGGTCAAAGGGCTTTTCGATTATATGCCACAGGAAGGGTTCGGAAAAATTTTTAAAATTGCACCCCATGAGTCCACTCTCATGTCCTCCTCCCTCGAAATCACCCGACCCACCTTCCTCTTTGAAAATTTTATATTTAATAAATAATTTTTATCGGAGGGTTCCAGGTATGTGACATCTTGGTAGGGCTAAAATAAGAGAAACTTTGAAAATTAAAGCTTCATTTCACAGCTCATTGTCATGCCTTTTTCTCTATCTCGTCCCTTGGTACTCTCGATAAATTTTCCTACTTTTCTTCTCTGCCGAGGACGAGAGAAATCCTCGAAAAGCTTCTCATAGCGAAATGTTGAAAAGCGCGAGAGAAATCCTCGAAAGGCTTTTCATTGGGAGATTTCGAAAAGGACGAGAGTAACAAGCGAGAGGCTTCCCATCGGGAAAGGTTGAAAAGGGCGAGAGGAAACTCTCGAGAGACTTCCCATCCCGAAAGGTTTAAAACCGCGAGAGAACCAACCTTGCCATCTGGAAGCGTCGAAATGCTGGAAAAATCATCGAGATGAGATTTGCCGAAATGCGAGATGGAAATGAAGCTTTCAAAGTCCAACTTACCGCATTTCTGGTTTAAGTCATAATTTCTCAAAGGAGTCCATCTGCTTATCCAATCTCTTTTTAGCTCACAGGCTATCTAAGCCTGAGAGCTAATGTACCCGTCGGTCGGTTCTGTGTGTATGCATGTACTGTACGTACGTACGTACGTATGTATGTACGTAACGCGATAACTCTTGATTAAAATGTACGATTTGCTTAAATTTTTTTTATGTTCATTCTGATAAGGCGTTCCGCTGTTTAGTTTTGACGGTTCATTGGTTAAGGAAAAAGGAGAGAAGGGGGGCTGGTCCCACCCCCTCCTTAATTTAGATAAATAGGTTTTTCATGCAGAATTCTTCGATTTGCTCCAAATTTCGTATACCGGTTTATTATGTTAAGGACCTTCCCTGATTAAACTTGGAGGTTCATTAGTTAAGTATGAAGGGGGGAAAGGGGGATAGAACCCCAACTTAATTTAGATAAATGGGTTTTTCATGCAGAATTATTCGATTTGTTCCAAATTTGGTATACCGGTTTATTACGTTAAGAAGTTGCCTTGATTAAATTTGGAGGTTTACGGGTTAAGTATAAAGGGGGAGAAGGTTGGCTGGTCCCCCCTTAATTTAAATAAATGGGTTTTTCATGCAGAATTATTTGATTTGCTCCAAATTTGGTATACCAGTTTATTATGTTAAGGAGCTTCCCTGATTAAACTTGGAAGTTCATTGGTTAAGGATAAAGGGGGAGAAGGGGGGCTGGTCCCCCACTTAATTTAGATAAATGGGTTTTTCATGCAGAATTACTCGATTTGTTCCAAATTTGGTATACCGATTTATTATGTTAAGGAGCTTCTCTGATTAAACTTGGAGGTTCATTAGTTAAGTATAAAGGGGGGAAAGAGGGGTAGACCCCCTCCTTAATTTAGATAAATGGGTTTTTCATGCAGAATTATTCGATTTGCTCCAAATTTGGGATACCGGTTTATTATGTTAAGAAGCTGCCTTGATTAGATTTGGAGGTTTATGGGTTAAGTATAAAGGGGAGGGGCTAGTCTCCCCTTAATTTAGATAAAAGGGTTTTTCATGCAGAATTATTGGATTTGCTTCAAATTTAATATACCGATTTATTCCGATATGGCGCTTCCTTCATTAGATTTGGAGGTTCATTGGTTAAGTATACAAGGGCGAAAAGGGGGCAAGTCTCCTTAATTTAGATAAATGGATTTTCATGGAGAATTATTCAATTTACTTTAATTTTTTTTTCTATGTTTGTTCTGATAAGGAGCTTTCCTGATTAGATTTGGCGGTTCATTAGTTAATTATAAAAGGGTTAAAGGGGTTAGACCACCCTTAATTTAGCGATATGTTCCTTTTTTTCATGCAGAATTATCTGATTTGCTTCACATTTGATATACTGATATATTATACTTAAGGAGTTTCCCTGATTAGATTTGGAGGTTCGTTGGTTAAGTATAAAAGGGGCAAACGGGAGATATTTCCCTTCATTTATTTTTTGAGGGACATTATTCTTTGAAATAAGAGTATAATATACAGTTAGTGTTAATAACCTGTGAGCTCAATGCCATCAGTTTAACTGGCACTTATCATTTTATTGCTATTAACCGATGTGGGTTATGAAGCATAGTGGTTTATGTATTCAGTTCTGTATAGTCCTAGTTTCAAACTTTACTGTTAAATTTAGTGTCATTTTGCCACGAATTTTCAATGTTTCTCTTATTTTAGCTCTGCCAAGCTGCCCCATACCTGGAGACTCAGATAAATACTATTTATTAAGTATAAAAAGTTCAAAGAGGAAGGTGAGTGAATTCTGGGGTGCGCGAGAGTGCACAAAGGGAGGGGGGGGGGGCGGGTAATTTTCAAACTTTTACCAAACCTCTCCTTGACATATCATCGGAAAGTCCTTTCACCACTCTTTCATATTATGAACCTTTCTCCTCCCAGAGTTGAATTCCGGAAGGGGTTCGGGGGGGGGGGGAGCGATGCGGTGGTGACTTTTTTTTTTAATTGTAGAGATTTCTACAATAAATATCATTAAATGAGGTTTTTTAATGGAGCTCTCCGATAAATATTATTTATTAAATATAAAATTTTAAAAGTGGGACTGCGTGATTTCCGGGTATATTCTAGGATAAAAGAGGGAACCCACGTGGGAGGGGTAGATTTCAAACTTTTTTTGGACCAGTCATTTGATCTATCATCGGAAAGTTTTCGGTTATCATCGCAAAGTTACTCTTTCATATTAGGAACCTTTCTTCTTCCTTCCTTAGTTTGGCGCCCCGAGAGAGGCACTTTTCGAACTTTTTTGAAATCGTAGCGTTTTTAAACATTTTAGATCGGATTTTTTTATGGAGCCCTCAGATAAATAATTTTTAATATATGAAAATTTCAAAGAGAAGGATGGGCAGGGTATATTTCGGGGGGGGGGGGGGGGGGGGCACGATAATTGGAATCCTGGGAGTTGGGACTCTTTTCTATCTTTTGCTGACACCCCTCATGTGATATATCATTGGGAAGCTCTGTGACTACTATTTCATTTTATATATCACCCGCGCCCCTCCCCTTACTTTGCCCCGAGCGGGGGCACTTTACTAAATTTAGCCGACACCCCTCATGTGCCATATCGTTGGAAAGTCCTGTGACCACTTATTCATATTATGCACTTTCCTTGCCCCTCCCTCCTACTTTGCTCCCCGCGGGAGTTCGTTTAATGTATTCCAGCCGAAGACTTTATAAAAATGGGGAAATTAAAGATCCAATCTCAAATGACGTAGAAAAATCAATAAAAAATTTTGATCCCTTTTATCATCCTTTAGTTCATATTTTTGCCACTAGGGGGTGCTTTTGATTCTTATTTCTTTGGCCATTTTGGTACTAATTGCCGAAAAAGTCTAATTTTTGATACTTAAACTCCCCTTACCGCTTCATAGCTACTCGCGTTTTTTCAGCTTTTTTCAACCAGGGGGCACCCTTACAAGACTTTTCCAGTCTTATGGCTCCTTTATAGTTTCCCTTTGGTTTGCTGTTTTTTTATTCCATCTGTTTTCAGTTACCCTATATTTAATAAAATCTGCCTTATATATATGTAAAAACAATGATTTGAATAATCGATTCTAGAACATCTCCTTTGTAGATTCTCGAAAGTAATCGATGACTGTATCGATTGTGTATTTTACGATAACGATTTTTTTCGATTGGTAAATTTTCGAGAATCGCCCATCACTAAGCCCTATCACTACTATGAAATTGTAGCTAAGTTTTCCAATAACTGTTTTTAGCTTTTCTCGTTATAATCGATTGTAAAACATCTCGATTGTAGATTCTATGAATTAATCGATGGCTGTATCGATTGTGATTTTTTACGATGACGATTTTTCTCGATTGTCGAATTCTCGAGAATCGCCCATCACTAAACTGAGCTCGAGCTTCACGGAATTGAAACACCGATTTTTCTCTTCCCCGAACTCAGGTCGGACATTCCAAAATTGGCACGTTTGTGTTTCCCGAACTGAGTTCGAGCGTCACAGGCAATCGGTTAATTGTGCTAAAAATGAAGGGAAAAGAAGTGTAACGATTTATCGAATATTTAAGAGTTATGAAAAATAAAACAGCAGAATTAAAAATGCCTGAAAGTGATACACCAGAAATCTATTACACCAGAAACCATTCTATTACCCACATAACCGCGCAGCAACTATAAAATTGAAATTAATCTATACTGATAAGATTAAGATTTATAGATTTAATGTATACTAAAAAGAAAACAGACTGGAAGTTAGACGTTTCATCAAAAAAAAAAAAAAAAAAACTACTTTAAAATACTAGAAGAATTAGTGAAAATCAGGCTGTTGAAGAGTCTCGTCTGATCAAGAAGTACGATTACTAAAGTTTAAATTTTATTATTATCAAATTAATTGTATCTAATACTTATCATTCTCTTTTATAGATAATTCAAAGATTATTATTTTGTAATTAAACATTGTTCTATTCCTTTTGAAAATGGTTAAAGGTCGTCGCTTTATCTCTTCCAGCAATGTTTTCCCAGTATTGGATAACACATTTTGCAAGTACTTAGGGCTGTTCTCAAATCCATTAAGGTTGCCTTATTAAGGGGCAACTTTATGAAATAAGTTTTAATTCATTTTTGTTCGGAAACGCATGAAATTTTCAGGTGCTGTTATTCCGAAACTATGTCAGTGAAAAACTTTTCCCTTTTTTTGGTAAACGTAAAAGATATAATATAACTACACTACTAAAAAAAATTAGGGAAGCAAGAAAAAAGGTGAAAAGAACAATGCGAGACAGCCATGCATGACCATAAAATTGAGAGTAACATGTGTATCAATGCGAAATACAGAAAAAAAGACTAAAAAAAAATTGCAAGAGAACTTTAATTCTTTGAAACGATAGGTAGAACCACGGCCCAACTCGATCTTTCGTTTTAACGCGCTGTATAGATGAGTGGTAAGATCGTGTGGAGCCTTGGTAGAACATGAAAAGAGAGTTTAGGACAAGAATCTGGTTACATGTAAATGACAAAAAAAAGTACTGTTTAGGAATGGTTCAAAGTATTTAATATGGCACGTGGCCTTATCGAATAGATAAAACTGTCGCACACCTGTTTTTCATGGATTCGATGGCATTATCAATAAGTTTTCGGGGAGTTCTGTTCCACTCCTCAAGAATTGTAATCTCCATGTCCTGGACAATAAAAGGACGCCTCAGTCTTGTTGCAATGTGTCGTCCGAGTGTGTCCCACACATTCTCGGTCGGATTCAGGTCAGGAAAGCATGTTGGCTGTTCCATATGTTAAGACGAGCTGTATGCGGTCTGGCATAATCATACATGGAAAAAAAGAAATCCCCAATTGCTGCAACATAAAATACGACGTGGGGTCTCAGTACCTTGTCTGTATAACTTCGGACCGTCAAAGTGCCATTTCGAATGATATGCAGGCCCGTAGCATCAACCCGCCTCGTCTGTAATGTGATCTTTTACAAACGAATCTAGGATCATTTTGAGTGTTTCTTCCTCTCCATGCCAAAACACCTCGCATGTCACATCCAGACTGAATCGGGATTCGTCTGTAAACAGAATTTGACTCCAACAACGTTGCCTCCAAACTCGATCTTCAGTTGCCCAACTTCTTTGGACCGCACAGTTGCTTAAGGTCAACGGAATACAGACCATTGGCTTACGTGCCTACCCATAGAGACTACCCTGATGAAGCCTACTTCGGACCGTTTGGCTGGACACCCTTCATCCTGTGGCCAAGAACAACTGCATTTGCAGCTGAGTAGCATTGCTCTTTCCGACTCGACGAGCTCTTAACAGGGTATATCGGTCATCAGTTTTTGTGGTAGCACATGGCCGACCTTGCCCTTGTCGATGTCTACTATTCCATGTGCCTTGGAATCGATAGCCTTGCATTGGCACTTCTTGCGCCTTCAACAGCGTCCGCTAAACTTCGTTGTGTTTCCCCAGATTCAACTGTCCTGATAACACGCCAAGCCATGGATTCCGGTAAATCACATTGTTGTGACATTTTCAAGTCACCTTTTCTCAAAACACAAGCTGAGCAATTGAATTTTACAACTGAGACAGTGAAACAGACGTTTCTGCAAAATTCCTATTTCTGCCCTTATCTCCTTTTTCTAGTTTTTGGCGTCATAAACTTTAATTTGTATGGAGTTTTCTTTTTCTGTTTTCTACTACGCTTTAAATTATGGATGTTTTATTTTACGTTACTTATCGGTGTAAATATTTACGTAATTTTGTTAAAACCATATGCTCCCCTAATTGTTTTGAGCAATGTACATAGATTGTTAAGCTTAAACTAACTTTGAAAACCAACATATATTACATGATAAAATAATAATTAAAAATTACAGTTTATCTTTCACACTAGAAGAATAAGTGGATATTACTTTGTATTTCCCTCTATATATCGGACTTCCATGAGAAATTGGAGGGAAAATAAATAAGGTTATAACTAATATATTTCGAGATATAACTTATACATAATAAATAACAACGTTTCATTCCAAAATTAGTTATAATTAAAAAAAAAAAAAAAAAAAAAAAAAAAAAAAAAACTTTTTTTAAAAGTTTCTCTAACATCAAAGTGAGTTAGAGAAAAAGGAATCTAGAAAATAAATTCTTTGGAAACCAACTGGTAAAACTGAAAATAATTGCAACGATTGTAACCATTAACAAAGCTTAAAAAGTAGTTGGTAATGCTATTGGAAAGTCGGTACCTTGAATAAAGTATAGTCGTGGGAAAAAAAAAAAAGTAAACACCCCTTACTAACTCTGCAAAAAACTATCGTAGAGGAAAGTTACTGGTACCACACGATTGGTAATAAAGTCTACTTTCAAATGATGTATATAAAATTTGTTTAAGGGGCCATCTACATATTAAAACGAACCATAACTTTTTTTTTTTTTTTCAATAGCAGTACACAATTCTGACAGCATAAATGAACTCTACACTCTTCAATTAGCCTAAAAACAAATTTTTATGCAATTCGTTTCCGAGAAATAGAGCCCCCTTCTTGATCAAGGCATCTTAAGCGCCACTCAAGCAGTCATTGAAGACTGCTAGATTACAGGATAGCATAAGAAATTGTAAAATATCTAAGTCACTTCTATCATAGATGATCCCACCCGATTAAATGATCATTTTGTAGTTTATTAAGCATAATTTGAAAACTATTTGGAAGAAAGATGTGAAATTTTGGATTTCCATATAAAGCAGGACTTAATAAATCTAAATCCATCAAAAAAATTGTAGGTTGCAATTCATAATTTTTTCGAATATTAATTCTATAATTCATAATTCATATCATAAAATTATAAAAATTGCAAATTCAACGTATTTATGTTTGGGTATTTTAGTATTATTGCTACACAAAACATTATCACATTAGGAGTATAATTTCATAAGATATTAATTAAAATATGAAAATGTAATTTAACGTTAGAAGCACTAAATTTTGAATGTTTATAATTCAAAAACTTATCATTGAAATTACCGTAATTTCCAGTGTATAGCCCGCAGGTCAAACAATTCAGTTTGGACCCAGAAATTTTATTCAGTATTTGAAGACCAATATTTACCGTGATCTAAAAAGCTACATTTTATTTTCAAAAATTTCTGGGTCGAAACACGATTGTTTGATCCGCGGGCTATACACCCGAAATTACGGTACTTGAAATTTGGTGTCTAGGCATAGTTTGAACCGAAGATTTGAAATATTTTGTTAAAATTGGGTATTACCATTGAAAAAAAAATTAAGTTTAGGTTCGTTTTAATGTGTAGATGGGCCCTTAAGCAAATTTTTTAGATATCATTGAAAAGTAGACTTTATTTTCAATCGTTCGGTAACAGTAACTTGGGGCCAGTACTAGGAAGTACCAGTACTAGGGGGTGTTTACCTTTTTTTCCCACGACTATACATTATCGACGAAACTGTTTTTTAATATACAGAGGCTGCAAGTAGCACAAAAACATAAGTTTAGACAGACACATTAGGTTTTTTGTAAACAGAAGGAGAAGACATATAGTGCATAGAAGACATATATTAATTATCATAGTACATCATCATAACACAGTTTCTAAAAACTTAATTATGTCACCTTTATTTAAAACGATGTTATGTATGCCATTAAAAATTTGATTAAAGGTACAACTGATTAAAAATTATTTGTATACACAAAAAATAAACGAGGAGAAAAAATCTCACTCAAAACTTCTGTTCTGTTCTGTTATTCTTCTATCAAGTTCTTTGCTCAAATCAAATATGTTTTTTCTAACCACAAATGCAACTGGGCAGATTATTGGGTTCAAGCTACTTTGAAGATCGACGAAATTATACCATAAAAGTCAAAGAAATTACTGCGTATCTTTCATATTCAAAAAGCAAATAAAGTTAGCACTTTTCACGCCATCTGAAACTTGCGTGAGAATTAGGCGGGAAGAAGAAGAAAGAAAATAATATAGATGGACCGCTTCACTCTAAAAACAATTCTTTAAGAACCCTTATTACAGACCCCCTAACACCTAGGTATAGGTGAAAAGGGAATCTAGAAAGCAAATTTTTCGGACACCAAGCCACAAAATTGAGATTAAACGCGATGAATGTGACCATTAACAAAACACATATTGACAGAGAAAAAGTAGTTGATGATGCCACTAATTACCAAAATAATGTGTCTAGACGCTTTTGTTTTACAAAAGGTGCGGAACAGTGCCTCGAGGCCTCTAACACGAAATTACATTGTTGACGAAACTGCTCATTAATATACAGTGGCAAAGCGTGGAAAGCTTTTTATGAGGAATGTGGATGTACTTAGAAGCCATTTATTTCTTTTAAAGGAGCCATCGAGGGGTAGTTTTGAGTGTTTAGACAATGAGTTTCGGAACATCAATTACAATTACTGAAACATTTTTCTGGGGTGCGAAAATAGGCAGGTGTTGGAAGAAAATTATCCGATTTGAATACAAACTGCGAATTTCTGAGAGGTTTTCCGAAAATAGTTTATAAAATTATAGCTAATTCTCTTCGCTGATGAGGAAAATTTTATTATTACAAATATGTTAAACAATCTACAGAAATAAATTTCTTCCATTGATAGGAAAATTTTTATTTCAGTGTAAATTGTTTTTCGGAAAAATCTTGCTTTTGACGTAGTTATAAAATTTAAAGGGTGGCCATAACAGCCCAAGTAGCACAAAATGGTTAGGCCAATGTTGGCGAAATGTTAGTTAATTGTCATTCCACTTTGATCGAATTAAGAAATGTCCACCTTACCGTACCATTAGCCAACGAACAATTTGTCAACAAAAGCCAAATAGTGGCTCAACCTTTCGCTCCTCAGAAGTTTCCTCAGATGCGCCCCAAATTAGAGGGATCCGTGAGCATACCGTTTCCCAACCATTTGCCAACCGTACCGTTCCCAATACTTCCATTTATAAACAGTTTCCACAAATTGCCAATGATGAGCAAAATAAATCCAGATTTCGGCAATCAGGGAGAAATATGGTACTCCAGGTTGATTTTAAGCAGTGAAAAAGTTAAAAGAACTAAAAAATTTCACTCGATTGTCTATTATTTTGTAGAATATTTAGTTCCTATGTATGCCTATTTTACTGCCATGAATGAAAATAGAATGTTTAACATCTAACAGAATCTTTTGTTCCTATAGTATATATCCGTAATGAAGTCGTCCAGTACTTCTTGCTTGACCAGTAATTAAAAGAAAATCATACTTTGCATACTATTAAACTTATATGATGTCAGTCAATGGATACAACTAACATTTTATTTTTATTTGTATTTGTTAAGATATGTCGGCCATTTACGTATGATAGCGGTGGTGCATTACCTTTTTCAGTAAATTAATTTTTTAGCAGGTGTTTAATTTTCTCAGCTCTCGTAATAGCTATCATTAAATTTCAGGTATTTTTTTCTTATAACAGTATGGAGCACATTTTTTCAAGTGTATTTTTCTTCTAAAAAATTCCTTCAATGTCATTTTTTAAGCCAAAGTTGCTTTTGAAAAGTGTTAAAAATGTCATTTTGGGAGTAATTTTTAAGAGGGAAGGAAATCTTTTAGCGACATTTTTTATATTTTTATATATAATATAAAATTTGAGAAAATCCCTAAATATATTTTACTTTTTGAAAAAAAATGAAAATCATTACTTGCAAAACACAAATTGTCAACTAAGTAATTGTAAACTGGCTCATAAGTACAGAATACGTACTTATATGTACAGAATACATATAAGTACAGAATCATATTAATGATATGAACAAATTAATTCCAAAGAAATAAAGTACCATTTTTTACTTTGAATTAGAAGTTAACAAATTCAAAACTCATTTTATTTAGAAAACAATTTTTTTTGTTGTTGTTGTTTCATCTGAAACATATTCCGCTTTTCCTGAGGTAATCTTTATCACTTTTTAAAATCATTAGCGTGATATACAATTGTTTACATTTCTTTATCCTTTCTTCTCTTCGCACCACCAAAATTAATTTACTTTCTCCTTTTGTAAATCTATGCTAATATTTCTCGTATGCAGGGTTCTCGCTGGCTTTTGACAAACGTTAGCGATTTGGCAAATAAGAAATAAAAAAACAGTAGCCAAATAAAAAGAAATATTGGCAAAATAGGTTCTGCGTGAAGCAACTGAAAAATCTATCTTTAACCCCTTATTGCACCCTCCCCCCCTTTTTTTTAATATGTTCTAAAATAACCTAATGTTTTGTAATTACTTATAAAATAGAAATTCGAGTATCCGCTACAGAAGCTATTAAAAATAAGTGCATTCTAAATGTCTCCTAATTTTGTAAATGTTTCAGATACTTTTTTAAAACACTAAATAAAAATTCAAAACAGCTATTTTTGATTTACCGTTGTGAAATATACACTAAAAATTGCTATGAGTTTGAGACTCTAACTGAAACTGATAGAAAAAATTTACGTCCAACGTTACTTTACATACAACTAATAAATAGTATGGTAAATGGCTAATTTCAACATCACATTCTAGCAAAATTTTTCTCAATTTGGCACTTGGGGCGAATAATTATGTTTTACCAGCGCTACGCCGGTGCACAGATAGTGATTAACTGACAATAGAGAAATTCCTATCGGATAATCCTTTCTGTGACTTTAGTTGCTGCTAAATTGGATTGGCATTGAGTCGGTATCTCTATAAAGAGAGGAGCAATGTAAATAGCACGGTGCGATTGAACATGTAAAGCAACATCAATCGTTCAGAAACGCGGATAAGAATCTCGACTGTATTGGCACACAGACACACACACTCACAAACAACACAGAAATTCAGCACTCGCAATTTGGCGAGTGTAATTGTTTGTTTACTCGCCAAATAAAGTATTTTGTCGCAAGTTAGCGCAATGGCGAGTGGCAGCGAGTACCCTGCTCGTGTGAAAAGTTTGTTTGTTTGTAGGGGGGGGGGGGGATGTTTGGAACTACCGAACCGATTTCAAAACTAATGATGGAAAATTGATGGTGGTAGCCTCTGCTCCAACATAGGATGAGCAAAAAACTTTCTAAAAGTTCGATTTTCGTGATACTGAAGAGGTTAGAAACTTGATATTTGGCGTGGCGGTTACTTTTAAGATACAAATGCTCGCTACGAATGGTTTTTAAAACAATTCTACATTTTAAAGGGTAACATGAGCTAAAAACATTCTAACAACATTCTAAATTACGATTTCTATGGAATTATTACGAGTAGAAACATAAATTTGACATGGCGGTTACTTTTAAGATACAAATGCTCGCCAAGACGAATTTCTAAAAATAAACGAAAAATAAAAGGGTAAAATGAGCAAAAAAGATTCTAAAAACGTTCTGAATTGCAATTTCTATATGAAATTATTAAGGATGGAAATTTCAAATATGATATAGCTGCTACTTTTAAGACGCAAATTCACATACAGAAGAGTTTTCTTCTTTTTAAATTCGAAATTTAAAAAGGTGCTGGGAAAAAAAAAATCTAAACTGAGTTTTTTGTGACACTGTTAGGACAAGAACCTTGAAATTTTGCATGGCCTCTACTTTAAAGATAAAAATGCTCCTTAAAAATAGTTTCTAAGAAAATTCGAAATATAAAAGAATGAACGAGGAGGAAAGTGTTCTAAAAACTTTCTAAATTACGAATTCTGTGGAATTTTTAGGGGTAGAAACTTGAAATTTGACATGACTGTTACTTTTAAGAGATAAATGGTTGAACAGAACAGTTTTTTAACCCTTTATCTGTTGCATTATGATATACTGCAGATTTTTTCATGTAATTTTTTTTCAGTTACTAAAAATTAAAGGACATACAAAAAAAAGAAAAAAAAAACTCAGCCGCGAGAAATTTAATTCGTTCGAGGTAATTAATTAAAGTAGTACTTTAAAGTACCGTCAGTACACTATGCCTAAAATATTCTAGTAACAGAAAACCCACATGCTATTTTAAATAAAGTTTAAACTCTTAGAAATGGTAAATAACAAGAAGACACTCGCGAGTTAACAATAAAATAATATTAAATTGATATAGTTTTATTTTACACATGAAAAAAGAGTAAAAATTCAAATTTTAAGGCATTAGAAAATACTATTTTTTTAGGTTTCGATCTTGTTATGAGTCCTTTAGTTATGCAACGCTTGTATTCCAGGGACAACATGTTCTCTTGCATCTCCACTTAGGCAATATATGAATTTACATATGCCATTTCTAGCATAGAAAAAACGAGCCGATGCTGCCACAACTTTTTCGATTTCCTATAAAAAAAAAATAACAACGAAACAGAAAAGAAATACCAGGAAAATCATTACTGCACTACAATTTAGTAATTACATTAGGAAGCAGATAAAAACGATGGATAACTACACAGACGAAAAGAAAACAAAAAGTTTTTCTCCAATACTCAGTGTATTGGCGGTACTTATAAGTGCCACCGAGTAATTCAACTGTTAAGAGGCTACTTCAGTCAAATGAAAAGACACATTCGCTAATGCTAATCCTGTGGAAGAAATTTATAAAGATATCTCGGTCGCATTTCAATATTTTTAAATGATTTCTTTTGCATTGAATAGTTGAGATCAATCTGTATGCAGGCCGCCGTTTTTTACTTTTTCGATTTTGACTGCAGATATTTTTTATGAGGATGCTTTTACTTTCGAAACCGGTTCAGAAAATGAAAGTGTCCTCATAAGAAATACCTGTAAACAAAATCGAAAAAGTAAACAACGACCTTTGTACAAATCAATCTCAAGTATTCAATGCAAAAGAAATTATTTAAAAATATTGGAATGCGACCGAAATATCTTTATAAATTTCTTCCATAGGATTAACATTAGCGAACGGGTCTTTTCCTTTGACTGAAGTAGCCTCTTAAATCAAATACATACACCGTTCACCTAAAATAGCTATTCAAATCGTATTCTAAGATCATAATGAACACATTAAAAAAATTCCAACACTTATCTTATATCTTTTACTTACCTTCTCCTGCAGCAATAATAAAAAAAAAAGACGAGCGTGACAATCTGTACAAAATGTCGGCACAAAACACATCCACTGTTTCAAAGATAGCCTTCTTTCTCGCTTAAATAACAAACCTAGAACTACCGCTGCCATGTATCCTGAAAAGGTGGAGTTAAAAGAGTGTTTTTGCAAAGTACCATTAAAATATTAGTAAAATTCACTATGGGATGAAAGTTTAAATTGAGTGATACTTATAAGTATCGTCAGTAGATAAAGGGTTAAAATATCGAAATTTAAAAGGGTGAAATGTGCGAAAAGCGTTCTAAATTACGATTTCTATGTTTGCCATTTATTATTTTCTTGTAATTATTTATTTGATTTTTTTTTTTTTCTGGTTCAGACACGGTCCAGCGGGGTCAGCTAATATAAAATTAATTTCAGAAATGCCTCACTGGAAGAACTAAATCGTTTCAATTAATAAATTAATTGAATGCTTTAGCGAAAAAAGAAAAAGTTTCATTTATCCGCTGAAACATCTGTGAAAAATAAGCCCATCAAAAATCATATCTTTTACCAATGCTGATACTGCATTTTATCGCAGAAGAAAATTAAAAAAAAAAAAAAAAAAAAAAAAAAAAGACAATAATAATCATTTAGAGACACTGACAGTACCAATTTGTATCTTCGACATGAAGATTACAATTATCCACAGTCAGTGATACACCAGATTAATTTCTTTCTTTCCTTTTATTTTTTCTCTTTTGACCAGAAGCTGACTTGTTGCCACACGAAGGAATAAAAGTCCGAATGGAAAAGTTCAAAATAATGAAAGAAATAGGATTTGAGAGACAGTGACACAGGTTTAGAGGTGCCCCCACCCATAACTGTCATTTATTTCTTGGTGTCAGAAGAGATTGGACGTGTCACGAGGCACCACACAGAGACGATTACCGCCCGTTGGAATCTTATCAATTTTATTCGATGCATGCATGGAATTGACAATTGGAAAATTAATTGTTTTCTTCGTTTAAAGAAGTTTGTCTTCTAAATGTCGAGGCTTTTTATACTTTAGCGAAGACGATCGAATTATTGTCATTAGTTTAAGAAAAGTAACAACATAAAAATTGCAAGTATCCTCAATCAAAAAGGAATTTGCATAGAATAATATATCTCTCCAAAGAAAAATCAGCTTGGAATTTTTGAAGAAAAAATATAGAAGATACAATTAATTATATTCTGCATGGAATAAGTTTGTAATATATCGAGTTAGTTTTTGCTTTTTTTAAGAGAATCGAAAGATTACCATTAGTTTTAGAAAATTAACAGCATAAAAATTCTAAAAACCCTCATGCTTGCAGTAAATTTGAATAATATAATTTATATCCTTGACGAAGAATCAGCGTGATTTTTTAAAATAAAAACAGAGATGTACTATTTCCTTTTAAATGATTTTGACAACGGTCAATAACACTTGTCTACACAATAAAAGTTGCCTTTTAAATAAGCAATATATTTTTATACCAATTTGGGGTCACAGGATCTAAATTAACCATTAAAATTATTATATTAGCTCTCGGTGTAAAAATATGGCTAGTATTAAAAATTATGATTTTAAGTTAAATGTCAAAGAACATAAATTATTTGCTTTTAAAAAACCCCATCAAATTATTTAGTTTTTTTAAAACGTTTTACATGAAATTAAGGCTGTTCTCAACTTCTCTGCTCAACAGGCGCAAAACGTTTTGACACATTTTCAAATTCATTTTTTAGCGAAAAGATATAAAATTGGAAGGCCCGACTATGGAAGCGATTTGGAATCGAACTGTGTTTTCCATTTTTTTCATAAATAAATTACCTATTGAGTTATATGCGATTCTGATTACGTGACAAAGACGTTTTTCACCCTTCCTTGAGTGGTTATTCTTCTTTTACGCAGAAATTTGGTTCAAAACGCCCACTTTGACACTATTTTCTGAAAGATCTATTGTGTTTGCAAAAAAAAACGAAAAAAAAACCAGTTCGGTTTCGGAACAACAACACCTGCTAGTTTCATGCATTTCCGAACAAAAATTAATTAAAACTTATGTCATAAAGTTGCCCTTTTGGATTTGAGAACAGCCTTAAGACTTTCTGAACAATATCGAAACATTAACCTTATATCATCAAGCAATAAGTTCTCTTATTTTTTTTTTTCTTTTTATTGTCTTTTGTGTTCAGTTTCAGGGATCACAAAATATGAAAAAAACGTAAAAATTTTAATACTAGCTCTCGGTATAAAAATATGGCTAGTATTAAAAATTATAATTTTAAGTTAAATATCAAACAACACAAACTGTTTCAGGGGCTCAATTTTAAGGGCATCTCTACTCAAGTTCCAGTAGTAGTCTGTTAAGGGTGTTCTCAAATCGAAAAGGAAAACTTTCTGACATAAGTTTTAATTTATTTTTGTTCGAAAATGCATGAAACTAGCTGGTGTTGTTGTTCAGAAACTATGTAATTGAGCTGTTTTTTCCATTTTTGTCTTGCAAACGCAATAGATCTTTCAGAAATTAATGTCAAAGTGAGTGTTTTGAACCGAATTTCCGTGCTAAGCGAGAAAGAGCACTCAAGAGCGGGCGAAAAACGGGTTTGTCACGTGACCGAATTCGCTTATAACTCTATAGGTAATTGATGGATCAAAAAATGGAAAAAACAGTTCCATTCCAAATCGCTTTCATGGCCAGGCTTTCCAATTTTATATCTTTCCGTTAAAAAATGAATTTGTAAATATGTCAAAACGTTTTTCTCTTGTTGAGCAGAGCAGTTAAGAACAGCCTTAACATTGACGCATTAAATTGCCCTTGGTATTTTTTTCATTGTCAATATGTCTTGGTGAAATCTATGTTCGTCACTCAGAATACTGTAGTTTCCAAGGGGGAAAAAATGGAGATGAGAGTGAAGATCATCAATTTTTAGGGACATATTGCAACACAGCAGATGATACTTTTGTAGCAAATTATTTACAATCTCACCACAGTTCTCAGTTCTTCTCACAGTTCCTTTTGCGCAAAAATCCATAAAATCCTTATTTAAATTGCAACAAATTTTAACATTTTCAGTATTAAGACCTAAATTTGACATATTTGGATTCTTCGATAAAATTTATTTTCAGATGTGAAACAGGAAATCATTTGGTGAAGTAGTTTAGGATATATATAGGAACATATTAGATGTAAATTTCCAACTGGGCGAAAAATGTCCGGACCAGGATTCGAACCAAGGATCTCCTGGCTGAAGTCGCCAGTGCTCTACCATCTGAGCTGTCCCGGACGAATCTGGTGGAGCTTTTTCACCCAGCTAATCTTAATGATTACAGCATCTGGTCTGACACCTGGTTCAGCTGTTCAGCTCAGCAGAATAAATCTCAGGTAATGGAACTCCAGAAAACGCTGGATACGTAATTACACTAGATTAATTTTTAACACAATTATTCTAACTGAATAATTGTGTTTAGAATAATTGTGTCAAAAATTAATCTAATATATAGGAACATTTGGAACTCCTAATGTTAAAATGCCCTTTTAATACAATTCCAAAACAAACTACAGTGGGGTAATTTTTTAAGCATATCTTAAAAACTACTGCTAGAATGTGCTGTAATTTTAGATTCACATATTCGAAGCTTCTAGAAATCGATTTGTTAAAAAATTTATGGATTACGTGTCATATACGGTACGGACGCATTCCATCGCACTTGGTATTTTTTTCATTGTCAGTAATTCTTCGTGAAATCCATGTTCGTCACTCAGAACACTGCAGTTTTCAAGAAAAAAAGATCAGATGAGAGTGAAGATAATGAATTTTTAGGGACATATTGCAACACAGCAGCTGATACTTTTGTAGCAAATTATTTACAATCTCGCCACAGTTCTCAGATCTTCTTTTGCGTATAAATCTATAAAATCCCTATTTAAATTGCAATAAATTTTAACATTTTCAGTTTTAAGACTTTAATTTGACATATTTGGATTCTTCGATACATTTTGTTTCAGATATCAAACAGGAAATCATTTGGTGAAGTAGTTTAAGATATATATAGGAACATTTGGAACTCCTAATGTTAAAATGCCCTTTTATAATACAGTTCCAAAACAAACTACAATGGGGTAATTTTTTAAGCATATCTTAAAAACTACTAATAGAATGAGCTGTAATTTTAGATTCGCATATTCGAAGCTTCTAGAAATCGATTTGTGTTAAAAAATTTATGGATTACGTGTTGTATATTTTTAAATGCTAGTTTAAAAATGCACATTTTTAGAAAATAAAATCATAATTTTGCTCATCTGTATTTCCAAAACAAGAGCCAATGAAGAATTTTCATGGTGATATTCGTGCTCAGTGGGTTAATTTCATACAGAATTGCACACATTCACTTCAAAGGCAATTTCTGAAAACTGTAGTACATTTTTATACACTGGTTTCCAAAAATTAAGGAAAAATCACAAAAAGAGCGATAACTCGTTCAAAAATGGACCTATCCATATGAAATTTGCATATGTTGTTAACTAAAAGATGCTGAATGGAATTACAAAATGCAAATTAGTGGCGCTGCAAGTGGTTTGCGTCATCTGTGAGGAGCATAAAAATGCATGTTAGAGAGTACGGCTGCTGGTGGCGCTGTGATTAAGACACAAGAAAACTGAGATAGCCAATTCATTAGTATGACCTTGAGGTATCATTTCTAAACATAACTGCGATATAGAGCTATTGGAAGATTGGATGTAGGCCAAAGTCAGACAAAGGTAACCAGATTGCTAAATCGGAATCCTTCCGTTGTTCATAGGCTTTGGAAACAAATTCAAACCTCAGTTCCGATGTCCAGAAGGTTTAGCCAAGGACGGGCAAGAGCTACGACAAGCACCGATGACAGATATTTGCGGTTTACGAAGGAATAGAACAGCAACCCCTCGCATCTTAGAGCCTCCCTTGCTGCAGCCACTGGAAGGTGAGTATAAGGCTGCGTACCCACTATCCTTCTAACTGATTTCAGTGTCGGCTTCGTTTTTTGTGGCTTTTCGGTGTCTTTGATTTTTAACGACTTTAGCAGAAAAGGGACTGATGTCCAGTAAAAGAGGAACCTTTCCTTCAAGTAGAGTCGAGCTCCTTATCTCCTGACCCATTGTTGATTTCCCTCATTCTTTTGTGAATAAACCGCAGATGATTTCAGAATAAAAGATTTTCCAAGAATACTAGAGAAGGAGGCAAAATACAAGTCAGAACGTAGCTTAAGCGTCTACTGTGCGTTGAATGCTTCCTGAACGTAGTCTTTATGCGAGGCGACCATCTATTTGTGCGCCGCTCACCTCATGTCACCGGAGGGAACGTTTAAGGTGGTCACGTCAACATGTCCACAAGACGGGTGATCAATGGAGGCGTGTTCTCTTCACAGATGAGTTCCAGTTTAGGCTCCACAGCGATAGTACGCATTGCTTGATTTGGAAAAACAGGGAACACGCTGTCATCCATCAAACATTCGTAAAAGAGATTCGTATGGAGGAGGCAGTGTCTGTGTTTGGGATGGTATCTCTATTGGGCGGACGTACAGGCCTCCATGATTTTTGACGTGGAACTGTGAATGCTCACGTCTATAGAGATGGCATTCTTGATGCTTATGTGCGTCCTTACGCCACTGCAATAGATAATAAATTCCTGTTATAGGACGATAATGCTAGACCACACAAGGCTCACATCGTAGAAGATTATCTTCAGCACCAAACAATTCAGCACATGGAATGGTCAGTGCAATCTCTGGACTTGAATCCTATCAAGCATGTTTGGGATGCTATAAGAAGATGTGTCACTGCTCTCAATCCCTCTTGCTAGGCCCATGTCACGCTTACAACTGCTTTACAAGAGCAATGTCTCGCACTTCCCAGCGAACTTGATCGCATTTTTGACGGTATCACACATCGCTGTATGTGCTGTGTTCCTTCTAGGGTTGATCATACTCCATATTAAAGGCACATTTCCTATACCAAACTGACACATTTATTTTGTTTATTTTATAATTGTGTTAATTTCTGAAACACAACAATCGTCTTGTAATTTCTTTTAGTGTTATTGTATACCTTACTATGTGTTGTACATTGTGGCTCAGTTTTATTAAAATCCACTTGTAACATTTTGAGTAATCGGTACTTTTGTTGTTTTTCCTTAATTTTTGGAAGCCAGTGTATAAAAGGCAATTTTGATGTGGACCAGTGAAATTTTTTAAGCATTACTTAAAAACGACTTGAGGGAATGAGCTGTAATTTTAGATTCGCATATTCGAAGCTTCTAGAGATCGATTTGTGTTAAAAAATTTATGGATTACGTGTCGTATATTTTTAAATATTAGTTTAAAAATACACATTTTTAGAAAAAAAAAATCTTAATTCTGCTCATCTGTATTTCCAAAACAAGAGCCAATGAAGAATTTTCATGGTGATATTCGTGCTCAGTGGGTTAATTTCATACAGAATTGCACACATTCACTTCAAAGGCAATTTCTGAAAACTGTAGTACATTTTTATATAAAAGGCAATTTTGACCAGTGAAATTTTTTAAGCATATCTTAAAAACTACTACTAGAATGAGCTGTAATTTTAGATTCGCATATTCGAAGCTTCTAGAAATCGATTTGTGTTAAAAAATTTATGGATTACGTGTCGTATATTTTTAAATATTAGTTTAAAAATGCACATTTTTAGAAAAAAAAATCTTAATTTTGCTCATCCGTATTTCCAAAACAAGAGCCAATGAAGAATTTTCATGGTGATATTCGTGCTCAGTGGGTTAATTTCATACAGAATTGCACACATTTACTTCAAAGGCAATTTCTGAAAACTGTAGTACATTTTTATATAAAAGGCAATTTTGATGTGGACCAGTGAAATTTTTTAAGCATTACTTAAAAACGACTTGAGGGAATGAGCAGTTATTTTAGATTCGCATATTCGAAGCTTCTAGAAATCGATTTGTGTTAAAAAATTTATGGATTACGTGTCGTATATTTTTAAATATTAGTTTAAAAATGCACATTTTTAGAAAAAAAAATCTTAATTTTGCTCATCCGTATTTCCAAAACAAGAGCCAATGAAGAATTTTCATGGTGATATTCGTGCTCAGTGGGTTAATTTCATACAGAATTGCACACATTCACTTCAAAGGCAATTTCTGAAAACTGTAGTACATTTTTATATAAAAGGCAATTTTGATGTGGACCAGTGTAATTTTTTAAGCATTACTTAAAAACGACTTGAGGGAATGAGCTGTAATTTTAGATTCGCATATTTAAAACTTCCAGAAATCGATTTCTTTTTTTAATTTATAGGTTACATTCCATATATTTTTTAAATAAAAATTTAAAAATACATATTTTTTGCAAAAAATCTTGAATTTGAGAATCTGTATTGCCAAAACAGCCCCACCAGTGGCTGAGAGGTTCTGCTCTCGAAGCTGGTAGACGGGAGGTGCTGGGTTCAAACCCAATCGCGCCCGTCGGCCTAACCGTTCGGAGTTTTCTTCAAACCTTGAAAAACCTTGCATAAATACGGGTTAGGTTCCCTTAAAAAGACCCCCACGGAGGGCACTCCCACTAGGGCCTATATCCCTCGTGCAGATAATCGGCCGTCATAAATAAATAACATCCTGTATTCCCAACACAAGAGCCAATGATAAGGTTTTAAAAGTAATATTCGTATTCAGTGAGTTAAATTCATACAGAACTGCACACTTTCACGTCAAAGGGAATTTTATTATTGAACAGTGTAATTAAATTGCATCCAGGGATGTAGTGGAGGGTATACGGGGGTATACGCCGTGTACCTTCTGGATTTTTTTAAGAACTTCCGTGTACCATCTGTTTCACCAAAAAGGCATTATAACCTAGCTGTGAACATTCATGACGTCAGCGTATCCGTCTGCCTTTACCGCACACTCTCTACTTTTTTTACGACTACAACATTGATTGCATCCCCTCTTTTTTTTTATTCCCACTTTTTACATTAATAATGTTTTAAGTTGTTTATTTAGTGCTTTTTTTTTAAATATAAAAATATGTGTAACAGGTGCATTCATGATTGTCACTTATTTCTTGATGTCAGAAGGATTAGACCAGTCACAAGGCACCGCAAAGAAAGGATTGCCGCGACAATTGGACTACAACATTGATTGCATTCCCTCTTTTTTTATTCCCACTTTTTACATTAATAATGTTTTAAGTTGTTTATTTAGTGCTTTTTTAAAAATATAAGAATATGTGTAACAGGTGCATTCGTGATTGTCACTTATTTCTTGATGTCAGAAGAGATTAGACCAGTCACAAGGCACCGCAGAGAAAGGATTGCAGCGACAATTGGACTACAACATTGATTGCATCCCCTCTTTTTTTATTTTACTTTTTACATTAATAATGTTTTAAGTTGTTTATTTAGTGCTTTTTTAAAAATATAAAAATATGCGTAACAGGTGCATTCATGATCGTCACTTATTTCTTGATGTCAGAAGAGATTAGACCAGTCACAAGGCACCACAGAGAAAGGATTGCCTCCCCTTGGAATCTTATCAGTTTTATCAGATGCATGCATAGAATTGACGATTGGAAAATTAATTCTTGTCTTCGCTTAAAGAAATTCGTCTTCTAAATGTCCAAGTTGTTTTTACTTCAGTGAAGACTTTCGAATTATTATCATTAGTTTTAGAAAAGTACACTCTAAAAGATCAATGTTTAAACTAGCCACTTATATATAAGTATATGTGTCAATTTGTAAAATTACACTTTTGTCATGAAATTTACAGCCTTGTCGTAAACATTTACCTGCATTTATGTGGATTTCTTATCCTTTTAAAGACTGAAACAAGTGTGTAAATGTAGAAAATTGTACGGGTTTACTCAAATTTGTGTGTTAATGTAAATTTACAAATTTTGCAAATTACTCAAACATCTGTGTATTTTGTATATTGCACCGAAATATGTGTAAGAATATTACACAGAAATATGTGTAAGAACAAAATATTGCACAGATGTAAGAACAGAATATTACACAGAAATATGCGTACGCATATTTTATACACAGTTTATATGTGTAAGAACAACATATTACCAGGATTATGTGTAAGAATATTCCACAGGATTATGTGTAAGAACAGAATATTACACAGAAATATATTTACATATGTAGACACAATAAATATTGATACTTGAAAACTTGGCTTTGTAATAGTAGCTGAATTCGTCAAGGTGTTGCTTTGAGAAGTTGCAATTCTTTATCCCGTTTCAGTAAGTATTGCTTGTTTACTGTAGATTGAATTGAATAGGGATTTTCTCCTCTTGATGTAGCATTAATGATGTACATCTTTCAAAAGGTATGGCTGAAATTGATTTAAATAAATAAATAAAATTCGACGAAATACGGAAATTTCCGTATTTTAACGAAATTTTATTTTATATTGTATTTATTTAGATTATATAGGTTCTGTGATAAACTGTGCATACGATTTTAGGACTTAAATCAACTTTAACAGAGAGATGGCATGCAATAAATATAATTTCAGACGATCTCGTTTCTTGTAAATTAAGGGCACACTATTTTGTGGTTTTGAAATAAATCTGTTGGAAAGAGAATAAACACACCAATCACATGAGATTGTTCTTCATACAAATTCGTTTTGTGACCCTAAAAATATTCAGTTCAAAATTTACCTTCCTAAACTATATAAGGTTAGGTACTATGTACACAAAATGCATCGTTTTTGTATATGTTACACATATATATGGTACTCATGCGCAATTTGCAGGTTAAGCTGTGTATTTCAGAGTTATTAGATATCTTTTTACACAAGCTGCTTAATTTGTTACCACCAAAATACACAAAACAATGTGTATTTTGAAATTACTCGCCAAGCGTATATTTGGAAATTTACACGCCACTTTACACATATAGACAATTCATTTTTGTAGCATCAGTATACCTGATTTTAACGGGTAAATTTTCCTCATTTATTTTTTTAAAGTGTAACGGCATACGAATTTTTTAAAAAATCTTCATGCTTGGGAAAAATTTGAATAATATAATTTATCTACTCGAAGATTAATCAGCCTAATTTAAAATAAATATTTAAAACAATAAATAAATAAAGTAATATTAAAAAATCATCATATTGGTAAAGCTACCTGCATGGACTGATAATTTCTCATTTTAGTAAATTATATAGAGGTAATATATATATATATACAGGGTGATTCATAAATATCGAAACAATAGGCTATTTCCTTAAATATTGCCCCTAGACCCATACTTCCAATTGCAAAGTTTCATAAAAAAAGTGCAAAATTTAATGACATAAGTTGCAACTCCATGGAGGGTCTATTTGAAAAAATACGAAAATTAAATTTTTATACGGCCCCCGTAGTGTAAAAATTCCAATCAGGAAAACTTTCCTTATCCATTCCTGAATTAAACACAAAAAATTGCATCTTCATATCTGAAAAACTCGAAGAGTTATGGGCGTTTAAATAATTAACACACGTTTTAAGGGATTAGACACAAATAGAAATGCGTGCAATCCAAGAAAAAATGTTACTTTAGGAGTTCTAGGAAACATGCAAAAAATATATTTGTTGAGTTAGAATTTTGATTTTTTTTTTTCTTTTTTTGTGATGGTTAACCATATAATTTACAAAGGAAATCACATCCTAATATTTCTAATGAAGTTTTTAAAAAAATTAACTGATTAGTATTTTTTAAGCGGATTTAATTTGGAATCTTTATAACTGGAAACATTATTCATCGGATTTCAATTTTTTTTCATTTAATTAAGGAGGAAAGTATAATTTTAGTTTTGTTTCAGAATTTTTTTAAATATTAATTTTTAAAATATTTTTTTAAAAAATTATGTAACTTATTTTTAAAAAAAATCATATTTTCAAAAGTAAAATTTTTTTCAAATTTGTCGAAACAAAATTAACGTAATGATCAAAAAAGATATGTTTCAAGTTTGTACTTTTCTTATTTACGATTCTTGACTTATAATAATTTAAGGACAATAAATGGTATAAAAAACAACAACAAAAACAAAAAAAAAAACGTGATGCAGAAAAAAGCATTTAAAGTTTTAAACATTGATTGGTTCCTAATAAAATGTTTAAATGCATTTTAAAAAATGCACGTGAAAAAGTAACTTTTTTCTGTAGCTTAAACTTCCGATTCAGTTTAACTTTTTCCGTTTTTCAGTTTAACGTTCCGTTTCCACCTCCTTTTTGTGCTATTTAATTGTCCATAAATAAATGTTAAATGTGTAATTTGAAACAATGCTTTTTCTAACATGCCAATTAAGAGTTTTTCATAACTTTAGCCCTCACTAATTCAGACTTTTTATCGTCCTGGCGAGGCCGTTTAAAAAATCTGTATTCTGGTGCCGGGCAGACTCGGGATTGGCGACTTTTTTCCGAAGACTCGGTTAGGCCGGGCTTAACGTAATTTTTCATACCGAACCGGGAATTGGTGCGATTTATGACGGCCAATTATCTACATGAGGGATATGGGCCCGAAGAGGGAGAGTGCCTTCCGTGGAGGTCTTTCTAAGGGAACCTAATTCGTATTTACGCAAGGATATGCAAGTTTCGCAGAAAACCACTGAAAACTCCGAAAGATTGGGCCGAAGGGCACGATTGGGTTGGAACCCAGCACCTCCCATCTACCAGCTTTGAAAGCAGAACCTCTCGGCCACTGGTTATACCGAACTGGGACTGGCTTCCTTATTCCTAGATCTCCCTTGGGCGAAATTTTCAGTCCCGGTCTCGAGACAACACGGAATAAAATCATTACCTATAACTGACCTAATCCGTGCAAAAATTACTAAAATTTGGCTCAGCCCAAAAACTTTTACAACAAATGTATATATTTTTAAATGGCCATTATTTTACAATAAAACTTTAAAATTCATATTTTTAAAGGATAATATATTTTAAGACAAAAAAATTAAAATACAGTAAAACTAGTAAAAAAAAATCGGCCTATGACGGAATCCTTCCTTAAACGGAAAAATCTGTTGATCCATGGGAAATTAATATAATAATACCTGAGAAAAATAGACTACATTTACAACTCCTAAGAAGGGAACTTGACTATAACGCTTTTTTTTTCTTTTCTATGTGATTCCATCTTAAAAGATTTTACTTTATAGCATTTTTCATTGTCTTCAACACATGGAATATGGATTAACGATATTAAAGGAGAAGTGAATCATTTACGTATAAATAGAGATTCATTAATAATACAAATAATCACAGCTTTTGGCGCTTCTTTTAAATTAATAATTATAAACATGAAAAAAGAAAAGCTATAATAAGTATTTTTGGTCAGAACTCCTCCATACGAAACAGCTTTTAACCATGTCTAAGTAAAAAACTATGTAGAAATTGAGTCAGGCCGGGCCCGGCTGCGATTTGAACTTTTTTCCAGGCACGGCCGAACTTTTTGTCCTATGAGTTGGTTCGGGACCGGACCTAGATATTTCGACCCGTGCAAATCTCTAGTGCAGACCACTAGCATACTTTGAAAACAGGAAATTCTATACGCTGCCTATTTCACGTCCAAAGGAGAGGCACTGTCTTATATCGACTTTTAATAATGTGCAATTTGTGGATGATCCCTATCTTGCATTCAAAATGAGTCAAATACTCGTCGCTCAGAGGCATGGATAAATGGTGTAAGTCACGAATTTTGGATTTTGATATCTCTGTGAATTTTGAAGATATCGAGATGAATCTTTTTGTGTTTAATTCAGGAATGGATAAGAAAAAATTTCCTAATTGGGAATTTTACTCTACGGGGGCCGTATTAAAATTTAATTTTTGTATTTTCTCATATAGACCCCCAATGGAGTTGAAACTTATCTCATCAAAATTGGCACTTTTTTATGAAACTTTGCAATTGGAAGTATGTGCCTAGGGGCAATATTTAAGGAGATAGCCTATTGTTTCGATATTTATTAATATCCCTGTATATATATATATATATATGTCGTAGGCTAATTGAGAAATCCGGCTCTTTGCAAACAGCCTAGGCTCTTTGCAAAGAGTCGGTCTAATTGGAGAATCCATCTCCCTTTTTCCAATTAGCCTGATATTTTTCAGGCTTATTGCAAAGAGCCTAGAAAGCGTTAGGCTAATTGAAAAATGGCCACTTATTATCCGATCAGGGTAATATTTTTAGCTCACAGGCTATCAATGCCTGAGAGCTTATGTGCCCGCCGATTCTGTATGTACGTGTGTACGTACGTATGTACGTAACACGATAACTCTTGATAGAAATATCCGATTTACTTCAATTTTTTTTTCTAGGTTCATTCTGATAAGGTGCTTCCCTGATTATTTTTTGGGGTTCATTGGTTAAGAATAAAGGGGGAAAAGGGGGCTAGTCCCCCCCCCCTAATTTATATAAATGGGTTTTTCATGCAGAAATATTCGATTTGCTCCAAATTTGGTATACCGGTTTATTGTGTTAAGGAGCTTCCCTGATTAGATTTGGAAGCTCATTATTTAAGTATAAAGGGGGGAAAGGGGGGCTACCCCCCTTAATTTAGACAAATCGGTTTTTCATGATGAATTATTCGATTTGCTCCAAATTTGGTATACCAGTTTATTAAGTTAAGGAACTGCCTTGATTAGATTTAGAGGTTCATTAGTTACATATAAAGGGAGGAAAGGGGGGCTATCATCCCCCCCGTAATTTAGATAAATGGGTTTTTCATGCAGAAATATGCGATTTGCCATAAATTTGGTATACCGGTTAATTATGTTAAGCAGCTTCCCTGATTACATTTGAAAGATCATTATTATGTATAAAGGGGGGAAAGGGGGGCAATTGCCTCTCCCCTTACTTTAGATAATGCGTTTTTCATGTAGAATTATTCAATTAGTTCAAATTTGGTATACTGGTTTATTATGTTAAGGAGATGGCTTGATTAGATTTGGAGGTTCATTGGTTAAGTATAAAGAGAGGAAAGGGGGGGGCTACCCCCCCCCCTTAATTTAGGTAAATGGGTTTTTAATGCAAAATTATTCGATTTGCTCCAAATTTGGTATACCGGTTTATTATGTTAAGGAGCTTCCCTGATTAGATTTGGAGGTTCATTAGTTAAGTATAAAGGGAGGAAAAGGGGGCTAGAGCCCCCTTAATTTAGATAAATGGGTTTTTCATGCAGAGTTATTCTATTTGCTTCAAATTTCGTATACCGGTTTATTATGTTAAGGAGCTTCCCTGATTAAACTTGGAGGTTCATTAGTTAAGTATAAAGGGAGGAAAGGGGTGCTAGACCACCCCCCCCCCCCTTAATTTAGATAAATGGGTTTTTCAAGCGGAGTTATTCTATTTGCTCCAAATTTCGTATACCGGTTTATTATGTTGAGGAGCTTCCCTGATTACATTTGGAGGTTCATTAGTTAAGTATAAAGGGAGGAAAGGGGGGCTAGACCCCCCCCTTAATTTAGATAAATGGGTTTTTCAACCGGAGTTATTCGATTTGCTTCAAATTTCGCATACCGGTTTATTATGTTAAGTAGCTGCCTTGATTAGATTTGGAGATTTATTTGTGAAGTATAAAGGAATGGACAGGGGCTAGTGTCCCCTTAATTTAGATAAATGGGTTTTTCATACAGAATTATTTGATTTGCTTCAAATTTGTTATACCAGTTTCTTACGATATGGCTTCCTTCATTTGATTTGGAGGTTCATTGGTTAAGTATAAAAGGAGGGAAAGGGTGGCAATTGCCCCTTCCCTTAATTTATATAAATGTGTTTTCATGCAGAATTATCTAATTTAGTTTAAATTTTTTTCTATGTTCATTCTAATAAGGAGCTTTTCTGATTAGATTTGAAAGTTCATTGATTCAGCATAAAGGGAGAAATGGGGGAGCTAATAACCCCCCCCCCCTTAATTTAGTGAAATGTTTTTTTCATGCAGAATTATCTGATTTGTTTCAAATTTGGTATACCAGTTTATCATGTTAAGTAGCTTCCCTGATTGGATTTGGAGGTTGTTTGGTTAAGTAGAAAGGGGGGCAACAAGGACTAATACCTTCATATATTTTTCGAGGGGCATTATTCTTTGAAATAAGAGTGTAATTTACAATTAGTGTGAATAGCCTGAGAGCTCAATGCCATCAGTTTAACTGGGCAATTTTCTTTTTATTAGGTTTATTAACTCATAGCCCTACCCAAACCCGAAAAATAAATTACAACAGACCGTACCCCGATCCGAGCAAGACAAAATAATTTCAGTCTACATGCAACCCGTCCCGAACCTGAGAGTTCCATTTGAAAAAACCCGAAATCCCGAAACAAATCTGATAACCGACAAAAATATTCCAAAGATCCATAACCGGATCCGAACAAGACAAATTATTTTCCGTGGACACGCAACGCTACCAGAACCTAAAAATTCCATTCGAAGTCAACCTGAAACCGGTCCCGAACCAAACCTTAACCGACAAAAATATTCCAAAGAACTATAACCCGATGCAAGCCAGACAAAATAATCTCCGCCCTCCGGCAACCCGATCCGAACTTGAAAGTTCTAATTGAACTCAATCCGAAACCTGGTTGTGGTCGGTTCTCGGGTTGATTTCAAATAGAACCTTCAAGTTCGGATCTGGTTGAAAGAAAATTAAAGTAAATCAGATAATTCTGCATGAAAACTTATTTATCTAAATTAAGGGGAGGGGCAATTTCCCACCTTTTATACTTAACCAATGAATCTCCAAATCAAATGAAGGAAGCCATCTCGTAATAAACTGGTATATCAAATTTGAAGCAAATCGAATAATTCTGTATGAAAAACCCATTTATCTAAATTAAGGGGACACTAGCCCCTGTCCCTCCTTTATACTTAACCAATAAATCTCCAAATCTAATCAAGGCAGCTCCTTAACATAATAAACCGGTATACGAAATTTGGAACAAATTGAATAACTCTGCATGAAAAACCCATTTATCTAAATTAAGGTGGGGTCTAGCCCCCCTTTCCTCCCTTTATACTTAACTAATGAACCTCCAAATCTAATCGGTGAAGCTCCTTAACATAATAAACCGGTATGCGAAATTTGAAGCAAATCGAATAACTCCGGTTGAAAAACCCATTTATCTAAATTAAGGGGGGGTCTAGCCCCCCTTTCCTCCCTTTATACTTAACTAATGAACCTCCAAATCTAATCAAGCCATCTGTTTAACATAATAAACCAGTATACGAAATTTGAGCTAATCGAATAATTCTACATGAAAAACGCATGTATCTAAATTAAGGGGAGAGGCAATTGCCCCCCTTTCCCCCCTTTATACATAATAATGATCTTCCAAAGGTAATCAGGGAAGCTGCTTAACATAATTAACCGGTATACCAAATTTATTGCAAATCGCATGTTTCTGCATGAAAAACCCATTTATTTAAATTACGGGGGGATAGCCCCCCTTTCCTCCCTTTATATGTAACTAATGAACCTCCAAATCTAATCAAGGCATAGCTCCTTAACTTAATAAACCGGTATACCAAATTTGGAGCATATCGAATAATTCATCATGAAAAACTGATTTATCTAAATTAAGGGGGGTAGCCCCCTTTCCCCCCTTTATACTTAAATAATGAGCTTCCAAATCTAATCAGGGAAGCTTCTTAACACAATAAACCGGTATATCAAATTTTGAGCAAGTCGAATATTTCTGCATGAAAAACCTATTTATATAAATTAAGGGGGCGGGGACTTGCCCCCCTTTATCCTTAACCAATGAACCCCAAAAACTAATCAGGGAAGCACCTTATCAGAATGAACCTAGAAAAAAAAATTGAAGTAAATCGGATATTTCTATCAAAAGTTATCTTGTTACGTACATACGTACGTACGTACGTATACACGTACATACAGAATCGGCGGGCACATAAGCTCTCAGGCTTTGATAGCCTGTGATCTAAAAATATCACCCTGATCTGATAATAAGTGGTCATTTTTCAATTAGCCTAACGCTTTCTAGGCTCTTTGCAATAAGCCTGAAAAATATTAGGCTAATTGGAAAAAGGGAGATGGATTCTCCAATTAGCCCGGCTCTTTGCAAAGAGCCTAGGCTGTTTGCAAAGAGCCGGATTTCTCAATTAGCCTACGACATATGTATATATATATATATTAGGTTGGCAACTAAGTTCCCGCAGTTTTTTTAAATAGAAGTTTTCTACCGGAATCAATATTTTGTTTTTTGGATAGAGCTAATTTGTGTTAAAATTCAGATCGTAAAATGTAGTGTGAAGTTGGGAAAAATGAGCATTTTCGACACCTCCTCCTCTTTGCTTTTAATCAAGGTTGTTGGCTGCAAAAGCTGTTCGCAACATTTGTGCTGTGTATGGCCCTAGCTGAAAGAACCGCTCATGATTGGTATGCCAAGTTCAAAAATGGAAACTTTGACATCAACGACGCACCTCGTTCTGGCCGCCCAGTTGAGTTCGATGAAGAGCGATTAAACCAACTTTTGCGCGAAAATTCGCATCAAACGACAAGGAAACTCGCAGAGAAAAAGAAATTCTCCCACACTGCTATAGAGAAGCATCCTCACTCAATGGGAAAGGTTCAGAAGTGTGGAGCATGGGTTCCGCATGCTTTAAGTGACAACAACAAAAATCAGCGAGCCACAATCTCCGCTGGTTTGCTTGCTCATCACCGTTCAACTCATGGACACAAGCAACGATTTCTTTACCGAATCGTTACTAGCGACGAAAAATGGTGCCTGCACATTAATATGAAGCAGCGCAAGGAATGGCTTAGCCCCGGTAAATTACCGACACCGCGTGTGAAACAAGATCTTCATCTTCATCCACGTAAAACGATGTTGTGTGTATGGTGGGACTGGGAAGGGATTATCCATTACGAATTTCTTGAACGGAAACAAACGGTTAACCCTTTCCGGCACACTGTGCCCGGGTCGGGATACCTAAATTTAATTCCAAACTTACGAACAGCACCAAGAATAGTTTAGTAAAATTTTCCTTTTACAATGAATAGTTAAAATATCATGTTTTTAATTTCTAAAAAAGTCGTTTTAAAATTCCGGTGTCAGTCAATTATTTCTTCATTTTGCAACAAAAATTGCCCGTGCCGGAAAGGGTTAACGTAGAACTCTGTGTTCAACAGATGGAACGACTCAACACGGCTATTCAAGAGAAAAGACCTAATCGCAACATGGAGTTCTTTTGCTGCACGACAATGCCCGCCCTCATATCGCCAATATGACCAAGGAAGCCAAGCAAACGCATAGCTGGGAAGTACTGCCGCACCCGTCGTACTATCCCGATTTGGCACGAACAGATTTCCACCTTTTTCGATCTCTTGCAAATTCTATGAGCAGAGTTTCGTTCAATACTATTGCAGAATTGAGAGCTTAGTTGGATGAATTTTTCGAGTCGAAACTGGGGGTATTTCTACCAACGAGGTATGGAAAATCTTGTTGAACGTTGGGAAGAAGTTGCAAACAACAAGGAAGAATACATTGTTGATTAATTAGTTGTTAAATTTTATTGAAAAATAAACTTTTAAAAAATTTAAAAAAAGGGGCGAGAACTTAGTTACCAACCCAGTTGGCATTCCATAGTTGAGATTCCATTTTAACCTTTTCGACTCGAGAGTCTGTTATACAAATTTTATTCGGTTGACACCACTTCTTAAAAAGTAGTTTCCTTCAAGTACACAATTTCAAAAATGCTCTAATTGAATAAGGCAAATTTTACTTTCCTTTATCGCTGATACTAATATCAAATTTTGCAAAGAAAGATGATGTCCAGTCAGGCTGGACATACGAGTGAAAAGCGTTAATGATCTGAAATTTAGCATAAATTAACTCGATCAAAAAACAAAATGCAGATTACGACAAGAAAAATGTATTTTTAAAAAGGCGGGAACGTAGTTGCCAATCCAGTTGTCGTTCTATAGTTGTCATTCCATTTTAATGAGATTAAATTTAACCCGATCAAAATAACATAATATAGAATCCTGTAACAAAAATGTACGTAGAAAAACGGCGGGAACTCACTTACCAACCCACTCTGAATTATATAGTTGACATTACATTTTATTGATCTGAAATTTAACATAAATTAACTCCATCAAAAAACAGAATATAGATTCTTGTAGAAAAAGAGTATTTAAACAAACTGCGGGAACTTAGTTGCCAACCCAATATATATATATATAGGAAAGAATAATGCTTACCCTTTATAAGTATATAGTGAGAAATATTGTAGATGTCCTAATTCGTCCTATAGGACACTTATGAAGCTTTTTAAATTCTACTATTAGTTCACACTCTCCCTACATACAGTGGTGGTCAAAAGTTTCCGACCAGTTAGTTTCTTTGATTTGTTTGCCAGAAAGTTTCAGCGAAGAAGAAGCGCAATTGATTTCAAACCGGTCTCTCCAAACTCTCCAAACCGGTTTCAAAACTGAAAATACCTTTAAAAAAAAAAAAAAAAAAAAACTGCAACCAAAATCGAAAAAGCAAAAAAGAGTCATATTAAAGATTGAGCTCAGCTATCCTATGCAAAAAAAAAATTGTTTAAAAATATTCAAATTGAAACGAGAAATTCGAAAATAACCTGCCCATAGGATTAACATTACGGAGCGGGTGTTTTCAAGTGCGCGAAGAATCCAATCGGGTGTATTCCGATCCAAACTGCTATTTTTCTGATTCATTTTAAAATTCGTTTTTGCTCTCAAACGCATCAAACTTGGAAATTCTCTTAATTAGAAACTATATAATGTGTGGTGCTTCTTAATTTTTTGATAAATGCAGAAAATACTGTAAAAAACGCTGTCAAAGTTGGCATTTTGAACCGAATTTTCCGAAGCGGGGGATCTGGGAATGAAAAAAATGGTCATACTGAGAAAATAATTGTTTAAAAATCAAATTCTAATTAATTGAGCTGAAAATGAAATCACACGGCATGTTAAACATGCCTTCAGAAATCACCTCAGCAAGTTTCATGTTTTTACTTTTAAAAATGAGTCTGAAAATGTCTCAGAAAGTTTCGAGCTGTTGAGGGTGGAAAAATATTTTTTCGAATACACCCTTAAAAGAGAAACACTTGAACAAGTAACTGATAACGTTGTGACTAGGTTGCACTACTGTATCGCCTCTGAAGGTTCTCACTTTGAAAACCTTGTGCAATAATTAACTTTTCGACGTCCTTTTCAATAAAAAAAATTTTGCTGCGCCATCTGCAACGATTCTTGTGTTATTTCATTTTAAAGTTGTAGGTTAATTAAAAGACACCTTGTATTCATACATTTTCTAATTCTACAGCAGGGTTCAAAATGATAAGAACGAAACAAACACAAATAAATCAAAGGTATATATAAATATTTTACAGACATACATACAATAAATGCAATAAACCCAACTAGAGTGAAAAATTATCCAGAGCCAGGAATCGAACCCGGGACCACAGTATACAAGACTGCTGCTCTAACCACTGAGCTACTCCGCCGATGCCTAAGTCTGCAATTTCTCACTAATAAACCATGTTGGGGAAGTCACCAGCCATCTATACGACAGCCGAAAATTTGACTTCCCCAACATGGTTTATTAATGAGAAATTGCAGACTCAGGCATCGGCCGGAGTAGCTCAGTGGTTAGAGCAGCAGTCTTGTATACTGTGGCCCCGGGTTCGATTCCTGGCTCAGGGTAATTTTTCACTCCAGTTGGGTTTATTGTATTTATTGTATGTATGTCTGTAAAATATTTATATATACCTTTAACTGTTGAATGCAGGCGTTATTTATGTGTGTATGTGTGTTTTAATATATAATGTAGTATGTGTGTTTTATTACAAATAAATTAGTTCGCGTTCACTCTGCAAATGCGGAAGTGTTAAAACCAAATACATGCTATTCCAATTAATATTAAACCAATTGTTTACAAAATTTGTATATATTTTTTAATATATTTTAAAATATGTATTTTAGTAAATTTAAGCTGGAGCAAAATGATAAGAATGCCGTAAATGTTACGTTTTCAAAAGACATTATGATCGCAATTTGCAAAACTTTTTGACGGTGGGGAGAGGAAAATGCTTTCTGATTTTGAAAGACGCAAATTCTAGCTTATACAGTACGGCGCAAAAGTTTTTGCACAAGCTAAATATTTTTATAAAATGAAAAATTACATCGGAATGCTTTGAAATTTTTACTGTATCTAAACAATTTGTCTACAAATTCATGTTTCGAATTTGAAAACAATTCATTGTAAGGAAAATAATAAATTATAAAAAATTGAAAATTGTGATGTCGCAAAAGTTTATGCACAAAAACGAAATATTTACATTTTACTATCACAAAGTCCTTTAGTAGTCTATTGTGATTCCATTGCACCTGATGAGATCGAATACATGCATTGTGCATGCAGACTGTTTCCATTGCTTTCTGTTTATTATCTACTATAAACATCTTTTAAATTCTCATTTACACAAAAACAAAACCAAATTAGAGTCAAAAGATTATTTTAACATATCCAAATACAATGTACTATTAATTTATACATTTGTATTAACTTTCATTTAGAAAAGTGCTGCAGTTGGTTGGATTCGAAAAAATATGAAATTATACCTAGTGGAAATAGTTTTTTCCCCCTCAAATTTATTTTAAGGGCATAAAAAATGCATTTCATGTGGGTAAAGATATAAGAAGCTAAAGCTAAAAGGCACATTTATTTTTAACTTACTCTGATTTACTTAAAAGAATAAAGAATGATAGTTTTATTTAAAAATAAATCGTAAGTAAAATCGCCTTTATCTAGTTCTTGAAATGTAATGTTTTCTTAATTCATTGTAATGCTTAATAATTCTTTTTGTTATGAATAAAATTTCGTGTTATGCAGGTTGTATTACAGAGAAAAAATTAACTTTAATTATTATGAGAAAATGAAATTTTGAGCAATAACCAGCAACAACAGAAAACAAGAAAAAATTCTTTATTTAATACTGAATTGCGGAATAAAAATTTTAAATTAACTACTGTTGATAATAATTGCGTATTCATAGATCAGAAAAAAATTACTACAACATACGTGAATAAATTTATAAGTATTGCCTTTTATTTTTTTTATGCGCTTACTTAAAAATAAGCATTGACGCAAATACTTAAAAAAAAAACTCTTTTATAAGTATCCAATACTTATCTTAATAATCACACCTCATTTTATGATTGCAGTTCATGATTTTTCCATAAAATGTCCAATATAATACGATAATTTGGCATGGCTATCGAACCCGATTATGTAGAATTCACTGCTTCTTTTACGTTTGTTAGAAAATGTAAGCTCGTGAATTTATTTTGAAAGAAATTATCTTTGCTCTATTTCCGTTTTAATATATATGGAAAGAGGAAAGAAAAGAAAAGCAATATTAAACTATCATTTAGAATTTCTAAATTGATTTTTCAACGCATAATCATTGTTCAATTAATATGAAAGTGTTTATTTATTCAAGCATATTCCTTAAATATATTACTCTTTATTTTTTACTTATATTTTCTACTTTTTACTGTGTAAACTATTTGCAGCTTCACAGCCATTTGACCTTTTTTGGGCGACCGGGGTTTAGAGCGTAATAAATCCACTGTTGTTACAACTTGTAACGACAAAGAATATTCGATGATTTATCAACTGTGATGGGCTAACGGAAAAACCCGTTAAAATTAATGTATCAATTTATAATTAATTCCTAAAAATATTAAAATATTATATTGTCACTGGAAGCATACCTTTGTGCATAATTTTTATATAACTTAATTTATCTGAAAGTGAGTGAAAGATCAAATACAAAATCATATCATTACATGCAAAAACTAAGTTAAGTTAAATAAAAAAGTGTAAAAATAATTTAATTACCGTTTTAGTATTATTTGCTTACGGATAACTTTTGAATGCATGTAGTTCTTTTTGTTTGTTTGAAATGTAGTTTCTCAGAATGTACTACTTAATATTTATCAGGTTCCAAACATGTTATATCAGTCTTTTCCTCAATGCTCTAACTTTCGTAAAAAAATAAAAAAATAAATAAATAAATAAATAAATAAATAATAATAATAATAATAATAATAATGAAAATGATTTGAATATCTTGTTAAAAAAAGCAGTATTTTCATTTTGAAAATAAGCATTATACTATAGAAAACTGCAAAATTTGAATATGTTGTTCAAGTGGAGGACACTTTTTTCACTTTTGAAATCAGACATCTCATTATACATAAACTTTTTTATAGTGACATATAAATAATTTAGCATATATTATCATTCAAGATTAATTCTTTGTTTGGATAATGCGTTAGTATCATAAGGGCAACATTAAGAGATGTTAATATTTTGCTATAATATCACAATGATTTCTAAATTCAATTCACAAATAAGACATGAATTCGCATGATTATTATTTTTTTAATTATTTGGAGGGTATGGATTGAGTATTAATTTAGCAATAAAAAATTACCATAAATACAAAGAATAAAGAATAAAGAAAGCCTTTATTGATGCATGAATAAAAATTCAAACATATTATCATTCTTTCAATCTCAGGCATCCCCCGACTTACATATTATGCGACATATGTAGATTCGCAAGAACGTAATAAATCTCAAACATTAGATTTGTGAACATACTAGCATGTCTTATAAACGTTTATAATTATTTTATAATATTTATTATTTTATTACTTATACGTATATTAATTCCGTAATCCGCAAAATATTTGTTATTTGAAAAATGTCCTTTCAGTTTGCTTTTATATTTTTTTTTCATACTGCTTTATATCCGAGTCAGCACTGCTGTATTCACTGCTGTATTATTTACAAAATATTACTGTGTAAATATTACATATATAATAAATATTACACTTTCTTACAAAATTATGCTTAAGCAATTTACAAATTTGAGTAATGTAAAATTCAAGTTACATAAAAGTTTACAGAACGCATTGCTTATACGTAAGTCGGGGGATGACAGAACTTCACTTTTGGCCCTTTTAACTTCCGTTGAAATACTGTTTAAAAAGTAGAATTCATAAACTAAACAGTGAGTTGTAATTTGCAGTTTTATAAAGCGTAAAATTTTCAATCCCAAAGTCTGATGATGTTCACAAAACTGATAGTATTTAAAATAACTACTTGTTATTTTTTGTCCATGTGAAACATTTGTGAAGTATTATTAAATTTTTTTGTGTAAATTTTTTTGAGAATATTTTATATAAATATTCTGCAAGGCTGTCTTAGCTACCTCAGCAAATTTCACTCTTTCTGAGTTTATCTGTTTTCTAATTCAAAAATAGCTTATTTAACAACTGAAGAGATAAAACATTTAAAGAAAGCAGGGCAAATTCTTATTTCAAATATAAAATACAAATACGAAAACATTTTCATAAGTTGCCCCCCCCCCCCTACGGGGGGGAGGAAATTATATAAAATACAATTGCAGTATAAACTTGTACCAATATTTTATTTCTACATCAAGATCTCGAAATGAAAATCCTTAGAACAACGAAGGGGAAAAAATCTCACTCAAATTCACAATATTATGTATTCATTACAACAATTTACAATGCTTTTAGTTAGTTCTACTAATCATTTTTAAGAAAAGAAAGAAATCATTTAGCGTAACCCAAGCTTCCTCATAGAAAAGTACAGGGGAAAATACAGCAAAGATTAATTTACATGTGCAGTGACGTCAAAACCCGTTTCGTCACGTGACGCGGCTTTTTCCCGCCAAGACAAAAACTGCATTTTTAAAGTTAATTTAATGGATTTTCCGATTTTCAAAAAAACATAAAAATGGTATCAAAATGCTCGTACTTTTCTACTCTATAAAATGCAAGTTAAATTGAAAAACTTGCAATTTCCCCATTACAGCCAATCTTTTAATTCTTCAATCCTCACAAAATGTGGTTTTCCTCGACGTTTCTGAGTAATATACATTTTTAATTGTTTTCCACGTTGCAAAACACTATAAACACCACGATTAGACAGATTAAAAATAAGCACAAATTTGCAAAAAAGATTTACCTCCAGCTTTCAGCTTCCAAACGTCTACAACTTCTTCAGGCGAGAACTGCAGAAATTTCGGCATTTTGAACTCATACAGCAATCTCTACACTTTATACTCTAGGAAAAAAGTCTCGCCGATCTTCCACCTATCATGTTTAAGGAGATATTTGCATAAAATATCATTTGTGCATAAACTTTTGCGACATCACAAAAACTGTTTTCTTGTAATTTCTGATTTTCGTAACGATGAATTTTTTCGAAACTTGAGATATATATTTATGATCATAGTATTCACCTACAGTGGATATTTGAAAGTATTACGTTGTATAATTTTATTTTTATTAAAATATTTGTGTTGTGCTTAAACTTTTGCACCGCACTGTATCTACACCGGATTCTGACTTCCAAGGATTTTTGTTAAAATTAAACGTTCAAAGACTGTCATTTTTAATTTCTTACAGAATTCAGTTATTTATGGTATTTCAAAATTTATGGTAAGGCCGAGAATTCATTCGAAACTGTCCGAAAATTTGATTGTTGACACGGGCGCAAGCAAAGGAAACTGGAAGCCAAGATAAAGACGCTAGCATCAGTATGAACTATAATAAGAACAATAAAGATGTCTGGAATCCTTAAATATGTAAAAACACGTCGGTGTACGTGTTTAATATTTCGCTATAAGAAATCCCTCATTCAGTTTGCAGAGAAACATCTGAAGCAGCAACAAACGAATTGGTCTAAAATTAGCTTCACTGAAGAAAAGACGTTTAATTTCAATGATCCGGATGGTATTCATATTTTATTAATATTTGGCACTGAAGGAAATAGATGTATTTTCCATTCGTCAACTTGGAGGAAGCTTCCAAATGGTTTGGATAGCTTTTTTTTTATCAGGAGATAAGCGCTTAAAATTTCTTCTCTAGAAGGACAACAAAATATGCATACCTTACATGATAGAACGCCATTTGTTGAACCAGGGTGAGAAAATAGCCGGCCTTACAATAATTTTCAACAAGACAATGCCACAATGCACTCTGAAAGCCATAAAGTTGTTTTTTTTTTTAAACATAATAATATTCTCAAACTTGATTTACCATAACCAACAGCCGGGACTTAAATCTCATGGAGGACGTTTCGGGTATTATAGATTGTGCAACATCTACAGGATAAATTGTTAAATTGGCCAGTATAACTCGATAACACAATTAAAATGTTTACATTTTCGAGTGATAGCGTGTTTTACCATCTCGGCATGTTCGAAACCTTGTAAGCATTTTTAACTTTACCCTCTTCAGACCTGAAGCTAAAATAATACAACTACAAATACTCATTCGTTGGTTTTTCACAAATAAACTGGCACTATAGATCACAGAAAAAATCCTTTTTTTTTAAGTTGATACTTTAGGGAACTAGGGATTTAGGTTCACAAATATGGATCTGAAATTACAAATCCACTTAAAATATCAATTTAATTATCACTAACCTAGGTTCACACAATCATAAATTTAAGGCCTTTAAACAACTGAATGATCTACAAATTTTCAAAATATTTTACTGTAAAGTACTTAAGTTAAATATTTATGAAAATTTCTCAATTTCTTGGCCAAACTGTCTTGAAGACATTTTGCAAACGCAACATTGAAATGAACATGAAAATAACATTTATTTTATGAGGAAATCAGCATAGATGTTGCCATTTATTGGTTTGCTTTTAAAGCAAAAAAACATTCAGCTATTAAGAAATGAAGTTAAAATAAGAAAAAAATCAAACAGTTTAGTTTTAATGAGGAAAAGAATAAAGGTCAAAAAGTGCTACAACTCAGAAGTTGGGTTTTTTGAGTTATGGCTGCCATTCTACTTGGTTTTTACACCTTTACCAATCACCTAAAGTACCAGATAGTGCACTGAAAATCCAGCCACGAGGTAGCAGTTGTGTTTGCAAGATGGCAATTGACCTTTCCACAGCCGGGAAACAGTTTTTCGCATTTCCTGAAAAACAAAGTTTTTTGAGTTTTGAAGCAAGGGTGTGATATGTGGACCCAGGTAGCGAAGAGGCTGGACAAGTGACACTACTCTATACATAAAGATGTGCCGCATTCCGAATTCACTGCTTTTTGACACTAATACAAAATCTTATTGATCTCTACATACATAAAATTTGTATGTATTCTTATTTTACTGAGATTCACAAGAATCTAAAAACTTCCTGTTTTCCTGTTGCATAGTTTGTTTCAGAAGTTTATGTCAAAACCAATATTGGAAAATGACAATCAGGAAATGGCGATAAATTTGGTAGTAATTGAGCGTAACTAAAAAAGTACGATATTTACAGAGAAATAGTAATAATGCATGTGGTATAGGAGAGCCTCTGTTTAGTTCAAATTATGTAGGAATTGAAAACAATTTTAGAAAAAGATGTCAAAATGATGACAGAAAGATTCTAGCTGTGGATTAGAGAAAATGAAAAATTGGCTTTCCTTAAAAAATGAATAAATCTTAATTTTAATTAAAAGATAAAAATCAAAAGAATTTTGCCTCTACTTATTACTTATTTTTTAATTGCATATTTGAATGTTTGGAGTTTTTATTTAACATTGATGCCTGATTGATTTGAATATTATAAACGAGGGATCTGTTTAGGAAGAAATTCGGTCCTTTAAGGGACCCTTCACAAAATTTTCCTTTCAAAACAGGACCCTTCACAAAATTTTCCAAATCAAAACAGGACCCTTCACAAAACTTTTCACTTTAAAAAAGGACCCTTCACAAAATCCTTTGTCTTAAAAATAGGTCTTTTGCAAACTTTTTCTGCTGAAAACAAAACTTTTCACAAATTTAATCATTGAAAAGTGAAACTGGCATGTCACTTTTACATATATAAAGAAAATATATGTAAGTTACATACATATATCTTCTTAAAAACATATAAAAATGAACCTGAATATACGATCATTTTTAATTCACAAAATTAGGACTAGATTTTTCACAAATGTAAAAAAGCTGTTCGCAATTACACAAAAACAGGACTCTGAGTGAAAAGTCTGGACAGACCCCTGTAAACTAAATATTGATTATAATAACTAAATTGTTATAAACTAAAACAGATACCATGCTTGTCAGATCTCGACAGAGTAATATATATATATATATATATATATAATCAAAACAAAATATTATATCACTATTAAGATATAATATTCAAATTTTATACGGTAATTCATTTTTTTCTTCATATAACCCAGTTTTCAACAATTTTTAACGAATCATTCATGTCAGTGTTATATAGCACGATCTAAAGTTCACTTCCTATTGGACAATAGGAAGCAGGCGTGTCTTTCAACATCAGACCGGTGTATTGCCAGATTAAACACCATTTCTTAATGAAGAAAAAAAAATGAGAATTATTTCCTGGGCCACGTTCCCACAAAACAATGAAGCAGGTGCGGTTACAGATAAGGGGGCGGGCAAGGAAAGGGGATAGGGATCTCTGTACGTGATCTGATGTTTAAATACCCGACCCTGTCAAGATTTAATGCCCCTAATATCAAAATTCCATGTTTGAAAGGTGGTTTTGATAGCGGTTTTGATTGTGGGAAACAAGACTTTTAAATCTCTTTTGAGATTTAAGATTTTCTATACAAATTAAAGTGACATTTGTTAGAATGTATTACTCAGGCCGCTATATTTTTGCCAAAAATAGACTATATAGATTAAAAATACAGCGCATAAAGATAAAGATATTCACCAAAAGTATGTTTTTGTTTTACACAGAATTCGAATGTAGAAATTTTTGGAACTCTGGTAAATTTCCTTTCATTGCTTCTTATTATTACTCCTCGAAAGATAACGTTAACTTTACTCTAGAATTATATTTTATTTTTCCTTTTTAAAGGAGACACTGTGTTATCTTCATAGTATAAGAGATATGCATTAGTTTGAAATAATGTTACATAGAATGTGTTATATTGTCGCAATTATAAGATAGAAAAATATTTTATCTCGATTAAGAGAACTATAAAATAAGCAAACGAAAAAAAAAAATATGTTACTCATCTAATTACCTAAAAAACTGTTTTACAGAATAATATAATATATATCGAGTATTTTGAAATAACGATATTTTGTGGTATCTTATATAAACTCCTAAATTTGCGTACAAAAAACATTTATAAACGGGAAAAATTGTGTTTTTGATAATTTTACTGACTTGTAAGTTTCAAATATTAAGTATTTCTTGTTTTACTTCCTTAAGTTCTACAAAGATGCTTCAAATTTAGTCACTAGGTAAAATTACACAGGGCGAAATGTACATTCATTGTAAAAACTTTTCCTATTTTCTTAATTTAAATAATTTGCCCTAATTATAGGGTAATTCCGGGATTTATGCCGCACATTTTTTTGAATCTATGTATAAAGTCCCATGGTGGGCATAAAATAAAAAAAATAATGCTGTGCTATTTAAGGTTAAATATACAAAGCGTGTACTGCGGCAAAAAAATTCAAAACATATAATTAATATTTTTTAACAATTTTTTTCTGAAACATTACATTGCGGCGCGTCACCCGTACATTCAGGCTGAGACGCCGCACCTGTGCGCAAGGCCGTAGCCATTGGGGGGATCACCAGGGTTTGAACCCCTCCGAAATTTTTGTGGCGTGACTAATAATCAAGATTCAAAAATAAAAATTCCACGCTAGAATATCTTTATTGCATGCAATTTCTAAAAAATATTTAAAGGCCATTCGATTTTTTTTTTAGAATGGAGCTATCTAAAAGCATAACGCTAATAATGTTAAAATAAAATAATTACAACAGCCCAATACAAATCACCAGAATTGTTTAGCACTTGAAAACATATGTAAAAAATGCCAAACATTAATTTGGTTTGTACTAACGACAATACGCACTGAAGAAGTGCCCACTAAATAAAATTATAATTTTATTTGCAATGAAAAAAGCTTAAAGTTTCTTTTACAATTATATTAAATTAAATTATTCGAATTCACAATAAAACTTAATTAAAATCTTAACACTTGCGTCTATTCAATTAGTAAAAAACAAAGTAAAAAACAAAGTAAAGTGAGTAAAAAACAAAGTCTAAAATAAGTCAAGATTAGACTTCAAGATCCTAAATTTTCCTCCGAAATATTTTTCTGGCTACGGCCTTGCCGCGCTTGTAATAAGAACAGAATTAAATTATAAATAAAAATTTTCATATTTGGGCTATAATTAATGATGTAATAACAAAATGAAACTAAATGAGTACAATGAAACGTATTAGTACATTCAAATTAATAATTCTTTGCCTTACTTTCACTATTAAAATTATCGACTTATTTTTTTTTTACATTAAATTTTAATTGTCCAGCAACAACGTAACATCAATGTATTAGAGAGGAGAAAGAAAAAAAAGTAAAATTAATGTTTACGTAATTTATTTGTTAACCCTTTCGGTACCAGTGACTTTTGCACAAATTTTATTCGTTTGGCACTACTTTTTTAAAAGAAGTTACCTTTACTTAAATAATCATGAAAATGCTCTAATTAAAGGAAGAAAATACACTGCTCAAAACAATTAAAGGATATTTGAAGTTTTATATAAAATAAAGATATAAACGAAATTTTTTTTGCCGAAAATAGAAGAAGAGAATCACAAATGCAAATTTTTCTGGTTTTCAAACTGTGCAGTATGCAAATTTTGAGTTCGACGTCAAAAACGTCGCTTCAGCGGCAGCGAATGAAATTTGACTTTCAACTGGATAAAAGAGAATGAAGACAAGGATGATCGGCATTCAGTGATTGCTTTGTTTCGATGAGTACGATGTCTCAGCGAAGTCATTTGACAGATTCAGAAGCTTTGAGAATTGTTGGTAGGTTAGAAGGGGACCAAACTCAAGCCGAAGTAGCGCAAGCCATTGGAGTGTCATAAAGTGTCATTTCCAGGATCTGGAACCGTTTTTTGGAGAGTGGATGTGCAGGCCGAAGACCAAGGCAAGGTCGTAGACGGGCAACAACGCCCAATGAAGATCGGTATTTAGCATTAACAGCTCGGAGACACCGAACCATGAACGCTACTCTTCTCCAACAACACCTTCGCTCGGCTACAGGCACCACCATTTCAACTCAGACTGTCCGAAACCGGCTCCATGCTGTAGGTCTGTATGCTCGCCGACCGATGGTATGTGTTAGATTAACATCAAGGCATCTGCCCCACTGCATTAACATCTGTTTTCTGACGAGTCCCGTTTTTCTGTGCATCCGGATAATAGGCGTATTTTCATCTGGAGGGACGTGGCAGTAGGAATAATCCTGCGTTCGTGCACGAAAGTGTCAGATTTGGCGGTGGAGGAGTGTTGGTGTATGGTGGCATCTCCATTGACGGGCGCACTGACCTCTACATCATTCGAGATGGAGCTCTGACTGGTCGCCGATATAGGGATGAGCTCCTCAGACCTATTGTAGTCCCTTACGCTGCAGCAATCGGAGATAACTTCATTTTGATGAACGATAACTGCAGGCCACATCGTGCAAACCTGGTGGAGGATTTCCTTTTCGAGGAAGGAATCGTTCGAATGGAATGGCCAGCGTGTTCTCCAGACATGAATCCAATCGAGCACGTTTGGGACGCTCTAGGAAGACGAGTTTCTGGCCGCCAACAATCCCCGCAAACTCTCCAAGAACTGGAAAGAGCTCTTCTGGAAGAGTGGGGCAGAATACCCCAACTCGTCATTAATAGCCTCATTGAGCCCATGCCTCAAAGGTGTTCAACGTTGCTGACCGCCCGTGGAAACCATACCCCCTACTGAAAATGATTTTCTTTGAAGAAAACACCTTTTCTTATTCTTTTTTTCTCATATGCACAAATTGTGTTTTTTTCCTTTAGTACACAAATGCGCAATAAAATGCATTTTTTTCTGCCAAACATGTGTAATTTATTCTCATACAACCTACTATGTCTGTCGACCATGTATCAATCAGCTAAACAGTTTACCAGATACAAAATCCACCTAAAACTGCAATATCCTTTAATTGTTTTGAGCAGTGTATTACTGTTCTTTTTTACTGATGTCAGAAACAAATTTTGTATGCTCTTTATGAAGGTGCTTATATGCACCTAGGGTCCCGAATGGGTTAAGAGACCTGTTTTTTCGATTACAAACTACAGAAAATGTGTCGAAAAAGTACAGTCTTTATGTAACTACATTTGATACATGATGCAACGAAGCCAATTACACTTCCTCTTTTCTGTAGTAGTTTTCTAAACATTCCTTGCAAAGAACGTCTGCGTTACGCGTAATCCAATATTTCATTATTATCATCTTGGCTTGCATCTTTCTTGCCCTTCTTACTTTTTATTTTTCCATTTTTCTCCTTTGGTTTTAGTAAACTTGATAGCATGCCTAATGTGGTTAGTCTGTGCAAAAAGAAAAGGAAAAGTTAATAACACTTAGTCATCCCATACAAAAGAAACTGCCGCATGTATACCGGAATTGCAGTGCGGCACTTATCCCATTTTGCATGGAGCAGACGTCGGCCATCACAGTTACCTGTCATCGCTAAGGGTAATGGCGTAACCATACACACAGTACTCTATACAACCGCTACACTTTTTTTTGCCTTCGAAATCATGCATGCATTTAGTAATTAGTGTATGAAAAGTATTTAAACATAACGTGTTTAAAAGTTTGTACAGTGAAATCATGCACTTACGTCAAAATAAGGATTATACTTCAAAAGTAAACATCGAAGTGGGATTCACGCTATACCTAGTTAAAATAATCTCACTGCGCACCTATACTGTGCGTTTGACGACCATCTATCGATAATTACAAGAAATACAGGGGGTGCGGAATCTATCCCGGATGCGGCGACTCTCCCGGAGTTACCCTATATTATATATGCATTATATATATAAACTGTTAGATGTTCCATTAACCTTAAAAATCTCATATTGCATTACTGAACAAAGGGGTTGGTATGAAGCTGAAACTATCTTTATAAGATAATGTTGTTTTGATAATACAGTCAAATCTCGTTATCCCGACACTCTAATGACCAGAAAAAAGTGTCGTCATAAGCGGAGTGTCGCGGTAATCGGTGTTGAAGAAAAATATGTTTAAAAAAAGCTGTATTTTTAATTAATTTAAAACATTTTTTAATGCATAACTGTTCTTGCAGTTTTAAGCAATGAAACATTATTATTAAACAAAATAAACGCAAAAACAAATTTGAATAAAAATCAGATTTATGACGACTTGCTTTTTTTTATTATTATTGTTACATGAACTATTGATGAATTAAGGTTTGCTTATCCCTAGATGTGCTTCTTAGAATTCTTTTTTCAGTATTATACAATGAATTGTAATAAATAATCGTTGTTTCAGAAAACGATGTTAAATAATTTCTGATCGATTCAATGCAATGCAATGCTTCGATTTCAGTCGGATGAAAAACGCCGTGTAACCACAAGAAATCGCAGCCTAACCAGAACAAAAAGACCTCGAATAGACTGATATACGTCTATCTGGAACTTATGTGGATCATTCATAGCGTGTAGGTTTATTTATTCAGATAAAGGATTCAAGTAAAATTTCTCATTTATATCAATAGGTATTTTAGACACTTTTGTGAAAAGTTTGGCTAAGACATTTCTTATCGCTTAATTACCGTGCTTATAAGATGGATTATGAAAAATGGACAATTTTCCTAAACCGTCAGGATATCCGGAGATGAAGATTATTCAACGTCGTAAAATACGGAGTTTATTTACATTAAAATTATATACAGAAAATCGGGACTTTGAAAAACCGACGGGATAAGAGGAGTGACGTGAAAACCGGGTGTCGGGATAATGGAGTCCGACTGTATATTATACAAAAGCAAATCTAAGTCCAATATTTAAAATAATATATAACGGAAATACTGATATATTTTAAGAAGAAAGATTGACGATATTTTATTTATTGATTTTCTTTAAACTTTGTTAAAATCAGGAATTCAAAAATATTCATTAAATAAAGAACAAAATAAAATAGTTGCACATTTTAGAATTAACTTTAGCATTAAGATGATGTTCTAAAATTTTGTTTTCCTTGCTCGTTCTTCATTAATGCTAATTTTCCTAACGCGTTTATAAACTCATTCAAAATTTTAGATATTCAAGTGCCAAAGAATAGAGCAACAAGTTTTATTTTTCCATGTGATACGGATTTTGTTATTACAGATAAACGAGATTGGATATGATATAACAGACTTACATTTACAATCTAATTATGAAGAAATGTATATCAATTGAAGCTCTGTAAAGAACTTTTCTAATGGTTAAGTATGAATTATGTTTAGTAAAGCGTATTTCAATAAGCCTTTAAAATTATACCACGGAATGTGAGATCAAATGTATAGATGGCTGAATAGGTAAGTGTGTTAATATGTGTGAACTGTTAATATGTGTAAACCCCTCGTAACAAAAACTTTATTCCAGAAAAAAGAACTGCTTCATTTATTCCGGACTCAAAGGTACTCCTTTCTTTCTTTCAATGTCAATGTATGTGCATTAGCGCTAGCTCATCAAATTTTCCCGCTAAATGTGGTTAAATGTAGAGGCATGGTTTTTGCCTTCTTTTTTTCCCCTTTGACACTTAATCAGTTGCTGTGAATATGTACTTCATGACAGGTCGTCTTTGCTTTTCACGCCCGGATGAAATTAAATGTTACTTTTCAATATTATAATCAAGATGTAACTAAATAAGCTAGGTGTGAAATTACTGCATCATGATAACATCCAACTGAAACATGGAAATATACACAAAATAAGAATCAATACATTTAATCATATTTCTTCTTAAAATAAATAAGTTGGAAATTGCTCATCAAACGTGGCAAATGAGGTGCGTTCGTACCATAATTAGTTTTATAAATATTTTTTGCGCAGCATATTGTACTAAATGTTTATTTTAGTGCACTTCATAAGTGCATATCAATTTCATTCTGTTCAAAAGGCTGTAACATCATTAAAATGTACTTACAAGAATTTTTTCCCATTGGTCGTAATGTAACGAAAAACTTTTGACTGTCCCTCTAATTAAACTATACATGCGATTTTCATAAAATTTCAAATGTCTTGACAAAATTGTGCAACAATTATGTATTTAAAATTTTAGATCATTCGGAAGGCTGTAATATCATTAAAATGCACTTGTAATAATTTATTCCCATTGGCCGTAATGTAACGGAAAACTTTTGACTGTCCCTGTAATTAAACTATACATCCAATTTTCATAAAATTTGAAATGACTTGACAAAATTTTGCAACAATTGTATATTTAAAATTTCAGACCATTCGGTTGGGTAGTTTTTGCTCTGTTATATGCGGACGGGCAGACAGGCGGACGGACTGAACGACAACTACGTATTTATATAATTACGAACGCACCTAAAAATAGAATCGCCGAATCTTACAGAAGAGGAATGGTGACGAACTTCATTTCGGCTGCTTCCGGGCGAACCTGATCGTGGAGACCAGGTACGAGAAATAACTCTTTACCTTATTAATGACTTGCAGTTATTTGTTATCTATGAAAAGAAGTTCCTCCTAACATACCATAATATATTTATAACAGATTATGAGACTGAATGCGCTCTTTATTTAAAATATATTAACAGTTATTGTGACATATAAATATTTGCTACATTTTTATATGTAAACGACAAACTAAAAACAATACATTATACTGTTGATATTATTATTTAATTGTATATAAGAAGATCATTTATTCTATATAATTAAAAATAAAAATGAGTATGTTAAAAGATACTACTATTGTTGAAAAATTGGGTCTGAACAATTATGATGTTTGGAAATTTCGTCTTGAAATGTATTTACAGAGGGAGGACCTCTATAGTGCTATCACACAGGATCCGCCCGATAAAATGACGGATGATTTTAGAAATAAAAACAGGAACGCTCGAGCCATTATAAATTTGTTGATTGATGATAACCAAATCATCCATGTGGAGAATTTAGAAAGTGCGCGTGATTGCTGGAATGCATTATAAGACATTCACGAACGCTCGAAGCTGAGCAGCAAACTCTTTTTATCAAGGAAGTTGTATTCAATAAAATTATGCGAAGGTGGCAATATGGTTGACTACCTTACCAAAATTTATCAAACTCGCGATAAGCTGTTAGTTATCGGAGAAAATATTAATGATCAACATCTTGCAACTTTAATGCTCTGCTCTCTCCCTCCCAGTTATGACGGTCTCATTACCGCTCTGGAGGCGAGGGATGAGCGTGAGTTAAGATCTTCATTCGCAACAAATTAGTTGATGAACTCAGCATTAAAGGTAAAATTTCAAAAAATGAAAATAAGTCAATTTTGCAGGTACTGTAAGAAAAATTCTCATAATATCGAAGAATTCTGGACTTTGAAAAATAAAAATGGAGACATGAATAAGCAGCATTATAACAACAGATCTTACTATCCGCCCCACAAAACAGCAATGTGCTTTCAAGGCAGTACAGGCGCGAATATTTCCAAAAATAAAAATTTTGAAAAGGAAAAATCTAATGATAAGAAACTTAACCTTTTTTCTTGGCAATGCCCCAAAGGACCTCTGGGTCATTGATTCAGGTTTTTCTACATACATATGTAATGACAAAAACAAATTTAATGAATTTAATCGCAGTGTTTCTAGTGTAAAAATCGCGAATGGTCACGAGCTATTACTCTGAAGATTACGGGTCAGTAAAATTAAATACGCTCATGTCTGATAAAACACATACAACGATAACATTAAAAATTGCCTTATATGTACCTGAAATTGAGACAAATTTAATTTCTATAAAAAGAGCTACCGAAAAAGGATGTATAGCAATATTTGAAAATCAATCCAGTAAAATAACTCACGAAGGTATATTACGTACCTCGAGGGTTATGTCAACAACAATTTGTATGAGTGTAAAATAGAACACGATATGACTTACAATGTAAATATGATAAATGTTTGCGAAAATAAAGACTGTTTACATAAATGGCATAGAAAACTAGGCCATAGAAATATCAATCATATTAAGTAATTAGTGAATAAAAATATGGCGTTAGGAATCAAAATACGGTAGGGGCGTTAGGGGTAAACACGGTGATGCATCTGAAACCTGTATTGTATCAAAACTCACAAATGATCCATATCCTAAAACCGCAAGTTTCAGAGCTACAGAGTCCACAGAGTTAGTACATTCAGATTTATACGGGCCTATGCAAACCGCTACGGTGGGCGGTAAATACTATTACCATTACATACCTACTGAAAACCAAAGATGAAGTTTTTCCTAAATTTAAAGACTATGTAGCGATGGTCGCGAATAAATTTGAAAGGAAGGTGCAAGCTATTCGTACCGACAACGAAAGGGAAGACACAGGGAAGGAAATCGAAAATTATCTAAAAAATAAGCGAATTAACCATCAGCTTACTATTCCGTATACCGCGCCTCAAAATGGGGTTGCGAAGCGCAGGAACCGTACCTAGATGGAGATGGCACGGTGTCTCCTTAAGAGTTCTCAAATTCTTTTGTTCTCAAATCGAAAAGGACAACTATCTGACACAAGTTTGAATTTATTTTTGTTCGAAAATGCATGAAACTAGCTGATGTTGTTGTTCAGAAACTATGTAATAGAGCTGTTTTTTCCCTTTTTTTGCAAACGCAATACATATTTCAGAAAATAATATCAAAGTGGGCGTTTTGAACCAAATTTCCACGCAAAGGGTGAAAGAGCACTCAAGAGCGGACGAAAAACGGGTTTGTCACGTGATCGAATTCACTTATAACTCAATAGGCAATTGATTGATCAAAAAATAGAAAAAACAGTTCCATTCCAAATCGCTTTCTTGGCCAGGCTTTCCAATTTTATATCTTTCCGTTAAAAATGAATTTGTAAATATGTCAAAACGTTTTTCTTAAGAACAGCCTTAATGATAGTGGATTACCCGACTCATTCTGGGGGGAAGCCATCTGTACCGCAACATACATACAAAATCGCCTCCCATCCTCATCCAAGACTGCACTCCCTATGGAAAATGGACCGGTCGCAAACCAGATCTCTCTAATATTAAAACTTTCTGTTGTCGTGCCTTTGCCTATTGTGCAAAAGATTCATAGAAGAAAATTGGACAATGCGGCCATAGAGGGAATATTCGTAGGTTACGATAACAGGAACAAACGTTATAGAATTTGTAGTGATGGCAAAAAAATCATAAGTAGAACCGTAAAATTTCTGGAGGACAGAAGTCATGATATAACCGAAAATAGCGTATTAAATAAAAACAGTGAAATACCGAATTATGATAACCCTCAACCAAAATTACAACTAATTCATGATAATTTTTATTACACCGGAGATGTAACACAAAATCAGCATGCAAATTCGGACAATTCGATCGCACCGCAAAATATTCTACGTAGGTCAAATAGAGACAACAGGGTTTCCTCGCAGAAGCAGCAGGTTTGCATTCTTAACAAATAATGTCTGAATAGAAGATCCGAAGAGTTGGGACGATATAATAAATATGCAAAACCCGATAGAAAAGGAAAATTGGATAAATGCAACTTTAGTGGAAATGAATTCCCTTCGCGAAAACAAAACATGGGAATTAGTTGAAAACAAACAACGAACGACTCAACGGGACATCGAACAGGAACGAAAGTGATCGGTTGTAAATGAGCGTTCAAATCTAAATACAATAGCCGGGGTTCATTAAAGAAATTTAAAGCAAGACTGGTCGCAAGGGGTTTTTCCCAAAAGTTTGGGATAGATTATGACGAGACTTTTGCACCAGTTGCGTCTCATACTACAATAAGAAGTTTTTTGTCTATGGCTTTATATAAGATTCTGAATTTAAGACAGGTCGATATTAAAACTGCTTTCCTACACGGGGAACTTAATGAAAATGTGTATATGCGTCAGCCTGCTGGTTATGTTGTGGCAAAAGGTATGTAGGCTCAAGAAGGCCATATACGGTTTAAAACAGGCTGCTAGGGCGTGGAACCTGAAATTGCATAAATCATTATCAAAATTAGGTTTTCCCCAAAGCCCAATCGACAAATGCTTATATAAACAAACAACAGATAACACAAAGACTTACTTAATTGTTTACGACAACGATCTCCTAAGAGCAGGGGAAGATCAGTACACTAATAGGTTTATAAGCGAATTAAAGAAAGAATACCCATAACTGACTTAGGTGAAGCAAAATATTATCTAGCGATAAATATAAATCGCCCCAACAAGAATACAATGACACTCGATCAAACTAATAAAATTCAAGAATTGATAGTCAAATTTGGTTTAGAAAATTCAAAACAGGCGCTAGCACTGCAGGAAAAGTACCGGATTGAAGTAATGTGATGGCATACCAATGCTGGCCTGTTGTTGGCCATCACTGATGGGCCAGCTGCATTCGGCTCAGACACTTTTCGAGAGGTTTAAGTAATGGCACCCTTGCATTTTACCGCTGATGGCACTGCTGGCTGCCATCTTTTTTCCAGTTGATGGCCCACTATTTCTTTGTTTGCTGGGTAGGAACAAGCATTCCAGAACTGGGATTGGGAAGCAGTCAAGAGAACGATAGGTATCTCAAAACCAAAATTAACTTTAAATTAACATACATTAATTTTGAAAAACCAGTCTTGAGGGCATATTCTGATTCAGATTGGGCAAACGATCCAGTGGACAGAAAGTCTACTTCTGGAAATCTTCTAATGCTGGGAAACAACGCAATTTATTGGGCATCCAAGCAACAAAAGTGGCTCGCAATGTCCGCCTCAAAATCGGAATATGTGTCTGTGGCTAGTACAGCACAGGAGATAACTTGGTTAATACAGCTTCTGAAGGAACTCAACTTAGAACAACAGTGTCCCATCATTTTGCTAGAAGACAACCAGTCTTCGATTAAACTTGCCGAATCTGACAAATATCATCAGAAAACAAAACACATTTCCTTAAAGTATCACCTCATTAGGAATCTCATGGAGGAAGGAGTAATAACGCTTCAGTATCTAAACACTGCAGCGAGGACAGCTGACATCTTCACGAAACCCCTTCCCAACCCTGTCTTCGAACTTCAGAGAGAAAACATCTTAAACTATAAAACTTTTGTTCCGGGGTTTCAGCGGGGGTGTTAATATGTGTGAACCCCTCGTAACAAAAACTTTATTCCAGAAAAAAGAACTGCTTCATTCATTCCGGACTCACAGACACTCCTTTCTTCTTTCAATGTCAATATATGTGCATTAGCACTAGCTCATCAAATTTTCCCGTTAAATGTAGAGGCATGTTTTTCGCCTACTTTATTTCCCCACTGACACTTAGTCAGTTGCTGTGAATATGTACTTCATGCCGGGTCGTCTTTGCTTTTCACGCCCGAATTAAATTAAATGTTTCTTTTCAATATTATAATCAAGATGTAAATAAATAAGTTAAGTGTGAAATTACTTCATCATGATATCATCCAAGTGAAACATGGAAATACACACAAAATAAGAATCAATGCATTTAATCATACTTCTTCTTAAAATAAAATATAGAATCGCCGAATCTTGCAGAAGAAGGAATGGTGACGAGCCTCATCTCAGATGCTTCCGGGTGGACCTGATCGCGGACAGGTAAGAGAAATAACTCTTTATCTTATTAATGACATGCAATTATTTGTTATCTATGAAATGAGGTTCCTCCTAACATACCATAATATATTTATAACAAAGTATATAATATAGGGTATCTACAGAAATTGTAAAAAAAGTTCCCTGATTTTTCCATGATTTCCCTGACTATCGTCATCAGACTTCCCTGATTTCCATTATTAACAATACACATACGGTATTTTTTTATGTATGCCAATTCCTCGTATAAAACAGTTATCCAGCTTGCTAATATCTCATTTGGGAGAAAAAACAAGAGAAAAACAAAAATATTGTCCAATATTCATTAAGTATTGGTTGACAGCAGGGTTGGGTTTTTGACGTCAAAAACTGGTTTTTGACATGACAGTGGTAAAAACCGTGTTTTTACCGGTTTATTCCGTCAAAAATCTATCATTTGCGATTTTCCTCCAATTTATAGTGTAAGTGTAGCATACAATACATTTCTAGATTAATTTTTCCTTGTTGTTCTTGTTATTATTATTCACAATTACTTTATTAAATTTATTTAAAAGAAGAGCATTTCCTAAATGGGAAAAATTTAAAAATACAAGAGTAAAAGGAAAGAACAATATTTGTCATAATCTCCACTAATATAGATTCTACTAACTGCAATGAGCATTAATATTATATGATAATAAAAGGTTATTATAATTATTAAATAACATTCTACATACATTTTTAATAAAATACATTAAAATTATTTTAGAGATGCAAAAATGCTGTTATATGGTATGACCATAGATGTCAAGCATGGACTGTGGCCATTGAATAAATTTGAATATTCTTAGATATAAAATTTGCAAATGCATATCTTATGTATTTCATAAATGCAATTATTGGGATTTTCATTTTCACTTCAATAAGCAGAATCTTAAAATTTTAATTAATAATTTTTTCATACAAACATGTAGGACCCGATTTCAGGTGAAAGCTCTTAGACTTAAAATTTAACACATAACTAAACTATATTTAAGAAAAATCAGAATATAATGTCCTGTTCCCATATCATATACATTTTACTTAAAATTATTTAGGCATTATTTAAAGTGAATTGAAAGAAATAACACATTGCATATTTTTATTACATACATATGACTGTATGAGTAAAAATCTTTTACCGTTAAAATTATTCTTAAATTACTATTAAATTTAGAGAGATTCTTAAATGTTTTATTTATTGTTTAATGCAGTTTAACTTTTTAATTAATGGATATACATTTCTGCTGTAAAGTAATATTTAATTATTTATTTATTTTAAGGAAATAATTAAATTACTTAACAAAATAACAAATAGAAATAAATTACTTAACAAAAATATATAGTTAAAAATTGAGTTTTCACATGGTTTAAAGTTTATGGATTTGCAATTTTAATCTCTACATAATCTCTAGATATAACTTTGAAGAACAAGTCATTCCTTTCTCCCAAAAGATGTATGTAATTCTCAACTATTAAAATATATTTTATGTCATTTATTTATATATTTATTTATATAAATCAAGTTTTGCTATATGAAATAAAAATCAATGAACAATTTTGATTTAACACTTTAAGAAGTCTTACTTCTGAGGAAATTTCTGAGAAAGCTATTTAGTTTTAAAGAGTGTAATAAATTCTGCCGAAATTATACTCATTTTTAAATCTTACACTTATGGGTTATAGAATTTCTTTAAAAAATCTAATTTTTACAGAATATGCCAAATAGCTTAGGATTATTATAGAGATCTGCTAATAGAGATGTATATGTATTATTCTAATGCAATTCTTTTTTATTTTTCTTCGATAGATAAATATACTTCAGAGTCTTTTCGATATTGAATATTTCATGTAAAACAACTTAATACTAAAGACAGAATGAAAAAAGATAATGTAAAAACAAACTACTACTAAAAAATAGGTTTTTGACAGTTTTCGACCTTTTTGACAAAGAGGTTTTTGACATGACGGTAAAAACCATGGTAAAATCCGGTAAAAACCGTCATGCGTCAAAAACTTGCCAACCCTGGTTGACAGTTTTAAAAATCTGAACTCAAAATTTAGTCTAACTTCATACAGTGGCCAATGGATATAGGGTGACCAGAAAATCTCCTCATTTTCTGAAAAATACTCAATTCTAAGACTTATCTTACATCTGAAGGGATAGCTAATGGATTAAGCTGGCCACCTGGTCAGGCTATGCTAATGCATCATTTAAAAATGGGTAAATTGCCTTCAATATAAGCGCTATCAACAGAAAATGAGGAAATCTGATCACCTTAATTTGCTTTAAATATCAAAAACTCATACAATGTGCATCTTTTTAAAAATATTGGGAAAGATTAATCAACATGGGAAAAAATATGGTATATAAAATGGACGAATCAGTCTCGTTATGGCAAGGTGAAAATGCAAATAGTTTCGCATACAGACAAATTTCCCTGATTTTTCAAGATTGATAACCCTCCCTGATTTTTCCATGATTCCCTGATTTCCAGATTCTGTAGACACCCTGTAATAATTTGGGTTTTAACAAAGTTTTCCTAAAATTAGAGTTTCAGACAAAGGCAGATTTCTAACTTGTGGGCTCAAGAAACTCAAGCTTGTGAAAGTTCCCTCAAACACGTTAGATTACTTTAATTCCCTTATTAATTTTTTTTAAGTTTTTGAGACACACATAGTGAGCGGAGAGGGGAATTTGGGCTTGTGCGCCGAATACCCCCCCCCCCCCCCCTGACATATACATCAGTTCACGTTTGTAGATATTAACTAATGCTAAACTTTCATTTCTAAAGTTATTTTGTTCCATTGAAAAATCGACATTATTTCCAAGTAACATCATTTTAGCTCTTAAGGCTGTTCTCAAATCCAAATGGGCAACTTCCTGACATAAGTTTTAATTTATTTTTGCTCGAAAATGCATGAAACTAGCTGGTGTTGTTGTTCAGAAACTATGCCATCGAGCTATTTTTTCCATTTTTTTGCAAACGAAATAGATCTTTCAGAAAATAATGTCAAAGTGGACCTTTCGAACCGAATTTCCGCGCGAAAGTAGAAAAAACACTCAAGAGCGGGCGAAAAACGTGTTTGTCACGTGATCGATATCGCTTATAACTCAATGGGTAATTGATGGATCAAAAAATGGAAAAAAAACAGTTCGATTCAAAATCGTTTCCATGGCCAGGCTTTCAAATTTTATATCTTTCCGTTAAAAAAGGAATTTGTAAATGTGTCAAAACGTTTTGCGCTTGTTCAGCGGAGCAGTTAAGAACAGCCTTAAGGGCAAATCACATCCAAAAGGGCAAATTTCTGACATAAGTTTTAATGTATTTTTGTTCGAAAAGGCATTAGCTGGTGTTGTTGTTCAGAAACTATATGTAATTGAACTGTTTTTTCCATTTTTTCAGAAAATAGTGTCAAAGTGGGCGTTTTGAACCGAATTTCCGCGCGAAGGAAGAAAGAGCACTCAAGAGCGGGCGAAAAACGTGTTTGTCACGTGATCGAAATGACTTATAACTCAATAGGTAATTGATAGATCAAAAAATGGAAAAAACAGCTCAATTCCAAATCGCTTCCATGGCCGGGCTTTCCAATTTTATACTTTTCCGTTAAAAAATGAATTTGTAAATATGTCAAAATGTTTTGCGATTGTTGAGCAGAGCAGTTAAGAACAGCCTTAAGTCTGTTCTCAAATCTAAAAGAGCAACTTTATCACATAAGTTTTAATTTATTCTTGTTTAGAAATGCATGAAACTAGTTGTTGCCGTTCAGAAACTATGTAATCGAGCTGTTTTTCCGTTTTTTTTGCAAACGCAATAGATCTTTCAGAAAACAGCGTCAAAGTGGGCGTATTCAACCGAATTTCCGCGCGAAAGGAGAAAAACCACTCAAGAAAGGATGAGAAACGTGTTTGACAAGTGATCAAAATCGCTTATAAGTCGATATTGATCAAAAAATGGAAAACACAGTTCGATTCCAAACCGCTTTCATGGCCAGACTTTCCAATTTTACATCTTTCCGCTCAAAAATGAATTTGTAAATGTGTCAAAACATTTTGCGCTTGTCGAGCAGAGCAGTTGAGCTTAAGGCTCCTGTCCCTACCAGCGAAGACACTCACGAGCTAATGCTAATCCCATGGGGGGGGGGGGGATTTTTCTAATATCTCGTTTGCATTTCGACATTTTTAAATAATTTTTTTTGCATTGGATAGCCGAGGTCCGTCTCTACATCGCACCTTTTTTACTTTTCGATTTTGGTCGCAGATATTTTTCATAAAGTTACTTTCACTTTCAAAACCGGTTCTGAAAATGAAAGTGTCATTGTAAAAAATATCTGCACCAAAATCGAAAAAGTAAAAAAGGTACGATGTAGAGACAGATCACGGCTATCCTATGCAAAAAAAAAAATTATTTAGAAATGTCAAAATGTTCTCAAGTACACTGCTCAGCAAGTGCGAAACTTTCTGACGCATTTCCTAAATCATTTTTAAACGTAAAGAGACAAAATTAGCGGGAATAACTATTGAAGTGATTTGGAATCGAATTGGTTTTCCCACTTTTTTGATGAATAAGTTACTTACAGAGTTATAAGTAAGTTTGATCAGGTGACAACGTGTTTTATTCCTCTCTCTGACTGATTTTACTCCTTTCGTCCGAAAATTCGATTCGAAGCGCCCACTTCGACGGTATTTTGTGAAAGATAGTCTACGTTTACCAGAAAATTGAAAGCATTTTTCGATGAGATATTTTCTGAATAACAACACCTGCCAATTTCATTCGTTTCCAAACAAAAATGAATTAAAACTTGTGTCATAAAGTTCCCCCTTTGGGTTTGAAAACAGCATTAAACATTTATTCTCAATTCACTATACACTGTAAAAAAAATCTGTAAAGTTACTAAAATTTTTCTAGGAAACTGGTATTCCTAGAACTTTTTATGTAACGGTAAGTACAAAAAATTCATGTAAGAGATACACTTTTGCACCGTAAATCAAAAAATCTGTAAGGTTACTAAGAAATTTTTAGGAAATTTGTATTCCTAGAACTTTTTATATAACTGCAACCCGCGTTACAGATAAAATTTTAGTAAGATTACTGTAATTTTAGTAGATTCTTTTGTAAAGCTGCACAGATTTCTGTAGCTTTACAAAACTAGTTTTATAGATTTACATCTTTTTTTGTACAGTATACAGATAAAATTTTAGTAAGCCTACAGATTTCTGTAATTTTACATCTGTAGAGTTAGAGATATTTTTTTTTTTTTTTTACAGTGTAACACTGCAAAATAAATGTACATTTTTTTTTTTTTTTTTTTTTTTTTTTTTTTTTTTTTTTTTTTTTAAACTCGCAACAAAAGATTCGTAAAATAACAATCGGAATAACACCATTTAAAACATTTAACACGTAATGATAACTTATTGAGAACAGTGATCTGATAATAGTGCTCCTCCGATAGTCATCTATGAAGTGATTACTTGTGGGAGAGGCCCTCTCTTTACACTCAACCGCATATCGCATTCATCTAAATTGCAAAGCTAATGTTGCCTTATGAATTACAAACTTCTTTGCACTGAAATGCCTACAATTAATTAGACAGCCGCTTTATAATTATTTTGCAGTTTATCTACCAATTTTTCAAACTATATTGACTATGCGACCAGAATAAGAAATTCCGATTATGAGAATTTAAATGGTTCAGAGTTTACATTTGCATCGTTTAATAAATTGACGTTTGGAAAGAGAATACTTGGCGGAGTTTAAAAAGTTATTTGAATGTAATAATTGATTAGAAATAAATTACTGGTTTATAATTATAATAGACACCATTAACTATGGTTATTATACGACTATGCTGATGGCAAAATAAAGGGTATGAATATATAATGTAATTTTATGAATATATAATTAAATTTTAGATGTTCATGACCGGGAAGTATCAAACTGAGTTAAAAAAAATGAAGTAGGGTGACCGAGCCAGTAGTTGATCAAATAAGGTAGGTGTTACGTGGTTTTTATTATATTCTCTTCCTTTTAAGTTTTAGAAGTAAACTAACATGATTGCTACAACCTTTAATGAATGTCCTATAATGGGCAAAAATGAAATCTGCTGAAATTAAATAGCAACAAAATTATAAGCAAATAGTTTCTTTAATTGCCATTTACCCAGTAGTTGATCAATCGAAGAAATCAGTCAAAAATTTAAAAATTAATGTTTAAAATATCGTGCTTAAGTTGTGATTAACAATAATTCATATAAAACTATTATTTGAAATAAGCAAGATGGAAGTGGATTATTTTAACTTACCGTAATTGTCTCCAACTAATCAAAAACTAAATTTTTACATTTTCAAATTAAAAAAATTCATAAAATGGCTTCTCTTATAGCAGGCAGCTGACAACAATATGACAACAGGCGCTCCAACATTCAAACAAAAATATTATGTCTAGTGCCACGTGTAAAACTCATTTCCGCCTGAAATGGTGCAGTATTTCAAAAATTTGATCAACTACTGGAGGGGTCTCAACTACTGGCGCAGTCACCCTATTTATTCAGTTTGCTAGACACTGCAGTTATTATAAAGTATATGATGCCATAAAAAATCCAACAGATCGGATGAGAGACGGTCAAAATATCGGACTAGAATACCGGGTGATAAAAAAAAGATCATGCAATAAATAGATTTTGTATTAAAGTAGGAAACTGCAGTCCCAATTTACTTACAGTGTTGAATTCAGAGGGTGTCCCGGGGGGACATTCCCCTCCCCCACGGAACATTGAAATGACCCCCCCCCCCGGAAGGTTTGAAATTTTATGTGTTTTAATGGATAAAAGTGTAACCCCCCTACCCCCAAATATCCTCCTCGGCGCTGCAGAAATTCCTTCCGGAGAAAAATGCCTGAATTCAACACTGTTCACGTAGGCGCATCCCACACTAAGGCGACACATAAGACATGTCGCTTGAATTCGCTGGAAAAACTGGTTTAAAACAGGTTTGAAACAACTTCGTTCTTTGTTTCGACCGGTTTATGCGCTACATGTTTCGGCTTCATGTCGCTTTATTCAGGCAAACATAATAGGCGATTCTCAAGTACACTGCTCAACAAGCGCGAAACTTTATGACATAGTTACTAACTCATTTTTAAAATTGGCAGGGTTGTCTATTATAGCGATTTGGAATCCAAATGAGTTTTCCATTTTGTGATAAGTAAATTATTTATCAAATTATAAGCAATTTTGATCACGTGACAACCTGTTTTTCTCATCTCTTTCTAGCCGGTTTTTCTCTCTTCGTCCGGAAATTCGTTCAAAACGCTCATTTTGACGGCATTTTCTGAAAAATCGTTTTCGTTTACAAAAAAATGGAAAACGTCTTTCGGTGACATGGTTTCTGAATAACTAAAGTTGCCCCTTTGGGTTTGAGAACAGCTTTAAGTACGCATATAAGATAAGCACTAAAATCCGAATCCAGATTTTTGCTCGTAACTTTAATAATAATGAAAATATTTTAAAGAGATATGAAAAAGACTGACTTTTCTTTATATGAATTGAAGAGCTAAGTGGAAGAACATGTTAACAAAAATTACATTTGAAGAAATTTGATGTGAAAGTTTTTGTTCTCAATTTTAATGATTTATTTTCTGTTTGATACTATGTGTTTAAAATATTAACAGGTGTGGTACTAAACTCTATCAAAAAACTTATTCATATTTAATTTTTAAATATAAAAAAAATTAATATTATTTGGATTATTAAATATTAAAATATTAAATATTAATGAATAATGTCTTAAATCTTCAAGGCTAAAGAGAACTTTGGTATTTTAGCTTTACCGTGCTAGAATACCTGATAACACCTTCGTCCAAACGATAAAATCATTTTTAAGAAAATGTAGCATAACATGTTCTTCCACTCAGCTCTTCAATTGTAAAGGTATCACGAGAAACACTGTAAAAAAAATTCCGCAACGTTCCTGGGAAAAAATGGGCAGCTGAGTTGCCCATTATTTCCAAGAAACATTTCTTGAAAATGACTGGAACTTTACTGTATATGTTAAAAACTTTCTACAGAAATGCCAGTAAGTTTCCTGCGAAATACCAGGAATATTTCTGTTGACAGCAAAACATTACTGACATTTCACAGCATGCGGGATCCGCAGACGATTTTTACATTTCCAGTTGACAATTTTCGCTTTATTATCATTATTTGTTAGAATGGAAAAATATTTTGAAATTGACATCAAAATTATTATTTATAATTTACACGAAAAAATAAATTTTCAGTTAAAATTCAATAAAGTAAATACCGGGTGTCCCAAAAAGGACTGACTGATTTTAAAATTCAATAACTTGCAAACGGTGACAGATATTAAAAAAATTCTTGCAGGAGGGTTATGCATAAAGTCAAAAGTTTTATTACAGTGATTTTCGATTTTAGTTCGAATTACAAACAATAGATGGCGCTGTAAGCAATAGTCGCTAAATACAGGCTCGATTTTTGGTACTTCGTGGCCCGGATAATACATTTCCATCTCCTTTTTCTGCATGGAACAACAGAAAGGACCAAAAATCGAGCCTGTATTTAGCGACTATTGCTTACAGCGCCATCTATTGTTTGTAATTCGAACTAAAATCGAAAATCACTGTAATAAAACTTTTGACTTTATGCATAACCCTCCTGCAAGAATTTTTTTAATATCTGTCACCGTTTGGAAGTTATTGAATTTCAAAATCAGTCAGTCCTTTTTGGGACACCCGGTATATATATGATATATTGTTTCTGAACTTTGCTTAAAATATAAAAATATATAAATGTAAATAATAATTAGAAAAAAATCTAGACATAAAATATTTTGGATTTTCGTTAGTAATTATGTTAGTTTACAAGTTAGATAAAATACATATAAATTTTCATGAAAAAAAAACCTAAACGTAATTGTATATTTTTTCCGAAAATAAAAAAAAAATTCAAATTCGCAGCAATTCAAAGTGTCAAATATATATCAAATTTAAATCAAATTGTAATAAAGTGTTAAAATATAAAATTAATTAAAAAAGAAAAAAAAAAGTCAAGAGGTAGCATCGAACTCGGGCCGTACGGGTGGCGTGCGAGCTTTCTGCGTCCACACCACGAAAGACACGTTGAGAGCTGCAAACTAATGGGTATTTGAAACGTATGCTAAACCTCGGCATCTAATTTCTGAAAATCTAAGTCCCATTTGAAGAAATCCTTTCACAAGAATAATTAGAGATAAGAACTCTAAAACATACTTTAAATTAATCAAAATCGGTGGGAATCATGTTTGATGGTCCCCTGGTTAATGGAGATTCAAATAATAGGTGTATTTTTTTACACGGTCTGCTCCTTAAACATTCCACAGACAAGTACGAGAGATAATCTCTTAGCGATGTCACGGAGGTATTGTATTTTCATCTGAATTGTCTTGACAATAGAGACGTAAAGGATTATGTCGTCTATTGATTTATTTGCATTCCATATTGATTTTTTTACATTCATTTAAGGAATTCTTTTTCGACACTCGCGCGCGAGCAACGGATTATAGCAAAAAAATAATAAATGGCGGCCGCAGCGTTTTGTGTTTCCAACTTTTGTTCAGGAACGTTTCAGATAAGAAAACCAGAATTTCACAGGAAAGAGCTAAATTATTCTGAAAACCTGAGAAAAGGCGAAACGTTCCTGGATTTTACATGGAACGTTACCATTTTTTTTTACAGTGAACGGTAGAAGTGCTTACTATCCTCATCCAAATAGTGCTGAACTAGAAGCTTCATATTTCTGAATTTAAATGACAGTTTGTACGGTTTCACTTATTGAAATGCTGCGCATTTCCATTTTTTTTTCATTAGTTCATTGCATTTCCCAGAAGGCAAGGTAGATCTGCTGAAAAATGCTTTCAAATATCTTTATTTTAGTTAAGGTTAAGTTAATTACCAAATAATCTAAAATGACAACTTTATGAAACAAGTTTTAAATCATTTTTGCTCGGAAACGCGTAAAATTGGCAGGTGTTGTTATTCAAAAACTGTGTCATCGAAAGATGTTTTCCATTTTCTGGTAAACGCAAAAGCACTTTCAGAAAATACTGTCAAAGTTGGAGTTTTGAACCGAATTTCCAGAAGAAGGGAGAAAAAACCAGTCAGAGAAAGGAGAAAAATCGGTTGTCACGTGACCCAAAATTGCTTATAAATCGATAAATAATTCATTTATCAAAAAATGGAAAACCTCTTTCGACTCCAAATTGTTACCATCATCAGCCCTGTTATTTTTTTGCCTTTATGTTTAAAAATGAGCCAGTAAATGTGTCAGAAAGTTTCGCCTTTGTTGAGTAGTGGACTTGAGAACCGCCTTAAGGGTGTATTCCGATCCAAACTGCTTATTTTCCGATTTAATTTTAAATTCATTTTTGCTCTCAAACGCATCAAACTGCCAAATTCTCTTATTTAGAAACTCCATAATGTGCCGTGCTTGTCGATTTTTTAATAAATGCAGAAAATATTGCAAAAAATGCTGTCAAAATGGACGTTTTGAAGCGAATTTTCCGAAGCGGGAGATCTGGGAATGGAAAAAAATGGTCATACTGAGAAAATAATTGTTTAAAAATCAAATTCTAATTAATTGAGCGAAAAATGAAATCACACGGCCTTATACATCTCTTCAAAGATAACCTCAGCAAATTTCATGTTTTTAGTTTTAAGAATGAGTCTGAAAATGTCTCAGAAAATTTCGAGCTGTTGCGCGTGGAAAAATATTTTTTCGAATACACCCTTAAAACGATAAAACATAACTTAAAACGATAGTTATGTTCGGATTGGATTGAGACACTCTGTATTTTTTAGTGAAAAAAAATGGATTAGGAACCTGGTTTCCTATACAATAATTATATGTTTTGGTGTGCAAATATCACCTCTTAAAGTTTGGCTAGCCTTTTTCTTTTTATATATAACTTTGGAATTTTTTTATCTAATTCCATTGAGATGATTATCAAATGAAAGGCTTAATGATTATAATGATATGTATAATTTTACTTTTACTTTCTTCTATCTTTATAAGAAGAAAGTATTAGATTCGTGAAAATTTTCGACTTTCGATTTTCGACGGATTTACACGTTTTAGGGGTCAGATATACCGAAATTCATGTTTTTAGAAAATGTCTGTCTGTCTGTGTGGGACACAAATTTTGTGGGCGTTGTACCTCAAGAACTAATGAACGGATTTTAATAAAACTTTAGATTCAGTTAGTCCCTGATATAAATTGGTACTGGATATTTTTTGGTGTAAATCGGCCAACAGGTGCGCTGCTATGCTGCATTTTCACGATTTCAATAGCTATATCTGAAGAACTAATGCACAAATTTTTATAAAACTTTAGATTCATAGTTAATCCTTGATATAATTTAATTCTGATTACTTTGTGGTGTAAATCGCTCAACAGGCGGCGCCTATCCTTGCTATCTTTAAGGCTGTTCTCAACTGCCCTGCTTAACAAATGCAATTCTTTTTGACACATTTATAAATTCATTTTTTAACGGAGTGATATAAAATTGGAAGACCTGACTATGGAAGCGATTTGGAATCGAACTGTGTTTTACATTTTTGATCAATAAATTACGTATTGGGTTATAAGCGATTTTGATCACGTGACAAAGATTTTTTCATCCTTAATTCAGTATGGCTATTCTTCTTTTATGCGGAAATTCTGTTCAAAACGCCCACTTTGACACTATTTTCTGAAAGATCTATTGTGGGAAACTTCTGCGGAGAGAAAAACCTATCCTTCCCAAACTTCTTATATTTCAAATATGTGGCTGTAGGCTTTTTTTTTTTTGAGTTCTCATAACATGATTGAACTTTTTCCGGGCCCATTGGTACCACCGATGTGTGCCTTTCCGTCTCGACCACACCTAAGTCTGTCAACGAAGTGGTGATTTTCTAAAATTTAGAAAGTCATGGCGCCATATTAACCCTGGTGCTCTCAACTCGGGAATGCATTGAAGGAACTTAGGTTCTTTCATGCTGCACCCGAGTATCCAAAATATATAGTTTTATTCATGGTTTTGTTTAATTTTAGCCCTTAAATGCCGGGTCTTGCTTTTCGGCAACATACCCAATTTAAGCTCTAAAATACTAGAATAATATTGAAGCTATAATGCCTAATGTTGCCAATAAAATACATTCTGAAAATATTATTAAATCGATTTTCAACATGTAGATGGCAACACTTGTGCTGTTTAAGAATAAAGATAGATTTATTTTTTCAATAGCTGCTACTTGTTCTTTTTGTTTTATTTGGAAGCTTGCGAAATACGCTATTTTGCTCTGCAGTGAGCAAGTAAAATTTATTTCTTATTATAGTTCCTAAAATTCTTGTGTGTTTAATATAACAGATTTTTATCAAGGAAAATTATTTTTTCAATTAAAGACCAGTATTGCCGATTAGTAACAAACTGTTTTTTAGCTTTAAATCATACTTAAAACAAAATATGATTTTTTAAAGTATTTTTCTCATGAGTTATTTAAAAAATGAAAGCCAAAAAACATTACAATGATTTTTGAAAAATTAAGCATTTAAGGGTTAATGTTATGTTTTTGTTCTGAACAACAACATCTGCTAGAGTTTCATGCATTTCTGAACAAAAATAAATTAAAACTTATGTCATAAATTTGCCCTTTTGGATTTGAGAAACAGCCTTAAGTTGGTTTCTAAACATTTCTTTTTACTTTTAATTTAACTTGAGATTGTCAAACACACGTTTATTTCAACACACCCATTTTTTTTCCCCGTAATTTCTGATTATGTAACCAGCAGTTGTAATTTAATATTTTTTTCAAATTTTCTGATAGAGTTTTTATTTTTGTGGAGCCTAATGTGATTTTTTCTAATCATTGATACTTTTTTAGTTTTAGATTCCGCTCTCAATAACTCCGCAAACAATTAGATGATATTCCATACTTAAAAAAAAAAATATATATATATAGGGGAGATGGGGGCACATGTGAACAGTTCGCATAAATATAGCTTTTTCTCATAACTGGATTAATTTCTATAAACATAAACTACTTAATATAGTAAACAGAACTTTCTTTTACACATGGTAATTTTTTTTAAATCACCTGTGTAGTTTATCTTACAGTTTTTAATAGTTTTATAAATTCAAAAAATTGTTCACATGTGCCCCATCAGCGGGGTAGTTGTGAACACACGTGGGGCACATGTGAACACAAGGAAAAAATATCCTTTAACATGCTTTTTATTCTGTTATTCATTTGTCATCGTAATCATTAGTTATATTACCTTTTAAATTCACCATAAAGAAAATATATATATATATATTTCTCTAGTTTCTGGGGATATGTTTAAGCAAAAGATTATAAAATGAAAATAAGTAGATTTAGAGGGGAGAGGCTTAGATGATTCATTAAATATTGTTGCAATAAAATAAAAAAATAAAGAAGCAATTTTAAAAAAGAAATTAAAACTTTTAAATTTTGCTTAGGGGTTTTTGTTTGGGTGAAATTTTAAGGAGGGGGCCTTTACATACTATTTATCGGAAATCTGCCGAAATAAGAAAGATTCTCACTCCTGTATTTGCCTTATTTACTTGTAAATTATAGATAAAGAAGGGTTTTTTAATGATTAAAAAAAATCTCGATTATAACCCCCCCCCCCCCAGCTTCTTTTGCTTTTGAAAGAGGGGGGGGGGGTGGCTACAACCGGGATTTTACGGTAGTTATCAGTTTAAAAATTTTACTTTCTTAAAATATTACTGGTATTTATGGATATGGTATTTTGAATGGATAACTCCATTCAAAGCATCATATACATAACTGTTTTAGAGATCGAAGTAAGCCATCATTGCAGGGTTAGAACTAATGTAACAGAAAAATTTGCAAAGTTGTTCAAGGTAATACTTTTGTATTAACAATGCATAAAAAATATTGTTGTAAATCGTTTAGCAAAATAATATATAACACTTATTGCATTTTAGAAAACATTAAATTTATTTAAAGTACAATTGAACGTAAACGAGCTTGTTGCTCTTTATGTATTTGCTGAAAGATGTGTTTGTGGAAGTTTCAATACAAAATAAACTTTGTGTGAGGAAAATATCTTCTATTTCAGGAAAATTTTAGATAATGGAACTTACATTATTTATAATTAAGTTAACTGAAAGAAACAGAATCACAGAATGTGTATTGGGGCACTTATGACCTGTTCATATCTGCCCCCAACTAGTCTGTTCACAAGTGCCCCACATTGCTGCTTTTGTTAAATTGATAAATCATTAACATTTCTCAATTTTAGAAGAAAAAGAACTGTATCAAAAAGGTTTATTAGTGTTCATGGTATACGTTAAAACACCCAAATTCAAATAAATGAACAAATAAATAAAGTTATTCGCTTATCAACTTGGACCAAAGATTTTACTTTTGAGATCAAAAAACAGTGTTTTGGCTACAGAGGACAAACAAAATATCATAGAGCTTCAAAAAATTTTTACCATATGTCTACAGGTGCTATCATCTTTAGTAATTTTTTTCAAATAAAAAAACTTAAAATAACTATCGAAAAACTGCGATGTTCACATGTGCCCCGTGTTCACATGTGCCCCCCATCTCCCCTATATATGAAATGAACAATTACTTGCAACCACTGCAAAAAAATATTTGAATGATTAATACTGTACAATAGCATGTATCACGAGTAGGCAAAGTGTATAAATACTCTTTTTGAAATGAATTTTAAAACTTTTGCAAATAAAAAATTATTATTGGACTGCTTCAAGGTCTTGTTTTTTATTTAATAATAATAACTTTAAAAAACTAAAGCAAATGCATTGAAAAAATTCTATGTAAATATCAATTTTTATTTTTGCTAGAAGATGTAAATATTAGAATACACGAATAATCATTTTTACAACTCTACAAAAAGGTACAGTGAATGGATCGTCATTATCTTTGCAACATTACATTATCTTTTAAAAAATTATTATTCAAAAACATATTTTTAATTGTAAAAAAAAAATAAGTAACATTACGTTATGAGGAAATGCCACACCTGATCCTTTTTAAAAAACCTTAAAGGGAAAAAAAAACATCCTTTCCTGTTTATGATTCACTAAACTCCCAGCAGCTTCTTTGTATATGTTTTACAAAAGCAACAGTCCTTATTATATTTATAAAATTTAATAAGCCTGAACAAATTATGACTATTTTCAATGATAATAGCCCTACATAAACACCTGCTACTTACGCAAGATTGTGAAAAAAAGTATATTATTAAAAGAAAATGATTTTTTTCTCCACTTTCACTTTGAATAGGGCCCACTTAAGTAGGGGGCTCGTGCCCGTCCACCCATCAAAACTTTCTCCCCCTCTCCACCCCATCCACCAAATTTATCCACCTTATTTTGTTCTGTTATTCAGACGTTATTGTAGCAATGAAGAATACAAATTGTATTATGTATGAGAAACCTATTAAAATGTAGATAAGTCGTGTGTATAGAGGCAGGGTCTTTAGGTAAAGAAAGTTATCGCTCTTTTTGGTGAATCTTGTAGTGAAGGCAATGAAGATTGATCATCAACAATGGATAAATTACTGAGCAATGTTTTAACTTTCAGAATTTTTCCTTGAATAAATATCGTAATATATCAAATATGCTATTACAGTTTTTTTCTTTTTTTTCTTTTTTTTTTTTTTTTTTTGAGGAAAGAACTCGTTTTCAATTTATCATAAAGACAATTAAAACAGATTTTTTGTACGTTTCAATTCGAAACTTACGGTTTTTATCTATACAGTGATACAGTCCTTAATTATTTTTAATGTTTATTCTAGAACAAGCATGTCAAACACGTGACCAGGGACCGCAATTAGCCCGCAGATAATTTAGATGTGGCCCGCCAAAGTTCATGGTTTATGCAGAAAATAAACTTTGCATGAACACTCTTTCGCTAGCAGAACCTACAATGTTGTCAACTTTACATTTTTTTTTCAAAATCTGTACCACTATTTCAGAATAGTAATCTACCCTTCATGTTGTCGGTACAATCAGCATAGCTTATATTTGTTTACTTAATCCTGAAAAGCTTTACTGAATAAAGTTTGATTTTTTAAAATTACGTTTGCAATGCAAATAATAGTGCTCCTGCAACGATTGGTTTTAAAAAAGAAGAAAAGAAAAGATCGATGTAACAATTAATATTACATTTTTGTACCACTATGATTTTACTTATTAAATGTTTTATTCAAATTTTTACAGTGAATTTTATCAATTTTTCTAATTTTTGGCTTTAGAATTTTTTTCTTTGCAAGACTGCATTTTAATTTGTTTTTACCGTTTAATCCAGTGCGATAAAAATAAATTTAATTACTTTTTTGTATGTTATGTGGCCCTCGGCTTTGTATACAATGCTCAATTTGGCCCTCGGTGGTCAACGAGTTTGACATGCCTGTTCCCTGTTCTAGAAGAACGTATGAAAAATGGCGTTGCACAGTTTGCATTTTAAAAAAGCTGTGTGAAAATGTCTGGAATGATTTCTATGTATTTATTTGCATTATCTTACGAAAGGAATATATCCAAGTCAGGAACCAAGGGTTGCATTGTGAAACGCGCGTGTGTCTCAATGAAAAGATTCTCAGAATTTAAAATAGTGTGTGGTTCATTTAATGAAATAATCATCACACAGTTTAAATTTATGATATAAATATTCTTAATAATATCTATAACTTTTGTAGTAACAAGTTTTTTATAAGATGAACTTTATTAATGGATGATATTACTAAATATATTCTGAAGGGATGAAAAAAAATCGAGGTTGAAAAAAAATTATCGTATTAACATGATTCTGATAAAACCAACTCTTACAGAAAAAGGAAATTAAAAACTTCTCAAAAGTGGCCAGATAAAATTGTTAAACTCCGTTTATCTCGAATCTTGATTTAGTTTTTGTTGGTGAAATTAGTAGTTAACTTCGAAATCTACCTGCGCCTGTAGGCCGAGCCAGAAGGGATTCTTTTTATATACATAAGATCATTTTAATTTCTTTCATGTGCTTGAAATCTCATACGCTTTCTTTCAGATTACGTATGTTGAGTAAATTTATTTCCTTTTTATTCTCTTTTACCACCTTTAATTATTCAATTTTACATTTATGGCGTTCTTGGATTTTGATTTATTTATGTTTTCATGTCAAAGAATATTACTTAAAGTGATTATGTTAGTAAATATTTTTGAGGAAATTTTTAATTAACAGGTTACTTCAGACATGACTTTGAAGTGATCAGAGTAATCGAAAAATCAACATAAACCATTATGTTTCTATTCCAAAATACTGTACATTTTGACCAAAAGAAAAAAAAAAAGAGAGAGAAAGATATATGCTTTAAAAAAATTAAAGCGTGATGAAGTATAAAAGTTCAAAAATAAATAGTAAGAGAAAACTTTAAATGTCTTTAACTCTCTTGTATTTATCGCATTTTTATTTCATAGTGCCATGTTTTTCACAGCTGTCACCAACAAAGCAAAATGTTTATCACTCTCAAAATACTCCCAAACACTAAAGGTTACTTATTAAGAAATTGAGTTGCTTAGTTTTTCCGATTTGTTCTGCGAAAGAAATCTGTTATATATATATATATATAAGGATATGTTTGGTTTTGCTGTTAATAAAACAATTGTTACATTCAAATGCTTACAACTGTTTATCTTGTGACAATTGAATAATAAAAGTAATACTAGATGGCAGCACCAAAATTTATATTTTGTCGATAAGTTCTAAATTTTACTTTTTCCAGCTACATTTCAGTTATAATTTACTACACCAGGGGGAATTTTTAGCTAAATTTTGACGATATCGTTAAACAGTTTTTAATTAATTTAATAGTGCATTTTAAATATGTAATTACTTTCTATTTATTTTATTTTATATTATATTAAAAGTTATTTAACATTTATTTCAAAATGTATTAACTGCATCCTATGGTATCAATTACTGTGATTTCTTAACTGTTTTATTCACCTTAATCTTTACGATATTTTGGGTGCCATGTGAGCGTGGATTTATTCTAAAATATTGAAATATTAATCGGTATGGTGTTTATTATTTCTATTTTATATCCTATAAATATTTAAATAGGTTTTATTGATTTTTCCATTTCATATTATTTGTTTCTATTCTGTTTTCATTTTTAATCAATTCACTTGATTTTAATGGTTGTTTGGGCACAGGGGAAAATAATTTTTAGCTTTAGCTTATTTTTCTCACAGAAAACAACCATTTTGCTTATATCATTGAATTCTGTGCCCTTGACAACGTAATTCAATATATAAGCATTTCCACTATTTGTCGGTGTCCACTTTCTTATTTTTCTTCCATAATAATTTTTATAATAAATTAAAAAAAAAAATTATACTTACAGCTTTAATTCATAATATTACGGTTTTTGATGGTGGTAGGTTATGTTTAATTAATGGTTATATATATATATATATATATATATATATATATATATAAAGAACAAAGAAAAAAAAGAAACAGATCATGCACCCTAATTACGGATAAGCATGTCAGATCGATTGTTGTGTTGAAATTTGGGAATTATTGAAATTTTGAAATTTGGTAGAAATATACTCCAATTAATGTGGGACAACGATTACCGCGCAGAGATATTTTCAAATATAGATTCAGATATTTTAAAATTTAAAAAAATTAATAGATTATCCCATCTCGCCTATCCAGGCTAACCTATAGTGTAAGAAGAAGATAATCAATTGACACAGCGATTCTTTACTTAGCTTTTCTCTTGTGCTTTTCCATAATCAAGGCCATCACACGTTTTTAGAAAAAACTTACATAACCGGGAAAATTATGTGGCAAATTTTCAAGCAATTCAGACACTCTGTATCTTGGCTCATTTTCATAGCAACAGCAACCCCTCTTCCAGAAGCACTTTCACAGGTGCTCAAAAATTCTTTCACCTTCGCCACCCCTGCAGAGGAAAGAAGTACTTTTCTGACCGCATACAGACCACAAAAAGTTCCACATTGAATAGATCTTCTTTGCCGCAAAGCCTTATAAAAAAGATTTGATACAATGACAGACACTTTCGCTTTTGCCAAAAAATACCCAACCCCCTCTGAGCCCATTTTTTGAAAAAAAGAAGCCACTCGGCGTATTTATCTCCTTCCTCTTTCTGAGCAAACCGTCTCTTTATCAAGGGAGATATTGACAAACAAATCTCTTGAAATGTCGGTGATCTCGCTATTATAAAGGGATCAATCACCAGGCTTTTAGCTTTGGGATTGTGCGCCTAATATTGGAACGCCCCTTTCAGAAGGTGACCTACATAATACAACATCGGATCCATATGAGTGTGATATAATATATCTACAAAATCTTAAAATATATATCTATGTCTTCTAACTTTATGTCAATATTTTTATTTCTTTTAATTTAAAGAGGTTCTCAAGTCCACTGTTCAACAAGCGCGAAACTTTCTGACACATTGACTGGCTCATTTTCAAACGTAAAGGTACAAAATTGAAAGGGCTGACAATGAAAGCGATTTGGAATCGAAAGACTTTTTCCACTTTTTGATAAATAAATTAGTCCATAAATAAATATCGCTAAATATTTGATAAATAAATATCGAGTTATAGGCGATTTTGGGTCACGTTTTCTCCTTTCGTCTGGAAATTCGGTTAAAAACGCCATATTTGATAGTATTTACTGAAAGATCTTTTGCGTTCACCAAAAAATGGAAAACATCTTTCCATCACACAGTTTCTGGATAGCAACACCTGCCGATTTCATGCGTTTCCGAACAAAACTGAATTAAAACTTGTGCCATAAATTTGCCCCTTTGGATTCGAAAGCAGCTACTTTTTGAAACACTTTTTAATTCCTTTTTGTTCGGAAACAAATGAAATTGGCATGTGTTGTTATCCAGAAACTATGCAATCGAAAGACGTTTTCCATTTTTTGGTAAATGCAAGTTCTTTCAGAAAATACTGTCAAAGTTGGCGTTTTGAATCAAATTTCAAAATGGGGAAAAAACAGCCAGAGAAAAGGGTAAAACCTGTTGTCGTGTAATCAAAATCGCTTATAAATTGATAAATAATTTACAAATTTATTTTTTAACGGAGAGATATAAAATTGGAACGCCTGGCCGTGGAAGCGATTTGGAATTGAACTGTTTTTTTTTTTTTTTCTATTTTTTGATCAATCAATTACCTATTGAGTTATAAGAAATTTTGATCACGTGACAAACATGTTTTTTGCTCGCTCTTGAGTGCTCTTTCTTCCTTCGCGCGGAAATTCCGCTCAAAACGCCCACTTTCACACTATTTTCAGAAAGATCTATTGCATTTGCAAAAAAATGGAAAAAACGGCTCAATTACATAGTTTCTGAACAACAACACCAGCTAGTTTCATGCATTTTCGAACAAAAATAAATTAAAACTTAGGTCAGAAAGTTGCCCTTTTGGATTTGAGAACACCTTTAAGGGGGCTGGTCACTCAGCTTCCGATTTCCCTCTCACTAATGTAAAGTCTGTGGGCATTGGATGCATCCGCATATTTAAAATATCTCCTCGGGAAATTAATATTTTTAACTTCAATCTTTTGTGTTCACTTTTTAAAAGATGTCTCTTTTTTTTCTTAGTTCTCAAAATATTTCTAAAGTATAGACTTACCGTATTTTATGGAAGAAACGCCGCACTCCTCAAATTGACCTGAATAAGCTTAAAAAATATCGTAAACGCCGCACCCGTTGTAAACGCCGCATCTATCGGAACACTACTTTTGTCGACAGCGTCACATTGACCTAACTTTAATCAAAGTTTTCAGAGCAGTGTAGGATGCCTCGTTTTTAATATCTTAAGATGTCTGAAGTTTTTTTTTAAATATTTAAATCTGATTTTAAATATTTTTATGAATTTTTAAATTAAGGAAACTCGGTTGGTATTTTTAAAAAAATCATAAACGCCGCACTTGGAAAAAAATTAACTTTTAAACTCGTAAACGCCGCGGAGTTTCTTCCATAAAATACGGTAATTTTGTATGAAGTGTTAAAATCTTACTCACAGTTCGCCTGCTTTTAACACATAAAATATTAAATCCAGCATAGATTTTAGAAATATTTTAAAACTAGGAAAAAAAAAAAAGAGACATGCTTTAAGAAGAGTACACAGAAAAAAGATGTTAAAAATATGAATTTCCCGAGAAGGTATTTTAAATATTATAATGCATCAAAAGTCCACAGAAGCTGAGTGACCAGCCTCCTTAAAAGTGTTCTCAAATCGAAAAGGACAACTTTCTAAGATAAGTTTTAATTTGTTATTGTTCGAAAATTCATGAAACTAGCTGGTGTTGTTGTTCTGAAACTATGTAATTGAGTTGTTTTTTCCATTTTTCTGCAAACGCAATAGATCTTTCAGAAAATAATGTCAAATTGGGCGTTTTGAACCAAATTTCCGCGCGAAGGGAGAAAGTGCACTCAAGAGCGGGCGAAAAACGTGTTTGTCACGTGATCGAGTTCGCTTATAACTCTATAGGTAATTGATTGATCAAAAAATGAAAAAAACAGCTCCATTCCAAATCGCTTTCACGGCCAGGCTTTCCAGTTTTATATCTTTCCGTTAAAAAATTAATTTATAAATATGCCCAAACGTTTTTCGCTTGTTGAGTAAAATTAATTTTGAAACAATTTTTAAGCGGTTTTAACAATTTTCTACAAGGTACTTTTTGTATCGAGTACGGACTCTGATGACGCAAAATTTTTCGGGATCGGGCGTGCTCGAATTTTAAATCGTCGGGCTCGGGCTCCGAAAAAGGGGCTCGACTGCATCACTAATAATCTGGCTATTGCTTGTTATCAAACTTTCACTATTCCTCAGAAACCTTTTAACAATGCTCTGCTGAGTTTTTTCATCTTGTATTCAGAAAAATAGATACAAGCTTTCCTTCTCAGGAAAGATATGGGGAGATGATTCTGTGGAACACGCTTCTTTAGAAGTCGGGAATTTTCTATTGTAATCTGCACCATAATCGCAGTGATCACTACCGCATTTCTTTCAGCAAAGGATTCATTCGAAATCCTTGAGGTAAGATTAGTCAATATTAGCCACTACTGCGATTTTATTCGCTGAAATAGTCATCTTTTTCTAAATCTACTGCTTTAGCTGCATCACTCAGCTTGGATTTCAAGACGAGAAGTTTTAAATCCTACCTGAGAATACTTGCAGTAAAAGTGTTATTCAAATAACCAGACTGGTATCATGGACTGTAAGAAGACAAACTAAACATGTTATTTTCCCCAAGTACTGGTAGATTTTAAGGGACTTGGGAAGACTAAAATTTCAGGTCCCTTAGAACTTTAAACTGGAATCAAGAAATTAGTTGTGCTTAGTATATTTTGGAGGAAAATAATGGAAGAATTTCTGGGGAAATATACTAAAAACATCTTGCTTTTGCTAGCAGAGGAATTTGAGAACTGCGTGTCGGCAACTGATAAAAAAAAAAAAAAAAAAAAAAAAAAAAAAAAAAAAAAAAAAAAAAACTATAATTCTGGATATTGTAGCAGCATCGGATTATTATTAGAGTTTTGCTACAGCGAATTTGGAATATATTCTTAAAGAGGATGCAGAACGCAAAGAAATGGAACGAGAAAAATTAATTTTGGAACGGGAAGACGAAGAGTGTGAAAAAACAAGGCAATTTGAGTTAGAAAAATTAAGAAAGACACATTAAAACTTATCTTTAATGTAGTGGCTTTTCATGAACAGGTAATCTTCAGAATCTATATATGAGGGTTTATTTTGTAATTCTAGCTTTACATTAAGGGTGCTTTTAAATACAAAGGAGAAACCTTGTGACGAAATTTTTAATTAATTTTTGTTTGGAAACGCATGAAATGGGTAGGTGTTCTTCTTCAGAAACTATGTCATCGAAAAATGTTTTCCAAATTTTTGGTAAGCGTAAAAGATCTTTCAGAAAATACCGTCAAAGTGGGCTTTTTGAACCGAATTTCCGGGCGGATGGAGAACAACTGGGTAAGTGTGATCGCAGATCGCACAGAGGGTTTCGTTTAATATGTTTTTTAAAACACTTTATCCTTATATTAATAAATCGAAATTGTTAATTTAGAATTATTAAAATCTTACATAAATGGCAGCACCATTATATATAATTTTAAAATAAATTAAAAATATATTTTAATCTCTCTATTCTAAAAAAAAGTAACTACCGCTGTCACCGCTGCCGCCGCCGCCACCGGTTTTGAATTTTTTTTTGACCGAAGGTCTTTCTAAGTTAATATTAAGAAAAATAATGCATACAAAAATATGAAAATCAGTAGTGTTATACAGAAATGTTCGATAAACACATTGATGAAGACAGTTTTCAAATCGAAGAATTATTTTAAGAGATATTTAAGGCTAAAGTTGGACAAAATCGTTCCACTAAAAAAGTTTTATAGGAGCAAAAACTATTCATGGGAATTTAATCATTTTTAGATCATTTTATACGTTTGAAGTTCCCGGTGTGCAGGCTGTATTTCTATTTTTAATTTGACTCATTTTTTGAGGTTTTATTTCTATTTTAAATTCAAATTTTCAGCATTTCTAGAGATATTTTTTACATATTAGGGGGCTCTGCCCCTACGAGCTACGCTCGTCAACCCCGTTCAGACACCGCAGACTCTAAAAGTACGCTAATTTGATCGGCTTTAAAAAGATTTCGGAAGATTGAATTATAATTTAAAAAACAGTGGCGATCTGCCTATAAACGGGTTTCTATTCATTTCTCTTTGATTGGGGAACTTCAAGGCCAAATCCGCTGCGGTACTACTTGATTATCTCGTCGACCAATTTCGCCAAATTATATAAATCGCTAAACCACTCGCCAAATTATATAAATTGGCATAATTTTTATTTTAAATAACGAAAGAACAAATAAATTAGTGCAACATTAATAAAAATACAAATAAAATTTCGAAATAAAATTAACTTGATGACGTAGACACGTGTAGCTTGCTTAAAGTCAAGTTAATGTGACATTTACGATCAACCATTATTGACATTTAATCTTATAGTTTGGCGAATGATAGATTTTTGGTCGACGGGATAACTATGTACCAAAGATACAATCGCTGTTTTCGTCTTTGATCAAGTAAAATAAGTTAAACATTTCAAAATTAGCTAATATAAAAGGAATTAAATAAACAGAGTCTTTGTCTCCCGGTATTTTTTAACAAAGCGAAAAGAAAGTTCTTTTAAATAAGACATTTTAATTTAATCGTTTTTAATACGACGTAATTTTGACCAAACTATTCTTTCTCTTTTTAATATTCACATGAAAATACTTTTGTTAGAAATGAAGTGTTATTTGCGCTTTCCTAACAAAAATAGTTGAAAAGTATCCTCTCAAAATATCAAATAAATGTCTAGCGCAATTTCTAAATTCAAACTGTTTTGCAATATTATTTTGTGTTCATTTTATGTAATAACCGTAATGTGACATAAATATGACGCAATTTCTCCTATTTAAGGCTTCTAACGCATGTTAATGAATTTATTATTTTACAATTTCCTTTCTCTCTTAAAATTCACGTGTAAATATAGTTTTTATGACGTAATTTTTAATAAGTTCCTGCTTTTTGTACATAATTATTTAATTCTAATTCCAAATGTTTTTTTTTTTCTGTTTATAATAGTCACGTGTAAATAATTTTTTTTAATTTATTTACACGCATAAATATTTTTTTTTAATTTGAAGCAAACATTATTGTTTGCGCTGTTTATACAGTTGGCAATAGTTTAAATTAATATCACTTTCTAAAATATGTAAAAAATATCACTAGAAATGCTGAAAATTTGAATTTAAAGGAGAAATAAAACCTCAAAAAATGAGTCAAATAAAAAAAAAAAAAAAAAAAAGAAATACAGTCTGCACACCGGGAACTTCAAACGTATAAAATGATCTAAATATGATTAAATTCCCATGAATAGTTTTTGCTCCTATATAAAACTTTTTTAGAGGAACGATTTTGTCCAAATTTAGCATTAAATATCTTTTAAAATAATTCTTCGATTTGAAAACTTGCATCAGCGTGTTTATCAAGCATTTCTGTATAATACTACCGATTTTCATATTTTTGTATGCATTATTTTTCTTAATATTAACGAAGAAAGACTTCCGGTCACAAAAAATTCAAAACCGGCGGCGGCGGTGACAGCGGTAACAGTTACTTTTTTTTAGAATAGAGAGATTTTTAGAAAGTTATATTAATTTAAACTGTTTCCAACTGTATAAACAGCGCAAATAATAATGTTTGCTTCAAAAAATATATATATATTTATACGTGTAAAATAAATTAAAAATTTATTTACACGTGACTATTATAAACAGATAAAAACATTTGGAATTAGAATTAAATAATTATGTACAAAAAACAGGAACTTATTAAAAATTACGTCATAAAACCTATATTTACACGTGATTTTTAAGAGAGAAAGGAAATTGTAAAATAATAAATTCATTAACATGCGTTAGAAGTCTTGAATAGGAGAAATTACGTCATATTTACGTCATATTACAGTTATTACATAAAATGAACACAAAATAATATTGCAAAACAGTTTAAATTTAGAAATTGCGCTAGACATTTATTTGATATTTTGAGAGGATACTTTTCAACTATTTTTGTTAGGAAAGCCAGGGCCCGACTTATGCAGCGGCATGCAAGGCAGCTGCCCCGGGCCCCCCTTCTTAGGGGGCCCCCATAAGAATAAGCAGGATTTTCATTAAAAGGTGCCAAATGATTAAAATTAGCCATAAGAGACCAAAATTCCTATATTTTCAAACATTTAGGAAGAAGTACGGTACCCCTTCCCCTCTCTACTTCCAGTACCCCCTGCACCCATGCAAAAAACAAACTATATGATTAAAAAACTAATGATTAAAATTTTATTAGACAACTTAGTATCAAATACGTGGAAATTATTCCAGAAAGAAACGTTCGCCTTGGATACAATATTTCAAATGAAAATCAAATTTCAAAGTAATTGCTTAAAAGGCGCAAAGGCCAACATAGTAAAAAAGATTTTAAGCCGGGACTCGAACCCGGGCCATCAGTATAGCGCACTGACGTTCTACCGACTAAACCACTTGGAACGATACACAGCTCGGAAAATTTCTCACTATTATATGGTTATTGCGCCTTTTAAGCAATTTCTTTGAAATTTCATTTTCATTTGAAATATTGTATCCAAGGCGAATGTTTCTTTCTGGAATAATTTCCACGTATTAATTGCCGAAACGTCAGTGACGGCTTACTGTGGAGACACGAAAAGTTTTGATTTCCGTTTGTCTGTCTGTCTGTCTGTCCGTCTGTTCCGCGATAACTGCCGCAAAAAGCACCCGATCAGCTTGAAATTAATTGGGCATATTCGTGAGATACCCGGACGTAGCTGTATAATTTTTGGCTAAATTTGGTTCATTCGTTCGGAAAATATGGAAGATTTTATTTTTCTTTATAATGCTTTTCTACAGCAAGTCAGACGATTTTCAAATTTCGATTTGTTGAAAGAAAATGGCACGTTTGATTAATGGATTTAAATGTCAAATTATGGATACTAAAATTCCAAATAAAGGTTTTAAATTATTCCTATTATATTGAAGTTTTATCAATATATCTATAAGATTTTTTTATTTACGTGTATAATGTTTTGAGGACATTTATACATGTATTCCAATAATATAAAGAATTTTTAAATTAATTTTCTTGTTTTACATGATACATATTTCTTTTTTTTTTTCCTTTTCTTCGTTGCCTAGCGACTGTTATTAGTAGCCTATCATTGCGTCAGATATGAATGAAGTTAGTAAATTACGTTAATTTTGTTGCAGGTACTATTAAAAGGCTATCACAAAAAATATTTTATCGCGCCAAATCGATGCAATTTATGCAATTAACAGTGGGCACGATAATGAATTATTTTCCAGTAGATTTATAGATCTCCAGATATGCCTATTTTGGGGGGCTTTTAATATGTTATTGCTATCGCATGGATTAGGATGTTTAAACTAATGTTTAACCATGCTATAAGTGAAAAAAAAGTACAGTTAAAGGCATGTAAATCCTTTTTAACACTTTCCAACATGGATGAAAAGTATTTATGACTTCAGTTTTTCTATCTGTCGCCTGCCGTGTTTCTCTACGTGCTCTAACTCGCGTAAATATAGTCGGGATTACATGTAATTGATATACGTTATTGAGGTTTGCCAAAGTATGTTTGGTATTAAGGGTGTATTCGAAAAAATATTTTTCCACCCTCAACAGCTCGAAACTTTCTGAGACATTTTCAGACTCATTTTTAAAAGTAAAAACATGAAACTTGCTGGGGTGATTTCTGAAGACATGTTTAACATGCCGTGTGATTTCATTTTCATCTCAATTAATTAGAATTTGATTTTTAAACAATTATTTTCTCAGTATGACCATTTTTTTCATTCCCAGATCGCCCGCTTTGGAAAATTCGGTTCAAAATGCCAACTTTGACAGCGTTTTTTACAGTATTTTCTGCATTTATCAAAAAATTAAGAAGCACCACACATTATATAGTTTCTAAATAAGAGAATTTCCAAGTTTGATGCGTTTGAAAGCAAAAACGAATTTTAAAATGAATCAGAAAAATAGCAGTTTGGATCGGAATACAACCTTAAAAATGAAGAGTGTAGCATTCATAGCTTAATTACAGGGGCACTCAAAACTATTCCGTTACATTATAGTCTTTGGGAAAAATCGTCTGCGGTGTATTTTAATAATGTTACACAATTTTAAACGTAATGAAATTTATATACTTTATTAAGGTGCACTAGAACCTGGTTACTATAAAATATGTTATGTGTAGCACTTACAGCATGCGTACAGGTAACTCAAAAGTATTCATAATATTACAATCTTTGAAGAAAATCCTTTTGTGGCGTTTTTTAATGATGTTACTCTGTTACAAAATAATAAAATTGATATGTATTTTTGAAACATTTTTGTAGTATATGGGGTGCAAAGCATATGTTTTTTTCAGGGTCACACAAAAGTGGTCGATTAAAATGTGGTCTACGGGGGGAAAAAACTCTTCACAGCTTATTTTAACACATTAGCGACGGGAAACGAAAATTCTCGTTTTTATTCAGAATACATCATTAGCTAAGGGAGTGACTTCTACCTTACAGAAAAGACATTTATATTGTGTTGTCCATATTTTTTATAGATTGTAAGACATTATATATTACATCCGTACATTGAAAGATATTTACTGCTGCATAAACATGAAAAACATATCTCAGAAACCAATTTCCGAGACACTTTCAGAAGAGGGAGGAACTTCTACTGTTTTTAAACCCAGATTTAATTAAATTGCCTGTCGTCAGTGTGTTAATTGTGTTGCAGTAATTCAAACATTATGAAATTAAATTACATTACTGTGGTTGACTACAAGAAGCTTGAATATGATTTGTATCGTATTTATCGTTTATTTATAGGGTCACATAAAATATTTCGGATACAGTTCTGGTCTATTAGGGATGATTGCTGAAGAGCATTTTCGATTATGGTGTGCGTTTTAACGTTAAGTAAATTTGTGCTTAATAAGTAGTGCTTAAATATTGTATAGACCATGTACAGGGATACACAAATGAACTCGTAAGTATAAATGAAAATGAGCGCGAATTGCTTCAGTGTTTTTTTTTTTTTTTTTTTTTTTTTTTTTTTTTGAGTTATGTATTTTCCAGCCCAATTACATTTAGTATACTAACAAATGTTTGCAGAATTTAAATAGAACCATATACAGGACTCCGCAGAAACTGGATATATGGTGCACACTATGCATACTAATCCCCGGAAATGTGATATGAGCAGTTTTAAGAGGGTTTTTTGTCTGCATTAAATTTAAATGTTATAGACGACGCGTAAAAATCTTCACGTAATATACAGGGCTGTAGAAAAGAATTCATGTACGTTTCCGTCTATTGGTAGAATTTACTAAAGGACATTAACACAATTAATTGATAATTACAAATGTAAATTAAATTACACTACGAAGGGGTTCAGGGGGGCTCTGCCCCCCTGAAGAAATCTACTTTATTATCTAAAAATTACCAGAATAAGTAGCTCATGAGATTTTCAGAATACCATTACATAACAAGGGGTTTAATTTAACGCTTCTAATGTCAGAAACCTTCGAAATATTTTTTCGTTTTATAAATGTTTATGTAATTTCAAAACTTTAAATTTCGTTTTTTGTAGAAAGATTAATATTACTGAAAGGATGCTAAACACAATGAATTGTAGAGCTGACGTTGAGGCTCCTGATCTGCAGATTTACTAGTATAGTTTCTATCGATGCTGGATTTAATTATGTTTCGTGTTAGCCCCAGGTCGGTGGCTCACGATAAATATTCCATCTTGTGCTGCGTTTGTAGCCTTGCCAACATATAATAGTGAGAAATTTTCCGAGCTGTGATCGTTCCAAGTGGTTTAGTCGGTAGAACGTCAGTGCGCTATACTGATGGCCCGGGTTCGAGTCCCGGCTTGGAATCTTTTTCACTATGTTGGCCTTTGCGCCTTTTAAGCAATTACTTTGAAATCTGATTTTCATTTGAAACTTAGTATCAGATTACAGTGTACAGATCATTTTTTTACAATAAAAATAAATGGCTCGTAGGTAAAAACTTGCCAAGTTCTAGATTTATTATTAATATGCTATCAATAATTTTTATTTCTAAACAATTTTAAAAATGCTATAATACTTCAGTAGGTAAGTTTGAGTGAATTTTATTTGAACTTTGCACCCACTTAGATTACTTTTTACACCGTCGTATAGAGAGAAAAATGTACTTTTAAATGCAATTTGTTTGAAAGCTGTATCTTAATTTGTTTCTGAGTTATTATTATTTTTTTTTTTGTAGTTTTTATTACTTTTTTGTCATAGTGGCAACAGAAGGTATCCATCTCTGTTGAAAGTAAAGGGAAATACAGATTACTGTGTAGACCAATAAGAAAACGAATAAAATGATGATTAAACCAATAAAAACCTTCAGATATGCTTTTGATTTCCTACCCTTACGAGGACAATAACCATTTTTCCAAATGGTTAATAATATTTATAAAATATATAAAAATATTTATAAAATTTATAAATATTTATAAAATTAAAATATTCATAAATATTTATAAAATATATCTATAAAAATAATATATATTTAATTATATTTTGTAAAAGCAAAAAATTGTTTAAAACATATTTAAAAAGCTGAAATAATTTAGTAAGTAGTATTAATTCTTTCACTTTTCAAAAGCTCACTAGATGGCGCCAAAAAAGAACGTTAACATACATTAAAATTCGAAATAAAAAAGAAAAAAACTTTTAATTCCTCAAGAATATATATAGATAGCTTTAAAAAAATTGCCCATAAGAAGTGTATTATTTCAAAAAATTGCCAGTAGATGGTAGCACCAAAGGTAAAAAAATCAAGGGAATTCGATATTTATTTCTCTGACATTTAAAAGTGGCCAGTTTTATTTTTATTTCAGATTTTCCCTTCTTATTTTTTTGTTGGGGGGAGGGGACAACACATAATACTTCGCAAATTTATTTTTAAAAAGAAATTCTGCTAAAATGATTACAAATTTAAGTTACAAAAATTTTCAATGTAATTCTGTTTTTAAAATGTTTACTCTTTTCGTTCTTTCTTTCTTTTTTTTTTTTTTTTTTTTTTTTTTTTTGTCTGTGTGTGTGTGTGGTGGGGGGGGGGGGGCTCATAATACTTCGCAAATTTACTTTTAAAAAGAAATTACAAATTTAAGTTAGAAAAAATGCAACTTACATCGGCGGGATTTGAACTCACAACCGTGTGCATACGAACCCATTGACCTTAACAACTGGGCTATAACTTCTACGAATGAGCAAGCTGAAATTAAGATTACATAATGTCACAGAAATGGTCGAATTCATAAAAACTATAAGGATATAAGAATATTTCAAAATTTTATGATTTTTTGAAGGACAGGGGTATTCCGCTCTATGTTAAAAAAAAAAATCAAGTCTGTACCTTAAATAGTTTCCGAGTACGAGCCTGTAACGGACGGACGAACAGGCAGAGAAGCGAGACTACAAGGGTTTCGTGGGATAAACGAAACTCTAAAAACCAGCTAGAGAGAGGAGAAAGACCGGTTGTCACGTGATCAAAATTGATTTTATGACTCGATATGTAATTTATTTATCAAAAAACAGAAAACTCATTTTGATTCCAAATCACTTCCATAGTCAGACCTGCCAATTTTGTGTTTTTACGTTTAAAAATTAGTTAGTAAATATGTCGGAAAGTATCGCGCTTGTTGAGCCTTGCACTGGAGAACCGCCTGTGAAAACAGTACATTTAAAGGTTTATTAATACCTTTTAATAAACATGCCTACGTGTTTCATACACACAATCGGCGACTTTTAGAAGATCAATGTTGATAAATAAACTATTTCCGCAAAATATTTTTAAATGAACTTGAAACAAAAATTAATTTTTGCGTAAGTTGTTTATTTATCAATATTGATCTTGAAAAAGCCGCAGATTGGGTGCACGAAACATGCAGATATGTTTATTAAAAGATAGTTAAGCCTTTAAATGCATTGTTTTCACTTTTAGGATGTATAATTTGAGTTTAATAATAATAAGTGATTTTCTTACATAATTTTATAACAGTTCTTTAAATTGAAATTTTGGAAGATAAATGATTTAACCAGTCCTGCAAAAATAGCAAATCATTTGAGAACTATTATAAGATTGGGATTTTTATTACCAACTGTAATTTGAAATAGAGTAAAACCTGTTTAAGAATGAATCGCAAGAGACAAGAAAAAACTTTTTTTATATAGAGTTCCACCTAAGCAGGTATGATTGTATTGTATATTCTTCTCAGCGAAATCATATTTTTTTGTGTTTAAGAGGCTACATCACTCACGCGAAAATACCCGCTCGCTAATATTTACTGTTAATTAAGGCTGTTCTCAAATCCAAAGGGTCAACTTTCTGACATAAATTTTAATTCATTTTCGTTCGGAAACGCATGAAACTAGAAGGTGTTATTATTCAGAAACTATGTCATCAAACTGCTTTTTCCGTTTTCTTGTAAACGCAATAGATCTTTCAGAAAATACTGTCAAATTTGGCATTTTGAACTGAACTTCCGAACAAAAGAAGAAAATCCAGTGAGTAAGGGGAGAAAAAGGTCGTGTCACGTGATCAAAATCGCTTATAACTCAACAGGTAATTTATTGATCAAAAAATGAAAAACACAGTTCGATTCCAAATCGCTTCCACGGTCAGGTTTTCTAATTTTATATCTTTCCGTTAAAAAATGAATTTGTAAATGTGTCAAAACATTTTGCGCTCATTGAGCAGAGTAGTTGAGAACAACCTTAAGACAGGCGCAGGAACAGACCATTAGAAAAATTGGCATTTCGATAAAAAGGATAACTAGCATTACATAGTTTCTTCCTGCCAATTTGATATTTGCGAACAAAAATAAATTAAAACGATTGTCAGAAAGTAAGCCAGTTTGGATTTAAGAACAGACTTAACTGTTAATTAAGAGAAGCGCAGGAACAGACCATTAGAAAAATTGGCGTTTCGATGAAAATGATAACTATAGTTTACATAGTTTTTTCGTGCCAATTTGATGTTTGCGAACAAAAATGAATTAAAAAATTTGTCAGAAAGTAGCCAGTTTGGATTTGAGAACAGAATTAATGGTTAATTAAGGTAAGTACAGGAACAAGCCATGAGAAATTTGGCATTTCGATGAAAATGATAACTAGTATTACATAGTTTCTTCCTGTCAATTTGATGCTTGTGAACAAAAATGGATAAAAAAAATTTGTCAGAAAGCAGCCAGTTTGGATTTGAGAACAGACTTAACTGTTAAGGGAAGCACACACTGTTAAAAATTTTGCAGCATTCTGGCAGGGGTCATTCGACCGTTTTTAAAAAAAAAAACGGTTTCATAACCATAATTTAACTATATTCTGACCATAAAATGGGCAATAATAGGGTCAGAATAGTGTTAAATTACGGTTTTGTAACCGTTTTCGGAAAAAACGGTCAAATGACCTGAAAGAATGCTGCAAATTTTTAACAGTGAGGAACAGACCATTAGAAAAATTGGCATTTCGATGAAAATGATTAGTATTACATAATTTTTTCCTCTCAATTTGATATTTGCGAACAAAAATGAATTAAAAAAGTGTTCAGAAAGCAGCCAGTTTGGATTTGAGGACAGACTTAACTGTTAACTACACTGTTAAAAATTGGCAGCATTCTGTCCAGTCATTTGACCGTTTTTATCGAAAACGGTTACAAAACCGTAATTTAACACTATTTTGATCATATTATTGGCCATTTTATGGTCAGAATATAGTTAAATTACTGTTATGAAACCGTTTTTTTCAAAAGAACGGTCGAATGACTGGACAGAAATGCTGCAAATTTTTAACAGTGTAATAGCAACGCAGGAACAGACCATTAGAATAATTGGCATTTCGATGAAAATGATAACTAGTATCACATGATTTCTTTCTATTAATTTGATGCTTGCGAACAAAAGTGAATTAAAAAAATTGTCAGAAAGCAGCCAGTCTGGATTTGAGAACAGACTGAACTGTTAATTAACAGAAGCGTAGCAACAGGCCATTAGAAAAATTGGCATTTCGATGAAAATGACTAGCATTGCATAATTTCTTCCTTTAAATTTGGTCTTTGCGAACAAATTTGAATTAAAAATTTGCCAGAAAGCAAACAGTTTGGAGTTGAGAACACACTCAACGGTTAATTAAGAGAAGTGCAGGAAGAGACCATTAGAAAAATTGTGATTCCGATGAAAATGTTAACTGATATTACATGGTTTCTTCCTACCAAATTGATGTTTGCGAACAAAAATGAATTAAAAAATTTGTCAGAAAGCAGCCCGTTTGGATTTGAGAACAGAATTAACTGTTAATTAAGAGAAGTATAGAGGAACAGGCCACGAGAAAAATTGGCATTTCGATGAAAATGATAACTAGTATCACATATTTTCTTCCCGTCAATTTGATTTTTGCAAACAACAATGAATTTGAAAAATTGTCAGAAAGCAGCCAGTTTGGATTTAGACTTAACTCTTAATAAAGCGAAGCGCAGGAACAGGCATTAGAAACTTTTCATTTTGATGAAAATGAACTAGCATTAAATCGCAATTGAAACAATGTTTCTGTCTTATTATTTAACGGCTATCTATAAAACTATAGCTATCTTTAAAAAACAAAACCTTTCCAGCGGCTCTTACCACTAACAATCTTCAAAACAAAAGAGAAGAGACATGTTTACACCAATGTACATTCTTCAAAACACCATCATCACCTCGTAGGATAATTACTTTAATTACACTTTTCACCTTAGCTGTGTGGCATCATGTAAAACATAAAATCACGATTCATGGCTGTCGATTACTTAATGACTCATAGAACTTCTTGAACATAACATGATCGACGACATGATTTTAATTAATCCAATTCTCAAAAAACATCCTGAAGATGTAATTTCTAAGCGCCTTGATTGGTGGGATCCAGATATTTAGAAAATGACACGATCATATTGTAAAACACCGCCTAATACTTAATCAGATTTTAGGGGTCATATTAGACCTAATTTTCCAAGCGATTTAAATTACAGTAAAAAAAATGTATAATAATAATTTCTTCTTTGGGCGTATGTCATTTCGGAGATGATAGCGTGTTTTGAAACCACTATTGATGATCTCCCATTAAGTAAATTAATCATTAAAGGGTTTGGCCCGACATTTAGAGCTATCAGCATTTGGTGCGTAGTTTGGTAGTCACTGAATTGATATTCAATTATGTGTCGTCGCGGCTTTAATTTTCAAGTTAAGATTCGATACTTTATGCCTGCATTAATTTATGCGTGGCCTTTTTTTCTGGCTTGAAAATTTCATGATGATAAAATTCATCATTCTTAATTACTAAGAACGCTTGCAATTACAAGGAGTGAAATATTATTAATAAAAGCAATAAGTTTTCTGCGAAGATGTGATTAGATAAAACAAGAAAAGATAATTTATTAATGTTAATAATGTTCTGAACTGTTCTTAGTCCTATAGAAAATCAATTTAGATGCCAATGGGCTTCCAGATGAAACATAAACGCTGGCATTACATGCACACAAGAACAAAATTCTTCAAACAAATATCCGAGGTCACATTTGCGCCCACCGATCCTTTTTGTGCGACCATGAGGCTTTTAAAGTATACATATAAATGTATATTAACCCTTAACAGATGCCGCTATATTCACGACAACAAATTTTCCTCGTTCAAAGGTTTCCAATTGGACACGAGTATTGCAAAGAAAATTTCGCTATCTAATCTAAAATTCCAGCAATTAAATAATGCAGAAAACATTTGTCAGAAAAAAGGTGCCAAAACGATAATAAATGGAAACAACGCATTCCAACAATAAAAACTGACTGTTGCGAATATGGCGACATTGGTTTGTTAAGGGTTAAATGTTCATGGAAAGAATTTATAAATATAGGCTTCGATGAAATGAAAAAAAGTTCTTTACTCTGTATGGTTCTTTAGTAAGAAAACGCTTCACCGATATACAGGTTTTCCACTCGACTCTAATCCCATGTTAACCTGTGAGCAAATGTAAATAAATTATTTTATGAAGTGATAAAATTCATTATTTCTAATTACTATGAAGGCTTGCATTTAGAAGGAGTAAAATATTATTAACAAAAGCGATAATTTTTTGGGGAAGATGTGACTAGATAAAGTAAGAAATGCTAATTGATTGAAGTTAATAACCTTCCGAACTGTTCTTAGTCCTTTAGAAAATCGATTTAGATGCCCCATGGGCTCCCGGGTGAAACCTAAAGGTGGAAATGTTCACCGTATTCCAAGACAGAACAAGGCTTCAACCAAATATTCGAGGGCACATTTACGCCCACCGACCCCTTTTCTTGAACCCATACTCTAAAAAATAAATGCGCAAATTTACACATTAAAACAGGTATACTGATGATACAAAAACGATTTGTCTATATATGTAAAGCGACGTTTAAATTGGTAAATACACGCCTGGTGTGTCAATTTCAAAATACACACTGTTCTGTATATTTTTATGATAACGCATTAAACTGCTTAAGTGTGTAAAAAAGTATCAGATAACTCTGAACACTCTGATAACAGTTTAACGTGTAAATTCACATGAGTGCACATATATCTGTATAATATACAAAAATGATGGATTGTGTGTACTCATACACAATACAGAACCTTATAACTTGGAATGTAAATTTTGAACTAAATATATTTATGGTCGGTCGCAAAACAAATTTGCGTGAAGAGCAAACTAATGTGCTCTTACCCGCAGATCTGTTTTAAGACCACAAAATAATGTAACCTTAATTTACAAGAAACAAGATCGTCTGAAATTATATAATAAAAATAAGTGTTTGAGTTATCACAAGAGAACATTACTTTGTAGAATTTTACAAGAAAATTCTTATTTGAGTTAGATTTTTGCTGAAGTGTCAGTTACTGGTTAGGTGTCAATAACTGGGAAGGGGAGGGGATCCCCCTATATTGCAGTTAATTAACAATGCTATTGACTTTTTTTTCAGTGCAATAATAGAAAAAAAATCCATGTTTTGTTTCCATCATAAACTCAAATTTTATTTTCAGTAATCAACATGCTGAAAATGTTCGCTATGATTCAACAATCACAGGCAGTAACATTAAGGAATATTGTAATTCCAGTTGTCTATATGACAGTCTCTTCAGCTTTGTTATTAGTTTGCTGATAACCATGCAACGCCATCATTAAAATTTTCACGTATTCTCCTATATTACGCACGTTATTATTATTATTTTTTAACATTGATGTTTATTTTTATTTTCGTAACCATTTAGTAACTCGGGCCATAGTTTTGGTAAGTTAAATAACGCTGCATCGATGAGTGGCTCAAGTTGCTCAAAAAAAAAAAAATAAAATAAAATAAATAAATAAATAAATAAATAAATCCTCTAAAATACGGAAATTGTACTGGTAATAGAGACGCCGGTACTATTTCCGTATTTTAATGGAAAAATTTTCCCGTAAATTCCAGAAAAATTTCCGTTTATCTGGAATTTACAGGGGAAATTTTCCGTTAAAATACGGAATTAGTACTGGCGTCTCGATTACCAGTACAATTTCCGTATTTTAACGGAATTTATTTTTACAGTGAATGATTACGAAAATAAAAATAAACATCTAAATAAAAATAAACAAATAAATAAATAATGTGGATAATATGGAAGAATACAGGAAAAAGGGAATGATGTCGTTTCATAGGCCAAGCAATTTTAGAATATTTTTATTTATTTCTTTTGAAAATGACTCGAGTAGAGACGAAACATGTAAACAATTGAATAAACCTACTTTTTCTGTTTTTAAACTTTTAATTTACGTTTTTTAGCAATAAAAATTATAAAGAAACCTATTAAAGGTAATGAAGAAAGTTCAACTAAGTTCTAAGTTAAAAGACAACTTACATTTAACTGTACGTAAGTCGGAATCATTCACTATAAAGTAGAAGAAATAATGTACAGAGCAGTTAAATTTTTTTTCAAAATAATGTAAGCTAAAATATTATAGATTTGATTGATAGAAAGGTTCTTGACATAGACAGAAATTTCAATAATCAGGTGCAATATATAATTTCAATATTTGTTGCCTATTACTTTGTAATTCATGAAAATACACGAAATCCTACTCAGTTTTGGGTGTATGATGTGTAGAGGAAGGAAGGATAAAGTGGCCACTCTAAGGTTTGATGAATTTTTATGACATTTTTTTAATAAGTAAAGTACCAATAGCACCAAGAAGCAATTGCAACAATAATAACTTTACACTGTTAAAAATAAAGCTTTAACTTTTCACCAAAAAACTGGTGAAAGCAAGAGTTTTCACCAAGTTTTTCGTTCAAATAAAAATGACTGGAAAAGAGAATTATATGCTAGATGCACTTAAACCGAGATTTCGGTTCAACTTTTGTTATTGTTGAATGCCATCACGCGCTAAACTTTAATGGCATCTATAATGCAAAAATTCGACTTTACTTCAAGCAGCAACCTGCGTATATCGAGATCGAGCTTTGGTTTCTCTCCCCGCCAATCCATGAAATACTTTAAGTAAGTACACTAGTGATTATTGTTTACTTTATTGTTATACACATTATAATGTTTTGCTGTAACTCCCGTACACAAAATTTGTATTTCTTTCATCGTAAATATTAGATTAGTATTTTACCTAAGCCTAAAATAGTTCCGATCTGCATTGTATCCGAAGCGGTGAAATAAACCACTGTTTTAAAGCTATTAATAACTTAAGAATAATAATTTAGTGGTTATGTTTTAAACCAAAGGGCAGACAGTGTTGAGCAGCCTCCCAAAACTGTCTGGGGAAAACTTTGTATGATGTAAAATGTGATTATGTTATTAAATATTAGTCTTGCATATTTTTTAATAAATATAATTTGTACTTTCAATAAATAGAGCAGAATACAGCAAACCAACTGAATTGTACTGCTTTCTATTGTGTATGTGACCATTTTTATTTCAGCTAATGCTGGGCTGCCATTGACAACTATTTTTTTTTCTTCTACCACATTTTAAAATAATTGTATATTATTATTGTTTAGAAATAGTGATTAAAAGAATCTAAGAAAAATTTAGAAAAAATAATTGACTGTGGCAGCCCTGTTATTGTTAAATAAGTCTAATAGAATAAGTATTTTAATTTATTGAATATTTATAATCTTTAAGATGGATTAGTTACAAATGCATTACTTATAAATAAAAAGGTTTCATTTTTGTGTTAAAATATGTCATAGCTATCAGTATTTTTACTGTGACTGATAGGATTAAGAATTTCATCCTTATTGGACAAAATGGATGAAATCTGTTGCCAAAGATGTGCATTTACAAAGTGGTTAGCACATAAAAAATCATTCTCGTTATTAAATATAGAGATACCAAGCAATCACTAACCATGAAATAAATATATTAGGTTTAAGAATTTGTAAATTTTGCGAAAAATTGCTTAAAACATCAGTAGTTTGTGCTTCAGAATTAGTTGTGAAAGTTTCATTCTCAAATTGACAACTTTTAAGATTTTTTTATTTGTAACATACAAAATCTGGATACCTGGGATTTTTTTTTTAAATTTGTATAGAAAAGTGCAAATGAGTTAATTTAGCTGCATATGACGGAGATTGACTTTTAAAAGAATTGTGCTTTAAAGTTATTTTACAAATCATGAAAAATCAGTAATTTGAAATGCAATTTTGAAATAACTTATTGCATTTTAAATTGGTTTTTTTTTTTTTTTGCCTTATTTGATAAAATGAAAATATGGGATGGTTAGAAGTTAAATTTGAGGAAAAGGAGAAATGAATTGTTTAAATTGTTGCCACTGTCGATATGTGTCAGCATTACTCACAGACATACTTTATAATATAGATATAGTAATATAATGTGTTTAACTGAATTTGAAATAAGAAAAAATACGTATGCATAATTTTATTACACAGATTTCAAGGAACTTATGTAAACCTACACTAAGTGAAATTTTTATTTGATGCTAATTTCTAAATAAATGTATTAGTAATTTTTTAGAATTGGGGTTTTAGGCAGGAAATGTGAATTTTACTCTTCAAAGGTCTAAAAAAGAAATACCCAACAATATTAAAAGGAAAATAATATTTCAAGTATATGTACAGTCGTGGAAAAAAAAAAAGTAAACACCCCCTACTAACTCCTCAACAAGTTATCGTAGAAGAAAGTTACTGGTACCGAACGATTGGAAATAAAGTCTACGTTTAAATGATGTATATAAAATCTGCTTAGGGGGCCATCTACTTATTAAAACGAACCATAACTTTGTTTTTTTTTTCAATAGCAATACACAATTCTGACAGCATAAATGAACTCTACACCCTTCAATTAGCCTAAAAACAAATTTTTATGCAATTCGTACCATAAGTTTCCGAGAAATTAATTATTTTAAAAAGAGCGTATTTTAAGGGCTCTATCCAAATTGAAGTTCCGTACTCGATTGTTAACCGAGAGAGCCTCCTTCTTGATCAAGGCACCTTAAGCACCACACAAGCAGTCAATGAAGTCTGCTAGATGACACAACAGCTGAAGAAATTTTAAAATATCTAGTCACTTTTATCACAGACGGCCCCTTAAAACATCCTTTTGCCGTTTTTTAAGCATAATTTGAAAACTACTTGGAAGAAAATTGTGAAATTTTGGATTTCCATAAAGCAGGACTTAATAAAACTAAATCCATCAAAAAATCTGTAGGTTGCAATTCATAATTTTTTCGAATATTAATTTCATAATTCATAATTCATATAATAAAATTATAAAAATTGCAAATTCAAGGTATTTATGTTTGGGTACATTAGTATTATTGCTACACAACAAATTAGCACATTAGGAGCATAATTTCAGGAAATATAAATAAAAATATGAAAATGTAATTTAACATTAGAAGCACTAAATTTTGAATGTTTATAATTCAAAAACTTATCATTCAAATGACTTAAAATTTGATGTCTAGGCATAGTTTTAACCGAAGATTTGAAATTCCTCGTTAAAATTGAGTAATGCCATTGAAAAAAATGAAGTTTGTATTCGTTTTAATATGTATATGCCCCCCTAAGCAAATTTTATATACATCATTTAAAAGTAGGCTTTATTTCCAATCGTTCGGTGCCAGTAACTTTCGTCTACGATAATTTGTTGAAGAGTTAGTAGGGGGTGTTTACTACAATATAGGAGGGGAGGAGGACTTTTCTCCACACTGGTGCTTTTATTTCAATTTCTGTGCAAAAATTCTTTTTTTTTTTTGTAATTCCGTGTAAGTATTGTTCAGTAAAATGACATTTTATTTTCTGGATCTAAATTAAAAGATAAACAAGATACATATTTAGAACTAAAAAAATTATCTGTAAAATATATATATTTATTACAATTGTTTATGGATAAACAAACACTAAAGCAATTATATTATACATAACTAAAAAATGTGGAGAAGTGTTACAGAATTTACAAGGGCAGAGTGGTAATAATCAGCAATTTTTTAAATTTTTTTTAATATGTAGTTTTTATTTTGTAATTAATTAGAACCAGTTGATTACATTAAATTGTTTTTTAGGTATATTTCAAAGACAAAGATCTACATTCAATAATTAAAACTTTAATACTTTTCAGTTTAATGTAAAAAAAAAAAAAAAAAAAAAAAAAAAAATGATTATGGTTCTTTGGACAGCAGAATCTCGCAAAAGAAAATGAATCTTGGTTCATTCTGCGTTAAAAAATGACAAATTAAGAACTTAAATATTGGTTCAACATTTTAGCACAAAATGAGAGAAAAAAAAGCTATATAACCTTTCCCCATAAAGGTAGTTAAAAGAAAAACCTGAATTTTGGTGCAACCCTTCACAATAAGTTTAGTTTAGAAGAAAACTTGAATCATGGTACATTCTCTCACTATAAATTTGGATAAAAAAAACCTTTAATCATGGTTTAATCCTTTACCATAAAATTAGATTATAAAAAAAACCTGAAACATGGTTCAATCTTTTACCATTATTTCGGTTTAGAAAAAAACATGAATCATGGTTTAACTTTTCACCATAAATTCGGTTTAGAAAAAAACCTGAATTATTGTTCAACCTTTCACCATAAAATTGGCTTAGTAAAAAACCTAAATCATGGTTCAAACTTCATCATAACATTGGTTTAGAAAAAAAAACGTAAATCACGGTTTAATATTTCACTAATGTAATGGTATTTGTGAAAGTACCACGAAACTGGTGAAACTAAGCACCTATATCTTGGTTGCAGCTAAATTTCAGTCAGCTAGAATTCGCCAATTTCTTGTTGAAACCTCGAACTTTATTTTTAACAGTGTAGTTCCAATTGCTATTTTACTTTTTTTAAAATTTATTTTAAAACGTTGCTTTAAAAGAAAAATTGAAAAATGGCCACTTTGCCCGCCTAAGCTGAGTAATGTGGCCAGCATAGGTAAATGAACAAATCACATTGATTCAGGATGTATATTTCTTAATCAACACAAGCTACAACAAAGTAATACACATTAAGAATAAGTATTATGTTTTGTAATATTTTAAGTATTAAATCGTTACAAGATAAAATAACTAGCAATGAGTATCAATATGACGAATGGAGGAATACAAGATGCTCCCAGAAGACATGCAGACTGCAAATGTGTCGAGAGTAAGCCTTTCTCTACAGAAGTTGTTGCCCGAACCTGTCTTCTTTCTTTCAAAGAAATTACTTTTGGATAGCATTTTGTTATGAACAACGAATGAAATATCGCTTCCGGGCAAAGTAGCCATTTGGACATTTTGCCCGATTTCTTTGTGGCCACTTTGCTCAGAATGACGCTATTACAAAAACTGTGGCCTAGCCTCTAATCTACATGACTTAGCGTTTTCAAACACACATCATTTCAAAGATTACTTTACACTGATAAAACAGCGTAAGAGTAAATAATTATACCACTACATATTATTTAGCTATAATCAAGGAATTGTACCACTTGCCTAATATCAAAAATGCGAAAAAATAATAAAATGAGTTCAGAACTAGAATAATGCAGCCTTCCACTTCAAAATCACAGACAATATTAAAAGCATCTGTTACTAGAGTTTCACTCAATTCCGCGTGGAAAAACTCAAATAGCCATTTTGCCCTCACTGGCCACTTTATCCTCCCTCCCCCTACTTATAAGTGAGGCACTTCTGGAAATTATTCTTATGCTCGGCATAACTACCACAGCTCATATTTTTGAAGTTTATATTGCAAAAATAGTGCATTTGCAACGATTGGCTTTATAAAAAGAATCAATCACAAAATAAAAAGAAAACGGCATAGATTAGGACTTAATACACTTAATAATAAATTTTTGTATTATCATTTACAATGCGATTTAAATTTTTAATTGCCCGATATGTGTTTCTAAAGGTATTTTTACCTATGTTGAACAGCGCACTTTTGTACGACATCCTTGGTATCTTTAAGGCGGTTCTCAACTGTTCTGCTCAACAAGTGTAAAACGTTTTGACACATTTACAGATTTATTTTTTAACGGAAAGACATAAAATTGGAAGGCTTGACTATGGAAGCGATTTAGAATCGAACTGTGTTTTCTATTTTTTGATAAATAAATTACCTACTGAGTTATAAGCGATTTGATCACGTGACAAAGACGTTCTTCACCTCTCCTTGAGTGGTTATTCTTCTTTCGCTTGTAAGTTCGGTTCAAAACGCCCACTTTGGCACTATTTTCTGAAAGATCTAATTGCGTTTGCAGAAGATTGAAAAAAAAAAACTCGTTTGCATAGTTTCTGAACAACAACACCTGCTAGTTTCATGCGTTTCCGAACAAAAATAAATTAAAACTTACGTTATAAAGTTGCCCTTTTATATTTGAGAACAGCCTTAATTTTACAGAATAAGAAATGTTCGAAAAGATTGAACCGTTTATGCATTTCATGGACTTCCTTGTTGACAATTTTAAGTTCTGTATAGCAGTAGTTGCATTGACAACATTTATTTTAAATGCCTTTTTTATTATTATTAAATTATTCCTTTTAAAAATTTCCGGTGCCTGTTTTTAATTTTACGATATGTATCTTTTTGAATTTTCATGTTTTTATTTGCTGTTGATGCTTTCAACAAGATCTGAGGGGAAGGATGGGTTGTCGTGGAAAACTTGTTTAAGGAAAATATGTAATCATAATTTAAAACATCGTTGTGATAAAAATTTCCTAAAATCATTATGCAAACTTTCATTCTTTAAGGATCATAGAAGTATAAAAGTGAAGAAATTTTTATTTGAAATGTAGAAATGTAGACACACAAAAAGTAGATCATCTTTATATAAATAATTCTTTATTTAATTCTTGAAGTAGAAAAAGTTTAACTCCTGCTTGACCATTAGATCAATAAAGTAAAATTTAACTTGAACAACCGAGGAGTAACACTAATAAGAAACTAGATCCATCTTTAAAAATAGTTAAATATTCATATAAAAGCAGCCGAAATTCAGGATCTTCATGAATATCGCTCCATAATAAATGGAAAAATTAACATAAATATTTTATGTTCTTGCATTAATCACAAAAGAATGCAATTTAGTTAAACAACAATTCACCTAATCGACGGCTACTGTACTTCAAAAGGCGAATATCCTATTGCAACCATCAAAACTGTAATCAACTCAAGCTTTCTAAAACACCTGGAGAAAAACATTTCTAGAACATTAAATTGAATAAATTTTTTAAAAAATTACACTTATTCTTTCGTACACGTGTTTAACAGATTTCACCGAGGAAAGCTGGTTTTCATCAATCCCCCCCCCCCCCCTTCCGAAGCTTTCCGAGAGATAATTAACATCTTACAAGTCATAAATATTTTTTGAGGTTCGAAAATTTTTCATCAATATATTACTCATCCTGATTCGTGGTACCAACAGATTTCTAGACTTTTGTTCTTGTGAATATATACATAGACCTGCAGATGTCATCGACATGGTATTCAATTTTTGTTGCACTGCAACTGAATTATGTGGGGAAAATAAAACTGACTTTCTTAAAACAAACTACAACCCCTCTGCCCCCGAAAAAAGTACAATATTTCTCCACTCTCTGCAATTAAATTGTTTAAAGGCAAGCCCACAATAAATGGAGTAGTTTCCGAACCATTTACAAAAATTCTCATATATTTTCACCATTGTTTGATTCAATACAACGTCTGCATCTTCCACATGGAAAAAACTAACATAACTATTTTATGTTAATTCATTAATCACAAAAGAATGCGATTCGGTTAAACAACAGTTCGTGTAATCGACAGCTACTCAGGGCTGCCACGGGAGACTATTTTTATATTCTGCTTGCACCAGTATTTTTCTAATATAAATTTTGAAGTATATTTCTCTTGCAAATTATGTCAAGGTGAATGTTAAAGATTTCTGTTTTGAGGAAGTGGTACCAGTTAGAATTAAAAAATAGTTGTCTGTGGCAGTCCTGCTACTGTACTTCAAAATGCGAATGTCCTACTGCAATCATCAAAATTATAATCAAACTGATCAAATTTTACTGAAACACCTGGAGAAAAACATTTCTGTAACATTAAATTGAATAAACAAAAATTTACACATATTCTTTCCTACACATATTCTTTCCTACACATCTTTTACAGATTTCACCTAGGTAAGCTGGCTTTCATCAATATTTTCCCTCCAAGAGATAATTAACACCTTTAAAGTTATAAATTTTTTTTGAGGCTTGAAAATTTTTCTTTAGTTTATTACTCATCTGATTTATCGTACCAATAAATTTCCAGACTTTTGCTCGAGTGAACATACATAGGTCTGGAGAGTCATAAACATGGGATTGTATTATTGTTGCACTGCAGTTGAATTATGTGAGGAAAACAAAATTGGCTTTCTTCACGAAACAATGACAACAAACTACAACAGCCATCCCACGAAAAATGTACACTGTTTCTGTACTCTCAGACAGTTACGAAGCATTTAAACAAATTCTCATATATTTTCACCATTATTTGATTCAAAAAAGTATCTGAATCTTACGCATGGAAAAAATTAATTTAAATATTTTATGTTCATTCATTAATCACAAAAGAATGCGATTCGGTTAAAGAGCAGTTCGTATAATCTACGGCTACTGTACTTCAAAATGCGAATTTCCTATTGAAATCACCAAAATTATAATGAACTCTAGCTTACTGAAACGCCTGGAGAAAAACATTTCTAGACCATTAAATTGAATAAATCAAAATTTATACTTATTCTTTCCTACACATCTTTTACAGATTTCACCAAGGAAAGCTGGCTTTCATCGAATTTTTCCCTCAAGAGATAATTAACACCTTAAAAGTTATAAATATTTTTTTGAAGCTGGAAAATTTTTCACCAATATATTACTTATTCTGATTCATGGCACCGATAAATTTCCACTTTTGTTCTAGTGAATATGCACAGACCTGGAGATGTCATCAACATGGAATTGAATTATGGTTGCACTGCAATTGAATTATGTGAGGAAAACAAGAATTGCTTTCTTCACGAAACAATTGCAACAAACTACCACGCCCATCACACGAAAAATGTATAGTGTTTCTGTACTCTAAGGCAGTTAAATCCTTTTATGAACGATTTAAACGAATTATCATATTTTTTCACCTTTATTTGATTCATTAAAGTGTCTAAATGTTACTCATGGAAAAATTAACATAAATATTTTTCTTTCATTAATCACAAATGAATGCGATTCGGTCAAACAGCAATTCACCTAATCAACGGCTACGTATACTTCAAATTGTGAATATCCAATTGCAACCATCAAAATTGTAATCAACTCTAGCTTACTGAAACACCTGGAGAAAGACATTTCTATAGTATTAAATTAAATAAATCAAAATTTACGCTTATTCTTTTCTACACATCTTTTACAGATTTCATCGAGGAAAGCTGGTTTTCATCGAATTTCTCCCCCAAGAGATAATTAACACCTTAAAAGTTATAAATATTTTTTTGAGGCTCGAAAATTTTTCATCAACATATTACTCATCCTGATTCATGGCACCAATAAATTTCCAGAGACTTTTGTTCTAGTGAATATACATAGACCTGGAGATGTCATCGACATGGAATTTAATTTTTGTTGCACTGCAATTGAATGATTGTGGAGAGGGGAAAAAATACCACTTTCTTTATCTAATGGCGGTGTATATCAAAGGATTTATGGGACCTACTTTTTATCTGAACATACCAGATTAATTTATGGAGAGTGGAGAGGAATTCAATTAAAGTTCAATAGAAGAAACGCCTATGCGGGTGACAAGTTAGACAACTCAAATGTATTTATGAGACGTTTAATTTATTTTTTGGTGAAGCTTTATTTCTCTTACCAAAAGCGCTGATTGAATGTATACCTTGAAAACACGTACATGCGCTTTCATACATCTGTAGCAAAATAAGCCGTATAATTGTACTGAGTATTGTGTTGAATGATATATAACGAGTTGTGATTGTAAAAAATTTACAAATACTGATAGTATTGATGCGTAAATTATCGATGGTGAATTCGATAATTTTGATATATATAAAAGATTTTTATGGTTTTGAATGATGCAAATATGCAGTTAATTTTACTTAGTATTGTTAAATGATTTCATGATATTTGACAGGAAAGGTTTTTGAAATTACGATAGAATCGTCGTGTAAATATCGAGATTGTGGAATTTAATTCTTTAATTTATTAACTAACAAACTTTGAAATAAATTAATAATTTTTTTCTTGTTTTTTTTTTTTTTTTTTTTTCGTTCTTTAGAAATGATCAACCAATTAACTGAAAAAAAGTATATAAAATATTGCGAAAATTTACAAATTTGGGAAATGCTATATTTAGAAGTGATCATTCAAACAATATTATCAAGGAATTTATTAATATTTAGTTGAAAGAATGACACCCAAAATTCAAACGGGAGATGAGTGATATTGTATCTCAGTGATTCTCAACCGGTGTGCCACGCCCCATTAGAGGTCCTCAGCTCTGAAAATTCTCAGTAAAGTTACTTAAAAATTCTGTGAACAAACAGAAGTATGCTTTAAACTACGACATTCTATGCTTTGAACTTTAATATGTAACTGGTAAATGATATCCAACGATTTGTGATTGCAAAAATTTTACAGATATAGATAGTATCGCTACATAAATTATCGATGACTAATTCGATAATTTTAATAATATATAATATATACAAAAGATTTCTGTGGTTCTGAATGATGCAAATATGCAGTTTAATTTTACTTAGTATTGTTAAATAATTTCATGATATTTGATAGGAAAGGTTTCGAAATTACGATAGAATCGTCGTGTAAATATCGGAGTTGTGGAGTTTACCTTTATAGAGAGAGTTTCGATGTACTTTAACAATATTTCAAATGAAAATCAAATTTCAAATTTCAAAATAATTGCTTAAAAGGCGCAAAGGCCAACATAGTGAAAAAGATTCCAAGCCGGGACTCGAACCCGGGCCATCAGTATAGCGCACTGACGTTCTACCGACTAAACCACTTGGAACGATACCTAGCTCGGAAAATTTCTCACTATTATATGTTGGCAAGGCTACAAACTTTTCCGAGCTAGGTATCGTTCCAAGTGGTTTAGTCGGTAGAACGTCAGTGCGCTATACTGATGGCCCGGGTTCGAGTCCCGGCTTGGAATCTTTTTCACTATGTTGGCCTTTGCGCCTTTTAAGCAATTACTTTGAAATTTGAAATTTGATTTCCATTTGAAATATTGTATGCAAGGCGAATATTTCTCTCTGGAGTAATTTCCATGTATTAATATAATTTCTATCGATGCTGGATTTAATTATGTTTCGTGTTTGTCCCAGGTCGGTGACTCACGATAAATATTACATCTTGTGCTGCGTTTGTAGCCTTGCCAACATATAATAGTGAGAAATTTTCCGAACTAGGTATCGTTCCAAGTGGTTTAGTCGGTAGAACGTCAGTGCGCTATACTGATGGCCCGTGTTCGAGTCCCGGCTTGGAATCTTTTTCACTATGTTGGCCTTTGCGCCTTTTAAGCAATTACTTTGAAATTTGAAATTTGATTCTCATTTGAAATATTGTATGCAAGGCGAGTATTTCTCTCTGGAGTAATTTCCATGTATTAATGTACTTTAACAAACTTTGAAATAAATTAAGAATTTTCTTTTCGTGTATTTTCTTCCTTTAAAAATAACCAACCAATTAATTGAAAAGAAGTCTCTAAAATAGTGTCGAAATTTATAAATTTGGAAAATGCTATATTTAGAAGTAATCATTCAATCAATATTGTCCAGAAATAAATTATTAACATTTAGTTGAAATAATATCACCCAAAATTCGAAACGGAGATGAGTGAAATTATATCCAAATGATTCTCAACCGGTATGCCGTGACACACTAGTGCGCCGTTAGAGGTCCTCAAATCTAAAAATTTTCCATAAAGTTACACAAAGATTCTGTGAACAAACAAAAGTATATTATTTAAATTGCAACATTCTGTGTTTTGCAGTTTAATACGTAATGATATTTAGTGTCCTAAAATTGAATTTTCCTTCCAAATTTGTTTGTATTTCAATATTTTTAATAAGAAACGTCAGAGAACTACAATGAAAAGGTTTAAAAATGCATTATAATCTATTGTTTTTTTTTTTTTGTTTTTTTTTCAAATGTAAATTCACAATTATTACAAAAACATCATTCATACATTCAATGTCTTTTTTTTTTTTAAATATGTAATGAAGTTTAATGTCATAAAATTGCATTTCCTTCCAAATTTGTTTCAGTATTTCAATATTTTTAATAAGAAACGTCAGAGAACTACAATGAAAAGATTTTTAAAAATGTATTATAATCTATTGTTTTTTTTTTTTTTTTTTCAAATGCAAATTCACATTTATTACAAAAACATCTTTCACACATTCCATGTTTTGCACTTTAATATCTAATGATGTTTAATGTCATAAAATTGCATTTCCTTCCAAATTTGTTTCAGTGTATAAATACATGCTCAATACATTTGTATCAGTATATTTTGATAACATCACACAAAAAAAAACCAAAAAGACAAACTGTCTCACAGTGATAAAAAGCTAATATTCAGTATGTTCGAAAAGTTCGCCATTGCTCACGATACACGTTTGTATTCGTGAGAGTAATTCTACATGCACATTTCTCAGCATGGAACGTCTATTGCAAGCCTCTTCAATACGACGACATAGATTTAATATAAATTTTAAATGTATTGGAATTTAAATTTTTACAGACATTACAGCACAGTGCAACGTCACAATCTAAAATTGTGCACTGCTACATTTACGGAATGTGAATATGCAAAGTAGAATCGTCACTCATCGATTTCGGACATTTTTGGGTATACAGGCGACAATTTATCTTATCCGTGTGAACTAAATGTCGTTTCTTACTTATTAATTGACGCTCTAAAACTTTCTAATTGGAAATTTTGCTGCATCTCGTTTCGTTTACGATTTTCAATAGCTATCTTCCAAATTTCGTCCCTAGGGGCGCTGCTGTCGTTTGCATTAGGTCGGGCGTAGTTGCTTTACTATACCGTTACCTCACTTGTATAGCTTTAGCTCTCTCCGTTCGCAAGTATTTTCAGGCTAAAGGGACTTTTCTTTGCACCCTGTATACATACTGTCGTATATTACATACAGGGTTGGCAAGTTTTTGACGCATGACGGTTTTTACCGGATTTTACCATGGTTTTTACCGTCATGTCAAAAACCTCTTTGTCAAAAAGGTCGAAAACTGTCAAAAACCCATTTTTTAGTAGTAGTTTGTTTTTACATTATCTTTTTTCATTCTGTCTTTAGTATTAAGTTGTTTTACATGAAATATTCAATATCGAAAAGACTCTGAAGTATATTTATCTATCCGAGGAAAACAAAAAAGAATTGCATTAGAATAATACAGATACATCTCTGTCAGCAGATCTCTATAATAATCTTAAGCTATTTGGCATATTCTGTAAAAACTTGATTTTTTAAAGAAATTCTATAACCCACAAGTGCAAGATTAAAAAATGTGTATAATTTTGGCAGAATTTATTACACTCTTTAAAACTAAATAGCTTTCTCAGAAATTTCCTCAGAAGTAAGATTTCTTAAAATTTTAAATCAAAATCGTTCATTGATTATTTTTATTTCTATATAGCAAAACTTGATTTATATAAATAAATATATAAATAAATGAAATATATTTTAATAGTTGAGAATTACGTACATCTTTTGGGAGAAAGGAATAAGACTTGTTCTTCGAAGTTAAATCTTGTAGAGATTAAAATTGCAAATCCATATTAAACTTTAAACCACGTGAAAACTCAATTTTTAACTTTATATTTTTGTTAAGTAATTTATTATTTGCTATTTTGTTAAGTAATTTAATTATTTCCTTAAAATAAATAAATATTTAAATATTACTTTAAAGCAGAAATGTAGATCCATTAATTAAAAAGTTAACTGTATTAAAAAATAAAACATTTAAGAATCTCTCTAAATTTAATAATAATTTAAGAATAATTTTAATGGTAAAAGATTTCTACTCATACAGTCATATGTATGTAATAAAAATATGCAATGTGTTATTTCTTTCAATTCACTTTAAATAATGCCTAAATAATTTTAAGTAAAATGTATACAGAAACAGGACATTATATTCTGATTTTTCTTAAATATTGTTTTGTTATGTGTTAAATTTTAAGTTTAAGAGCTTTCACCTGAAATCAGGTCCTACAGGTTTGTATAACAAAATTATTAATTTAAAATTTTAAGATTCTGCTTATTGAAGTGAAAATGAAAATCACCATAATTGCATTTATGAAATACGTAAGATATGCATTTGCAAATATTATATCTAAGAATATTCAAATTTATTCAATGGCCACAGTCCATGCTTGACATCTATTGTCATACCATATAACAGCATTTTTGCATCTCTAATATAATTTTAATGCATTTTATTAAAAATGTATGTAGAATGTTATTTAATTATTATAATAACCTTTTATTATCATATAATATTAATGTTCATTGCAGTTAGTAGAATCTATATTAGTGGAGATTATGACAAATATTGTTCTTTCCTTTTACTCTTGTATTTTTAGATTTTTCCCATTTAGGAAATGCTCTTCTTTTAAATAAATTTAATAAAGTAATTGTGAATAATAATAACAAGTACAACAAGGAAAATTTAATCTAGAAATGTATTGTATGCTACACTTGCACTGTAAATTGGAGGAAAATCACAAATGATAGGTTTTTGACGGAATAAACCGGTAAAAACACGGTTTTTACCACTGTCATGTCAAAAACCAGTTTTTGACGTCAAAAACCCAACCCTGATTACATAATATGTTAAAATTTACTTCAGTTAGGAAACGCATATCCCAGCTGGAAATTTCCCTTCAGCAATTTCCGTCAAAAAACGGAAATGTACTCGAGATCATTTGTTTTTCCCTGTATATGATCTATAGGATTTATATACATCAAGTAATATGCAAAAACTTACTTAAATTTAAATGCACTGGTCATAACTGAAAACGCACTTCCAACAATTATTATTGATATACAGTTCTCCGAATTCTTTTGTGTGTCCCTAAATGGGCGATGAATGCTATGCACACCTTATTCTATAGTAAGCATCTTGTAATGCACTTCACTGATATATATCAGTTTCAACATATTTGAAATAGCGTAACATTATTTAAGTACGCCGCAAGCGATTTTTCCCCATAGGCCATATAGCACGGAATTCTTTTGAGTGTACCTGTAAAGCAACTAACTATAACTGCTACATACTTCATTTTCAATACCGAACAACACTGTAAAAAAAAAAAAAAAAAAAAAGTATTAAAAAACGGAGATTCTACTGGCAATCGAGACGCCAGTACTATTTCCATATTTTAATGGAAATCTCCCCCCCCCCCCCTTAAATTCCAGAAATCCGTATTTTTACGGAAATTTTTCCCCACACTGTTAAAAATTTTGCAACATTCTGGCAGGTCATTCGACCGTTTTTTGAAAAAACGGTTTCATAACCATAATTTAACTATATTCTGACCATAAAATGCCCAATAATATGGTCAGAATAGTGTTAAATTAACGGTTGTGTAACCGTTTTCGGAAAAAAACGGTCAAATGACCTGCCAGAATGCTGCAAATTTTTAACAGTGCATAAATTACAGAAAATTTTCCGTTTTTCTGGAATTTATGAGAGAAAATTTCCGTTAAAATACGGAAATAGTACTGGCGTCTCGATTGCCAGTAGAATCTCCGTTTTTTTAGTCCATTTTTTTTACAGTGAATCCATGGTAAATCTCAATAACGTATATCAATTGCATGGCAATCCGATTATATTTACGCGAGGTACAGCACAGGTAGACGGCAGACAGTCAAGGCGAATTCATAAACACTTCTCAACTGTGTTGGAAAGTGTTAAAAAATGTTGAGAAATGTTGAAAGTTTGTCTTGTATCCTTATGGCTTACGATTAAACCATTACAATGATAGTGATTATTTAGAACAGTGTGATCCAACCTTTAATTATTCGAGGACCAACCGAACTTTAGGATAGGAATGTGAAAATCAGAGACATTCGAGAAAGAAAACGAATTACATATTTTATCCAAAAACTTTATTAAAATTTATATTAAAAGAAGTTTAATATTACACTTCATTTTTCAGTCGAGAAATTAATGTGATGATTGACACTGCTTTCCTGATACAAGTTAAGTTTATCAATGCCCACTGTAAGTTCAGTAAGGCAAAGTCTCAGGATCGATTGCAGTGAAGCACTTTCAATTCGATTTCTCATTTTTTATTTAATTTGTTTGAGAGCAGAAAAAAACACTTTCAAAGACATATGTTCCGCCAAACAGCGATAACATTTTCAGAGAGAATTTAAGCAGTTTAGGAAAGCGTTCTTTAGAAATCAGTTTCCAGAAATTTTTAGGGACATCACACTTTTAAGTCTGGTAGAATGGGTCTGCTTGAAAATCACAAATTTCCATTTGAAGGTCGTACAGCACCTTGCTCGCTTTAATACCCATGGGATTGTTGAACAGTGCAAATTTTGGTTTTAAAGAGTTAAAATCCAGGAACTCTTTCTTGATATCTATTATTATTTCATGAAACATACTAAAATTTGTGTCCCGTTTATCTTCTTTAAAATTGGAAGTGTGCCGTATTATTTGCCATCAGTGCAATTTGCATTACATCAAGTTTTTTGCGGAAGCCTTTAATATGTCCATTAACCTGGGAAATATTTTGTTTTCAGCCTTGTAGTTTCAAATTTAAAGCATTTAGATGAGATGTTAAATCTGTCTGAAAAATAAGATTATTTAAAAAAGGGATTTCTTGCAGTTTTTCTTGATACTCATACCCAATGTTGTCATTTCTGAGAAAAGCAAGAATTTCATTCTTCAACCCAAATACTGTTGCAGGCATTTTCCAGCAATCAGCCAGCGCACTTCACAGCACAACAAAATATCACCATACTCAGCTTCCAAATTGCCCAAGAATGCAATAAATGCTTTAATTCTATGGGCTTTATTGCCTCCCCTTATTAAGTTTACAATATTTATAACAGTTTTCATTGCCTCACTGAGCCTTATAATTTTTTCATAGAGAGCCTCCTGGTGGATAATACAGTGAAAAAACTTAATTAATTTAACTTAAAGTTTAATTCATGTCCTTTTCTTTACACAGTCCTACTAATCAAGTTTTATGACCAACCATTGCTTTAGCTCAATCTGTTGCAATGGCAGAGCACTTCACAAAACCTGCATATTTAGAAATGACATCCTCCAGTGCGTTGAATATATCAATACCTTTTTTGTTGGTTTCTAATGATTTCAATTAAAACAGTTCTTCATGAATTTCAATTCTTCGTTTATTGTTCTGACAAAGATAAGGAGCTGGTTGATGTCAGCTATATCTGTGCTCTCATCTACACTGTAAAAAAAAATCTGGAAAGTTACTAAAGTTTTTCTAGGAAACTGGGATTCCTAGAACTTTTCATGTAACGGCAACAACAAATATTCATGTAACAGACACACTTTTGCGCCGAAAAACAAAAAATCTGTAAGGTTACTAAGAATTTTTTAGGAAACTGGGATGCCTAGAACTTTTCCTGTAACTACAGCCAGGTTTACAGATAAAATTTTAGTAAGATTACTGCAATTTTAATAGATTCATTTGTAAAGTTACAGATTTCTGTAGCTTTACAAAAACTAGTTTTGTAGATTTGCAGCTTTTTTTGTACAGTTACAGATGACAGTTTAGTAAGCATGTAACTTTACATCTGTAGAGATACAGAATTTTTTTTACAGTGTAGAGCTAGAGAGTGAAATTCACATTTTTCCAAATGGACCTTGAGATGATCTGAAACTTCACCACCCATACCATTAATTCTTCAACTTACTGTCTGGTGAGACAAGGAAACTGTTTCAAAAATTTTAGTCATCTTATTATCTCCAAATGGAGATGCCATTTTTGCAGCACATCTCTGAATGGGGTCACCATCCCTGAAAGACTTTTTACTTTTAGCCAGCTTTAACTATACCTCATACTAGGCCTTTATGCGAGCAATGTTTGATGGTTACAATATATTCTTCTGTCCAGTTAGTTTCAGCTTCAAATTATTAAACACACAACTTCTGGCACTTCCCTGGTATTGATCTCATTTTGATTTATGCAAGCTGGTATAGTATAAATAAATAAAAACAACGTTTAAAGCACCAAAACAGTTTATTTTTTGTTGCAAACTTAATTCGGTAGCCATAGCGTACCTTCATCAGTGCAAAATATGATTGCTCAAAAAAGAAAATTTCTGATGATATCCGCTTCTCTTACATTGACTATTTCCTAAAATTTCCTGTAATTTTATTAGCTATTAAACTTTATCACTGAATCCGTTTCTCTTACATATATTTCAGCAATTTTCTTTTCTGAGCAATCATATTTTACACTGATGACGGTACGCTATGGCTACCGAAATTAGCTTGCAACATGAAGTAAAGTGTTTTGGTGCTTTAAACGTTATTTTTTATTTATTTATATTATACTACGCCAAGTGATTTCTTATTGTAAGCTGGTATAGTATTTATTCACGTTATACAGCTCATATTCAAAATATTAGAATAATAACTTTTTTTTACAAATTGAAAATATCGTTTGGTAATTTAATGTCTTTTAATGCAAATATGCAAACGATATTTTTATTAAGAACTTATTGTTGATTAAACCCTTTTATTATCTTAAAATTAATATCATTTTCGAAAAGATTAATTGAAAAAAAAATTATTTTAAAAAGTCAAAATATTAAAATATTTATTCAAGGGGTTCAAAATATTAGAATATTTCGCATTAATTCTCTTTTAATTATCACCAATTCATAACTGGTGGCATCATTGATTAAATTCAGACGATTTTATTTAAAATCAGTATTCTTTTTGCAGTTTGTTTGCATTTTCGTCTTAAATGGCTCGTGTGAGTGATATTCCTGAATTCATTAAAATTCGTATGGTTGATTTGTATCGGCACGGTAAAAATCAATATTATATAGCAATTATTTACATTGTTCGCAATCAACCATTAGTAAAATACTAACACAATATTAAAAAAATGGAAAATTTCAAAATAATCGCCGAAATGGCGGCCGAAAACCAAAAATATCTGCTATGATAGGAAACTGAAGCGTAGTTAAGAAAAACCGTATTAAAAGTGTGCGATTCTTGCATCGAAAATGGAAAGAAGAAAGAGTTGAAGTTTCTACATCGACAAAATTAAGACGTCTCTATAAATTTAATTTGAATCTCATGTACCGAAAACAAAACCTCTCATGACTGCAAAACAAAAGCGTATAAGATTGAATTGGTGTAAATCAAGACGTTTATGGAGCGAAAATTGAAAAATATATTATTTAGTGATGAAAGTATGTTTTGCGTTTTACATCATAATCAAGGTAGTCGAGTTTGGAGAAGAAGCATTTGATAAAAAATGCCTTAAATTTCCGTAAAATTTGCTGCTAGTGTCATGGTTTGAGGTTGCATGAGCGCAGAAGGACCTGGAAAGTTATGCATCGTCTACGAAAAGGTTAACTCTCAGATATATCAAGAAATTTTGGAATATTACATGATTCCATCATTAGAAGATTTATTTGAAGATGATTTCATCTTTCAACAAGATTTAGCGTCACCGCATACCTCGGTGTCAACTAAGAATTGGCTCCGCCAACGCAACATTAAGAGGCTACTTCAGTCAGGCGAAAAGACCCGTTCACTAATGCTAATCCTATGGAAGAAATTTATAAGGATATCTCGGTTGCATTTCAATATTTTTAAATGATTTTTTTTTTTTTTTTTTTTTTTTTTTGCATTAGACAGCTGAGATTGATCTGTACAAAGGTCGTTTTTTACTTTTTCGATTTTGTTTACAGATATTTTTATGGGGACACTTTCATTTTCGGAACCGGTTTCGAAAGTGAAAACATCCTCATAAAAAAAAAATCTGTAATGAAAATCGAAAAAGTAAAAAACGGCCTGCATACAGACCGATCTCAACTATTCTGTGCAAAAGAAATCATTTAAAAATATTGAAATGCAACCGAGATATCTTTATAAATTTCTTCCATTGGATTAGCATTAGCAAACGGGTCTTTTCGCCTGACTGAAGTAGCCTCTTAAGGTACTTCCTTGGCCACCAAACTCACCAGACATTAATCTCATCGAAAACTTATGATGTATAATGGAGAAAAAACTCCAAGAAAATCCTCCTTCAAGTAAAACTGAGTTATAGTGGCACGTATTAAGTGTATTTGTGCTAATATTGATAGAAATGTTTGTAAATACCTTGTATATAGTATGCAAGATCGATTGTACGCTGTTATGAAAGCTAAAGGGGATGCTACAAAATATTAACTACCAATTACTCCATATTCATAAGGTAATATTGTTGCGTAAAATAAAATTTTCTAATATTTTGAACCAATTTAAATTTTAATCTAATATTTTGATGTGTTTCAGAAAGCTGTATACCTAATTTATTGTATTGTATTTTATATTTTGCAAATGTTAAAATCTTATCTAAACATTCCAGATTTAATTTATAAGAAATTTAATTGCATTTACTTAGTATCAAAAATAAATAAATAAAAAATAATTTTTTCTTATAACTTTTTCTCAATTATTCTAATATTTTGAATATGAGCTGTACTCCTTCGAAACACCTAAAACTTGAAAACAGATAACACACTGTGGTTTTTCATTATGTTCAACAAAAAAGGAACTTTCCTGCCACTTTGATTGAAATTGTCGTGTCTCATCTTCAACACGTCGTTTTTTAAGTTCCGTCATTTTAGGTATCACTCTCGTAACATCGACGAAAACAATATCTCGTCGTACTATATCTCTCGAACAACCAACCTCTCTCGTCAAAAACAGCCACTTTGAACTGCCTGCTGCTGCGCTCCGTTTAATAGGGAAACCTCCCAGAAAATCCTCAGCAGCACACGAACGATCGCGAACCTATTGGCAGCCAATCACTGACGACCACCCGTTGCCTGGCGACGGGGTCGCTTCTTGACTTTCCCACCTACATCCTTCGTAATAGTACAGAATAGGAAGGAGTAAGTGAAAATCGAAGTAGACACGCCACGGATTGTAACGGTCGAATAGTGATGCTTCAATATGGCCGTTATAAGGGAAATGAAGATTGTAAGATGACTTTAAAAGAAACTAAAGTAGTATTACTGAAAAACTTAAAGCAGTAAGACGGATAAATGATTTTTTTTCCAAATGTTAAATTAAAAAAATTTTTACCAGTAAGAAGGGCAAGAGTCAACAAAAATGAATAGGCGGGCCGCGGGTTGGACCACACTTATTTAGAACATGCAGAATGAAATAATCAAGTGCAAATATGAATTTTCATCAAGCATTACATAAAAATCAATGAGTTAGTGATATCCGCAACAAAGAAATATTTCTTATCAGCTGTATATTTATATAAAATATATGTCACATAATCGTACTAAATTCCTACATTTAGCTAAAAATTGCAAGTTTTCTGATTTTCCTTTGTCGTTATTATGGCGAGGCAATGTGGCCCCTTCTTACTAAATCACGAAATCATTTTCATTTCTACACGCTTACAATTTATAGGTAATGAATTCGGGATCCCTAGATTGAAATAATTTTCTTTTAATTTTATTTCCCTTTTAACGCAAATCATCTGTTATAAAATACTGAGAAAGTTGCTGTTTTACCTTTTCACGGGAGACAAAAGATTTGTTAAAGATGGTCATAAGATAGCAAAAAATAATAGCATGAGAGAGCATAGACAAGAAAATGTATATACAGGGTGTCCATAATTAAAAGACCCTACTTTAAAGTTGACTACAGTCGAAACTATTGTTCATAAAGTTGTCAAATTTTCTGAAAGACATAATAAAGTGATTGCTCAACAAGCGCAAAACGTTTTGACACATTTACAAATTCATTTTTGAACGGAAAGATATAAAATTGGAAAGCCTGACCATGGAAGCGATTTGGAATCGAACTGTGGTTTCCATTTTTTGATCAATCAATTACCTATGGAGCTATAAGCTATTTTGATCACTTGACAAACACGTTTTTCATCCTCTCTTGAGTGCTCTTTCTTCCTTCGCACGGAAATTCGGTTCAAAGCACTCACTTTGACACTATTCTCTAAAAGATCTATTGCGTTTGCAAAAACAGCTCGATGACATAGTTTCTGAACAACAACATCTGCTAGTTTCATGCATTTCCGAAAAAAAAAAAATTAAAACTTATGTCATAAAGTTGCCCTTTTAGATTTGAGAACAGCCTTAAGAGAAAAAAAAAAGGTTACAAATTTCGCACCAGAATGCGATTTTAACGAATTTACACATTTAGCATACATTTACGATAGTTCAGAAATTTTATTTATTAACTTTACCTGATCTTAAAGACATCATTTAGAGACATGTTCTTAATATTTCCCAGAACACACTCTGGTCAACTATGGAACATACCTTACGATTCCAGATAGTATCTGAAAACTATGACCCTCATGTGGAACATGTTTGGTAATAAAACTTGTAAACTATCGTAAATGTATGCTAAGCCTGCAATTCGTTTAAAACGCCCTCTTGTGGCAAGATTTTGAACTATATATATATTTTCTTTTTTCAGCCAAACAAATCCCCATACCCTTATTATGTCATCCACAAAATTTCATAACATTATGAAAAATAGATTCGTCTATAGACAACTTTAAAATCGGGTCGTTTAATTAGGGACACCTGTACATCGCATGTATACAGGAAAATAAAAAGCTCTGATCTATATTTTGACGTTTGGGTAAAAATACATGAAAATTTTACACACGTTTAAAATATTCAAATTATGTTCAGAAATTTTTCTCTTTTACAGCCTTGAAAAAAAAAAAAAAAAAAAAAAAATTGGAACAATCTTAAAGTTAACAGCTAAAACCTATTTTTATTCTTGTCTAATAAAATGTCAGTGCATATAATTCTGTTTTTATGCAATAGCTAAGTTCTCGAAAATTGTGTTTAAAAAATACATTGTATCTGTGAAAAATACAAACCTAAAAAAAACCCCAAAAATAATACAATAATTCACAAGACAATTTTTGTTGTAACCATATCTTTTTTAGCATGCTGCACTTTACATAGCTAGTTGATGTATGAAACATATGTGTGGAAAATGTTACTAATTCATAAACACACACACGCTCGGAAAAAAAAAAAAAAAAAAACGCATAACAAGATTTTATTTGTTATCCTTTTCTGATAGTAAACTCACGCATTTTCGGAAGGCTGGAATACTACTGCTATCTCTAGAAATGTATTGGTAAAAATGTCCCTGTTCCTCAATTAGGAAAATTCTTTCTGTGGTTTCTTGAACAAAATTAGCAATAGTCTCTTGTGGCACTGATGTTTTAGAGTTTTTAAAATGAATTCAATTAATAATCGTTGTAATCTGGATAAACCTTTCTCTGTAAAAAGCCATCAAGGCTGTTCTCAAATCCAAACTGACTAATTTCTAATAAATTTTTTAATTAATTTTCGCTTCCAAACGTAACAAATCGCCAGACGTTTTTATTAAAAAACTACCTAATGCAACTACTTTTTTTTCACTTTTTCAGAAAGGCAGAAACTTTTTCAGAAAATGATGTCAAAGTTGGCGGTTAGAACCAAAATTTCGTACGCAACAGCGCGGGAAAGGAAAAATCCCGCCGTCCTGAGACAACAGTCGCTTATAACTCGAGATAAAATTCATTTATCGGAAAATGAAGATTACAAATCACTTTAATAATCATGCCTGCAAGTATTATACTGTTATGCTTAAAAATGAGTCAGAAAATGTGTCAGAAAGTTTCGCGTTTTGGGCGGAGAAATATATATATATATATATATATATTTTTTTTTTTTTTTTTTTTTTTTTTTTTGAGAACTGCCTTAACGATTTGAAGACTACCTTGAAACTTTCTAGACTGTTTTTCTTTAAAATCATGTTGAGAAAATATTATTGGACAATTCAAGACTTTCTGCACTTAAACCTGCATTTAGATCTATATCATCTTCATGACAGTATCTTTGTACTCAGAAAACATCATGTCAAATCGGAATAAGTCGTGTAAAATGAAAACTAATTAAAAAAAAAAAATCGTGCTATATCAAGATAACTCGTGCAAAAAACAATTTTTTTTTTTTTTTTTTTTTTTTTTTTTTCAATCATGTTAAAACAAAAAAAAAGGTGTATTTAGGTGTAATTAGGTGTATGTCTACATCAGGGACGGCGAACCTATGGCACGCTGCAGATTATTTCTGGCACGGCATAGATTCAGGTTCTACATCAAAATATAGTATAATTTCACAAAATGCATTAATTAATCTAAGATGTTGTTTCTGTTTATCTAAAATCGATTAGTTCAGTTGGCTGTCATTGTCATACAGATTGAAGAAACTGAAATAACCCAATATTGGCTCACAAATTTTAAGAATAAGAGAATTAGAAGATTATCGCAAAAGAAAGATTAAAGGGCCGATGGTAAAATTATAACAACTTGGAATTCAATTCCAGACAGTAAAAGTTGTAGAGTCTCGCTCTTTTGACATTTTTTTCTGCTACACATTCTTTTCGGAAATAAATAATATGAAAAATTCAAGTAAAAACATCTTGTCAAATGAGTCCAATTCATTTTACAGTCTCTTAAAAATAAGTAAATACGAAGCTGATACAAATTATTTGGCATTTCTAAGATGGGACAACAGAAATAGTATATTTTTAAAATAAATTTCTAAAGTATATAGCATGAAATATTACTCATATTATTTTATGTTAAAAAGAAATGTTAAGTAATTTTGATTCATTATAATTTGATCCATTAAAATTTTTATTGTTAGCACATCATGACCTCGAAAAGTATATTTTTGGAAAAAATTGACACGTGTATGTGAAAAGGTTTGCCATCCCTGGTCTACATAGATCTTGGGAAAATTAAGACAAAATATCCGGAATGGGGTTGCAAAGAGGGGGGGGGGGGGCTTCTTCATTTCTTTTTTCGTTCATGTTCCAGATGCTCCCGAAGCTTTGTTGTTTTTGCTACCCATGGAGTTAATTTTTTTCTTTTCGCCGTTTTTTGAATTATTTGACAAGCTACCTTTGGCATCCGCATTTGAAGCATGGCTTTTCTGTTCTCTAGTCAGTCACCGACCGTATTCGGAAACGTGATTTAGAGCGAGAGGAATGACTAACTTTTATTACCTGAATCGGAGGTACTCAATTACTTGCATTGTGGTGCTTCACATGAATTATCGTCCTCTTTTATTTGTTTTTAAGGACCAATAAGTGCGTGGCAAAAACCTTTTTTTTTTCTGTGTTGTTGTTATCGTTGTAGGAAAGTGACTTAAAACTCTGCAGATTATATTTTACAGATCTTTGAGCAATACAACCTCACAATCTAGTACTGTCTACAGATGCTAAATTTGTTATTTTTCTTTTTTTTTTTTCCTTCAATGTTTACTTATTTTTCTTTTGAAATTAATGTTCTGACTCAATATAATTTGATTTAAATTAATATATATATATATAAAGGACACAGATTCGTTTAAAAAAAAAGACAAAATTGTTTGAATTCATGAACGCAATAATGACTCACAAAAAACATAAATAACCAATGAAACATTAAAGCCGGATTCTTCAATAAAATTCACTTAGACAAAATGCTTGATATTATGTAACTTTTCAGGGGAACAATGAGGGTGGGGAGTGTAAAATATTCGCAATAATAATGTATATATGTATATAAAAGGTATCCGTTTTGGCCACTGACCAATAGTTATTCCCTAAACGATACTTTTAGAGGTTAACAATTGCAAAATATTTCAAATGTCATTCATCATATGAAAATCCATTTAAGTTAAAATAGTTATTTTTAGAAGTTACGAAATTTAAATCTGAATACTGTCCGTCTGGGTCATGTCTACACTAATATTATAAAAAAGAAATGTTTCGTTGTTTTTCTCAAAAGGTAATCGCTGGAACTACCGAAATAATTAAATAAATAAAAAGAAAGGTGCCCAATTAACTGATGGCAGAATTACAGATAAACAGAATTACATGCGTGCAAAACTGCGGCCTTCGCTAGTAAGTTATATTTAAAGAAGCTTTCTCTACTAAGTAACACAGTAAAAATTGATTTTTTGTACGACCCAAATTACGATACGAGTTATAGTACCCAGATCGTATGTTTTGAATTTTAGGAATTTTCATCATTTTCTGGCTCTAAAAAGATTGTTTTTTATTTAAAGAAAAAAAAAACTTTAAGAGACAACACTTTCTTTCTATTTTCTCATCTGTCGATCGAGAGGTACTGAACTAATTACAAATTTAACCAGAGAAAGAGACAGTAGTAACATCAGGTAGTTACAAGAAAATTAACTGAAAGAATAAATAACACCAGGTTAAGGCTGTTCTCCAATCCAAAGGAGCTACGTCCTGACACATTTCTGAATTCATTTTTGTTCGGAAACGCCAGAAATTGGCAGGTGTTCTTATTCAGAAACAATGTAATCGAATGGAATTTTCTATTTTGGGGTAAATTCCGAGGACCTTTCAGAAAATAGTGTTAAAGTGGACGTTTTGAACCGAATTTCCAGACATGACACCGGGGACAAAGAGAAAAACAGGTCGTCGCGTAACAACAGTTGCTCCTATCTTGATAAGGATTTTCATTTCAATATTTTTAAAGGAATTTTCTTTTCTTTTCTTTCTTTCTTTCTTTTTTTTTTTTTTTTTTTTTTTTTTTTTTGCATTGAATAGCTGAGGCCGATTTCTATAAAGGCCGTTTTGTACGTTTTCGATTTTGCTTGGAGTTATTTTTAATTAGGACAACTTTACTTTCGGAACCGGTTTCGAAAGTATGCTTGTAAAAATGCATCCTCATAAAAAATTCTGCAAACAAAATCGAAAAGGTAAAAAAACATCCCTTGTAGTGATTGACCTCAGCTATGTAATGAAAAAAAAAAATCATTTAAAAATATTGAAATGCAAACGAGATATCTTTGAAAATTTCTCCCATTTGAGTAACATTAGCCAAACGGGTGTTTTCGCGCAACTGAAGTAGCTCCTTAAAATTCTGAAAAAAGAACTTGCTAAACACCCATTTTCTCAATGTAGCCTTATATTTTCATTTATGATTTATTATAAAAATAACTTTAAAAGATTTAGTTATGTTGTTCGACACTTTATTTCATAAATTTGTATTAAAGATATCCGGCAATAAAACATGTAATATATTTTTAAACAAAATGTACATAAAAAAGTGAAACAACCATAAGTTTCTAAAAAAGAATGAACGAAAGTATCGCGCTCTTTTATATTTCTTGTTTCACCTTTCAACGCATTAAATCAAGATTTACCGAAACAATATGATGACCAGGAGGTCAAAATAGTTGATCTGATATACTGAAATCGTGAAGTCAAGGGTTTTGGAGAGAACGTGGTTGTAAAAATTGAAAAATGGAATGGCTGAAGCCAGCGGGAAGTTAAGTGACATTGCATAGCACTACTATATCACTTTTAATGGTCTCAATACTGTTCTAAGATGCCTAAGCTAAACGAAAAAGAAGCTTCATACTAAACGTCAAAATAATTTTAGTGTGTTATAAAATTAATGCCGATAGTATACAGTATTTTATTTTATTAAAGTACAATGCAATATTTTTGACAATAAAATTACCCTAGTCAAAAAAATTTAACTTTTTTTTTGTATCTGGTTCGTAAATTGGTGCATTTAACTAGGGATGAACCTATTTATACGGTATCTATTCAGTATTCGGCCGTACTACCGAATATTCGGTTAGGCCGAATATCAAACTATTCGGTGTGCCGAGTATTCGGTTTCGCTGAATATCGAAATATTCGCCAGACCGAATACTTAAGAAACCTTTTTTTTATATATTTTTTAAAGCATTAAAACTTCTATTTTTAACTATCAATTAATAAATATATTTAGAATAATTAGAAGCAGAATTATATTTAAATAACAGCGAATATTTTTACATTTTTTATTTGCTATTTGAACACTATCAATAAGAAAATTAACCAATAATGACTATTTTAGTCTCTTCCTGACAAATAAACAGTATATGACTGTAAAATTTTTCTTCCAGTTCCTTCAAAATTTCACTTTGATTCACAAAATTTCAATAGTTATTTTAGAATATAAGAAAATTTTATTCATTTGTTTTATTTCAGAGAGAAATTCATGAAATAAAAAACAATTCAATTTTTTAAATAACAATTCACAGGATAGCTTTTTTTTTTTTTTTTTTTTTTTTGTGTGTGTGTGTGTGTAAAATTTACTTGCAAAAAGATCGTGTTTATCAATATGCAAGTATGTATGTTAAATATGTAAAATTGTTTTAAAATTTAATTTTTTAATGCTTTCGAAACTTTGAAATTTACAAGTATTCTGAAAGCCGAATGTTCGGTATTCGACCGAATAATTACTATTCGGCTTGATAGTCACTATATTCGGTATTCGGTTTGCCTGTTGGCCAAATATTCGGTATTCGTCCAAAATCACTATTCGATGCATCCCTACATTTAACTAATTTTAGGGTGCTGAATTCAGTGGAGTAATCAGATTATCTCAATCACATCGCATTTATTAGATACAGGGCAGTTACGTAAAAAGAAAAGTGGAATATTTGACAAAAAATGACCGTTTGAAATACAAGCAAAACATAATATTTATCAGTAAAAAAGTTTTCTTGATTACTTAACACAAACTATGAACTAATATGAGCGTGAAACTGTTCAAAGCAGGATGATGTCTTTCTTGATGATACCGAACATGGCATAGTATATATCAACAACATATACCAATTACAGAGCAATCCAACTATATTAACGGAAGTTAGAGTTCGGATAGACAGACAAGCCGAATTCATAAACACTTTCAACTATGTTGGAAAGCGTTAAAAACACATAATAGGTTGAAGTTTGACTTTCAGAAATTTATACTAATAAACGGAGGCATAGTTGAATACTTTTCTATCGCACTGCATTTTACCTACTATCTTTATCAGGGCTTAATTTGCAGCGGAGCCCACCGGAGCCCGGCTCCGGTACTTCTCTGTTTTTACTAAATATTTAAATATTAGTTGGAATTCACCGGAGCTTATAAATACAGGGCTCCGGAGCCCAGTACAATAGCGCTTCCTAAAACTCGAAGCCTAAATTACTTTTTTTGTCTTCTATTGCGTACGGGGATTAAAATCACGTGAATGATTTTTCTATTTATTTTATATCATGAACGGCACCCATGCTAAGGCTCTACTTTGCACATTTACGAAGTCACTTTCATTTGTAAGTAGATATAATAGCCATGTATTTGTTATTCTGATAGAAAGCAATCGATCAGTGTTTCCCCTTTTTCTATAAAAGCATCGATTCTTTTCGGTAACGGTATCAAATTTTTAATTTAATCTGATTTTCAGGGACTCACCACAAAAGATTGTTATGCGGAAGGAATAGATTATAATTTAAGATATGCACCTTTTATTGGAAATTGTAAAACATTGTTCCATTCTTCAGCATATAAATATTAATTTCTGTAAATTTCATTTATTTTTTTCTTAAAAATGTATAGCTGCGAACTATTCCTTTTTTGTGTTAACACTATTTCCTAATCATAATCCTTATCGTATTTAATCGCAGAATTCTGCAATTAATTAACATGAAAATTAGGCAAAGTTTACTATTCAGAAGGAGTGATAACTAAAGAGTGGAATAGTTGACAGCTAAATATATGCTGATAGATATATTTAAAATTTTTATTTTGTTAAAGAAAAAAAAAAGCTTTAAATTTTACATATAATGTACGAAATATAAATATGCAGATTGGAGTGACAGGGAGAGGGAGGGGGAACGGTAAGGTTTTAGTACCGGTGGCGCAGAATATTAGGGCTCCGGTACTTCTTTTGTTAGAAATTAAGCCCTGATCTTTATGCCACTATTTAGCTAAAATTTAATTAAGACTAAAACACACTTAAAACTAGTGAAATAGCACTTCCAGAGATTATAATTCATAGACGCCCATGTATCTAATTCTATGCATGGCCCTGTATATCATTCTATCTATATGCTACAAACATATCTTAGTATACTAAATGTAGTTCAGCGTAAGAATGCATAACTCATTTAAAAACCAACTTTCAGCCATTTTCATTCATACTCAGTAAGACTTACGAATTTTCTGTGTAGCCCTGTATATGATTTACAGCATTTATACACGCAACGTAATACGCAAAAAATTAGTTAAACTTAAAAACGCATATCACAATTAAAAATGCACTTCGAGCAATCATCGCTAACATACAGTATTTCGGGTACAGTATAGTATCCGAAATCTTTTGTGTGTCCCTGTAAATACTATGCACTTTCTATTACACAGAAGTTAACTTGTAGTAAACTACAGCAGCATTAAAATACGCCGCAAAAAAATGTTTCCCCCTATACCATTATGTAATGGACTTCTTTTGTGTGTCCCTGTAAATGAATAATAAATATTCTTTGCACTGTATATTCTACAAAATATATATTTTAGTGTACTTCATAAATGCACATCAACTTCATTATGTTCGAAAGGGTGTAACATCATTAAAATGCACTTGAAACAATTTTTTCCCATTGGCCTTAATGCAGTGGAATACTTTTGACTTTCCCTTTAATTGAACTATACATCCGATTTTCATAAAATTTAAAATGACGCGACAAAATTCTGCAGCAATTATATCTTTAAAATTTCAAAGCATTCGGTTTGGTAGTTTTTGCGCTGTTATATGCGACAGACAGACGACGGAGATTATAGGGGCTACGTATTTGTATAATTACGAACACACCTAAAAATCCCTAAAATACTGAAAATTTCAATCGGCTAAAACTTTTTTATTTATACATAATATCAATATGGGATTTTTAATACCTAGGTAAAACCTTCAAACCAACAAAGTATAAAAAATATCGGAGTGCGCAACACTTACCAAACTGTCCTTGTGAGTAATCGGGATTTACCATACATTGGTTTAAGTAAATGATGCATTTATACTATAATTAAAAGCTAAGTACCGAGTCAGTTAATTTTCTTTCTAAATTCTAACATCTAATTTTTGAACGTCGCAGAGTGGGACGTTTTGACGATCTAGGTGGACAAAATTATTCCGTTGAAGTTTAATTAGTTTTTGCTGATTTTTCGAATGTACCCTAATAAAATGTTCAAACAGTGAGAAAATTTTAGTTTATCTAACAATAATGTTTCAAAATAAAAAAATATAGTGAAGTACAAAGAATGCGTTAAACATGCTTATTTTACTATTAAGTAAAAAACAATTTAATTCACACATGTAAGTCAACATTAATTTCTTATTTTATTTTTGTCTACTCAGAATTGATCTAGAAGTTTGTGTAGTTATCCTGAAAAATAAAAATTTTTAAATAAAATCATATTAAAAAAAAACTTTAATGTTTTGTGTGACCCTGTAAAACATATAAATACTATCTAAATTATTTAATTATTTTCGGTTGAAAAAATACTGTTGTGTGAATAAATAAACTATATAAATTTTATTCAATTTGAAATTAAATTTATGCATATAGACGGTAATGCATCCGAATTTTTTATGTGTTCTTGTAAAAGGAATACAACTTCTACGTACTTTGCTGCTACGTACTCTTTGAGAAAATTCTAGTATAACAGATGATCATTTACAAAAATCATTATAAAAGATAAATCGAGGTATGTATACCTAAGACATTTTTTAATTCGACGAAATTCGTATAATTCGAAAATCATTCTGTGTCGTTGATGAATTAATTACATTTTATTTTATATGAAAATAAAAAGTTTTGGTAAGAGGTACAGACAGCCAATTTGGACCACACGTATAATTAATTAATAATTATGTATGTTTAATAAACATTTTGTATGTATTATTTATTTTTAAAAACATTTCTTTGGACCTTTTCGTTTTTGGCTGACAATAGGAAGATTACCGAAATTTGGTTTCGGTCTTAAAAACTGTTTCGGCCAATCCTTAACTGATATGTTAAAAGTAGTTTACAATAATGAGAAAAGTGAAATAAAACATGTAGAATTTATTGTACATAAAACAGTTAAAACAAGTCAGACTTGAAACGTATTAAATATCTACTTACTTATAAATGTCTTCTAAGAGATTTAATATAGTTTTGATTTTCTCAAATAATTTTTTTTTTAACAAGGTGCACACTATCACAATTTTTAAAAGTATTTTCCACCTTATGTAACAGCAACAACAGAAAAATATTACAAATTATGCGGATAAACTAAGTGATTATGAATTCTTCGATTTAAATATTAAATACAAAATTTCTTAAGGCTGTTCTTAACTGCTCTGCTCAACAAGCGCAAAACGTTTTGACACATTTACAAATTCATTTTTTAACGGAAAGATGTAAAATTGGAAAGCCTGGACATGGGAGCGATTTGGAATTGAACTGTTTTTTAAATTTTTTGATCAATCAATTACCTATTGTGTTATAAGTGATTTTGATCATGTGACAAACACGTTTTTCGCCCGCTCTTGAGTGCTCTTTCTTCCTTTGCGCAGAAATTCTGTTCAAAATGCTCACTTTCACACTATTTTCAGAAAGATCTATTGCGTTTGTAAAAAAAATGGAAAAAACAGCTCAATTACATAGTTTCTGAACAACAACACCAGCTAGTTTCATGCATTTTTGAACAAAAATAAATTAAAACTTATGTCAGAAAGTTGCCCTTTTGGATTTGAGAACACCCTTAACTAGTGGTGCCAGACGCCTTGGAAATTTTAGGGAGTGCACGCATCTTGTTTAAACTAGTTTATTTAAAAATTTACATAAAAAGGCTCAATTTGATTCCTAACTAGATAATTTTCAGAAATATCGATATGAAGATGAAAAATATAAGAAATACCCGTAATTTTTGACAGGCAATAAAATATAGGTATAAACATATAAATAAGAGCTTTGTTTCGGAAGTGAAAGTTTAAGTATCGATATTTTGGGCATATTGTTGTCAATTCCAGGAAAAGGCCCATTTTATCTACAATTTTTACAAAAATTTAATCAAATTCTGTTCCAACAGAATTTTATAATTGGAGCACTCTTAAATTAAAAGGAAGCAAAACTCTTAAATAAATCATAATAATTCTGTTATGCCATGCATTTTAAGAGTGCAATTACTTTTTTTAATCCATTATTACACGGAAACAAAGGTTCAAGGAAATAAAATCATGGTAATTAACAGCCATCTTAAATTATCTCATGGTTGCTCATTAGCAAAAGAGACAGAATTTTTCCTATTTATTATTATCTACAATTGATTATATTTCAAAATATTCTTCTTTAAAAGCTGTAAAATAAACAATGATTGTGATTTGATATATCTTCTACTTTAATCAAATAATTATAAGTAACCGTCATGAAATTTACTTCATAAGAATTTTTAATATAAAGTAACACATAGTGTCTCTTCGTAAAAGCCGTTTTGTGAAATGTGTTTACTGAATAACGATTATTTTTATATTACTTACTTAGAAAATCCTCAAAATCACAGCAATAATTTATTCGAGATCAAGTGTTCAAATGTAAAAAATATCACATTTTTGATTGTCAATGTACAATTGTTAAGTAAATCTTATTTTGTGCACGTTATTCCTGATTATTAAGTTATAAAAATGAACAAATTTTAGAAAGATATCTGGAAAATTAAGATAGAAAATGTACTATTATGTCCACGTGATTTATATTCTTTCTCCTATTTCTCAGACAGTCACTGATGCTACATCAAGATCACTTTTCCATTTATTAAAACTCTGAAATGCGTACAGTGAGTTAATTCACGCTATATCTAAAGAAAAATCGTTTCATGCGTTTTCGAACAAAAATGAATTAAAACTTATGTCATAAAGTTTCTCCTTTGGATTTGAGAACAATCTTAAAAGCTGTAAAATAAATAATGATTGTGGTTTGGTATATCTTCTATTTTAATCAAATAATACAAGTAACCTTCATGATATTTGCTTATTAAGAATCTTCAATATAAAGCAACACAAAGTGTCTCTTCGTAAAAGCCTTTTTGTGAAATCTAATAATAAATAACGATTATTGTTATATTATTTGCTTAGAAAATCATTCAAAATCACAGCAATAATTTATCCAAGATCAGGTGTTCAAAATTAAAAGACACATTTTTGTTTGTCACTGGTACAATTGTTAAGAAAATGTTATTTTGTGCACGTTATTCTTAATTGTTAAGTTATAAAAATGAATACACTTTTTAAAGATATCTAGAAAATTAAGATAGAAAATGTACCATTATGAATTAGTCACACGTGATTTATATTCTTTCTCCCATTTCTGAGACAGTCATTGATGCTACATCAAGAACACTATTCCATTTATTAAAATTCTGAAACATGTATATTGAGTTGCTTCACGCTATATCTGAAGAAAAATCACCCATAATTGTTATATAAAGGTTGCGACCACCTAAAATTTCCCCAATATGGAATATTTTAAGACCGCGGACGTGGTACAGCTTTCTCGGAGGTGTTTTAATTATTAGCAATTATTAACCATTATGCAGCCTGTAATGATGATATATGGCCCGACCAGAACTCTGAACCACGAATAATTCATAAGTTCATAAAAGTCAGTACAGAAAATCAGAAGGACCCTAACTTCACAACTCCACTTACATTAATTCTCTCCTGTCCGATGTCGAGGTGTGTTACAAACAGGAGTCCCATCACTTAAACTGGTAATTTGTGGCTATATTTTAAAGCCTTAATTAAATTAATTAGCACAATATCCCGCCTTAATGGATGCAGAAGCGAGGGGAGAAAGAAATTCCAGTCACCAAGCGTGATAAATTTGTGGTAATTTCTTTTACAACAAAATTATAGGGAACAACTGATTGGGAACAAGAATATCACGGGTAGCAATATAACAGCTTCTACTGGAATATCATCCTAAAAACAAGAATGGAAAGAGGAAAAACACTAAATAATCGATGATGAGATTGTAGTGTTCTCTACTAATTGCTTTCGATACCTTGTTGAATAGCAATATTAATTGTTTTATAAACAGGCTTTATTCTATTTGAGATGATAAACCTGATTATTAGATTAATGAAATAAAAATCTTTTCTTTTTTTTTTTTTAAATATAATAAATTTCATTTTAGCTGAACGAAAAGAAACGGAAGAGAAAATGAAAATTTAACACACGCCATTAAATTCACACAACTTTAAAACCAGATGCTTTGAGGATTTTAGAATGTTGAAAATTTATATTAAATCACAAGATAGACACAAAATCAATTAGCCAATCTATTATCTATATTATGAAGGATAAACGTGTCCGTGCGTAACAGTGACGTAATTTTGACGTTGGCAACGACAGACGATTAAATTTAAGTTTTAAATACTTTATTGCAATTTTCAGGGTTCCGTACTTAAAAAGTAAAAACAGAACCATTATAAGATCATTCCTGTGTCTGTCTGCCCGTCAGTCACAGCCATTTTTACTCGTAAACTATATGGAACGTGGAAAGTTTAAAATTGACTGAACTAATAAAGGCTATTGACCCTCATATGTATAGATTATTAACCATTCACAAATATATTTAGAAAGTGTAGAGGGGCTAAATAAGTTACTTGAAAAAAATCTTTTCTTTGTATATCGTGTGAAATCTTTCGTAACGTCGAACTCAAAAATACATTTCTTTTAATTTTAGGTATTATATTTTCAGGGTCTAGTAGAAGTTAATTTAAACTACAGCGATTACCTTAGGTCACATAGTTTTTGAGAAAAACGCATTTTTCCGTTACACAAAAATTTCGATTTGCGGGCGTTCAGCAAAGGAGTTGAGGAGTGCTGGAGGCACCTATCGTCGCAAAAGTATAAAAGGATTGTTGATAATGATTTTCGGGAAAAAAATTGTCTGTAATTAGCCGAGATATTAACCCTTAAAGATACGGACGGCTTGGACATATATAAAGACATGGGCTACGTACTCTATACGTCATTGGCTTTTAAAGCCTAGGTAAAACTTTTAATGATATAATTGTGTAATGCAATGGATGCCCAGTAGTAATATAAAAGCAATAAATCTCAAAATGTTAAAAACGGACTAATTTAATTAGAATTAATCACATAATTACTATGGGTTTCGCGACTAGTTAACATTAAGTGGCTCTCTCAATACGCCACCCGTGTCTTTAAAAGTTAATTAAAAACCTATCTGGAAAAACACGGCACGGACCAGGGCGGCGCGGCGTTGGAACGATGCGGCTTCTTTCGAAGCGCGCTTAGCACAATATCAAATTTAAAATTTGAACAAGTGTTTTGTTTTAGGTACACTGTAAAAAGAAAAAAATATTACTATGCTGAATTTAGGGTTATAAAATGCCAAATGAAGTTTAAATATGCACTACTTTTATTGTCAGCACTACTTTTATTGTTAAAGTTAATCATAAACAGATTAGAATAAGATTTAAAAAAAATCTATATTCGATACTATTTAGGCTTCATATCTCTCTGAACTTTCATGGTTTATCCATTTATACTTTTCTAGCATATACAGCTATACCCAATCCTACGTTCTATAGTGTTTTACAAAGTTTTATTATTCTTTTAGCAACGATTTTTGTTTTGTAATAATATAGTTACTAATGAATATGTTTATTGTAACGGATGCCGAGTAATACTCGCACTTGGACAATTATTTAAACTTCTAAATTCTGTACATTTTCAATTTTTACGCCGTCGAATAGCGAAAAAATGTAATATCAAATACAATTTGTTTGAAAACCATCACAATTTACTCAATTTTTATTGTTACTCAAGTATGATTTTTTTTTTTTTTTTTTTTTTTTTTTTTGAGGTACTGACCCATGAATGCAATTGAACGTTATTCGAATTCTGCATTCGAATTCAGTCGAACATCCATCGCATACCTACATTTTCTTGTAGCTATTTTTCGTTTCTTGCTCGGTAATTCATTATCGTTTGACAAAATCCCTACTTTGTATTCGTTTCGTGAACTTTTACGATACTGCGGTAAAGTCTTTGTCTTCTATCTTTGTGGAGCAGATAACATGTGTCGAAGAAGCCACGTTCTGGAAAATTTACAGCATCCCGCGGGGGGTCTCGGAAACAATTGTGGACATAATTTTCGTGTTTTTTGTTTTACCATGGCTGAGGTCGCGTGTTACGGCTTTTCAAAGATAATGCGGAATGCTTCTGTAAAGCTTTGACGGTGCAGCCGGTTGCATTTGTTTTAAAAGTGTTTTACATACTAGGTGGTCATACTAGGTGATTGAGAAATTCTAAAGGGCACTGTCCGAAAAAGAATGTTTCATAATGATTAATGCAACTGATTTAGTAAGTAAGTTGGTTACATACATGAGCCCAAATTTCTAAAAATCCGAATTTGCTTTTGTGATACAATATACAGTGCTGGAAAAAAGTTTACAGACAAAAGCAGTAAAGTTCTTATTTTAATGAAAAACTAACACCATTACAAAATTACACACATAAAGTTATACAAATTTTGTTATTTGTTTTAAATTACAATAACATGTTTTAAAAAATAAGCAAAAATTATTTTTTATACAACACGTCTCGATGATAAAAAGTTTAAGACCAATATATTTAATATTTAAATAACACATGTAAAAAGACTTGTACATTAATTTTCAGTACTTTGTTTGCTTGCCCTTAATGCGGATGACTTCCGAAGGACGCTTTGGGAAGGATTTGGCCAGATTTTTGCTTTTGGAAATGATTTTTTGGTTTTTGAAAACGCCTGCTTTCAATTCAACAATTGAATCAAATTGCTTTCTTTTGACATAAATTTGACGAACCAAGAATCCTCACTAGTTTTTATGGGATTTAAGTCAGATCTTTCAGCTGGAAAGCCGAAAGTTTTAATGTTGTTTGCAGATATATAATAACCAATCTAAAGTTTACACAGACTTGTGAATAGAAGCGTTATCTTGAAACAACTCCAACTTCTGATCCATAAGTTCATCCTCAAAGCGGAACAAAATTATTACCAATCATACCTTGATAGTGAAAAGAGTTCATCTTTGTCTTGGTGAAAACCAAACTTGTTTTTCTTTGGCATTAACCCTAGAATACTAACCTGCGTAAATTTTACTCACACACCCCTTTTTTTACACATTAAGTATGCTTATTTTGCTGAATTATATTACAAGAATATGTTTAATGAATAATTTTCTGAATAAAATTTAAATGTATGAGTATATATGTGAGTTGTGGTTTTAGAGTTCCCATAACACTCTCCGCCTAGCAACAGGATACGGTCAGCACTTTCCATAAGAAACTTGTAACCTCAGAACAGCAGATGGCATTGAATTTGCTGATGTGGAGTTTTGCATTCTCTTTGCTTGGGAACAATAACAGCCCAAAGCAGATTTCATTTCGAAGTGGTTGAGATTGGACGCATTTTTCTAGCTCTAGACGAGAGCAGAAGTCGCTACGAAACCGGACAAAAGTCCGATATGAAGTCTCAGATGCTACGGGCAGATCCGCAAAAACACCCCCTACCCTCCGGTAACTTTGTAAATATAGTATTAATTTGATGTGTAACTTATAATCCAGAACCATTAAGCTCCTTTTATTCATTAATTATGGCCTTATTATTATATCACATATATATACACATAAGAATTATTTTTTAAAATATGTCTTAAGGGTGTTCTCAAATCTAAAAGGCCAACTTTCTGACATAAGTTTTAATTTATTTTTGTTCGAAAATGCATGAAACTAGCTGGTGTTGTTGTCCAGAAACTATGTAATCGAGCTGTTTTTTCCCCTTTTTTGCAAACACAATAGATCTTTCATAAAATAGTGTCAAAGTGGACGTTTTGAACCGAATATCCGCGCGAAAGTAGAATAATCACTCAAGAGCGGGTGAAAAACGTGTTTGTCACGTGATCAAAATCGCTCATAACTCAATAGGTAATTTATGTATTAAAAAAATGGAACACACAGTTGAATTCCAAATCGCTTCTGTTATAATTAAAGCAGAGTTATAAATACGCAGGTTTTAAGGTCATTTGGTGTGGCGTTGAAGTATAAATCACAGTCGACGAAACAGTTCATTTCAAAATAACAGTTCATTTATTAAATTCAACTTGAAATTTAAAAACTTAAATCATAAAGATATATACATACACCTCCAGCTTTTGCTGGGAATCATATTGACATATTATAGCTATAGCAAGGAGTAAGCTTAAACTCCATCTCCATGGTCCTTCCATTACATTACTTCCATCACTACACATCATACTCCATGGAGTTGTTTCACACTAAATATACTTACTGAGTACATCAAACTGGAATAAAAATATGCATACAGTTACAGTTAAAAGAGAGTGCCTTTACGACCGAAATCAAAAATAAAAGCTGGTTCGGAACGATATAACTTCCGAACAAACCAGACGACAAATTTTGGGGGACAAGACTTTGTCCAGATTTCCAACATGCGGCCCCATCGGTCGTAAATACCTCCTCTTTCTTTTCATAAACAAAATCAAAAATATTACAAATAGCTCTTTGAAACTGTACATACAGAAGAGGTTTTGTCAGAAAGTCTGCCTTATTATCTTTAGAACTTACATGTTTTAACTCAAAAACATTTTCATTAACTAACTGACGAATAAATTGACATCTTATGTCAATGTGTTTCGTTTTAAAATTCTCTTGGCTATTTTTAGAAAAATAAATGGCAGATTCATTATCACAGTACTGAATTGGTTTTATTCTATCGTATAAATTAAGTTCATTTAAAACTCTTGAATACCAAGTTAGTTCCTTTACGCTTTCAGTTAATGAGATAAACTCAGATTCCATAGAACTTAGTGCAATACATTTCTGCTTCGATGATTTCCAAGCAAACGGAACGTTACTGAAGTAAATTATGTAACCACTACTTGAATGTCTTTTAGTAAGTTGACATCCCCAATTAGCATCAGAATATGCACACAAACTTAGTGATTTTACATTAGACAGATTTATTTTAAAACTTTTAGTAGCAAAAACATAATTCATAATATCTACTACTATTAACCAGTGTTTATATGTATACCCATTACAAAACTGTGACATTACATTTACAGAAAAACTAATATCGGGTCTTGATCTATTTGACAAAAATGACAGACACCCGATTAAAGATCAGTATGGAAATTTTTTCATTAATTCATTTTCGATAATTTCATTTTCGTTAACTTTATCTGGTAAAACAGAGCCAATTTTAAAAGGTAATTTAACATAACTTTTAGGTAAATCTTTATATTTTAATTCTAATCTTTCAATATAAGTTCTTTGATGAACGAATAATGAATCTTTAATCTGTTCAAAGTTAACACCTAGCAAATACTTTGTTAATCCTATTTCAGTAATTTCCAAGCTATTTTTTAACATTAGTTACAGATTGCAATACATTTTCATCTTTAGCAAATAAAACTAAATCATCTACATAGACAACTAAAATTGCATTACTATTCAGTTTATACACACAGTTACACCATTTTAATTTACAAAATCCAAGATTATGTAATATATTATCTAATTCAGAATTCCATTCGCGTCCACTTTGTCTTAATCCATAAATTGATTTATTTAACAAACAAACTTTATTTTCAGCACCCTTCATTTCAAATCCCGGAGGTTGTTTCATAAACACAGTTTCTTTTAAAGAACGATATAAATATGCTGATTTTACATCCAATTGAATATGATACCAATTTAACATAGAAACTAATAAAATAAACATTAGTTTTATAATTGAAAAATTTACAACAGGTGAAAATATATCATTAAAATCAATACCTGGTTTCTGTTTAAAACCTTGAGCTACGAGACGTGCCTTGTACTTTTTACCATTTTTTTCCGTATTTTTTATATTATAAACCCATTTACTTCCTACTATTGTGGAATTTTTCGGTGGATCAACCAACCGCCAAACTTTTCTCTTACTCATCATCTCAAGTTCTTCCCTCATCGCGGCATTCCATTTCCTCCTTTCTGGATTTATTTGTGCATCCTCAAATGATTTAGGGATTTCGGTATTATAAAATTCATGTTGAAATAATTCAGTTAAATATGGATCGTCCGAATCACTAGTTGAGGGTTCATTTAAAGTTTCAGTATTAGGATGAGTAGTTTTAGGTTTAAAGTCAAACTTATCTGGCTCAAACTGGATTTTATTTCCCTTACAATATTTTTTAACATCATTTAAAGATCTCACTCTCGTATTTGTTATTGGGGTATAATAATATACGTCAATTCTCTTACATTTCGTTCTCGGTCTTTCAATCCTTTTCCACTCTGAAATATTTATAGAACTTACAGTTACCTTACCCCCCTTTTTCTCTTCATCTTCGTTTAAGCTATCTCCTGGTAGTTCATGATTAAGATCTAAAGTTGCATTACTTAAATCGTTTGTTTTAATTTGAGATTCATTAAAATTCAATATCAAATCCTTATATTTGTTTTCTCCCCCAAATAATGTTTCTACACCCTTTTTGGATTCATCTATACGCACATGAATAGTCTCTACAATTCGCCTTTCTTTTGGAATGTAAATTCTATATCCTTTAGTTTTCATGGCATAACCAACTAAGATACCTAGTAAAGCTTTCGGTTGAAGTTTATTTCGCTTAACTTTAGGAACATGAACAAATGCTAAAGAACCAAAAATTCTTAAATGTCTTACCGAAGGTTTGAATCCCGTCCATAATTCTTGCGGTGTAAGACCTTGGGTTAAACTGTGTTCAGTCCTATTTTTTGTATGAACGAACGCCAAAAGAGCTTCCCCCCAGAATGACGGTTTTAACCCGCTATCGTGCAGCATTGCTCTAACTGCATTCATTGCTACTTTATTAAAATTTTCAGCAACACCCACCTGCTCTGGAGTATAAATGGAGGATCTTTCGATTCTTATACCTAAATCGGTTAACAGTTTCTCAAATAATTTATGGGTAAATTCCAGCCCATTATCAGTTCGTACACATTTTAACTTTTTACCAGTTTGTCTCTCAGCTTTAACTAAAAACTTTTCAAAGCATTCAAACACTTCCGTTTTATCCTTAATTATATAAACCTCAGTCCTTCTAGAATAATCGTCAATTACTGACAAAAAGTATTTCCCCCCTCCTAACGAGTTAACGGGGCTAGGACCCCACAAATCCATATACACCCTATCGAGGATTTGATTAGAAATGCGTTTATACAAATAATTTATTTTAAACGATTTTCTGTTAGATTTTGCAATTACACAAGTTTTACACATCTTATTTTTGTTTTTACAGTTAATATTTTCAATACCTTTAACACAATTATTTTTACTCATTTTTTCAAGTAAAGGTAAGTTTGTATGACAAAATCTACGGTGTACAATCTCTGAATTTAAACTAGTAGAATAAGCAAAATTTTCACATTTTGAAGCATAACCTTTAACAATATACAATTTATCAACTCGAGGTACAGTAAAACAATATCTATTAAATTTATCATACACAATCATTTTATTATTTCCCCATTTAATTTGGTTTCCTGCAATGTCTATATTAGACCCACCAATTAAATTTCTCCTCATGTTAGGAGCATATAACACATTTTTTAAAGTTATTTCTACATTACCTGTTATATCTAGAATGGTAAGGTCAATATCACCAATACCCAGTATTTCCGACGAACAGTCCTTGTCTCCTATCAGCACTTGTTGAGGGGGGAGGTTCCTATATGTTACAAATAGACTCCTGTCATTCGTAAAATGAGAAGTAGCCGCTGAGTCCAGAAGAAATTCCACGAACTTTCTACCATTTGAAGATATTGGGGCGAATTCAGATTGCTTTGTAGGTTCACTGTAGAAAACTTGCTTTTTCCCTCTAGAGTTCTTTTTGAAACACCTTGTATCTGTGTGACCAGGTCTCTTGCAGTACCTGCATATTAAACTCGGCCCCATACGATTAGCTGGTGAAGTATACGATCGTCTGGTAGTGTCCAGGTCGCTTCCACTACGTGAAACCCATGGCTTTTTACTGCTTCCAAAATTCTCCGCTGGAATGGTTGGTTTAACGGTAGAGTTTTTAAACTTAGTTGCATAAGCATCACCTACAGCGATAACCTCTTTACCTTCATCTTTTCGTTTTAAACAAATTCTGCCATATTCAGTTATTAACTGCTTAGATACATTTTCTAATTTAAATTCTTTATCTTCTAATCTATATAACACTTGAACTAGATTATCATATTCCTCAGGTAATCGACGGATTAGTTGAAAACATACTAACAGTTCTGGCATCTCAAATCCAGCATCTTTAATCTGAACTTTCTTTTCTTCAATTTTTTTACAAAATAAACCTATAGTTTCTTCTTGCGAGTTTAACTTCATCTCGAAAAATTCATCGACTAATCCCGCTAAGCGTGCTCGTGAAGTTGGTTCGAAGTTTAACTTTAAAATATCCCAGGCATCTTTGCCGCTTTCTGTTTGAGCAATTAGTATCTTGAATTTCCGTTCGATGGATTGGTAAATTGTTGTACACTATGACGCAAAAGTTTAGACAATGACGTCATTCAGCTTTAAAATGTAGAATTATGACGTCAGAATTACAAAAACCTGTAAATATATTCAAAAACTGATTTAAAATGCTATGTACAAAAGACAGTCGTTTTATTTGCTATAATACTAATTTTTTTTCATAAAAATTCAAATGTGCTTGTCGCAAAAGTTTAGACACTATTCTAAATTTCTTTGAATATTCGCTGGCATATGCAAATTTAGAATCGATGATGTCACAAATTTGGAGTACTTAAGTTCTGCAAACGATTGCGCTTCATAGTCGCCATGCCGAGAGCTAAAGAAATTCAAGTGAATGAGGTTTCAAGGATTTGGCAGTTGAAAGGTGAAGGGAAGAGCGTTTCTGAAATTTCTGCTATTATTAATAGGTCAAAAAAATCTATTTATCGAGTTTTATCGAGTGGTTCCGAATATAAAGCAAAATGTCGGTCTGGGAGGCCACGTGTGACAAATGTACGAGAGGATCGCCTGATACAAAGACTAGCGAGTACACAACAAATGAGCGTACGTGGAGTTCAAAGCTCATCGGGACTCTCTGTATCAAAGGATACGATTCGTAGACGAATTTTGGAAAAAGGAACAATCGTTTATAGCAAAATGCAGAAGAAACCAGCTCTGAAACCACATCATAAGTTACAAAGACTTATGTGGGCTCGAAAGCATATGTCATATGGAGAGAAATGGCAGTCAGTCATATTTAGCGATGAAAAAAAGTGGAATCTGGATGGTCCAGATGGTTTTTTATCGTATTGGCATGACTTGCGGAAGGAACCTCGACGTTTTTTTAGTCGCAGAAAAGGAGGGGGCTCGGTGATGGTTTGGGCAGCCTTTTGCTATAATGGACAAGTATCTCTGACCTTCACCAGTGGTCGTCAAACTTCACAGCATTATACACAGACATTAGAAGAAAACCTACTGCCATTTGCTGAGCTTCTAGGGGGTCCTTAGTGGGAATTTCAGCAAGACAATGCTTCAATTCACACTGCAAAACATTCAAAATCTTGGTTTAATTCCCATAATATAAGAGTTCTCGACTGGACAGCATGTAGCCCAGATCTTAACCCTATAGAAAACCTTTGGAGCATCATGTGTCGCAAAGTTTATAGCAACGCTAGACAATACTCTTCTGAAAAGGAACTTAAGACATCTATTGAGAATGCATGGTACGATATCGATCCACAAACTATGCAAGATTTAGTTTCTTCCATGCAATCTCGTGTATATGACGTAATACATAAGCATGGATGCGCAACCAGGTTTTAAAAATTGTTTATTTCGATTTTATTTAATTTGTGTCTAAACTTTTGAGACAGCAGTTTATTTTTGTTACCATTTAATTTATTGCAATATGCAAAATTCCACTTTTCTTTGTTATAAATATTGTTTATATGTACAGCACATTAATTTCAAGCAGTGATTTGAAAATTGAATAAATATTTTTCAAAGTATGTAAGAATTTCTTCATTGTCTAAACTTTTGCGTCATAGTGTATAAGCGCTTCGTTTACGCCATTCAAAATCGCTTTTCTCACGATCAGAGGCATCCGATTTACATGCGATATCTGGCTTTGTAATAAAATCCCAGCAATTTCGGTCAATCAATACACATTTGACGTCGAGCTTCCAGGAAGGATAGTTATAATCCGATAGTTTCGGGAAGGAATAAGTTAACTCTGGAACTTGTGCCATTATGCAGTATATATTTCATATAAATCACACCATATTTTATCTATTTGACCTTTAAATAGCATGACATGGCCCCTTAACCATGTTATAATTAAAGCAGAGTTATAAATACGCAGGTTTTAAGGTCATTTGGTGTGGCGTTGAAGTATAAATCACAGTCGACGAAACAGTTCATTTATTAAATTCAACTTGAAATTTAAAAACTTAAATAATAAAGATATATACATACACCTCCAGCTTTTGCTGGGAATCATATTGACATATTATAGCTATAGCAAGGAGTAAGCTTAAACTCCATCTCCATGGTCCTTCCATTACATTACTTCCATCACTACACATCATACTCCATGGAGTTGTTTCACACTAAATATTCTTACTGAGTACATCAAACTGGAATAAAAATATGCATACAGTTACAGTTAAAAGAGAGTGCCTTTACGACCGAAATGTAAAAATAAAAGCTGGTTCGGAACGATATAACTTCCGAACAAACCAGACGACAAATTTTGGGGGACAAGACTTTGTCCAGATTTCCAACAGCTTCCATGGCCAGGCTTTCCAATTTTATATCTTTAGTTAAAAAATGAATTTGTAAATGTGTCAAAATGTTTTGCGCTTGTTGAGCAGAGCAGTTAAGAACAGCTTTAAATGTATTTTAAATATGGAGTGAGTAAATTTTACGAATGGTTAGTATTTAAGTACTAAATATAAAGGTTAATATTCTAGGGTTAAAACCTGTCCAAATCTTCACTGGGCCATCACCTTGTACACGTCTTGAAAACAGATACGGCTCAGTTTATAAATCATGCCAGAAATGTTTTAAACCATCTGATACATCAAAGTTAATTTTTTTTTCATTAGTGAAAACCAATTTTTGTCATAGATTGAATTTCAAGAACGATGCGAATTTCAGTCTTGCATCAATTTGACGCTTTTATAGTTTTGGTTTGGGTTTGAATTTAGCATTTTTCAAGCATTCGACCCTTTTTTGTACATTTCTAACAGTTCTAGACGTTACTGAGAGTTCTAAAGCAGATTTTATAGTGCAAGAATAGGCAAAATCGTCATCCGCCATTCTAATAATGTTGTTTACTCCGGGTTGAGAGTTTTGTTGGGCCGTTCTCTTCTTTTATTTCTTACATAGTTCATTGGATCATAAAGAAAATTATGTACAAAAATTTTAATATTTTTTTTTATTTTTAGGATAATTTGCCTTTCACTCAGCCCGCAATCCGAAAAAGCCCTGATATTACCCCTTTCTTCTTTAGTAAGCGATTTTCCGGGACCCATGCTCAAAGCAGCATTTGCATATCCAGAAACTTCAAATCTAGCAATTACTAAATCCCATTGTGCTAGATTTAAAAGAAGCTACTGGTCCTAAACTTATTTCCATTTGTTAATATTACAAGATTTTGACATATAAAAATACTTTTTTACATTTAAAATAGAATTAATTTCACATATTATATCAGATATGTGTGTCTAAATTCAAGATATTTAACTTTTTTCTGAATTTTATTCTAAACAATAAAATTAGCACGTGGTCTTAAACTTTTTTCCAGCACTGTATGCTCAGGGCTTGATTAACCTCTGAAGCTATATAGGAAGCACGGTGTGATTTTGGGGGCTCATTTCATTCGAGAAGATTTTTCTAATTTCGACATACCCGGAAACTCACCAATGATGCAAATATTATTCCAAAGAGTGGCTCAGTTGATTTCACTTATATCTGATAAAGCAACTTTTATTATTTCATTAAACAACTCTTATGTTCCACTTTCACAAAAATTGGATATAATAAAAAATAAACGGTCAAGTGCGAGTATTACTCGCGCACAGAGGGTTCCGTACAATAATATATGAATTAGTAAGTGTATTATTAACCCTAGATCTACCGGGAATTTTATTCAAGTTTTAATAAAACGTTCTACACCAGAATTTTTATTTAAAACTATTTAACTTATTTATTTACCTTATTTTTGTCTGGTTTATATACTTAGTTTATTTTAAAGAAATTTCTGGTTTGAATGAATATTTTGTATGTACCTGTCGGGTCCAATGGACCCGTCTGGTAGACGGAGGGTTAAACAAATTCCGTTGCTAAAAGAATACTAAGACTTTGTAAAAACTATACAACGCAGGGTTGGGTATAGCTGTATAGTATATACAGGGTGCAAAGGAAAGTCCCTTTAACCTTAAAATACTTGCGAACGGAAAGAGCTACAGCTATACAAGTGAGGTATAACGGTACAGTAAAGCGACCACGCCCGACCTAATGCAAACGACAGCAGCACCCTAGTGGCGAAATTTATAAAATATCCATTGCAAATTGAAAACGAAATGAGGTAGAGCAAATTTTCCAATTAGAAAGTTTTAGAGCATCAATTAATTAGTACGAAACGACATTTGGTTCACACGGATAAGATAAATCGTCCCCTGCATACTCAAAAATGTCCGAAATCGATGAGCGGCGATTCTACTTTGACTATTCACATTCAGGAAATGCAGCAGTGCACAATTGCAGATTGTAACATTGTACTGTGCTGTAAAGATTTAATTTCCAATGCATTTAAAATTTTAGAATAACCCTTTCAGGGCCAGAAGAATTTTGTTCGTAAACTGGTGAAATAATTGACTGACACCAGAATATTCAAACGAATTTCTCAGAAAACAAAACCCCGCTAATTTGCACTTTCATTACAAAAGCAAAATTTGATTAAAATATTCTTGGTATCATTTGTCAGTTTTGGAATTAAAATTAGGTGGCTAAACCGTCTAGCCACCACCCTTGAAAGGGTTAAATCTATGTCGTCGTATTGAAGAGGCTTGCAATAGACGTTCCATGCTGAGAAATGAGCATGAAGAATTACTCTCACGAATACAAACGTGTATCGTGAGCAATGGTGAACTTTTCGAACATACTGAATATTAACTTTATATCACTGTGAGACAGTTTGTCTTTTTTTGTGTGTGTGATGTTATCAAAATGTACTGAGATAAGTACGTATTTATAGCATAAATTGTGCGTATTTCTTCATACTTCTGACTATTCCATTCAAACGTTTGCACAAAATGGAGTGCATCGATTTCGGTCATTTTTGGGTAAACAGGCGACGATTTATCTTATCCGTGTGAATCAAATATCGTTTCGTACTAATTAATTGATGCTCTAAAACTTTTCTTTCGCTCCTCTTTTCGTTTTCGATTTGCAATGGCTATCTTCCAAATTTCGCCACTAGGGGGCGGTGCTGTCGTTTTCATTAAGGCTGTTCTTAACTGTTCTGCTGAGCAAGCGCAAAACGTTTTGACACATTTACAAATTCATTTTTTAGCGGAAAGATATAAAATTGGAAAGCCTGGCCATGGAAGCGATTTGGAATAGAACTGTTTATCCATTTTTGGATCAATAAATTACCTATTGAGTTATAAGCAATTTTGGTCATGTGACTAAGACGATTTTCGCCCTTCACGGACTGTTTTTTATGCTTTCTTCGGGAACTTCGGTTCAAAACGTCATTTTTGACACTGTTTTCTAAAAGATCTATTGGGTTTGCAAAAAAAAAAAAAGGAAAAAATAGCTCTATTACATAGTTTCTGAACAACAACACCTGCTAGTTTCATGCATTTCCGACCAAAAATAAATTAAAACTTATGTCAAAAAACTGCCCTTTTGGGTTTGAGAACACTCTTAAATCGGGCGTAGTCGCTTTACTATACCGTTACCTCCCTTGCATAGCTATAGCTCTCTCCGTTCACAAGTATTTTCAGGTTAAAGGGACTTTCCTTTGTACCCTGTATACTAGAAAAGTATAAATGGATATACCATGAAAGTTCGAAGATATATGGAACCTAAATAATAGAAAATATAGCTATTTTGTATACTTGTAATTCCATATAGGTTTTTAGTTAACCTTTAACACGTTCACGCCGGCGCGGTGGGTCACACTCAACTGTCTCAGAGTTATGAAATCTTCGGCTTTTTGCACGCCACTATTATTTTAGAGAAAATGTTGTTCCTTTAAATCGCCCAATTGTTCTATTTAAATAAAACAACATTTTCTGTATTAAAATACTGGTATTCAAAAGGCCGGAGACTTGCCAGCTCTGATACAATCGAGTGTGACCCACCGCGCCGGCGCGCCGAACGTATTAAAGTCATTGTAGGTGTATTGAGAGAACGACTCAATGGAAACTAGTCGCAAATCCCATAGTATTTATGTGATTAATTCTCATTAAATTAGTCTGTTTTTAACAATTTGAAGTTTATTGCTTTTATACTGCTACTGGGCATTGCATTATATCCTTAAAATTTGTTATCTAGGGTTTAAAAGCCGATGGAGCATAGAGTACGCCGTCCCTGTCCTTGTGTATGCCAAAAGCGTCCGTGTCTTTAAGGGTTAATATCTCGGCTAATTACCGACGATTTTTTCCGAAAGTCATGATCAACAATGCTTTTATACTTCTGCTACGATAGATACCTCCAACTCTGCTTAACACTTTTGCTGAAGCCCGTAAATCGAAATTTGAGTGTAACGGGAAAATGCGATTTTCTCAAAAACTATGTGACCTAGGGTAATCGCTATAATTTTCTTCAAGGTTTAAATTAATGTCTACTACTTCTAATTTTTTCATAATTTTAGTTTCAATAGATTCGGAATTAGATGTTGGGGAACATATTTTTGCACTACATTTTCCACCATAACTTTGAAAATATAATACCTAAAATTAAATGAAATATATTTTTGATTTCAGCATTACGAAAGCTTTCACACGATACCCCACACGATATAAAAAAGAAAAAATATTTTTATTTTCAAGTAACTTAATTAGCCCCTCTACATTTTTCCTAAATATATTTATGAATATTTATTAATCTGTAAATATGGGGGTTAATAGTATTTATTACTTCCCCCAATTTGAACTTTCCACGTTGCATACTTTACGAGTAAAAGGGCTGTGACAGACAGACAGACACAGGAGTGATCTTATAATGGTTCCGTTTTTACTTTTTAAGTACGGAACCCTAAAAATATGCAAAAATGATTTTGCATAATATTTAGCATAAAAATGTAAGTTAGATAAAAGGATGAATTCAGAATGTATCCGCAACATAAAATATCCATATATTTCAATATATGGATTTGGGTCAATTTCTCAATTTTGGCGGTAGTTTAAATTATTAATATTTTATGTTGTGCATACAAGCTAAATTCAATATATATAAAAAAAAAAACACACATACATCCAACAATCTGTCCTTACAATTACACCTCAATAAATTCAATAAAAAAATTGGGCCTCCTGTTTTCTCAATTTTGGACCCCTTTAAAATTACCGAATAGGCACGTGCTTTCACGTGCCTATTCGGTAATCAGGGCCTGTGAATGCTTAATGCGAAATCTTGTCCTTTTGTTTAGCTATTTGCCTTTCCCCGATATCTTTCTATTACGACGATTTATCTCTACATGTTTTCTTAAATAAAATTGAATAAAATTTTGTAAGTCCTTTTATTCCAAAAATGTGATATCACCATGGAAAGAATGGCGCCCGTGCAACAAACTATACTGAAATTTGGCACCATGCGTTAAGGGTGCTCTCAAATCCAAAAGGGCAACTTTTTGACATAAGTTTTAATTTATTTTTGTTCGGAAATGCATGAAACTAGCAGGTGTTGTTGTTCAGAAACTATGCAATCGAGCTATTTTTTCCGTTTTTTTTTTTTGCAAACGCAATAGATCTTTCAGAAAACAGTGTCAAAAACGACGTTTTGAACCGAAGTTTCCGAAGAAAGCAGAAAAACCAATCCGTGAAGGGCGAAAATCATCTTAGTCACGTGACCAAAATTGCTTATAACTCAATAGGTAATTTATTGATCCAAAAATGGAAAAAACAGTTCTATTCCAAATCGCTTCCATGGCCAGACTTTCCAATTTTATATCTTTCCGCTTAAAAATGAATTTTTAAATGTGTCAAAACGTTTTGCGCTTGTTCAGCAGAGCAGCTAAGAACAGCCTTAAGAGCTTACACTAGCAACAGGAAGACACTTGCAAACTAATGTTAAATCAATGACAGCGTTCTTTTTAAACTTCTCGTTTGCATTTAAATATTCAAGATAAGTGCAGACTATTTGTGTAAATTTCATTAAATTCTGTTGAAAATTCTGACATGTAGTTTTACCATACTTCCTATATTAGGATTATGAAATTCTTTAAAAGTTTACAACACAGAAACTTTAATTAGAAAGGTATTGAATATTTAAAAAGACAAAGAATTATTTTTCAAAGATAGAAATAAATATGCATATACTTATTAAACGCTTAAATAGGTTAGAAAATAAAAGTATCATCGACTTATATAAAATTCAAGTGTAGGAAAGTGTAGGTAACCATTCCGGGTCGAACCGACAGTAGCTAAACGCCAGGTTAGGCTTAACGGAAACCGTATGGTAGCATAGGACAACTAAAGGATAATTTCTTTTAACTCAAATCATGTCTGCTCAGAATTTTTTCATATAAAACTAATATATCAACATTTCTGTAAACAATTTCTATGTTTTGCACACTTTTTTTTCAGAAATCGCGTAAATATACGGAAAGCGGTTTGGTGAGCCATTCATTTTTGCGATTCATTCATTTTCATAAAAATAATATATTTTAAAATAAAAAAAACTTTAACGAATTGAATATTTAATTTTAATGCTTTGTGAAACCTCCAGAAATGGTGTTTCACTTTACTAATTATTATATTGCTGCAATAAATACTGCTATCTGGTGAGTCATTCACTTTTGAGACTTATCCATCAAAATTATCTGTGCTAATTGCCAATGGATGTTTAAACATCTTTGTTGATCTAAAAATTATTTTGAAGATTTATCGTTCTTAATCTTTACAGAATCCTTTTATAGTGAAATCTTTAAACTATTGAAGTTCAATCAAAGCAGTTTATTTCTTTTGGGAAATTCCTTGTTTATATCAAATGATTCCAGATAGACCGGGAGTTTTTTGCACAGACCATCGTCTCATCGAGTTGGCAGCTGGAATTCCAGGATTAGACACAATTCTGTTAGCATATTAAAATTCAACTGGTCTGCCAAGTCAGATCTTGGTGTAAACCATCTGCAGATCCGATTTTAGTGGTTGATTGGTAGGTTTATCATTGTGTTTTTATGCACCCAAAGGTATGAAAACATGGTGGACTGGTTGCAGGAAAACAAAATGGTAAACCTACCAGTCAACCACTAAAATCGGGTTAAAACTAACAAAATTTTAATGTTTGGTGCAATCGTTAAATCATTTCAGAATTTGAGTTTAATTTTGCTTATGTAACCAAACGATGTGCTAATGACTGTAAAAAAACGGACTAAAAAACGGAAATACTACTGGCAATCTAGACGCCAGTACTATTTCCGTTTTTTACGGGAAGTTTTACCCATAAATTACAGAAAAATTTCCGTTTTTAATCAGAAAAACGGAAAATTTTCTGTAATTTATGGGAAAAATTCCCGTAAAAAACGGAAATAGTAGAGGAAAAGGTCCAAATACCGACTACCACTTTTGTTTTCAATCTAGATCATACAATTTTCAAAATTAATAAAATAAAAAGTGACAGCAGGGTACCTTGACACGTCTTACACCTGTTTAGAAAAAATAAATCAGTTTAAAAGGCGTTTTCTGTTTATAAGAAGCAAAATTCCGAAAGTTTTCAAATTTTAAGTTTTTTAAATGGGGTCTAAATACCGGCTACATAAGTTTTTTTTTTTTCCGAAATATCACACAAATAGAGTTAATGACAATTATTAAGCAATAAGAATATTATTTTAATAAATTGTATTGATTAATAACATTTCTTATGAACAGAAAAATACGCAATTTTTAATAAATAAGTATTTTTGTCAAATTTCTAAAATTCTTTACGACTATCTTTCACAGTCTTCTTCCCATTATGTTTCTAATTTTATTTTTTAACGTGTAAAACAAAAAAAAAAGTTTGCTGGTTGAAATGAGAATTATTTTACCTGAAAAAATCAAAAACATAATATCACTCTCTGCGTCGGTATAGTCCCTATCAGCCCACATATCGCATTCTTAACATTGAACCCAGAATCCCCTGCCCCATTCTTGTCCACAGAGAAAGCACCCACGCAGAAGACACAAATTTATCATCTTCCTCTGTTGAATATTTTCCTTTTTCACTTTTTTAATCCTCTCGCTGCGTAATTGTTTTATCAAAATAGCTTCAAAAATTGCGTATTTAACCTCTTCACGACGAGCGTCTTTTAAGAATTTTTATTCTTTTGTCACCGGTTTTTCAAAACAAATATTTTTGTCTAATTTAAACGGGAAAAGGCTCCGATTAAATAAGGCATAATTTACAATAAAAAAATAACTGGCGAGAATAACCAAAGAAGGTTAATTAGACGGAAAAATGCATCCCGGAGGAAATCTCGGGTTGCGCAAATTTTGCTACTTTTACGTTGCCCAAGGAAATCTCGGCTTACGCAGCGAGAGGGTTAAAATCAAATTTCTGCCTCTTTCGCCTGGTTTACTCCGTCATTTTTTTCTTTCTCTTCAGATTTATTACAGGCAATTTTGTAGTGTCCAACAGCGCTTTTTTGGAAAGTGACCCGGTAACCAGTGTCGGTCCTGAAGAATTACGGCTATGGTTGCTTTTATATTGCGAAATGGGACGGGAACTATTTCTGAATCATTTAAATTAATTTATTAATTATGGAACTATTTAAATTAATTTATTTTCCTCTCTTCAAGCAGAGCAACCGAGAGAGGTCCAAATACCGGCTAGCCGGTATTTAGACCACTCTAGGTAGCCGGTATTCGGACCATTGCTATGTTTAAGTTAAAACTGGTATTACTCATTCATATTATAAAATACCAATACTGTGCGCGTGGCAATTAAGAGCTAAATATGTCTAGAAAATAACTTAATCAACAATTCAAGTCAATATACGATCAGTATATTTTAAAAAAATGAGAAACACATATCTGAAAAACTTTTGATGTGCCAGATTACGTAGATTCGACACTTTTGCATTTACTATTTGTAAATGACACAGACTTCAGTGACGTACTTTACGTAACTTTCTTCTTTCAATTAAAGTTACAAACTCTGCCTATCACCGCTAGGCTGCGCTGCGCTCAGTTCTCAGAACACCTAGTAGCCGGTATTTGGACCCTAGCCGGTATTTGGACCTTCTCCTCTATACTGTTTTACGATACGTTTTTGCGTTTTTAATCAGAAAAACGGAAAATTTTCTGTAATTTATGTGTAAAAATTCCCGTAAAAAAAAAAAAAACGGAAATAGTACTGGCGTCTAGATTGTCAGTACTATTTCCGTTTTTTAGTCCTTTTTTTTTCACAGTGTATGGTGAGTTGAGTTCTTTAGAAACGCATTGATAACACTTTTTTACATAAACTTTCGTGCATGGATTATTTTTTAAATATTCAATTTGAATGTTTTGTCCAATCGTTAAACTCTTTCAGAAATTGGGTATTGAGTAAATAAAAAAATACCCTCATCAGTTGTGTTTGTAGAAATCATTTGTCATTTCTAAAATGTACTTTTCTACTAAACCTTTTAACAATAAAACCTTCTTGCTGTTTATTCGTATGAACTCTTATGAAAATGAAACGCAAATCAACATTCTGTCATTTTTTAAGTGGGTTATTTACTATAGTCTATGAGAGGGTTGGCGAATCTATAGCACGCGTGCCGTAACTGGCACGCGGGAAAATATTTTTGGCACGCCGTTGATTGAAGTTCTGAATCAAAATTCAGTCAAATTCCCAAAATTCTCCAATTCTTTAATCTTTTTTTATTAATACACGGAGCATAATTGGAAATAGCTATTGTTTTCTATAATAGGTACTTGTGTACTTGTATCACTGAACTTTCCCGCTTAGAAATATTTGACTCTTCGTTGTGATTGCACGTATGATTCGCATAGAAATCTAGCAAATCGAATTATTCTTACAATTATTATTCAAATTATTCTTCAAATTATTAATTATGCTGTAATATTTCTGCATAATTTGACGCGTTTTGACCAGCACATGGGGCTTTATATAACTTTTGCTAGAATTTGTTAATTGATCTTTAATTTTTTTAAGTGATAAAAGTATTAATAAAACCAATAAAACATGATTTTTTTCATAAGTTATCGAAAAATAATAATGTGATTGCTAAAACATTTGTAAAATGAAATGAAAACTATAATTATATTTTTTATAACTGTTTCTATGACTAATTAATTTTTTCATGTGAAAAATGTTTTGGTTCGAGTTTTCTATATATTAAATATTGTTTAATTTAATGCGTATGTTGGTATTACCTGCGGGTATATTAGCTATATTTATAACAATATAATAATAATAATAAATAATTTTGACACTATTATTTATTATTATAAGGGGATTAAACTAATTTATAATTCACTATTAAATTAATTTCGCCCCCCCTTTTTTTTTTTTTTTTTTCGGAAATGGGACGTGGACGTGGACGGGGGGGGGGGGGGGGGTCGTTGTTGGCACGCCATGTTCAGTTGTAATTTTTTTTTTTAATATCTGCACGCGGATGTAAAAAGGTTCGCCGACCCTGGTCTATGATAATAAGGATAAATGTTTGTGTGTATGCGTGCTGTTTTCGAAGAGACTGCTAGAGGTCTGCAAGGGCCTGCCCGAGGCCTGAAGACCGAGCCCGGCCCGGCCTGCGGGCCGGGCTTGGGCCTATTTTCATTTGCGGTAGTTGGGCCGGGACCGGGTCATACTTTTTTTCTGAAGGCTCGGGCCGGGCGGGGCGGGGCCTAGTGACTACTCTTTACGGGCCGGGCCGGGTTCGAGCCTTACTTTTTTCCTGAAGAATCGGGCCTAACTCTTTTTTCTGTACCGAGCCGGGACTTGTTTCTTTTCTAGTCTTCGCGGCCAAAAATTTTCAGTCCTAGTTTTGAGCCAGCCCGTATGAAAATCATTATCTCGGCGTGACCTGTTCGTTCAAAGGTCAGCAAAATTAAGCCTGGCCCAAAGATTTTTGCAAAATATGCATACATTTTTGAATCTCCATTATTCTAAAATTAAACATCAACATTTATTCTTTTTAAAATATAGTAAATTTCTACGTTAATTAAAATATAGCTAAATTAAAATATAATAAAACGTGTGAAAAGGAACCTACCTATGACGGAAATCTGTTTAACACTGAAAAATGTGTTGATCCATGCAAAATTAATATACTAATACGTAAGAAAAGAATATGTTAATACATTTACATTTGCTAAGAAGGAAACTTGTCTATAACGCATCTTTTTTTTTTTTTTTTTTTTTTTTTCTAAGTAATTGAGTCTTAGAAGATTTTACTGTATAGCATTTTTCAGATTTTTAACAATTCAATGCATGGAATATGGATTAACAATATTAATGATAACTGAAACATTTACATAGAAGAACTAGTGATTCATTAAAAAAATAAATATTGCAGACTGCGGCACTTATATAAAAATGAAGTTTAGAAACATGAAAAAAAAAGTTAAGATAAATATTTTTTGTCAGAACTCCTCGTAAGAGCGAAATTTTTAACCAAATTGACGTAAAAATGAATGTTTTCTACACTGTAAAAAAAAATCTGTAGTTCTACAGATGTAAAGTTACATGCTTACTAAACTTTCACCTGTAACTGTACGAAAAAAGCTGCAAATCTACAAAACTAGTTTTTGTAAAGCTACAAAAATCTGTAACTTTACAAATGAATCTGCTTAAATTTCAGTAATCTTACTAAACTTTTATTTGTAAACCTGGCTGCAGTTACATGAAAAGTTCTTGGAATCCCAGTTTCCAAAAAAATTCTTAGTAACCTTACAGATTTTTTGATTTTCGGCGCAAAAGTGTGTCTGTTGCATGAAATTTTGTTGTTGCCGTTACATGAAAAGTTCTAGGAATCCCAGTTTCCTAGAAAAACTTTAGTAACTTCACAGATTTTTTTTTACAGTGTAGCAATTCATTCGGGTCGGCCCGAGCTTGGGCGGAACTTTTAGCTGTTATACCGGGGCGGACCAAGAATTTTTTTCTACGGGCTGAGCCGGGCTCGGGCCAAACTATTAACTTTTCTACCGGGCCGGGCCCGGCTCTGGAAATTTCGGCCCGAGCAGACCTCTAGAGACTGCTGCCCGAAGTTCTTGAAAATTTGACAGGAAGGTACCTGTATGTATACCTATATCTGAACCTTGAAGCCAATTTTGGGATTTTGTTTTTTTAATTCTTTTATGCGATTTTTACCATTTTTTGAAGTTTTGCAGCGATTTTTTTCTGCATTATACACTAGTAAAAGAAATTTGGTTTCAATCTTTTAGACCATTGTAGTAACATTTGTCTTCTTTTCAATAAAATGTATTGAATCCGTACAGCGTTTTTAAATTTTTTCAAGATTTTTTTTTTTTTTTTAGACAAAAGAAATATGGTTTCAATCTAAGTTTTGTGCTCTTCAATTTTTGAATTTTTGCAAACTTGTTATGCGATTTTTTTTTTTTTTTATTTATTTTTTTTTTTTTTGTGGAGGATGGGGGGGGGGGGGGGGGGTAACGATTTTTTGACATTCGTAAAAGGAATCCAGTTTCAATCTTTCAGTCCGATAAAGAAAATTTTATTCTCTTAATTTTTTGAATGTTTCTTGACTTTTTTATGCGATTTTTAGCGTTTATTTGCATTTCGCTGATATATTTTTTTCTTTTTCTGAAAAGGAATATTTTTCTGGTTAATTTTGGATTTTATGCCGTGATTAAAAGTCAATTCTGGAGAATCTCAAATTGGTTCCTACAGCAGCGTGAGCGACCATACTGAAAATTTGAATCTAATCTATGTCGAAATAAAAGATCACAATAATTCGAGGTTCGTTGAATCGAGATTGGAGCCGCCGTCACCCGTGCGGATTACGATTACGAAAGTACTGTTCCCCCAATTCCAGGTTCAATTGTGGAAAACCGATCAGCGAAGTTCCACTACTTTAAAAGTGAATTAATTGTTTTAAATTGTTAGAGGTAATAAAAATAAAAATTTATTTTTTAGATTATGTAAAAAAAAAAAAAAAAAAAAAAAAAAAGGTATACTTTTCGGTTAGCCGGGCGCCAGGGTTATACATTATAAGGCCATTAATGACCGACAATTTTCAATTTCAGACATTTTGTCGAACATTTAGAAATATACTTGACAGATTCTTCTGTAATTTCAGGATTAAAAAGAGGAGGTATGACCTCATATTTAGCAATGTCGATTTGTTAAGGGGGGCAATTAGGGGGCCAACAAAAAATCAAAGAAAAAAAATAATACTTGGGATCACCTTGTAAAATAAAATGCACGAAATGATCTATCGCTACCGAATATAAAGGAACAGACATTGTGCAATATGTCTATTCTTTTGTGTAAGAATAGCACGTATATTAATAGAAATATAGCGATTTATTTAAAAAAATTAAAAAATTCTTGCATTTTTTTTTTTTTTTTTTGCTTATAACATGCAGGGTTTCCAACCAAATTTAACGCCGGTTTCATAAAAATTGATAAAATATAGTAGATACAATATAGTGCAATTGGAATATAAATATATTAAATATTTTAGGAAATATGAGCAGTTGTATGAAATAATTTTTATCTGCGCATGCGCGAACGATAACAAGGCTCATTTTACATAATTTAATAGTCAACTCTATGAAGCAACTTATTTAAAAAAATCTAGTTAAATATCGTAAAAATTTAAAAAGATATCGGCGTTAAAGTGAGCAAATTTTTAGTTGTTCTCTAAAAGCAGCTGAATGATAAGAGATTTTACGCAAATGGGGGAGAACTGTATTTTTGTCAATTTGTTAATGTGATTTTATTCACAATTTCACAGTCTTTGTTGGGGGCCAGTAATGATTATTTAATGGTTATTTATATGTATATAGACATACATGTGTGTGTGTGTATAAACATGTATGTGTATGTATAACGCTGGCGCCCGGCTAACAGAAAAGTACCAAGAAAATCTTCTCAAATTCCGAAATGATCTAAAAATAACAATAATAAAATAAATTCAGGCTTATGACAAAGTGGAGTCATCACTTGTCATTATTTGCTCTGCAAATGGCGTATTGCCTGTAAAACTATTTTTCCAACAACAAAACCATTAATCCGGAAAAAAAAAAAAAAAAAAAAAAAAAAGAAAGATAATAACTCCTGCATATAAAGCAGTTAATATCAATACTGCGTTTCTTTCTGATAAACTTAAAGAAATATACAGCTTGTCCCAAAACAGTTGCAGTTGAAAAGTGATTTAACTTTTCACCATTTGGAGATAAATTACACTGCAAATAGAAGCGTCTTAAATTTAGACACATATGTGACTGAAAAAGAATTTTAGACACTTAAGTGTCTTAATCTGAAAATTAAGACACTATAGATGTCTTAATTTAAGATACATAAGCGTCTTACTATGACCATGGTGTAAACGAACTGAGAATAATGTCTAAAATATCCGCAAACGTCTTATTTTAAGACACTTCATTGCTTTAAACGTGTCTTAATTTTTGATTCTTCCGACGCAATAACCACCAGGGGGCACTAGCACTCCCAGTTGCGCATGCGTTTTAGATGTCTTCGTTCGAAGTGGTATACGTTGTAATTCAAACAAAGTTTGTTTTTATGTACGCGTGTATTTTAATTCGTTTTTTGCGAAATGTGAAGTACTGTGATTTTAATTCGTATTAACTTGGATTATGTATTTATTGAATACATACATCTGACGTGTGTGCTCGGCATCAAATGTCTCTTAGAAGCTGTCGTCGATACAAGGGCGGGATAGACACAGAACCGAAGTAGACGACGGTTGAAGATTACACCCGGAAATTCTACAAAGCGTGTGCAATGGGCTTAGTGTTAACTCGTATCAATTTATATCAATAATATTGTGTTATTCATCTTCGTCCTGTCGAAGCTGGCAAAAAAAAAAGAAACTTTTGTCTGGCGGGTCCTGTTTTTAGGATGAAACATCTCATCCTTTAAATATGGCTAGTCGGATGTATTATGGATTACCTTTTAAACTGATGAAAGTCTTTCTCCCTCACTGTGGTTGTGATAGTTTTTAAAATTTCAAATCGAGGAATATTTCTTACCTCTTGGAGCAACTCAAGTAAGTTTCTTTATAGTAGTAAAATTAGTGTATTTTATGATTTTATTTATTGTACTAAACAAAATCCTGCATGAAATTTAATTAGTTTTGAATCTGTTCGCAAAAAACCCCACTAATTCTAGAAGTATATATTTTTAAACTTATGACGTTCTTTTTTATTACGAATTATATATTCAATGTCAGTTCTTAGTTTCAATGAATAATTTTTATCTCGCAGTAAATGACGGCCACAAGGAAGTAAAGATAAAAAAAAACTTTGAAAGATGACCTAATGCTTTCTTACTTCCTGGCATAAAACCGCAGATTAAAAAAAGATAAATAAAGTAAATGAGACTCGTCTATTATATGAAGCTGCTTGTAAAAATATACATATGTATTTGATTTGCAATCAACTCTAATACTGATTTTTTTATTATTTTTAATAAAAAAGTAATTTGAAATTTATAATGGGAAAAAGTAAAAACCTCTAACTAGATTTCGTATTTAAAATTGTGGTAACTTTATTTATATGCACTTATACGAAAAATACAAATATGACAGATGTTACTGTATATATTTAAGACGAAAGAAGTTTGGAAATCATAAGTTATTTTTTCCTCATGTTTTTAATATAGAATATGTACTTATTTGTTTTTATTGATAGTTGAATAGCTTTTGTGAGTACCCTCTGATCTACATAAAAACTTGCCCATGTGGAAATATAAATTTTTTAAAAACATAATTTTTAAATAAGTATTTTCATTTGGGGGGGGGGGGGATTTTGCATGAATTTTTGTAAAGCTGATATCTTAAATCTTGCACTGATTATAATGAAAGTTTTGAACTTTTAGAGTAGGACAAGTTTAAAAACGCAAATATATTTAACAAAATACCAAAGTCATTTTTTCCCCAATGTTATTAAAGTAGAATATTTATTTATTTATTTTCATTATTCATAGTTAAATGGCTGTTGTGATTATCAAGTGATGTATATGTAAAATTGCCTATGTGGCAATATATTTTTTTATATTTTCATTTTTTTTTTTGGGGGGGGGGATTTTTGCAATTTTCGTACATCTGATATTTTAAATCTTTTTCCACATTCAACCGAGTATAATAAATATTTTGAACTTTTAGAGTAGGACAAGATTATAAAAAATATATATATATATATTTATCTATGTACCTTAAAAGCCCTTAATAGCGAACACTTCGGGAACGCGGAATTTGTCCGATAATTGGAGATGTCTACTTTTTTGAGGTAAAAATATACGAATATGTATGTCTGCTGATTAAAAAAGTATTCGTTAAATAGAGGTGTTCGCTATTCGAGAATGTTCATTAACCTCCACAACGGATACTCCCGAATATCGGACATCTCAATTTAGACAACTATAATGCAGGGTTGCGTTTTTTGCAAAAGTACTTCTTGATTAAAGGAAGGGCAAACTGGGAAGTGCCCCGTCCCCCTACGACTGTAGTGCCCCCAAATTTGATGTGCAATATTTGTAAAGCTTATATTTTAAATCTGTTTCGAAATTGTACTGATTATAATCAATATTTTGAACTTTTAAAGTAAAATAAGGTTAAAAACAAAATAAATTTAAAAAAATCTAATATTTAGATAAATATTTTTTGTTTTTTAATCTTGTTCTACTCCTGAAGTTCAAGATATTGATTATAATCAGTACAATGTCGTAAAAGATTTAAATTATCAACGTAACGAAAATTGTATACCAAAACTGAGAGCACCAAAAAAATCAGGCTGTATTGGGGGGGGGGGGGGGAGGGGCAGGACCACAGCCAAATATTTTTCCAGGATTCAACGTGGTCAAACATGGCTACGTATGATGCTTAGAAAAAAAAATGGATGCGATTCAGACGTTTGAAGTGTCTGAAATTCAGACGCAAAAAGTGTCTGAAAAAATTCAGACATTTTAAAATGTCTGAAAATTGAACACTCCATTTCAGACACTTAAGTGTCTGAATTTCAGACATTTTAATTTAGAGTGTAGGCAACGCAAATTTCAAAAATTATCAAAATAATGTGGTAAATAAGAGTCTATTAATGAAATAATCCACCCATTAATTTTCAAAGGATTACATTTTTAATTTTTTATATGATCTCCCTGGACAAAATTTTTCAATCAGATTTTTTTTTCTCTTTTACCCAACAAGCTAGTTACAAAAAAGAAAAACTTGTACTTTTAAAATTAACTGAATTATGTTAAAGGAAAAAAAAAAGCTGACATATTCATTTTTCTTACAATTTAAAAAACTGTGTCGTCAGTAAAAATCAAAAATATGTTAAGAAGCAAATATATCTAAATAAAGGATTACACAGGCAAAAAATGTTTGAAGAGATAAATGTAATTTTAAATCCTAGCATATATATATATTTCCATAGACTTATATGGTGGTTTATACATCATTTTTTATTTAAATAAATTCCTTTATTATTTATACATTCACAATAGTTGTTGATAATTTGTAATGTTTATAGTGGTTTTATACATATATATCTATTCATCTTTAGAATTTTACCAATTTGTTCATATATTTGTGATTTCATCTTATATATATATATATATATATAATTTTTGTGGGTCAAATTTCTGGAGTTTTGGATTTTTTTCTATAATTGAGGTATTGTGCCCTAATCATTTTTCAATTTTTAATACCTTGTGCGAGGTGTATCTTTCTTGCGATCTCTTGTTTTGCTTTTTTTTTTTTTTTTTTTTTTTTTTTTAATCATTTATTTTGTTTTTTGATGCGTTATTAGGAGCTAAATTTTGTCATTTTAGGCTTAATGCCGACAAAATTGAATGAAATAACTCATCTTACGAATTAAACCTGCAAGCTCCTCTGATGATTCTGTGGGTTATTCATGTTTCGTATTTTACATACTGGTTTCCATTGTTCATATCTTGTTCATCTTTAGAATTTTACCAATTTGTTCATATGTTTGTGATTTCATCTTTATTATATATATATGTTCTTTCTCAGTAATATTATACCAAACATCAATATCTCTTGATTAATTTCAACTGCATACGTATTATCGTCTACGTTTCCTTTTTTTTCCGCTGATTTATATAACTAGTTTGATAGATGATTCCCATTAATAATGGTTGATTTTTAATTAAGCATAACTAAATTCATGTTAAATATATGGAGTTATACATATATAGTTTTGATTCCTAGTATGTAATTTAGGTATTGTGAACCCGATAAAATATTCCAAAGAACCATAACTCGATCCGAGCAATACAAAATAATTTCTTTGGACACGTAACCCGAACCGAACCTAAAAATTCCATTAAAAAAACCTGAAATCTGGGCCGAACCAAATCTGAATCCGACAAAAAAAAATCCCCCAAAAACATAATCCGATACGAACAAGAAAAAATAATTTCCGTGAATGCAACACGACCCCAACCTAAAAATTCCATTAGAAAAAACCCGAAATCTGACACGAATTAAATCTGAACCCGACAAAAACATTCCCAAGAATCATAACCCGATCCGAACAAGACAAAATAATTTCTGTGAACACGCAACCCGACCCGAACCTAATTTTATTTAAAAAAAACGAAATATGACCTGAACCAAATTTGATAATCGACAAAAATAGTCTAAAGAACCATAACCCGATCCGATCAAGACAAAATAATTTCCTTGCACACGCAACCCGAACCGAACCTAAAACTTCCATTCAAAAAAAAAACCTGAAATCTGACCCGAACCATAACTGAATCCGAAAAATTATCCCAAAAACCATAACTCGATACGAGCAATACAAAATAATTTCCGTGGATGCAACACGACCCGATCCTAAAAATTCCTGTAGAAAAAAACCCGAAATCTCACACGAACAAAATCTGAACCCGACAAAAACCCAACATCAAGACAAAATAATTTCTGTGAACACGCAACCCGACCCAAACCTAATTTTTTTTTTTTAATTGAAATATGACCCGAACCAAATATGATAACCGACAAAAATATTCTAAAGAACCATAACCCGATACGAGCAAGACAAAATAATTTCCTTGGACACGCAACCCAAACTGAACCTAAAAATTTCATTTTAAAAAAACCTGAAATCTGAACCGAACCAAATCTGAATCCGACAAAAATATCCTCAAAAACCATAACCCCATACGAGCAAGACAAAATAATTTCCGTGGACGCAACACGACCCGAGCATAAAAATTCCATTAAAAAAAAACGAAATCTGACACGAACCAAATCTGAACCCGACAAATAAACTATTCCAAAGGACCATAATCCGATCTGAGCAAGGCAAAATAACTTCTATGGATACGCAACCCGATCCGAACCTAAAAATTTAGTTTGAAATAAACACGAAATATGACCCAAACAAAATATTATAATCGACAAAAATATTCTAAAGAACCATAACCCGATCCGAGCAAGACAAAATAATTTCCGTGGACGCAACACGACCCGAGCATAAAAATTCCATTAAAAAAAAACGAAATCTGACACGAACCAAATCTGAACCCGACAAATAAACTATTTCAAAGAACCATTATCCGATCTGAGCAAGGCAAAATAAGTTCTATGGATATGCAACCCGATCCGAACCTAAAAATTTAGTTTGAAATAAACACGAAATATGACCCAAACAAAATATTATAATCGACAAAAATATTCTAAAGAACCATAACCGGATCCGAGCAAGACAAAATAATTTCCGTGGACACGCAACCCGACTCGAACCTAAAAATTCCACTAGAAAACCCCCGAAATCTGAACCGAACCGAACCAAATTTGAATCCGACAAAAATATTCCAAAGAATCATAACCGGATCCAAGCAAGACGTTTGGGCTATTTCCGTTGTCATGCAACCCAATCTGAACCTGAAAGTTCTACTTGAAGTTAACCATAAACCCGGACAGTACCCGAAATAAAAATACATCAGGCCGTACCCCGATCCGAACAAGGCAAATTAATTTCCGTGTACACTCAATACGATCAGAATCTGAAAATTCCATTTGAAGTGAACCTGAAACCCGACCCCGAACCCGATCTGGAAAGGACAAAAATATTTCAAAGAGCCGTAACCCGATCCGAGCAAGACAAAATTAATTCTGTCGACACGCAACCGGATTCATTTGAAGTCAACCCGAAAACCGACCGTAACCTGGTTTCGGATCGAGTTCAATTGTAACTTTCTGGTTCGGATCGGGTTATAGTTCTTTGGAAAATGTATCTCGGGTTAAGATTAGGTTCGAGTCTGGTTTCAAGTTAACTTCAAATGTAATTTTCAGGTTATGGTCGTGTTGCGCGATTACGGAAACTAATTTGCCTTGCTCGGATCTGCTTATGGATCTTTTGAATATTTTTGTCAGGTTCAAATTTCGGGTTTCTTTCAAATGAAATTTCCCGATTTGGATCGGTTTGCGTGTCAACGGAAATTATTTTGTCTTGCTCGTATCGGATTATTGACTTTTGGAATATTTTTGTCGGGTTGAAATTTTGTTTTTTTTTTCAAAGGAAATTTTTTGGTTTGGGTCGGGTTGCGTGACCACGGAAATTGTTGTGTTTTGCTCTGTTCGGGATATGGTTCAATGGAATGTTTTTGTCGAGTTCAGATTTGGTTCGGGTCAGATTTTGGGTTTTTTTCAAATGGAATTTTTAGGTTCGGATCAGGTAACATGTCCACGGAAATTATTTTGTCTGTTGGGTTCCGGTTATGGTTCTTTGGAGTTTTTTTATCGGGTTTAGATTTGGTTCGGATCAGATTTCGTTTGTTTTTCAAAGGGAATTCATAGGTTCGGGTCGGGTAACATGTCCACGGAAATTATTTTGTGTTGCTCGGATCCGATTATGGTTCTTTGGAATATTTTTGTTGGGTTCAAATTTGGTTCGGGTCAGATTTCTGGTTTTCTTCAAAGGAAATTTTTAGGTTCGTGCTGGGTTGCGTGTGCACGGAAATTATTTTGTCTTGATCGGATCGGGTTACGGTTATTTTCAATATTTTTGTCTGCTATCAGATTTGGTTCGGGTCAGATTTCGGGTTTTTTCAAATGGAACTTTCAGGTTCGGGTCGGGTTGCATGTAGACTGAAATTATTTTGCCTTGCTCGGATCGGCATACAGTCTGTTGTAATTTATTTTTTGGGATTCGGTTCAGGTTATGGGTTTATAAGTCTGAAAAAAATCACCCTGATTCGGAAATAAGTGGTTACTTATCAATTAGCCTAACCGCTGCCTAGATTCTATGCAACAGACCTGAAAAATATTAGGCTAATTGGAAAATGAGAGATGATTCCCCAAATAACCTACGACATGTATATCTCACATTGCAGTAAACATTTAAAGCTGGTTAGAACTCGCGCGATTACGGGTTGAACATAAAAAAGGCAAAAATTCGCCAAAAACGTAAAATAAGAAAAAAAAAATATTCAAATTTTTCGATTTTTTGGCCCCAATCGTTCATGGGCTCCCTACAAGCAACCCGTGTGCCAAATTTTGCAGCCCTGCTCCCTGTGGTTTCCGAGTTTGTGAGGTTACATAGATACGCGCACGGATTTTAATAGGATAGATGTTATTGCATTCGACCCAGTTAAGCTCTTTATTGTAAGGCGGCATTGAAGCATTTACGGTTCGTTCACAAGGTCACATTACAACCGATAGATATTTACTGAGTGGCATGTATTTTATTGAATTTGTACCTTTTCAATCTCTAGACAATTTTAGATTACTTGAAAGTTGAATATGAATTCAATTTGTTTATCTAAAGGCTCGACGATCCAGGTTTCTACTTTATGAAAGATGTTTCTATTGTCCACTTTATTAAAATGCTTCTAGATTTCAGCCCACACCCTTTTAAAGTTCCAATACTATGGGTATTTTTGCACACAAAATTTAGATAACACTTAAATGAACTTTTATTTTGCACGAAATCGGAATGATGTTTGACGAAGGTATTGCGCACAATAATCATCACCGAATGTCCTGCTGATATTTGAGGAGAAACTGGATTAAAGAAACGTGCCAGTGAACCTCGATTATGGAAAGATTCTAGGTAAACACTGACTACGGAGAAATTACAGTAACGGCTCAGAAAGTTAATGTAAGTACTTTAGTGAATCACAGAGTACTTATATATAGTCATGAAAACAATTCGACAGAACTTAAGGATCACTGTTTATCATACTGAAATAAGCGGGAAAGTGTTCAATTCTGTATTGCTTTTATACTAAAATGCACATGCACTCAAATATTTTTTTCAACGTTCCAAACTTTGCAATTTATTCAATTTAAACCATTTTGCAAAGGTAATACAGTGAGTCTGGTTTTTTATTACATAATTTTTTTTCCCATTTTTTTACAATCCTTTTATATCAAATAAATTTTTGGCAGTTTTATTGGAATTTTTCCTTTTTTTTCATTTAAAAAGATTAATAAGGTGCTTTATTATACTAATCGATTCTGTTATTTTGGACTTGGTAATTAAAGAATGTTATCAATATTCCATAAATAACTTTTAGCTAATTTTTAATCAGATAATAGAACTACTTAAAAATTTTCAAATATGACTGAAATTAGGAAAAATCATTTCATAACGATGAAATATCGAATTCTGAACTTTTATTGAAATGAATTATAATTTATCGTATGAATGATCCGAAAAATGTGAGAAAATACTTGGAAAGCATATGACTTAGTATGTCCTGCTAGTCACGTAAAAAACAATTATGAATTTAGAAAGTACATGCATTGAAAATTTAGAAAATCCATAAAGTGTTAGAGCTTATGAAAATATTTTCTAAAAAATGAGGCTTAATCAGATAATCTGAATTTCTGCCGCGCTTATCGGAGGGACATTGGATTTCAAAATTATTTAAAAATTGCTTCAAGCACGCCCGGTGATAAAACAAATGCTCATTATTCAGTTTGTTTTTAAGTCTTTACACATTTTGTGTAAAATGATGCGAATTTTGAAAATGTAATGTCAGTTTTTTAAAAGTTATTAAAATAAAATCCTTACTAAGTTAATTTAAGAATCACCCTATAGCTTATAGAACAACAGCTAAAAATATTGCTGGTTGCTTCGACACGTTTTATCATTTCTAAAAAATAAATGATTTCTTCTGAGATTTGTAAGGGACGATAAAATGTATTTGAATTGTTTTTAAAAAGTCCAACATTGTATCTTACTAGATATATTACACATTTGAAAAGTTTATAGCCTCACTATTAAATTATTTTTTTACTTCTGTCATCTTTTATTTTTCTTTTCTTTTCTGAATTAAAATGGAATATGTATAATGCAAATGAAATACCTTACAAAAAGAAGTGATATCTAATCAAAAACAACTGGTTGTAAATAATGCCGCCAAGCCACAAACTTAAAACGTCAGTCATAAAAAGAAGTGATATCACATAAAAAGAAGCGATATAGAAGTGCATACTCCGAGTGCCGTGTAAAAATCTATCACTACTCATAATGTTTCCAAAGGACTTGGAGTGAGGTACAGTATGTGAAAACTGCTTGGCGACCTGCAGGCGTGTATTTAATATATGCAGTACCTATACCATTTTCGAAAGATTGTGGAAGTTGAAGAAATTAATTTTAATTTCTCATTATATCACTCTTATAAATATTTGTAGGAGGAAGACCTGTAATAAATCAAAAAGATTTGTAAGACAAGCAGAAAATGGTATGTAATTGTGGTAATCATCTATTATTACAATTATACTTTTCATTATTTTAAACATAATTTTTAATTACTTAAATGCACTGTATTAAAATTAAAGGGAAAACTGGTAAAATGGATCCTGTTTATGACAGATTTATTTCTTAAGCGTAAATGTCGTGTTTCCAACATAAGGAATATTATATAATACTAGTAGCCTTACTAGAACAGATTTTCCCCCTGTCATGTGCAATTCCGTTTACGCAACCTTTACTGCAATATATCTTAGTGTAATTAACGTCTATTATTAGGTGCATTGTTAGTAATATTTATATGATCATTATTTTTTATTATTATTTTACAAACTCAAAATGTTTATTACATGTTTACTTAGAGAATCCTCCTCATAAAAGTGGTCTTTCTCGTTCAAATAATGGTGATCAACAAATCGATCCCATGATGTTAAATAAGAATGGGCATGTAAACACCATAAGCTTCGAATTTTCACACTTTAATGGGAGAAGTAATACAAGAAGAAAATTGTTAAACAAATAGTCATATGTAAGTGCAGGAAGAACAAACGTTATAAAAGCCTGCAGATCGCCAAGCAGTTTTCACATACTGTACCTCACTCTGAGTCCTTTGGAAACATTATGAGTATTGAGTGATAGATTTTTACATGGCACTCTGAGTATGCACTTCTATATCGCTTCTTTTTATGTGATATCACTTCTTTTTATGACTGACGTTTTAAGTTTGTGGCTTGGCGGCATTATTTACAACGAGTTGTTTTTGATTAGATAAAATATTATTGTCGTGTGTATAAAAAGTATTTTAATTGACAATTTTTTTTTTCGAAAAATGACGTTACCTCGATAAAATAATTACATCTTGAGTTATAAGCGATTATTGTCCCAAGGAGGCAATTTTTTCACTTTCCTGAGCTGTCGCGTCCGAAAATCGGTTCAAAACTCAACTTTGACAGTATTTGCTGAAAAAAAATTCTGCATTTGCCGAAAATGAAAAAAGAAAAGCAGATTATATTCTTAGTAACTGCACCTGCTGATTTAATACGTTTGCGAATAAAAATTAATTAAAAAATGTGTAAGAAAGTAGCCACTTTGGATTTAGGAACACCCTTAAATGTCTCAGTAATCCAACCAAATCCAAACTTATTTCTTGAATAATATGTATGTAATGTAGCGCATAAATTTAAAAAAACTCAGCCAAACTTATGTAAAAATATGGGTGTCAGGCTTAATTTTGACAAGAAAAAATAAGATGTTAAACTAAGGGACCTCTGCCAATGCTTCGCAGGTGGTTGCCGATGTTACTGAAGATTTACGAACTTTGCAGAAGTAAATAAAAAGCCTTCTCTTCGTAATTTATGAGACTGTGAGGTGCGGTCCTAAATTCGGGTGGGCTATATCTCCAGCGAGGTAAAGGGCACTGTATCTAAAAGTATGTGAGACCTAACAGGAAAATAAAACAAATTTGGAAACGAGGATGTTTTACACAAAATTTATCTTGAAGAGCCTTTAAGAGCTTTAATATACAATGTATGGTGAACCATTTATATAATGTAATTATTTAAATACTAGTATATAATTCTCGTCAAAAATGACGGAAAGTGAATGATAAATCTTCAAAGCAATAGTTAAAAAAAATACTTTTCTGACTAAAAAAATAAGAAAAAAAAAAGATGTCTCATGCATTTTGTTAATCAAAAAGTATTATCCTTTGATTTTTCATGATTAGAACAAAGAAATTATGTAAACTACAATTTAGTCACCAGAGCTTAAACGCGCCATTTCCAGCTACACATTCTATGACGAAAATGCTTGTTTAGGTTCCCTCTACATTAAAAATTTGTTGTTTAGCGTGAGTTTTTCTTTTTTTTCGCTACAAACTATGTTAAAATTCATAATTTTATCTGCAAGATAATTAAAATATGCTGTACCGATAATAAATATTCATTTTATTTGCAATGTCTTCAAATCGGATAAAATGCATTGTAAAAAAAAAAAAAAAAAAAAGAAAGAAAAAAAAGAAAAAAAAAGTAAGATTACAACAGAAAGGTGACGCCAAAAGAATTAGCAAGAAACATAAGCTCCTAATTTATTGGGAATTAAAACGGCCTACAAAGGCGCTGCTCGCAGCCTTCGGTACAGAAAAAATTGTCCCTTTAATTTCCTTTTAAATAATGCTAAGTGCCATTGAAATAATTCCTTATTGTAAATGCATTTGAAAGTTTTAGATACTCAAATTCGGGTAATTTTTACTTTGTGATATGAGGCAGAAAACAAATGTCACAGGATGTCTGAAATTGTGCAAAAGAATAATCATTCTGAATAAATTAAAAATACATGTAGTGATGGGCGATTCTCGAGAATTCGACAATCGAGAAAAATCGTCATCGTAAAAAATCACAATCGATACAGCCATCGATTAATTCATAGAATCTACAATCGAGATGTTTTACAATCGATTATAACGAGAAAAGCTAAAAACAGTTATTGAAAAACTTAGCTATTATTCTGGCCGACAATTTCATAGTAGTGATAGGGCTTAGTGATGGGCGATTCTCGAAAATTTACCAATCGAAAAAAATCGTTATCGTAAAATACACAATCGATACAGTCATCGATTACTTTCGAGAATCTACAAAGGAGATGTTCTAGAATCGATTATTGAAATCATTGTTTTTACATATATATAAGGTAGATTTTATTAAATATAGGGTAACTGAAACAAGATGGAATAAAAAAACAACAAACCAAAGGGAAACTATAAAGGAGCCATAAGACTGGAAAAGTATTGTGAGGGTGCCCCCTGGTTGAAAAAAGCTGAAAAAACGCGAGTAGCTATGAAGCGGTAAGGGGAGTTTAAGTATCAAAAATTAGAATTTTTCGGCAATTAGCACCAAAATGGCCAAAGAAATAAGAATCAAAAGCACCCCCTAGTGGCAGAAATATGAACTAAAGGATGATAAAAGGGATCAAAAATGTTTATTGATTTTTCTACGTCATTTGAGATTGGATCTTTAATTTCCCCATTTTTATAAAGTCTTCGACTGGAATACATTAAACGAACTCCCGCGGGGAGCAAAGTAGGAAGGAGGGGCAAGGAAAGTGCGTAATATGAATAAGTGGTCACAGGACTTTCCAACGATATGGCACATGAGGGGTGTCGGCTAAATTTAGTAAAGTGCCTCCGCTCGGGGGCAAAGTAAGGGGAGGGGCGCGGCGATATATAAAATGAAATAGTAGTCACAGAGCTTTCCAATGATATATCACATGAGGGGTGTCAGCAAAAGATAGAAAAGAGTCCCAACTTCCAGGATACCAATTATCGCCCCCCCCCCGAAATATACCCTGCCCATCCTTCTCTTTGAAATTTTCATATATTAAAAATTATTTATCGGAGTGCTCCGTAAAAAAAATCCGATCTAAAATGTTTAAAAACGCTACGATTTCAAAAAAGTTCGAAAAGCGCCTCTCTCGGGGCGCAAAACTAAGGAAGGAAGATGAAAGTTTCATAATATGAAAGAGTAACTTTGCGATGATAACCGAAAACTTTCCGATGATATATGAAATGACTGATCCAAAAAAAGTTTGAAATCTACCCCTCCCACGTGGGTTCCCTCTTTTATCCCAGAATATACCCGGAAATCACTCAGCCCCACTTTTAAAATTTTATATTTAATAAATAAAATTTATCGGAGAGCTCCATTAAAAAACCTCATTTAATGATATTTATTGTAGAAATCTCTACAATTAAAAAAAAATTCACCCCCGCACCGTTCCCCCCCACCCCCCGAACCCCTTCCGGAATTCAACTCTGGGAGGAGAAAGGTTCATAATATGAAAGAGTGGTGAAAGGACTTTCCGATGATATGTCAAGGAGAGGTTTGGTAAAAGTTTGAAAATTACCCCCCGCCTCCCTTTGTGCACTCTCGCGCACACCAGAATTCACTCACCTTCCTCTTTGAACTTTTTATATTTAATAAATAGTATTTATCTGAGTCTCCAGGTATGGGGCAGCTTGGCAGAGCTAAAATAAGAGAAACATTGAAAATTCGGGGCAAAATTTCACTAAATTTAACAGTAAAGTTTGAAACTAGGACTATACAGAGCTGAATACATAAACCACTATGCTTCATAACCCACATCGGTTAATAGCAATAAAATGATAAGTGCCAGTTAAACTGATGGCATTGAGCTCACAGGTTGTTAACACTAACTGTATATTATACTCTTATTTCAAAGAATAATGTCCCTCAGAAAATAAATGAAGGGAAATATCCCCCGTTTGTCCCTTTTATACTTAACCAATGAACCTCCAAATCTAATCAGGGGAACTCCTTAACTATAATAAATCAGTATATCAAATTTGAAGCAAATCAGATAATTCTGCATGAAAAAAAGAAACATATCGCTAAATTAAGGGTGGTCTAACCCCTTTAACCCTTTTATACTTAACTAATGAACCTCCAAATCTAATCAGGAAAGCTCCTTATCAGAACAAACATAGAAAAAAAGTTTAAGTAAATTGAATAATTCTCCATGAAAATCCATTTATCTAAATTAAGGGGAGGGGACTTGCCCCCTTTTCGCCCTTGTATACTTAACCAATGAACCTCCAAATCTAATGAAGGAAGCGCCATATCGGAATAAATCGGTATATTAAATTTGAAGCAAATCCAATAATTCTGCATGAAAAACCCTTTTATCTAAATTAAGGGAAGACTAGCCCCTCCCCTTTATACTTAACCCCTAAACCTCCAAATCTAATCAAGGCAGCTTCTTAACATAATAAACCGGTATCCCAAATTTGGAGCAAATCGAATAATTCTGCATGAAAAACTCATTTATCTAAATTAAGGAGGGGGTCTACCCCCCTTTCACCCCTTTATACTTAATTAATGAACCTCCAAGTTTAATCAGGGAAGCTCCTTAACATAATAAACCGGTATACCAAATTTGGAACAAATCGAGTATTTCTGCATGAAAACCCATTTATCTAAATTAAGTGGGGGACCAGCCCCCCTTCTCCCCCTTTATCCTTAACCAATGAACTTCCAAGTTTAATCAGGGAAGCTCCTTAACATAATAAACCGGTATACCAAATTTGGAGCAAATCAAATAATTCTGCATGAAAAGCCCATTTATCTAAATTAAGGGGGGACCAGCCCCCTTCTCCCCCTTTATACTTAACCCGTAAACCTCCAAATGTAATCAAGGCAACTTCTTAACGCAATAAACCGGTATACCAAATTTGGAACAAATCGAATAATTCTGCATGAAAAACCCATTTATCTAAATTAAGGGGGGGGGGGCGGACCAGCTCCCCCCTTCTCCCCCTTTATCCTTAACCAATGAACTTCCAAGTTTAATCAGGGAAGCTCCTTAACATAATAAACCGGTATACCAAATTATGAGCAAATCAAATAATTCTGCATGAAAAGCCCATTTATCTAAATTAAGGGGGGGTCTAGCCCCCTTCTCCCCCTTTATACTTAACCCGTAAAACTCCAAATCTAATCAAGGCAACTTCTTAACATAATGAACCAGTATACCAAATTTGGAGCAAATCGAATAATTCTGCATGAAAAACCCATTTATCTAAATTAAGGAGGGGGTCTACCCCCCTTTCCCCCCTTCATACTTAACTAATGAACCTCCAAGTTTAATCAGGGAAGCTCCTTAACATAATAAACCGGTATACGAAATTTGGAGCAAATTGAAGAATTTTGCATGAAAAACCTATTTATCTAAATTAAGGAGGGTGGGGGACCAGCCCCCTTCTCTCCCTTTATCCTTAACCAATGAACCGTCAAAACTAAACAGCGGAACGCCTTATCAGAATGAACATAAAAAAAATTGAAGCAAATCGTACATTTTAATCAAGAGTTATCGCGTTACGTACATACATACGTACGTACAGTACATGTATACACACAGAACCGACGGGTACATTAGCTCTCAGGCTTAGATAGCCTGTGAGCTAAAAAGAGATTGAATAAGCAGATGGACTCCTTTGAGAAATTATGACTTAAACCAGAAATGCGGTAAGTTTGACTCTGAAAGCTTCATTTCCATCTCGCATTTCGGCAAATCTCATCTCGATGATTTTTCCAGCATTTCGACGCTTCCAGATGGGAATCTGCTCGATGGTTGGTTCTCTCGCGGTTTTAAACCTTTCCCGATGGGAAGCCTCTCGCTTGTTACTCTCGTCCTTTTCGAAATCTCCCAATGAAAAGCCTTTCGAGGATTTCTCTCGCGCTTTTCAACATTTCGCTATGAGAAGCTTTTCGAGGTATTCTCTCGTCCTCGGCAAAGAAGAAAAGTAAGAAAATTTATCGAGAGTACCAAGGGACGAGATAGAGAAAAAGGCATGACAATGAGCTGTGAAATGAAGCCCTAATTTTCAAAGTTTCTCTTATTTTAGCCCTACCAAGATGTCACATACCTGGAACCCTCCGATAAAAATTATTTATTAAATATAAAATTTTCAAAGAGGAAGGTGGGTCGGATGATTTCGAGGGAGGAGGGCGTGAGAGTGGACTCATGGGGTGCAATTTTAAAAATTTTACCGAACCCTTCCTGTGGCATATAATCGAAAAGCCCTTTGACCACTCTTTCATTCTATGAACCTTTCTTCGCCCAAAGGGGGGTGGGGAAGGAGCAAACAAATTTTTAAAACCGTAGCCGATTTCTATAATAAATTTAAATATCACTTTAAATATGGGTTTTTTATGCAGTCTTCCGGTAAATATTATTTATTGAACATAAAAATTTTAAAGTGGCGGCTGTGTGAATTCCGGGGTGAAAGAGTGGGCCCACGGGGGGAGAGAGGGGGAGCCATTTTCAAACTTTTTTTGGACCAGTCATGTGATATGTCATCGGTAAGCTCTTGGATGACTCTTTCATATTATGAGACTTTCTTCTTCCCCTCCCCAATTTGGCCCCCGCTGAGAGGGTAGTTTTTTCCGCTTTTATCATTTTAGATCGGATTTTTTTATGGAGCCCTCCGCTAAATATTATTTATAATATATGAAATTTCAGGACACTTTTCCAAATTTAGCCAAGACCCCTCATGTGACATTTCGTTAGAAAGGTTTGCAACTACTTATTAGTGCTATGCACTTCCGGTGGCCGCCCCCCCCACTTTGCCCCCCCCCCCCCGAAGGACACTTTTCCAAATTTAGTTATTACCCCTCTTATGAGATATCGTTGAAAAGGTCTGTGACTACTTATTGATGTTATGAACTTCCGGTGACAGTCCCTCCACTCATTGCCCCCCCTGGGGGACACTTTTTCAAATTTAGTCAAGACCCCTCGTGTGAGATATCGTTGGAAAGATCTGTGACTACTTATTGATGTTATGTACCTATGGTGTCCCCACCACCACTTTGCCCCCCTCGGGGGCACTTTTCCAAATTTAGCCAAGACCCCTCATGTGAGATATCGTTCGAAAGGTCTGTGACTATTTATTGATGTTATGCACCTCCGGTGACAGTCTCCCCCAATTTGCCCCTCCCGGGGGACACTTTTTCAAATTTAGCCAAGACCCCTCATGTGAGATATCGTTGGAAAGGTCTGTGACTACTTATTGATGTTATGCTCCTCCGGTGTCCATCCCCCCATTTTGAACCCCCCCGGGGGGACACTTTTCCAAATTTAGCCAAGACCCCACATGTGAGATATCGTTGGGAAGGTCTGTGACTACTTATTGATTTAATGCACCTCCGGTGACCGTCCCCCCACTTTTCCCCCACGGGGGTGTTTTTCTAAATTTAGCCGAGACCCCTCATGTGACATATTGTTGGAAAGGCTTATGACCACTTACTCATGTTATCCGCCTCCCGCAACCCACCCCCCTTCCCCCCCCACGGGGAGGGCATTTTTATAAATTCAGATCAAGACTTCTCATGTGACATATGGTTGGAAAGGCCTAAAGACCTGTGACGACTTAATCATATTATGCAGCTGCTGTGCCCCTCCGCTCGCTTTGACCCCTCCCTCAAGAGATCTGGTCCGACGTTCATTCGTTTCGATATTATATTTTTTACAAGATTTTGTAGTGCGTGCACACCACACCCGCCTGCTATCATATATCAGTGCCGTATATAGCGGGTAACCTGTTCCTGATTTCATATTACAAAATTACGTATAAATTAGGGACCCCAATTAAAGGAGGGGCCCGCTAGCGGTCGAAGTCACCTAGCCTTTATTAACATCGACTCATTCCAGTTCACCCGCAGACTATTCTTGATAAATGTATGACGTATATAATACATAATATATGATTTATAAAAGAAATTTGCAAACTGTAGTCATCGAGAAAAAATTTATACAATCGAAAAATATCGAGATGTCCATACAATCGAGAAAATCGAGAAAAACATCTCGTTATCGCCCATCACTAAATACATGTAATGCAGTGTGCTTGCACAGACCTTCCTAGAGCGAAAGCTATATCTTTTCTCCACCAGATGGCTATAGTTATCAGTTATTTTTAATTTAGAACTTGTTGTTGTTGTTGATTTGGCCCTTAAATTTAGAACTTAATTGGATTGAAGGTTTTAAACGAAGTTAAAATATTTAAAAGTTTTAATATACTTTTACAAATATTTTAAGACCAGCATCGACGTCAACCTGTATTTTTTTTTTTTTATGAAGCGTTGAAAGAGTCATTCATTTGTTTGTAGATTTGCTGGAATTTGAATCGGAATGGCAACAGTATCGTTTGTTTAGATCTGATTTCTATGTTTATAATAGCTTAATTTTAATTTAAACTTAATACATTAGAAATGGATATGATACACATGTTTTATGTGAAAATATGCTGAACAGACATGATTTCATGTAGAAAAAATTATTATTTAGCTGTTATATGTTAGGATATGTTTTTAATTACGCCTAACATGGCGTTTAGTTACGGTCGATTCGCATACCAGAGTGGTTCGCACAGGCATGGTTACCAACAGTTTCCTGCACTCAGATTTTATTTTAAGTAGATACACTTGGTCGTAATGAACTATATAAACCGTCAAACTGATTTACCACTGCGGGCCAAATTAAGCATTATATACAAAGCTGCGGGCCACATAAAAAAAGTAGATAATATTATTGCCATTGCACAGAATAAAATTTGCAAGTGCAAAACACAGCCATGTTAAAGAAATAGTCCGGTAAAATTTCAAAGTTGCTATTATTCATAGTTTATTTTATCTTATTTTTCAAAAACACGCTCGACATTACTTTTTATCAACCAAATCTACAAAACTTAATTGAATTTTTTATATTGCATTTATTTCAAAAATTGATGAGCTATTGTTCTTTACCTTGCAAAGGCATCTTCCGGATTTTTTTCAAGTAAAAATTTAAAGGAAAAATAATTTTTTAATCAGAAAATTTATTTTATAAATTACGCCTTATATCTATGCTCTACTTCTTTGATTTTCGTTTATTAAATACACTTTCGGGTTCAAATTATGTTTATTTCACTTGAAAAATAACAAAAAGCTGGCAGCTATGCAAATATGTCATACAAAAGGGCAAAACGGAATATTGCTAAAAAGTGCCTAATTTCACACTATAGTATTTTCTTTTTTTAAATCTGTCGATTGATAAATAATCACAGACATTTGGAAACACCATATCCATATATTTTCATTCTAATATGGTATCGCACTAAATTTTGGTTAAATGCAATAATAAATTGTAAGCAACAATTTTAACATAAATCATTAGAAGTGAAGTAATAGATTAAGCTGATTTTCATGATTCTTGAAATTCGAAAATCTTTTAAATCCATTTTTAGCATATCTTGAAAAATTCCACTCCGGTAATTTTCGTAATAAATGCCTGAGGTTTAAAATGAAATGCATTTTCTTTTAGAAAATTATTTTGTCAAAGTACTAAATTCTAATTGAAAACTCTAATACTATCAAATAACATGATGGCATTGTGAAATTTGCCTTGAGGTTGTAGTTTTACTCAGGTGCTTTGTAATTTCAAAAGAAAATTTCAATTACTTTGTCCATTTGTGGTCTTTTAACAATCCCCATTCATAATTTGTGAATTTGAAATGAAACCGATAACTTTTTTTAACAGTTCAAAATTAACGGTTAAAACTTATCATGCAAAGCACTCAACTTTCTATATAAGCAGGTAAATCTGTTTATCATCACTACCCATATTTCTAAGACAGGGCGCGAAATTTCCGCTCGCCAGCTCGCCAATGGCGAGCAAATATTTAAGGTTGGCGAGTAAGTTTAGTCTTTTAAAATGTTACGTTTTAAATCAATCTATATACGCTCAAAATATTGTTCCTCAATCCAGTGACATGCGGATCTTGTTGATCTTTTGTGTTTAGCTGAGAAATGTGGATATTTTAACAAAGTATGGCAATGAAAAACAATGCAGTTATTTTATCCATTTTATTGCTGAAACTATGAAGTTAGTTTTAGTGCAAAAATTAAAAAAAGTGTACATATATCAGCATTCTGGTTGATGGTACTACAGATAGATCAGATGTTGAACATGCAAATGTGTATGTCCGATACGTGGATGCAAAAGATAATCATATCAAGAGGACATTTTAGGAGCAATAGAGCTGCCAAATTCAACTTCATCCAGTTATTTTCACTGCCATAACAGATTTTACAGATTAGAATACAGGTCCAAATGAATATAGAAACAGGTGTTATATTGTAGGCTTGGGTACTGATGGGTGCTCTAAATATGGTTCGATACAAATCAGGATTGGCTATTAAAAATAAATCTATTTATGATAAGTTGATAAACATTCACTGCCTTGCACGCCACTTGCAGTTGGCTGTTTTGGATGCATGTGGTGAAGTTGAATATCTGAAAACATTTAATTCACTGGTTAGGAGTATTTTCAAATTTTACCATGTTTCAGCTAAAAGACCTCATATGTTAAAAGATACAGCAGAAATGCTAGGAAAAAGAATTCTTAAACCGAGTGATAGTCACAATATTAGATGATTATTCATCAAAGAAAAAGAAAGCTCTTTTGCAAGCCATCTTGAACAGGGGGCCGAAGGAACAGACAATAATAGTGCAAAAGCTAAGGATTTGCAGAAAAGATTGAAGGATTATAAATTTCTTTAAATTCTGTACTTCCTGTTGGATTTCTACAGGAAATTGAACCCTTTAGGTGCGACATTAAAAAATAAGGAACTTGTCATTTCATCAGGAAATAAAAATTGAACATTGCATCTCAGTTCTGACAGATCTCGAATCTAATGTTGGACCAAACGAGCTGTAGTTTTTGTTCCAACTGTCCATATCAGGGATAATCAAGGTTGTACAGTTGGCAAATGTTAAAAATGGGGAGCGAGAGCTTCAGACTTTAACAGGGAGATTAATTAAACATGCAAAGATATACATCACAGAAAGACTGTACTCTATGTCAACAGATGTGTTAACATCTCTGCATGTTTTTTACACTTTGGGTTGGCCTCCCAGAGAAAAAATTCTTGAATTTGGTTTTGAAGAAATAAAAAAGCTCTTCATGTATTTGAACACAAGTCTCTTTAATGAAAAGTAGGCATTGTATTGGCAGAGTGGGGCAGAATTCAAGCTTATGTTCTCTTCACTAACACTGAAAAGTACTCAGATTCCCCAATTTGCTCCAGATTCTCACAATTTGTGTTGTTCTACCAGCGAGCATAGCTTCGCGCGAGAGGCTTCAGCTGTCTCAGCAGGCTCAAGACTGCATACAGGAACTCTCTGAAGACATAGACATTGGATGAATTATTCAGAATTTCTATTAATGGATCCACCGTGACAGGTTTTGATAGTACAGTTGCGATTGACAAGTGGTATTTCAGTGCAGAAAAGCATCGCTACAAAAACACGAAGTTCTAAAAGTACAGGAACTTTTTCTTTCATGACTTTTTAGTGGTATGTGACAATTTCTGTAACCATTGAAACCGTATGGCAGCCTTATTTTAAGTAAATATTATTTTTTTCTTTTGCAGTAAATATGTTTCGATTTTTCAATTTCTGCATTCTTTTATGATTTCGGTCACCAGAAAGTTCTTCATACTACATCTGTTAACACTTCAAAAAATTGTTCATTTCACATGAATGTAAAATATTCCTGATTTAACAGACAGCTCCATCTAACAATGGTCAATTTAAATTCAGTTTGTCATAAATAGTTCATTTTCTGCGCAAGTGTGGTGACCGGCGTTGCTGTCTGAATGAATGTAAAATAATGGCGAGCAGAAGTTTTAGTCTGGCGAGCACCTTTTGAACTGAAATTTCATGCCCTGTTCTAAAATATGTTCAATATCGACAATGATTAAGCACATGCGTGCGTTATAATATACATTTATAAGTACCATAAGTTTTTAAGTACATATCCGGCTTTGTTAAATCTATCTGGTTATCTATTTATATAAAATCCAAGTCTCTGTGTGTCCCTCACTATTCCGGTAGGACCGCCTCATTAAAATGAGTAATTGTTGAAAAATATTAATGCAGGGTTACCACAGTAGCGCCAAATGTTAGCCAACTTGGCGATATCTGGCTAATTTGGCGAAATTCTCATTTAAAACCATTAATTTTTCATAATGGAGGTCACCGAAATTTAATTTAAACTCCACTCTTTTAAAGATATTTTTTCGAAATCTATGGGTGAGAATTTAAAGTACATCTTTACATCTTCCTCCCAATGCTACTAATAAAATAACCGCCAATAGACAAAGGTGTACTGTGTGAGCTCCTAACTGCGCGATTTTAATGTGCTTTAGGTACTTTTCCAGTATAGGTGCCTTGGCGAAAAAGGAAATTTGGTAACATATTTTCCGGAAACCTATTCACTGTTTCATTTTATATACACACGCATTTTTTTCGATATTTATACGATTTATTTAACATAAAAAAGCCGTTTCTCTAATTTTATACAGAAACAGATGTAATTTGTACATAAGAACATCAATAATATACATATAAAACAAACAAAAACGCTCATCAAATTTGTTTTCATAGCTGTTTATATGATTTGACAACAAATCTCGATATTTTTCCGTTATACGGACACCATGCCAAAATGTATGCTAATGCGCCAATTATTTCAAAATGCTAAAAGATATTTGTAATTTTATACCAGCAGTTTAATATGAGTTTTATTTTAGTGCTTTATTTTATAGCAGTTATTTGTTCACTTATTTTAAATATATATTTGTGATTTCATGAAATAGTTCGTAAAAGTCTCGAATTTTCAAATGTTATATTTTTTAAATGCTCACTTTAGTATCGACAATGGTTTTTCTTTTATTTTTCAAATGCTTCAATTCACGATTTTGCGCCAACTATTACGCTTGGCGACAATGGTGTCCGCATAACGGAAAAGTACCCAAATCTCACTTTCTGATACCCAAATTACACCAAGCTTTTTTAAAAAAAATGCCAAAGCCCCTACAGTGGAAAAGTACCAAACTGTCTATTATTTTGCGCTATCCGTGTTATAGTTTGTACTATATGCAAGGGGAGTGGAGCGAAGAGTTTAAACATTAAATATTAAAGTTTCGGCACAAA